>CM076928.1:0-1200000 GCA_039566165.1 Maruca vitrata | reverse complement strand
AAATTTACAGCGCCCCTAGCGGTAACGCTAAGAACTACAATTGGTAGTATGAAAAAAACAATTCGATAGGTTTTCGATAACTTACTCATGGTAGCGCTACTGGAGGCTTAGACAAAGTAACAATATCGAAACGATAACGTAGTTCGAAAAGAACAAAATGTATGGGATTGACCACGTGATTTATCGCGTCTATTGTCAAACCCATACAATTTATTCTCTTCGAACTTCGTTATCGTTTCGATATTGTTACTTTGTCTACGGGGCCTGGATGCCTCTTCTAATTAGTCGCAAAGAAACACTAGATATCTTTTTTTTTGTGTAT
Source organism: Maruca vitrata (assembly GCA_039566165.1). Taxonomy (NCBI): domain Eukaryota; kingdom Metazoa; phylum Arthropoda; class Insecta; order Lepidoptera; family Crambidae; genus Maruca; species Maruca vitrata. Next base: position 1,199,678 of record CM076928.1, on the reverse strand, counting down.
ATAAGTAAAATATTTTGTCTGCTAACGGCGTGAAGTCTTTTAACGTGTGTAGGTACTTCCTTATTGCGCGGTGGGTTATAAAGAGCAGCGTATGTTCTTTTACAAGTTCTGTACCAAAATATAATTTAAATAGGTCGGTTTTATACTGACGTAAAAGCGCAAAGATGGTTTATTTTTGCTATATCGACACAAAGCAGAACTGGATAATCATGCGCCGTGCAAAAAAGTCGTCTCTCTATGGGCATCATCAATTCAGAGACAGAGCCAATATTTATTCTTGTTAATGGGTACAGAACCACAACTGTCACCTCCACGAAAGTGAAATCAATCAGCCAATGAAAGCCGCACGTGTATACACAAATTCGTAGTTGACTCCGTAATGCAGCATTAGACGGTTGTTGCGACGCTACTGAATTCTATTTCGATGATCCCTCTTTTTTGAGGCAAGCGACAAAGCGCAAGCCCCGTATTTTATACTACAACTATGATAATAATTTGTGTCTCTTACTTCCCTGCTCTACAAAACGTAGACTGATTGACACAACTGAAAGACACAAGTAAAAATCTTTGCTGTAGCCCGCTTATACCCTGGGGATACGGGTCAAAGAAAATACATTATTATACTTCTGTCTATAACCTCAGCTTTGATCTGGCATCTTTACTTATGATGCTGGTTAAAATGTTACCTTAAATCGTTATCTATAAGGATCATTTATAAATATAAATGACACCATTTTTATCAGTGTGAGATTTTCTCACTGTCAATAATAACATTTGAAAACCACGCTATCCACTCACAACCATCAGAAGTGGGTACCTCAACGATTGATTCGGAAAGTTATCTCTACCGAGAATAATGTTAGAATTTGCCTTTGTACATGTAAATCGGCGTAACATATGAATAGCTAGGTCGAAGGCTTCAAATCAAATGCATTCCGCGCTGTGTTTGACGGTGCATGCAATATGTGGGTCCGTCTGTCCGTCAATATTGGAACGCGTTGGCTATACATGGCTTCAGTCGTTGCCGAAGAATCGTACGACTCTGAGGCTCACTTGAAGCAAATGTTTGAACAGGGATATAGAAAATTTTAAAAATAAAACAATTTCGAGACGATATTTTTAACAATCCATTGATGACTACTTTATTAACTAAACTGAATTCGATCGTTTAACCCTTAATCGCTCACAGCATATAAAATTTTTTCATTGGTTTTCACCGGTATGACAACTAGATAAGATTCAAAATCTGGTGGGAACTTTTAGTCCTATATCTTATTAAGGGTTAATCGGTAGATACTTTGAAAGTTACACGATACCTACTAATAAATGTATTGAATCCTGTTCAGTAATTTTTACGTGAATCATCATCATCATTACTCATCTTCAGCTCTTAATAAGGCACAGAATTAACATTTCTTTATTGGTTCTCGCCGGTATGGCAATTGCATAAGGTCCAAAATCTGGTGGGATCTATTTTCCCTTTGTCTTACTTTAGCATTGAAAAATGATAAATCGGTTTAGTTTAAACTTTGTAAACTACATAAGTACCTACATTTCGCGGACATCTACTAAGTGAAATAAGGCTAACGTCAGTTATACCATGAGTCAACATGTATCATTATCATATTATATGTCGTTGTTGTTGTCGCATCAGTGGTCGTCTAAAAATAAAATAAAATGTTCAGTCTACCATACACTCTCAACACTCTCCAAAGAGATCACAGGTTAAAAATGTCAGATGAAAGTGTGTAGGGCGCCGCCCCCGCCCCGCGTCACGCGCAGCCGGCCCAATTTCACGCCGCCCGCCCCTCATCAGACGCACCCTGACCGCTGATTTGTGTAATGACCGCTAACGGAGCCCCGGGCTTCGGATCTGATACGCTACATCGCCACTTGCACGGTCAAGTGCCGGGATGTTTATTGGCATAGTGGTTCTAAGTTGTTTATGGTGAAGGCAAAGAGATTAGAAATCGCAAAGTAGAAATAATTATTCTTCGGTGTTGGTACGTTTTAAGTTTAAAACTACCATACCTAGTCTGAAGTTTAGTGTTGCTTACGGCTGGATACTGAAACGATAGTTAGATAATCGAATGCTGATTAGCTTATCAGGCAGTTATAAAGGAAAATAGAACCTGTAATTATAGGTCTTATTTCTCTTTTCCCCGTGAAGATGTTAATCACGTAGGTAAATCATTACTATCATATAGCACGGACGGATAAAAGTAGCGTTTGTTCTTTCTCAGACTCGAAACTAGCTGTGAACTTAATTTCATTTAAATCGGTTCAGTAGGTTTAGTGTGAAAGCGCGGCCGATAGAGTTACTTACACGTTTATAATATTGGAAAGGATGATCGAATTGACCAGATCGAATTAAATAATGAAAAGAAAAATAGAAAAATATTTACTAAATTAGGCTATTAACTATATATCTCTATTTTTATTCCATAAATTAGGCTTCTTTTTATCGATATTTCGTTACATCCGACACTTCTTATATTGATTCTTACAAGGTCAACTCAGCCGTGTAACCATGGTGACGACAACTAAAGTATAATCAACCGCGGACAAGCATGGCGAGGGAACACCATTAGTTACAAGTGCCGGGGGTCGTCGGTTCGATTACGGGCTGTTTGTTGACAAAATATGCGCCGCGCCGGACAGCGAGCTGGGGACGAATTTTCTATGCGAACGATTTCTTGAGTGTAGGTACCTTACGTCTTGTTATGATGCCTGTACCGTTGGGCTGTAGAATGTATTGGTGTACATCGTCTTGTCTACAATACGGCATAACATAGGTTCTTATAAGTAGAATGTATTGCGATTATAAGAGTAGATAAAGAAGTTGCAAACTTCAAATTACAATTTTGATAGTTTAATTTTCTGAAAACCTTCGTTACAAGGTTTATCAGTATGTATGTCAAGATATGAGTGTTAAAAGTCTATGGAAATATTACTATAGTATGCGAGTCTTCGAAAATAACTGTAGCAAATTTTCGTAGACTCGTGCGTGATAGCTGTAGCTATTGTCGTAGCAACGTAGACTTTCCCTAAAAAGACTACAACGCATCTTCATAAAAATAGTAGAAACTTATTGGTAGTTAAATGCTATCTTTAGTAATTAGTCTTCGCAAGCGGAAGTATATTCCAAGCACGCTTTGTGCTTCATTTTAAAATCACTCAACATTTAACAATGAAAAATGTGTTCACCCGTCCAAGTGGCTGTTTGTAAACATCTGTTTACGTGTCATTAAACGATCTCGATCGCAAGCGCGCCCCCACAAGCCCATTCAGCTAACTACTATTTAATTTCGAACAACGTGGAAGCGCAACGTTAAAATCAGAGATCGAGATAACAAAATGTCCGCCGACCATTGACAAAGGAAGTTCGGGCGCTGTTTTTTTATTTTTTTCGATCAGGCAAAGATATCGCATTTTATGCAGCCAAAACAAGTTCGACAATAGACGTAAGTAAGACAGAATGGGGAGTAATATTTTATTGAAAGCCCCTTTTCGTCGGTTGAGTGTTGTGTAAATAGAGGTCGGGGCGTAATGTGAATATTGCGCGGTCCGCGGCCACAATGGAGCTGGTCTCGGACGCTGACGCAGGAATCTTTGGAATTTTGCCATTGATTCGTTGCTGATTCGGCGGTTTGCGGAATTATATTGCGCTTGCTGAAGCTTTCATTACCGTGCCTAGAAAGCGATTTAATTTTTTTACAATTGTAATGTTACCAATTCGCGAAATTGAATTTAATATTATGCTGAAGTTGCCGTACATTCAGGAGTAAGGCTGAATATAACATCTACATTTAGTAAATACTTTATACATTTAGTAAACTCCTAGAACCTAGAGTATCTACTATGTTCAACGCATTTACTCTGAGTTAAAATTCAAAAGAAACAGAGAAAAACTATTAAACGTACTTATAGCAAGATTGGTGGAACGCAGACAGGAAGTAAATGCATTAATATGATTACTGTTAAACGACTCATTTCTGCGGACAATTACCTAGCAGACTACGTTACAGTGGGCGTTTACATCTAGGCACAGACAAAAACGCTCTATCCCGCCATAATTATAAAATGTGGTTAGCGAGAGAGGGACAGAAGACGAGTGGCTCACAGCCACTGAGGCTGCTCTGAGGGCCATTAGCAAAATGTAGGCGATGCTTCAATGTTGCTTGTCAACGGATTTTTTATCTCATAGGGACAAATAAGGTGTTGCCACCGTGTCTATGGTTTGAGCGGAGTTTTTTATTTTGTTTTTTATTATGCTATGAGATGATAGGTCACATAACAAGTATGTAGTTAATTTTTTTTATGTGAAGACGAATCTATAGGAGTACCGTTCTTTGCCATTCGGCTATGGAACCCTAATAAATAACTATTACATACAACAGACTTCTCTCATCGCTAGCTACTTGACAACACGCGGTGCTGTGAAATGAGTTAGGTTAATTTTAGAATCACTCTAACCGAATGCGGTCCTTCGGGCCGGCAGATCGATATTTATGTTGGAACATTTTTATGTTATGCTCACCGATTAGCTCCGACACTCGATACAAAATCTTTTGTCGGTTGCGATAAGTACGATTCTAAGACCAGGCTTGCTCATTTCACAGTACCAGTGATGCATATTTTAATAACTATTTAGTGCACAGCATAATAAGAACTATTGTAATGTTGCTAGCCTTGAGCGGACCTTTGCATCAAGCATGAGTTGACAGTGTGCAGCGGTACCCATCTCTATCATCAGCCTCAACTTTGATGTTAAAACCTATCCTAACCAGTTAAAAACCTACCCTACCGCGCTAGCTATATGTAGAGTGCACATTCGCGTCCCTGAGCGGCTGCTTCAGTTTCCAGGCTGATGACGGGCGGCATGGGCCACGGGAACAATCTTCCCTAGTAGGAAACGTTTTCCATTTAAAAGCCTACCCTACCGCGATAGCTATGGAGTGCACATTCGCGTACCTGAGCGGCTACTTCAGTTTCCAGGCAGGCTGATGACATCGACGTAGGGCGGCATGGCCCCCGTAAACCCCAAATCCGTCCTACGTAGCGGAATACCTAGCTTCCCTAGTAGGAAAACCTAGTGTAACTCTGCCCGTTTAAAAAACCTACTCTACCGCAGTAGCTATAGGGTTCACATTCGCGTACCTGAGCGGCTGCTTCAGTTTCCAGGCTGATGACGGGCGGCATGGGCCACGGGAACAATCTTCCCTAGTAGGAAACGTTTTCCATTTAAAAACCTACCCTACCGCGCTAGCTATAGGGTTCACATTCGCGTACCTGAGCGGCTGCTTCAGTTTCCATGCAGGCTGATGACATCGACGTAGGGCGGCATGGTAACGACATGGCCCCCGTAAACCACAAATCCGTCCTACGTAGCGGAATACCTAGCTTCCCTAGTAGGAAAACCTAGCGTAACTCCGCCCGTTTAAAAAACCTACTCTACCGCAGTAGCTATAGGGTTCACATTCGCGTACCTGAGCGGCTGCTTCAGTTTCCAGGCTGATGACGTCGACGTCTGGCGGCATGGGCCACGTGAACAACATGGGCGGGCTGGCGGCGTGCGCCGGGCCGGACGCGAAGCCCATGCAGTTTCCGCTAGCGCAGCGCCGCAAGAGGCGGGTCCTGTTCACACAAGCACAGGTTAGTACACTTAAGTCTCTCCTCGGTGGAACAGTGGTTAGTGACCAACGGTTCCAAGAGTCGTGGGTTCGATTCCCAACCGGGACAAATACCTATTTGTGTGAAGAATATCGGTCCACTACCTACAGTTCCATGAGTCGTGGGTTCGATTCCCAACCAGGACAAATGTTAGTGTGACGAACATCGGAGTTGATTCCGTGTCTGGGTGTGTTATTAAATTATATTTGTGTATTTACTGTTGATTTTGATGTTTTTAACGTAATGGGAATACATCAATGTATGTGATGTTTTGTGATATTTATTTATTTTCTCTATCTTACTCTCTGTGAAGACTGTGACATACCTACCCAAATAATTAACACGGCTAATTTTCAATGATATTATGTAATAATCGGTTAAAGAGTAACTATCGAGTTTCTTGCTGGAGTTTTCGGTAGAATCAGCTTTCCGAATCGGTAATTTTTGTTTTTAACTGACTTGTCCTGGTCTCGTCATCATCACCGGACTTGCAGGGGAGCGGATGGCTCTCACCTAACGAACCGGTGGTAGAATCACTAATTTATTACTAAGAACATTTGGACCATGTAATACAAAAATAAACAATTCCGGTAATTAGATTACATTCTAACCAGACGACCACAAAAGCTTTCATGCACCATTAAACTCGTTGCAACTATCGCACAAACGCATCCTGTGAACTGCATGTGCAGTTAAGTGAGCAGTGAGACAAATGCAATTGAACTGACGAGGCCGGAGTGCACGCAGGGGCTTGTTAGATCTTATTGCATCGTGTTGAGCGATCACACCGATTAGGTTTAGTACTAGCGTTGCTATTGTTAGCACTAACGTTGTAGGTATGTAAAGGCGTTGTTTTGTTAGCAATAAAAGCTTAGTTTTACTTTAGGTGTGAGGCCATCCGCTTCCCCGCAAGTTTAGATGATGACAAGCCTACTCTATACGCCGTAGTCAGTTAGGAAAAAATATGCTTTTTTTTGACGCAACATGCGATACATTCTTACTCTCCTACTACAACGCTAACTACTCAAGTTAACTATGTATCTCTACTTATTCTACAGAGATATGCATTTATAAAATAGGTAGGTACAGATGTTTATTTCAGTAGGTATTTGGTGTGGGAACTCCCTTCTAGGCAAAATTGGTAGTGCCTGTGGTAGGAAGAACCGCTCTTTTTACAATCACTACTAATATAACTGAGCTACCGAGCTACGTTACACATTTGCATAACTTAATAAAAACGACTGATAAATAATAAATTTTAATACCTAATAAATTACTTTGACTTAAATAAAAACATAATTGGAAACCAAAATGTCCTTGACGTATTGAAAAATCACAAACATGTGTACAAATCATGAAGTGAAATTTTTACAATGTAGACAAGGGACATCTTCACTGCTTCCCGTGCTGCGCTGTGTAAGTACCCTCGTTCCCTCCCAGACAAATTCTTATTTGCGCCCTCGCGAGGGAGCGATATTTGCCGATCATTTTACAAATAAATATCCGTACCTGCCATCATTTGAGCTAAGGCCACCCACGCACAATGCGACTGATCAATGATTTATGAAACATATTTAATTACAAAATGAATTACTATAACAAAATATGTAATGTGTTTAATAAGGTGTAAGTATATGAATACTTAATTATGATTATCAAATACATTTAATAGAACTAATTCGGAGGTGAGCAGGTGAGTAATAATAATTTACCTACCAGTTATTAGGATTAATAAATAAATATACCTATAAACAATACAGAAAATGAACTGACATAAGTTGAAACACTACACACACACACACACATAAATCATATTTAATTTTTTCTGTGTCGCGTCGAGAACTAATCTGCGCATTTATTAGCTCTGAATGATTTGCCATTGCTTTTCAGATGCCATACATTTGATGTCCACGACTCAGATATTATCAGACTTTCTAAATAGGTGTAACATAAATGCCATGACTTTGTAGTATATTTTTGTAAATAGTAGTTATTGCCATGAAATCGGTTTAACTTTGGTGTGTGAACGGCAGTCTGATTTATTTGGTGCCGTACCGTGAATGGTCCAACCCTTAGCTGGTTTACTGAGGGTGCTGCCTTGGAGACGTTAAGTGGTCCCGGCAACCCTCCGCGATCCAAAACTAAATACAGTAATGATGAGAGATGTAGAAAAATATCTAGTTGGCGTATTCGGTTCGAACGGAAAACAATGAAACCTGACGCTGTAGCGATGGAGCAAATTGGTCTCTATAAAGCCCTCTATTAGAGAAGAGCAAAAGGCAATCGCTACACTGCAGTAACTGTGTTTGCCAAATGTATGATCTGCACTAAAATTAGTCTTTATGTGTCTACACGCGATATTAGGAGTAGCAAATTACATAGCTACTTACTGCCCGACGTTTCGATGTAATTTAATTGTAATTTGCTAGTCCCAATATCGCGTGTAGATCCATAAAGACTAATTTGAGTGTAATGGAACGCGAAAGTCTAAAATCAAATGATCTATATCCTACATGTGTAATGCGCTGATTAAATGCTCAAAATAAGGAAAGCAACTTTTGAAATAAAACTAATTTTACGAATTAAACTAGCGTGTATTGTTATTTTAAACATATTATTTAGGGATCCGACGTTTCGAGCTCTTTACAGCGCTCGTGGTCATGGGCAACTTATCATAAACATTAATGCTATTAATATAACATACATTAGAAAACAAAATGCGAATATAGACGGGATATTTATCATCTTTTCTTATTTTGAGGAACGACCCGGAAGGGAACTCGTCCAAATAAGAAATGATAAATAATATCTCGAATTACATATATTCAATTTTCTAATCATTAATATTACGTCAATTATAGAGCCGTGCTACGAGATGTTACGTCAATATATACGAAAAACTACGGATAACGATTGACCAAAATTATATTTATTGTGTATGTTAATTCAAACATAAAATAATGTCAGCACGCGGGCCGTGCGGAGCCGAGTGAGTTCCTTGTTTTCTGTAAATAAAAATAAACAGTAAGAATAAACACTTTTATTTTGTTAATACTGTAATTATGCAGGTTTTAAATTTCAATCCCAGCGTTTATCTCGGCACATTTATATCTAATTTGACGCTGAATACAATTTAACGCAGGTAGTGTAATTAAAAAATACATCAAGTCCTATCATTGTTATGCACAGAATGCACTATGCATAAAATAACAATAAATCGTGTCATATAAAATTTCAAAAACAACGTAGAATCAGTGTGACATAGGTAACCAGGCTGTACCAGTGAAACGTCTACAGGTCACGACCACATCAGACGCAGGACCAAAAGCTAAACCAACATTCGCCGCCACAATGACCCAGAGAGCCGTAGCCTAGCGCAAGCATGCAACATTTAAGCGCATCGAAGAAACCTCTATATTATCACGGCCATGAGACATTCCAGCCTTCCAGCCGCCGAATTACGCAGGCGTAGGCTATTTAGCGGGGGGCGGCGCCCCGGCTGGCCCCTCCCTCCGGAGCACCCCGGGGTGGGGGGTGGGGTACGCTACACCCCATACGGTGTGTAATTAATTCTATTCCGGGTTGTTTTGGGCGCGTTCTTCCGTCTGTTTTATGAGTTGGAATCGTTTGGGAGTTGGTGCAACTGTTCGTTTGTGGGAGTATACGGATAGGTTGTGGAGTTACGTAGTTAGTTTAGAGTTGTAGCCGGATTCAATTTAGGCAGTAACGATACAATAGTACTGTTGCGCGGCAGAGGGTATTGTTGTAGTTTTATTTTAATTGGTTTGCTACAACTATTTGTTTAGACTGCCATTTTGACTATTAAGGATATGAAGAAAATACAGTTACCTTTTGAAATCCGGAATCACTTGCTTCATATTTGATGGGCCAAAGAAACAATTTGCTATTGTTTTTCTTTCCATTCTTCTACTTCTTTTTTTCTCATAAAAATTCAAAAATGTCCAACCTCATCAACTTTTCAGAGAATACACCTCAGTACACACATACACAAACTTGAGTTTAATTCTGTCTCTCAACGTAGGTAATCACCACCGTAGGCACTAAACTATACTATACATGCATGATTGCAAAAAATACTTTGACTTTGTAGAGATTGGCTACCATGTCCATCTATTTGTTTATTAAATAGCCAATCAGCTATTATATATTAGTATATTACGGCTAGGACTTTCAGCCATGGTAGCAGTGCCAGATCAAGCATACTTACAACAAGAGTAGCAAATGCTACGGGCTCTGCTCCAACGCATCTCTTACCGTAATCAATCCTTACTAATATTATAAATGTGAAAGTAACTCTGTCTGTTACGCAATGACGCATTGAGTACTGAACCGATTTAAATGAAATTTAGTACAGATATAGTCCAGAGCCTGAGAAAGAACATAGGTTACTTTTTAACCGACTGCGCTATGAAGAAGTAATATTTTACCAGTTAAATGTCTCGCGGGCGGAAAACTAGTAAAGTATGAACAAAGTTAATGGTCGTGTGTGCCAGAATTTGCAACGGGCCCCGTGCTAGCTTAAACTGGCACTGTCTTACAGCTGGTGCAAGTCTGCTAATGTTATCTGTCTGTCCAGGTGTACGAGTTGGAGCGGCGGTTCAAGCAGCAGAAGTACCTGTCGGCGCCGGAGAGGGAGCACCTCGCCTCGCTCATCCACCTGACGCCCACGCAGGTCAGTACATCCACAGGGTCACAGGTGAAAATGTTGGCTTTTTTTTGTTACCGGCATACGCGTCTTCATTTGAACTTTAATGGGGAAGTCTTGATCTTGCTGGTATAAAGCCTGTCTTCAACACATAAGATTTTAGACTTTCGCGTTCCATTGCACTTTATATTATAGACTAGGTACAGGCCCGTGTTGAAAAAAATTTGGGTCATTTGAACCACCAGATGACCTATGTATAACGATATAAGAGCATAAAATAATAAGATTCAGCATTATTCCGTCACTTGTAAGCTGTCCAACTGAGTGCAGGTGAGAAAATTCAAAAGTACAGGTAGAGTTAGTATATTTTGGTCATATATTTTTGTACGGCGTTGCGGAATAATGTATTAGAAGCAGTATTGAAATAGTATGAAACCTATGCCGTAAAAAATTAAATGACCAGATTCACGGAAAATCAAATCAAAATATTCGGAAAATCAAAAATAAATTCCGACTTTTGCGTTGTCTTATTATTTTTCATGGATCTATCGATGGTAAGAATGCCGTACAAAAATATATGACCAAAATATACTAACTCTACCTGTACTTTTGAATTTTCTCACCTGCACTCAGTTGGACAGCTTACAAGTGACGGAATAATGCTGAATCTTATTATTTTATGCTCTTATATCGTTCTACATAGGTCACCTGGTGGTTCAAATGACCCAAATTTTTTTCAACACGGGCCTGTAGTCTATTAGTCTTTATGGGTCTACACGCGATATTAGGAGTAACAAGTACATAGTTAGCTACTTACTGCCCGACGTTTCGACTGGGTTACACCAATCGTGGTAGCGCTCTATGTGGTAAAAAAATGCTATAGTATCTCTAAAAAGTGTTACCATTTTGAATTTGCTTGGATAAGCTCTTGAATTTTCACTTAATCTAGAAAATCTTGAATGTTGGATTTCAAATATAATACATTCATTTCTATTAACATTTTTTTTCAATGTTCTTATCGCGCGGTCTACGTCAGCGCGGTAATTACCAGTATTTGGAGATAGGTCGAAATTCAGGATGCACGGTTTAACTTCGTCTGCTACAGTAAATATGTAAATTAGCGTGACGGATTGTTGCTCTTACAAACTAGATCAACTAAACCGATTATGATAACCTAAATTGTTATATGCGTGGGAACTTAACACCCCAACCCCATAGCCAATCGTGCCCCGGGCTGCGGAAGACAGCGTGAAACGCACCGCAGGCCTCGGGCTCTGCCCGGGACCACGGTATAAGCTACAACCCTTAGTGGAAGTGATAGGGATGGTGACATTGTTTTTTTTAAATGTGATTCTGGTACAAGGCAGAGATATGTCGGCTACGCCAGCCGCGGGGCATGTTGTATTCGGTAGCGGAAACAACTATTAGGGTAATTTAAAGGTATCCCTACCCAGTATTAATAGTTTGTAGTAAGAAATCTCTCCCTCATAAAGCCACTTTACTATACTCTTTTTCACGTAAGATGATCCCTGTGACACTTAATTGTGTTCTGAATCATACATTTTACGTTTGACAAACAAAAATAATTTTTTTGCACACTTTGTTCATTTTATTGCGGCGTCATTAGGAAAAATATTAAAATAAATATTTTTATACTTTTAAAAGGGAAACAGTATCGTTTAGTTTAATTTAATGTAATAGAATTTTTTAAAAATGTACCTATGCAGTTCGTGTACGAACTGTTTGTCATTTAAAAGTATAAAAATATTTATTTTAATATTTTTCCTAATGACGCCGCAATAAAATGAAAAAAGTGTGCAATAAAATTATTTTCGTTTGTCAATCGTAAAATGCGTGATTCAGAACACAATGAAGTGCAACAGGGATCATCTTAGCTGAAAAAGACTATAGTAAGTCTTTATTCTATAGGCACGAGACCTCCGAATTTATACTGGGTATATAAAATCGGCCATGACTTAAAAATCCTGGTTGTGGAGGTTTGAAAGTATTCTTCTCTTCAGCATTTAAAAAAAGAGAGATTTAAAATTATTGTCAACAACGTGACCAGTACCGGGATACAAAGATTCTCGCCTAATGCTGAATGTGCCTTGATGTCATGTCACGATACAGTTTCTTCGTTTTGTCATGGACGAAAAATTTAATATTTTCTGTATTTCCTTCACTACATAGTATAAAATAAAGTCACTTTCTCTGTCCCTATATCCCTATGTATGCTTAAAACTATGAGACGGATTTTGGTACGGAATACATAGATGGTTCAAGATGAAGGTTTTTATGTCATCTGAAACGAGGGTCACTAGTAAAAGATAATTTGATACTTACACTGTAGCTTTGATATACTACCTACGTCACATTCGTGTACTTGGTGCCGCTGCCCACGACGCCTTAGGCTGGTTGCCTGTCAATGACGTCATAGACGCAGACACTCGTTACAGGCTTGTTTCACGCCCGGCGACTCCCTTTGACTCCGGGCCCGAGCTCGAGCACCCGTTTGATGCCTGAGGGCCAAGGGCTGTCTACAAATTAGTGAACACGCATTTGTGAGCCGAGGAAGATGTTTTTATTGAATTACCTACAGGACGAGCACTTCCGCTCGTCTAGTGGCATATTGATTCCGGTGACGTTAAAAAGTTGCCTGTTTCCGCTTTGTGGGCAAAGGAATATTGATTCTACTTACTCGTTTGAAATTAGTGGTACATTTAATTATTTATTGTAAGTTATAAGCAATATTTTTTTGTAAGTTATAAGCAGATGGAGAAAGTAAATACTGTAATTAGGGTTGATGAAAACTATAATTTCTCAATGTTATGCAAAAAATATAAATTTTAGGCGACTAGAAGCAGTAAAATAAATAATGGATAATATTTTCTGTCAACTGCTGAACAAAATCTCGCAGTCCGCGCTTGACCGTGCAGTCGCATTATTACAGCTGTCAGGGGCACGCGCCCGGCGTTCCCACACCCGCGAATTCAAATCCATCATAACAAAGACTCAATAATCTGGGCCGTGTCAATATAAATTTCATAAACTCGCTGTGTAACCCCAACAATGGGCCGCAAACATCCATGAATAATCTCCATTTTGAGGGTGTCAACAGCATTTCGCGCGTTCGCGCCAAAACAAACGTCAAACGGAATACGCGGGAACAATGGCGGCGCTAATTCGCCGTTTATAATGCGCTGCATTGTCGTAATGCTAATTGCTTCTCGTGTTGACGCACGCTGTGGGCAGGCCGCGCTAGATAATTAATTGGTAGTTTAATTACATAAATAGTTTGATGGCAGCTAACAATTCAAATTAATTTGACGTAAACTTCAGTTACATAGGTCAGATTCCGAAATTATATAGGTACTTACAATAGTACATCAGATACTAAATTATAATGAAGCAAATAGAAAATACCACTTGAAGAACAAACATATTTGTCACATATTATTATTTTCGTAATGGGCAAACCACTAAACTCATCATCGAATACCTACAAACGAAGTAACTTAAATCATTAAGTTTCTCGCGATAGCAGAAGTAACACCTCTTGACTACACTTACATAAAAAATTGTGTTAAAATAGATAGTTTTTGTAGTCTTGTAGGTACTTTATCCTACTTATCCTCTTTTTTATTCCCTCCAAAACTGTGATAGTAGAACAAATCTACTATCATCCACTTAAATCTAATACGGTCAACGATTAGCAAACATTATCCGGTACATTTATTTCCCTATTCGTCTCGCTCCTCTGCGCCAGACACCCAGCAGTACAGTACAGTCTCAGTATATTATTTTATAGTGTGCTGGCGTCCGGCGCGTGCGCAATGCGTGGGGCGAATTGTCTGCGTCTGTGGATCGGATTACCGCGCTCCGATTGACGGGCCTGGGATCTGGGGACTACTGGTTAAATAGACAGACAGTTTAAAAATCTCACTAAACTAAAACACAATAAGGAAATTCTTGTAAAAAGATTATTTTAAAAACAAAACGTAGGGGAGGCGGGGGGAATGGGAGTCACTTAAGAAAAACTGTTTGTATTTTTCAGAAATAATCAGTCTTTAATTTTTCTTTGTTTAATCTTAAACCTATAACTAATGGGGAACATAGTACCACTAGTAATTTTTAGCTGAAGTAATAAAAATAATTATAAAAAATTAAAAACAAAAAACAAAGATTGACTCTCATTTCCCACCCATATGGGTAATGGGAGTCAGTCTCGGGGTCATCATATCCGGGACAAGCCTCATGGGCCCACCCGCCACAGAGACGACAGCGATACCAAACTTCTCTTGCCTTTCCTTCTTCAAGGCATATCATACACAGAGACTAATCTCCACGTGCGTTCTCTGTGCCGGTGGGTGGCATTATGTTTTCTATGTCGCTATCACTACTTTCATTATAGGGAACTTCTTCGTCTTCTGATACTCCAGGTGAACTTGACTCAAATAAGTACTTTTTAGTTTTCATTCTTCTTTTCCTTCTTCCCTTTAGTTCGTTTTTCTCCAACCCCAACTTGCAATAGTCGTCTTTCTTTTCCAGTTTCTTGGCATCTGTAATGACCCTGATTACCCCAAATGACGGTTTTCGCTTAAAATTAAAAAAATCATTTAAAAACATTACAAATTCAAATCAAACGAAATACTATCTCTAAATTCAACTATGACACAGCAACATAAAATAGTTAAAAAGATAAAAAAAAGCTACAGTTAATACTTACATTATCGATTAAATTGTTGTAAATATTAGATCGCCGCCTCCCGCGTGACACACACCTCGCTCCCGATGACGCGAGCGCAACTGGCGGTCGCCTGTGTTTACCGGCGCGCTAGGGGTGCGGAGGAGGTTACCATGCGACATAACGTTAGACTGTGCAGCGTTTTATTTCGTTTATTTTAGATTGACTCCCGTTACCCACTGACTCTGGTTACCCCCGTCTCCCCTACGTAAGTATTTTTTATTGCTAATGGCCAATATATCGGTGAAATTATTATAATCCGATAATTCTGTAAGTACGACTAATTATAATTACTTTACACACTTCACATAACCGAAAAAATATGTAAAACGTACAATTGCTGACATATCAATAAAGTCAATGTGTAGTAGTATCATATTTTATCACCGTAGCCAAAAACGTTGGTAAAGTAGAATAAACTTACTAAGTAGTACCTACCACCCACCCATGACCCCCAGTGCACTTTAATTGTGCTGCGTCTATAGATCATGCCCTTAAAAGTTCGCTTTTAGCGGTAATCTAATAAAGAGCTGGCCTCCGCTAAATGCATTCCGATGCGTGTTCGCTCAGGGCAAACACTGCGAGGGCGAGGCTTCGTCCCGATCCGCACTGTCCCATTATAATTGATCAAACTTACCCACTGTTAAATACCACTGGTAAATAATATTATAAAGTATTGAATTCTTATAATTTATTACTTACTAGATTTCCGCCCGCGACTCCGTCCGCGTGGAGACGTTTGACGATTTAAATTAAATGCAGTCAACTAGTAGTAGGTATGGTCTATTATTACCGGGTACCTTTCGGCTCCAACGCCACCACTCGAAAATCAGAGATGTGATGAAAATTCCCGTCTTTTGTTTCTTCTCGTTCTTCTGTATGCACAATGTGATCCAAATTAATCTTGTCTGACGTGTTTTATAGTGTCATTAGGTCTGAACTAGTTAAACTGTATTGTATTTTTTGCAGAGAGACTACAACATTTAATGACGCTCGTAGACCACACAAGTTAAATGGTTAAGGTCACCAACTGATTATTGTAGAAGAATATGGAGTAATTTCCATTGACTACCTCGTAGTGTGAAATAACAAATGTCATAGATTGGGAGGGATAACGTTCTAGTTCAAACTCCTCTGAACTATAACGTTATCTCGTTAGGAGGTCTAATCCCTGTCATCATCAGCCCATATACGACCCCTCTGCTGGGGCATGGGTCTACCCTAAACTAGAGTGATAGGACCTTAGTCGACCACACTGGCCAACTCCCGCTGTCCCTTTAGTGGGATATAATAAAAGGCTGATGATGACGAAGACTCATATTAGAATAGAATAGAATTACTAGTCTATCAAGTTCGTGCTGGCTACAGAGTCTTCCTAACTTCCCAAGTCGCCGCGTGAATCTCCCGTCCTGGCCGACTCGTCACTACCCGCTCTGTTTGACTGCGCGCAAATAGAGGGCTCGCGTTTCGCGTATTTAACCTAAGTAAATTTCGATGTTCCACGCCACTGTTGATACTGCTGCCTCCCCGCCGCAAAGGGAATATAATCACTACGCTTTGGACCGCTCACAATCCAATTGGTGACAGTAAGAATCTCCCGACTAGAGATTTTCAAGGAAATCTTCATTACTTTATTATTGATCTACTCCAAGTCTTAACTACGTAGAGTAAGCGTTGTGCGTGTCATGATCATATCATATTCATAAGCTCTACTGCGTACCCTGCCGGCGTACTTTAAAGCAAAATTTGGTTTCGCAAGCCAAATTCGAGCGTTCCATAATTATTAAAACCTACATATTTGACATGCTTGAAATCGCCGTTACCGAAAACGGTACGGAATGAATGATGATGATGATGATATTCATGACATATATAATGGGAAACCTCACATAACAGCAGTAGATTAAGTAGATAGTTATGTTCTCAATACTAAAAGGGATGATATTGACCTTGGGCAGGTCGGTCAATACTATCAATAAATCAGCGTATATCATTCGATACTAATGTTATTTTAGTGGGATAAATATAGTGAAGATCCATTTACATTTTAACTATTTAAAAACAACAGATAATATCATCTATTCAGTGAAATAAATAGGCCGGATGTAGGGAAAACCGGAAAAGGCACTTCTCTTTTCCTTTTCCGCTATTTTGAATCTTCACTGTCGTTTTTGAAGGCACTGTGCCCTTTGCCCCGGCGGCGGCCATTTTCGAATGTAAATGTCACTTTGATTTCTTCATAATCCTAATGGCCAGGGATTCTTGGTGGCTCTTGTGCTTTATTAACTTTTTGTTGTGAGAGACAAAAAGGTTTATAAAATTAATTTATAAGAAACAAAAGATTTTTATTTAATGCTTATAAATGTAGAATGCGAATGATTTAGTAGAGTAAACCAAGTACCTATATATTTCGTTTAATAAGTTTAAAATGCAAGTCTTCTCAGTCAGATGCACTTGTTTTAATAATCTCTTTGTGCTTGAGCTGTGTTTATGAAGACCTTCTAATGATTAAAAAAAATGTTGAGATAAAAATAGATAGATAGTTCAATGACCTTCAATTATACTTACCCTTGCATTATTCATCGACCATAAACTCAATAAAAAATATCGACCTACCCACGCACGCGGAAGTCACGCACTTGACAATTCCCAGCCGTCGATTCACCGAAAAAAAAATCTAAACAAAAGCCGGTGGCACAAAACGCGCATCCCTCATTGTCTCTGGGCGAGCGTGGCTTGTCTCTGGTGGAGCGGATGCGGGCCGTAATGGAGCCAATGAGATAATGCGAAGAGACAATGCTCTGTCAAATGTACCTTCCTTCTCGCTGGGCGATAACCTCAGAATACCTAGAGTTTTGATTAGTTATCGAAAAATATATTATAAAGGGGTTTAATATTGCCATAGGTAATCTGTCTCATATCATACTTCAATCACAATTGAAATTCTGAAAAACATACACAGCCGTTAAATCACTTTTGATATTTTTTCGTATTGTCGGGACCGAGGCAATATTCAATATTACAATTGAGATCAACCAACTCATTATTTAAGCTATCCCAATATTGGCGGCTAAGCACTGGCGGCCCGCAGCTCAAAAGTGCTATAATTTACAATAATTCCACTCGACTTTTTTTAATCCATAATCCCCGTGAGATTTCAATACACTTCCTCTCAAAGACTGGCCGGGACTAAAACGGAATCATCTGGCTTATGAAAAAAAAATAACCAAAAAGGTTAGGTAAAAATTGTTTATGGTATCATTGTCCGTAACCGAACGCCTTTCACTTATACCAACATGCCAGTAGTAATTTATGAAAAAAAATAGATTCGTTTCCGAACACCAATAAGGCCGGGATCATAAGTGCGGTATTTTCGGGTGATTTCTCGATTCCTTTGATAGTTAGTAATTCGTTGGGCATTACGCTTTGTGAATGGGGTAGCTCATTGTGTATTGTGGCATTGTGGATTATCGATTATCGGGATAATGCACCTGACGCATTGTCCGGCAGGTACCGAGCGCATTGCTAAATGCATTAGTTGCGGTGTTTGCGTAGGCTGCTTCTCTCTTTGACGTTTTTGTGCACAACTATTCATACTTATTCTTGTTTCAAAAGGATAAGCAAAGAGTGCTTTGTTGAAAATTATAATCTTTTTGAACTCCCGCTAATGTAAAATCTCATCCATTTGATTTGCGCATATGTATACTTTTGTGTGCAGTGTGCACCTGTGTGGGCATTGGCAAAATGTTACGCAAAATTGTTATTTTCAATTCTATCTAGTATAATAAGATATCACACGCGCTATATTATTTTTATTCGACATGGTCGTGTCTTATTTGTTGTTTGAAAACACAACAAATAAATCTAAGCTTTGAATACATTTCGCATTTAGACCCATACCTAGTACCTGATAGTTTTTTGTCATCGACCAGACCGTAGGAGTAGTGTTGGTACTAATTTTCTATAGACTAGTTCAATTCCTCTTGAATCACTCTATCTATTGGAAAAAACCGCATCAAAATCCGTTGCGTAGTTTTAAACATTTTAGCGCACATAGGGATATAGGGACAGAAAAGGCGACTTTGTTTTATACTATGTAGTGATAAGCATATAATCTGGGCAACGTTCCTCAAATGGGGGAGAAAATCGGTGAAAATATGAAAAAAAAAACAGCAATCGAACATTGAACCTCGGACGCACATTGAAAGCGGCTAAACAAAAACCTACACTGATTTGCGCAATCAAAGTTTGCGGTTACATAAGCATAACGGGGAGGGACTCGGTTATATAAAATGTATCGCTTCACATTTGGCAATTAAACCAGAGTTCCCGCCGCCCCTGCCTTCGGAGCGTGCGGCGACCCGCCATGTTTGCCCATACTCGCTCATAAGCGATGCCGAGATGTAATTATTTTGAGCAAATACTGTTCTTGTTCAATATCGTTTTGTAACTTATGAAAGGATTAATTTAGTAACTCGGTGGGAACTAGGGGTTCGTATTGTATCGTTATGAATTAATAAAGAAAGTGCTTGTGTTTGTTTTACGATAATAATCGCAATCGTATTTGTAAATATTTTTGATTAAATGTTTGCTCACACGCCTCTTTGAGCTTGCAAATAAGATATCAATATAAATCATTTTAAGGATCCGTGCAGTAGCTACGTGTATCTCACTACTTTGAACTAAAAGTAATGCTTGGATAAAATTAAAAAATAAAGATAGAACATGGGCATGGTAAAACATAATTCGTTTTAGTCGATCCTTAACTCAAGAACTGTTTAAATAAAATATCATTAAAATACTTCTTTCCGGGAATCAAACCGGCACTATTATATAAACGCGCCTTAGCCAAAGTAAAGCAGCGGTACCAAAAAATATTTTTTTGTGTTTTCTTTAGTACCTAGTCTGAAGCTAAAAACTTATGCCACGATAAAACATTGGCAAGATTCCAATTCGCTTTAAAAGAAAGTTCAAAACTTTAATTAAGAAATTATGAATTGCTTTGACTGCCGGTTTTCATAACCTTGTTTTTTCTTGTCCATGTCGTATTTATGTCGTCATTCCGTTATAACAGCTTCCATCGCCAATAATTAGATCATTGAATGAAATCAACCTTCGGAATCACCTGTAAAAACATCGCTGTACGAGCTATTCCCAGCATTCACTCACGTCTCTTTATAACGCTTTCCAAAGCGTCTGCTGTCTCCAAACGGTTTTGGTCGTTACATTTGAAAGTTTGTAACGGAATAAGGTGTATTTTCGTTTGGCTGAGGACTTTGTGAGTGTAAAGTTGGGTATGGTTATTTTTTGGCGTGTTATTTTGATAGCGACTAAATAAATGAGGCGCATTGATCGGCTGTCGGGCGTGTTTGCTCAGCGCACAATGCCACGGCCGCCATTGTTGCGATGCGTACGCGCTGACAATCGTTCACATCTGAAATTACAAATAGAATGTGGAGACAGATTTTTGAATCGCAGAAACCATAGTCAAAGACGCGTTATTTTTTTTATTGCAAATTTAATGCTAAGGCACCCGCAAAAAGAGGAATTATTGGACACTGCAATAACATTTTATTCTATGCGAAAATGGTCACAAATTCACCATTTACGGGATTATCTTTTCAAAACAAGGAGACACATTTATGAAACCATAGTAATCGAAATTATCATTCAAGTGTAGATTGATAACAAATTAAATCTTCACACATGAGATACAACGTACGAACTTACTTTGTTACCAGTCTAACACCTTAAACGCCCATGGTTGATGTTGCAGCTCCGCAATATATTGTAGTACCCTAGAATTAGATAGGTACCTACATATCGATTTAATTCACATACTTATGTTATTGTTCCAGTAATTTCGTATCTTTAAAAGGTTTACTATAAACCTGCACTTAAGTATCTGTTTATCTATTTTAAAAAAATGGTGTTAAGAATGTAGAGCTCTTAATATGAAATGATAACTAGGAGTACTTTTTTACAAAGTTTCTTTTAGCCACACACAGATACAAGTATGTTCGATCTATCGAATGAAGACGAATTATCAACATAAATACAATTTAATTACCGACACATTCAACTGATTGTTTTATGACGCCTGTCAATATTTCCAATACGCTGACAAACAAGATCCGAAGTGTAAAGATCAAAACGTAGACTCATCGTTGAAAAAATTACTCTACCAAATGAAGAGTTAAACAAATACGAGAGCAATCTTTATTTATAATAATTGTGGCCGGCGCTGCAAGTCACGGTTCGGGGAATCGGAACACCTACGCGCGCCCGCCCGCCGGACCGTCTAATAATGCGGACGATTTTCGAACTTACGTCACTCGACTTAAATCAAATTGGACTCAAACGTGCTGTCATAGCTATTGGCGCCAAAATTGACTTGTATTGTCAGGATGACAGCGGCCTGGGTGGCCGCCATTTTGGTTTTTTAATGAAGCCCCGGTTATCACAAGTGGGGATAGACGCACAAAAAATAACAAAATGGCTATCTCGTCTGGGAAAAACGTGTACGTACATCAGGGAAAGTTGACAAACTTTCCAGAAGCTGAACGCGTCTAAACAAACAGATATTGGAATAACATTACGCCCGACGGCCAAGTGAGTGTTAAATTCTTAAGCATGAAAGTTTAAAGAGTGTTAAACACACCCGAAATGTCTCATCGCGTCTACAACAGTCGCTTAGATGCAAAACAAATAAGTGAATAGCGCTCTCGGGTGAAGAGTGCGTGCGAGGAAACACCGAGCATTATGCACAAGGAGATTGAAAAGAAAGTACTCGAGACGAGGGCGTCCAAGCCTCGCCGGAGAGCAATAAGCGTCGCGCCGTCGGGGCCGTTCATTAACTCTCACCTACTCCGTGAATAACCCACGAGGCGCTCGCGACTCGGCCAAAGCGCGCGCCTCCGCGGGAAAAACGTCTCCGATGGGCGGCCGCGGTAGCCGAGACGCGATCGCGTTTTGTTTTTGTAACGGATCCAAACCTTCGAGACATCAAAATGGCGGGTATTTATGCGCGAGCGAACGTTTTCATAACGGAACGGCGAGAAACTCGACTGAGATGCGAGGGGCACACATCCATTTCAAAGAATATACACGGAGGAAACGCTCTCGATGTATAAATAATAAATAAAGAGTAGAGCGCCTAGACAAAGCGGCCGCCGCGAGAGCGTCGCAGCTTGTTTATTCTCTCGTCATTAAGGCGGTGTTGACTGTTCGCCGCGCTAATTTCAGCGTAACGCAGGTGCTGTTGACTCGTCAACGCGCTACGAGGCTAACTGCCATGCACACAACTTCTACCGAACCTTGACGGAAGCTCTTGATTTCGAGAGTGTCATCTTTTCGCTTGTAACAGCTTTTTCATTAGACGTATCTACCTCGTTACATGAAAGTTACCAAATAATGTGGGTACCTACTTGAAAGCCGGCACACTTTGTTGAATGACACTATAATAATCATGGTTTAGCATAATACGATTCATATGCGTTAAAGAGCTTTCACTAAATTCAACAGTTGATATCAAACCCAATAATGTAATAGGTACTTTGGATCTCGAGAATTTTTCATCTGGAAATCTTCTTTTACTTTAAAGGTTCGAGGCTTCTAATTAAAGTTCGTTTTTAAAATGTTTTGTTTGTTACAGGTTAAAATTTGGTTTCAAAACCACCGTTACAAGTGCAAGAGGCAAGCCAAGGAGAAAGCGATGGCTGAACAGAACCAACACAATCAGGTTTGTATATTACATCTATTAGCATCTGACTCAATTTTTCTTTATTAAAATAGTTCCAGTGATTTAAAAATCCGGTTGAGAAGTCATCCGTTTATGTCGAATTTCATTAAAGGGACGGAGACACATTTGAATGGGATGCATCTTTAAAATTAGTCTTTATGGGTCTACACGCGATATTAGGAGTAGCAAATTACATAGCTACTTACTGCCCGACGTTTCGACTGGGTTACACCAATCGTGGTCGCGAGCGAACTGATGCGAAATGAATCTTTATCATTTTCAAGTGTTTTTGCCATACTAACTCAACAGTAGACAATTTAAGCATTCACATAGTTCATTCACTCATACACGTTCAACGCATAATAACATTCCCTCACAAAAGCGGTATGCTCCATCACGCGTCGCTCACTCACCTGCGCCGCTATTCTTCCGAATTTTATCACAAAATCACGGTTAATGGTGATGAATAATGCATACCGACGACAGCGATAAGATCGCGCTGACGCGGCCCCTGCCCCGGCCCTGCTCCGGCCCTGGGGGGCATGCGGGGCCCGTACGCCCCACGGCAATTACGAATTATATTTAGCGAATTATTAGGGCTACCGGCTTGGGAACGATGAAACTACCTGTACGCTACAACAGTCTTGATTGATTAGGGAATTTGGACACGGTTTTGAATTCTGGCTGTGTTGATTTAACACTCAATATGCTGAGTGCTTTTTGGCCCTTCTATTATTTATAGGAAATTATTTTCCATGATTGATCAAGAATTCGATTTTTGCGTAATATTATTTATGAGAAATTATGCGAAATATTACCAGTTTTAGTAAAGCATTCTATCAGATATGTGTTGATATTAGACATTTCATATAGGTAACAAAATACATAACTATTTCTAACAGTATGTAACATTTATAACTGTAAAAAAACATTGTTCAAAACAATGTAATTAATCACAATATGCACCTATGGCAATATTTCTTGGATAGGCACATATGATATGAGCCTATCAAAGAAATATTCCACACGGAAACTAGAGGCGGACATCTGGCAACCCTAAAGTGTTGCCAGCCTCCGATTGCCTCAATTTGGAGGGACGCGCGTCGTCAACGCGATCGGCAGCGGAAAGCCAACCCTTGTCTGCCGTTATTACTTAATGACCCGTTTGCTGCAAATTGTTCTGACTTGTCACTACAAATGTCAAATGATTATATGTGTAGCGAGTAGTAGGGACAGGTCTACAATAATTGATTTACGAATAGTTTGACAAGTTTGATTGTACAAATTATAACGAACACTTTAAAGAATGTCCTTTCCTCTTGTTCTTAATTGTAATGTGTATCGTTCATCCCATACTTCATATTTGCGAAAAAAAAATCAACCATTATTGAATTAGCTCTGCATGAGTAGGGTTATGATTGTCATTTCAATAAATAGAGTAACACCATTGGCATCACCTTCACCATAAGGTGATTCGAGGAGCTAATCTTGTGGGGTATCTTGCCCAGGGCAGAGAAGTTAAGAAGATAGATGTAGTTCTATGGCCTGAGACGACGCTCTAGCGTCGGACTGGCTAGGTGGTCGAGGAGGTAATTACCAGCATAACTTAGGACCCTTCACGGGCCTAACAATATACTTACTAGGTTACCTAAATGTGTACTCATTTAGCATTATTGGACCCTGGGCGTGTGTGCCCCTTCAGCTAGTCTTACCCTGTATATGCCAGTGTGTTTACCCACTTCTTCCATTGCAGTCATCATCCTCCCCGCGGCGGGTGGCCGTCCCAGTGCTGGTGAAGGACGGCAAGCCGTGCGGCTCGGGCGAGGCGTCATCACCGGCGCACAGCCACTGCGCCACGCCTACCTCCGGGTACGCGCAGGCGCCCGCGCAGCCCTGCGCCAACCCGCTGGCCTCCTACCGCCAGCCCGCCGCCTACCAGCAACAGTGCTCCGGGTACCTACCACTCCAGGGCCGGGCCTGGTAGAAGTTCCCACAGCTTTACCACGAGACAATGTTCAAGGAGGAGATGTACTTCGATTAGTTGATTGATTTTGGAACGCTTTTGACGCTTCTGTTATGATGTTCAGTTCAGATTCAGTGTTTCGTTCTAGTATTTTTACATTGTAGTTTTGGTAATTTTGATATCCGCAACAACAAGTGTGTAAGGCACTTAATTCGGAATCAGACCAATTTAGTTCTTAGATGCATTATTAATTCTTACGTTTTTAAATTATTTTAAGCTTTCCGAAAGCACTGGACCCGTTAACGCAGTCAGGTATGATACTCAGTATAAATCAACGTATGTGGCAACGTGTATTATACGGTAGGTACTTAGAACATTATTAATGAAGCAAAACAGTTTTTTTTCTTAAAAAGACAACAATATTCAAGTTCTGGCAAACTACAGAAAGCCTAACCATTTTTAATTTGTTAGGCATGCGATTTCAATAACAAGTGTTTAATTTTTTTTTGAATTAGCAAATTCTTTATATTAGGGTATTTGTTGCGATTTTTATGTTCCAATGTGTTTTAGACGTTTTTAGATTAGCTCTTTCAAGAACATTGTCTCTGGTACTGCTGGATGAACGGACTCCGTGTGAGATATTTGGTGTTTAGTGAAAATTCGTGAACTTTAAAGTGTTAAAGTGAAAAAAAAAATGGGACTTTTGACATTTGCGCTGCACTCGGGAGGAGGGTACTTGTAAATAATTTAGCTGTAGCCTAAGCACGACTAAGGATTTGACAACATTTTCTTTGTGATATTTGCTTTTCTACTTTTACTAAAAAAGATTGTCCAGAAAAATGATTGCGCTACTTAATATATATAACCTGATACTTACATATCTTGTTCACACTATTCTACAGAGCAATACCGACAAAAGGTTACAAAGTCATAATATTAAAATTAGTTTTTCTGGTCAACCTTTTCAATTTAATATGAATTCCAGAGTGCCAAAACGTATTATCAGACTTATTGAAAATTAACATGGATTACAAACTTCATTTGGATTATTATTGTAAATAACTGATAATGTAGTAGTAACCTGTTGTGTGAATAGTATAATTTATAATAAAAAAAAACTCAGTGTTTTGTGTGTGTAGATAGATAGATGGTAATGTAAATAAAGTGTTCTCTGACGGAATATGAACAAATGAACTTATGAGTTTACTTAATATAAGAGACATTCCATTATTTTTCTTTATTTATATTTTTCTAATGCGCAACGAGACCAGAATATTTATTTTGATACTTAGCTTTCTTACGCTCTTATTTATCTACGTCTATATTGCAGTTTTTACGTAGTGGAAAGTGGAATAAACAACGAATTTCAGATGTATTTACCTATACCACCATATTTAGTTCAGTAGCTTTGACGATACAGTTGTCGACCTACACACAATAAACTCGAAATGTAATGCAATATAAAGTCACTCTGTTGTACTTAATTCTATTATTTTCCTCGTTGAATTGCCGTGTAAATATTATACTAAATTAGGGAAATGAAATTCCATATTCTGACAACAGTGTCATGGCGGCGCTTCCGCCGGAAGGGATAGCAATAAGTTCTCCTTAATTACTACTAACTTTAGAATAATTCAGAGGAAACACAATGCAGATGTCGTAATAAATTCAAAACTTAATTTATGTACGTTCTGGAGTTAGGTCGATGTAATTATTTTATTACGTAGGCTTAGGGGACGTTATTATGATCATAATTATAAATAATAGTAATAATTATGAAAAGGAATTTGTAACTATAATGAGAAGTGAGGTGTAATGAATTTCGATTTATAAAATTAATAAAAATTAATGAGTTTTAATTTTGTCTTTGATTTATAATAAACCTGAACGTTGTCATCACATTTATCATAAAATAGTTTATTTTCGACATCCTATTATTTAATTTCCCCAATTTTTAACATCATGTACCTAACTACCTAGATACTTAGTCTTTGCGCCGCGTCCAATAAACCATTACTCAAATAAAAATATATATAGGTTTTCATTTAAGGACAAATTCAAGTTAATAAAATAAAAATAATACGTAAGTCGTATTATACAATACATAGCGTACTTTTTACACATTTTCTGCAAAGCTGTCTTAAACTATAAGATGAAGTTATTATCTTATTTATTATTATATTATACAGGATTTCCTGAAAATGTATAAATCCTAATTTATAGAAAAGGTCAATAGTTCCCAAATCAGTTAAAAATTGAAACATGTTCAGCCAAGAAACACGAAATATCATCCTCAGCTACTAAAAAATAATATTAACGAACAAAAGGTATCTCTCAAAATAATCTCCGCTCCCTGAGCGCCCTGGAAGCTAAACAATAACCGCTCTAAACATTTACCTTTGCGCCCCCACTCGAACTTGTAAGCTCATTTTATTGTCTTCAATATTCCCAGATTACCCTGTAATCTCTCATAACGTATAACAGTTTATTCCGCATGGCAACATCAACTTTGTTGAACGTCAGTCACGGCCCGCCAAAACGAAAATAATAACATGGCGTTTCCCGCTCAATAAAACTCAACTCGTGGACCTCCGCCAAGGGAATATGTATTCTATACCAGCAGCCGAAGGTTTGAATTCGTTTGGCGGGAGATGGAGTTACACTGTTTCGTTTTTGTGACGTAATTTCCGTAGAACAAAGGCGGGGAAGTGCACGTGCGCGGGTTTACGGGGGCGACGCTAATAAAATGGCGGATTAAGCGAGGGACAGGTGAGGGTGGCGAAATTGAAAACTATTGGCCTCTTCACGACGAAATTGGCATATCGCCGGGTCGGGTTACCGATTTGTGACGATTGACTTAATGACGTAACGATGGGGTGCGCTAAGTTTTTTGTTTCGATTAGATTTGTTTAATTGTGTTGCTAAAGATAGTCTATTATTTAATTGGTTATTCACCAAATGAAAAGCAATAAAATCCTTACGAAATTTAGGAAACCAACAACTTTTAACAAGGCAGAGTAAATTTGCTGAAGTTAACTCCTTAATATTATTAGAGTAACAAGGTCGTTACTAATATAAATAATATCCTAATACCTAACTATGTAAAGAGATTCCCTACTTCGTGACCATTAGATAACTTCCTATAGGTACCTTAGGCAGCAGATGCACTGCCAAATCTACCTCATCTACGTTCAGTAGCGCTACCATGAGTTTAAAAGTGAAAGACTCGATATTATCGTCTATGTAAAAAATGTACAGCGCCCCTAGCGGTAATGCTAAAACTAAAATCAATAGTACGAAAAAAACAATTCGATAGGTTTTTAACCTACGAAAGTTTTCGATAGCTAACTCATGGTAGCGCTACTGATCAGAATCAGAATGCAGGATCCAGCCGCTCCCGCTGACCTAGGCGTGACGTCACGGGCGCAGCAGATCGATCGCGATACGACACGCAAGGGTGAGGTCACGGGAGGTCGCCAGGACACGTTCGGCTCCGAACTGACAATGGACAGGAGATAACAGGTTTGAACAACGTCCTCGTACGACGGATGTCGACGTTTGGAATGAATTTGAATAAAATTTGCTAGGTTATACAATATTGCTTGCAATATGCTTTTAAAATCCTTCATCTCCTTCTGCAGGTAGCGTGGGTTTGTTAAAGCTTGCTTTTAGTAACAAACCTACTCAAGAGTAAGTAGTATTTTCTGAAGTCTAAATTCAGAACCAATTAATTGAAGTTCTTTAAAACATTAGAAACAGACTGGAAGTCTCATCATGCACCATGAATTATATAGCAGGGGGTATTAATGCCATCTTTGAGTTGTGGTAGAAATCTCAGCATTTCACAACATGGCTGGCGACAGTCAGAATATGTAACCCAACTTAATACCTTTGGTAACAAAATGAGGATGCAATTAAGACTTAGCTAAAGGTAAGGTTAAGCCTGGAATATCTTCAAAACATTCGTGTAAGTCTGTAAAGAAATAAGTATCTACGAAGCGACCCCTTTAAACATATCCTACACTAATACCACACATAAGGCAGATATCATCTAGACGGAACCCTATCTCGAAGCATCCGAATGAATCTACTTATTTAAACAAACCGATGTCGTTTTTACGAAGTTTGCAAAAAAGAAACAGGCTCCCCTATCGCTCCCCCTGAAACCCGGAATTGTGCGTACACGATCTGTAAACAAATTTGCGAAAATTATTCCTGTTCGGAGTCCCATGAATGCGCCCTCGGGAAAAGGGTGAGCGCCTTAAGATTTCCCATTCATAGCCTTCCATCTTGCCTTAATGCAGGGGCGGGGCAACAATGCATTTAAATATAGCGAGGAATTACGCAGTAATTGCGCTGGAGTCAAATCATTGGAGACAAAAAGTCGGGGAAACTTGCCAGGTGCCGTTTAGGGGAGTACGACTGGTACTGGCCCATTTTATGCTTTTGGGTAAAATGAAATGTGATGGAATTCAGACTTTGCATTTGATGAGAGTTCAAATTCGCTCAGGACCTTAAAGATGAAGATGAGTATAGTTGGAAACCTTTAAGTATTGACCTTTAAATTTTCACGAAAGCAAAAGCTCAGTTTAGATAGTTAAAAGATATTCTTAATGACATAGCGACGGTCCCTACGTATAATCACGTAAGTGGCACTTGAGGGATTTGCATGTTTTTATTGCAAAACCTCGAAATCAACATAGACTTTCATTTAGTTAACACAGAATGTCGAAAATGTGCCTAAAACATCCTTATATAGATGCACGACAAATTACTTAACTACACTACCACCAACGTAAAAATACTTAAATGGTAGTTAGGGTGTATTACTTCGGAACATCGCCGCTATACCCGCCCCCGCTGCCCCCGCAACTGCTAGTTAAGCGCTTTTGCGCCCGAGACGGCCTAGGCTTATATTTTTCTGCCTTAAGATTATTTTTAAACGATATTTCGTAAAATTGCTTGTATTTTTATGAAATCAAACAAACTTTGAACATTCCAAAGCCTTTATAACGATGTGGTAGTTACGTTATTTTACGTAGGAAATTTAAAAATCATTATGACTTATGTGGTAGTTGTGTAGTTTTACACCGGAGAGCCAAAATCGATGTTTATACTATCTACCAGATGGAATGTTTTTCGATGGAAAGTATTATTTTAGTCTTGCTAGTAATTACCAATTACGTTATTTTACGTCGGAAACAGATTTAGTGACTGGGTGTGATTAAAGTGTTTGGGGTATATATTTTGTTTAATAAATTGCTGTGCTTAGCAAAAACATATTAATTGTTTAATAACCATTAATTTTGATACTTATAGCTTTACTTGACCCGGTTGTTTTTTATATAATGAATTTTATTTTCAGACATTGAAGATGATTTAACCGACTGTGAGGCCATATTTTGTGTAGGAAAACTAATTTCGCAAATTGATTAAAGTTTTAAAAGCTTTCTAATCTGGGATAAGTATAGTTAAATAACCACTACCACAATCATGAAAATTCTTCATTTAACAGCGCAACTGAATAAAATTTTTTTCAGTTGCGCTGTTGGTCATCAAATATTTAGTTGCATTAGGTAACAGTTTGATTGTGGTGATATATATAACTGCATACGTCATCTGCGACAGACCTCAGATTAAATTACTCGACCCTCCTCCGGGCAACTTCAAAAAGGAGACAACCCAAGCACTGTAAAAGTTTTCTATTCTATTCTATTCACTGTTATTCTCAACTAGGTCCTGATGACATCACGTCAAGATTGTTAGTAGACGTAGCCAATTTTATCGTACTACATTCAATAAAATAAATATTAACACAAGAGTAAACGAGTTTCTGGAGTGTAGACCGCGTCTCGGCAAACACAGTGTGGGACGCCCTCAGGCCAGGTAAAGTGACGATTTGCCCAGGACGGCTGGTGGGAGTTGGATGCGAGTGGCCGAGAATAGGCGGGAGAGGCGAGCATTTGGGGAAGCTCGTGGTTAACAGAAGACTAAATTATAGGCTGATGACGACTAAGAACCCCACACCCTTCTAACTCCTACAGTCAATGCTGTAAGCTAAAGACGTCTACGTCTTGAGTAGGCGGTGCCAATGTTACGGTAGGAGAGAGTTAGGCCAATAAGAGTCCCACATATTAATAATGTGCTGAACATACATCCAGAGAGACATTTAGAGGACAGAGACATATTTGCATCCGAATGTCTGTCCCAGGCATTCTGACAATGCCTTCTGAAAAAGCAAGATTAAGCAGATTTTTAAAAATTGCGTCAAAATAGCATTTTTTCAAGAAAAGGCTTCTTATCGAATTCAATTTGTACATATTTTGGAACATAATTGGACAATTTCACTCCTCACAACCTTAGAAGAAGTTCATTAGAGTGATAATGGCACGTAGTTCATCTAATCGAAACTTTATTCGACAACAGCGGCTGGGAGGAAAATGGCTTTGAAATAATTGGTTTTGGACTCTGTGGTTGCTGATCTCAATGGTGGTCATCCAACTGCACACAATGTCCTAACATTTATTGTAATACACAGTTCTATTTTCTATTCTCGGTTAATCAGCATTCAAATACCACCCTTATAGACCAGACCATACCATAGACCACCGCCTTATCATGTTTTTTCCAATGCATGCTCGGCTCGTGTCTCAGCCAACTCCCTGACTCCAGGCCGAGAAATTATTAACACAAAAACGCTCAAGATTTCTCAAAATTTGGCCTAATCCGATACCAGGACCCGATAACTCTCGGTCCTTACTCGGCGCTTGCTACTAATACACCAACGTGGCAGTCGAGGAGGTACTGTCTCAACTTTTGGTTAGCTTATTTATTCTTAAGAACAAAATTGGCAAGAAAGCATATTCTAATATGTTTCTTAAATCATCTAGACTTAACAGACGAGGGTCATATACCGTTCACAATGGTTTTATATTTTAAATATATTTTTGCCATTAAGGCGTTTTTTATTATTTCTATACACCGTGAAATTTTAGTGGTTGTTTTCCCGTAGAAGAACGATTTGACTTTAGTAGTACCTACCGTCGAATCATGCGAGTTATTTCTTGATAAGTTTTTTTTTCAAATTTTAAAAATATTTTTTTATTTCAGAAGCGTGAGAAGATTTCGTACTTTTAAGTTGTGTGACGTAATCAGGTACTGATTGCCGCTTGAAAATTATGATTAAAGCTAAAAAAGATCTACCCCCTAAGTATTAAAGCGTTTCGAGCATGATTTCGAGTTTCGTTAAACCGGTATTTATTGATTAAAATTTAAAAATAAAAAATTAAGATAAGAAAAAAAAATAAAAAATACTGCACAAACATATTTTACTACTAAGATAGAATCAGTTTACTGCGGCAAAACAACCACTAAAATTTCACGGTGTGTATAGATACAAATACCAGAATCCCGTATGTGTATATTATATTCGGCGTAAAATTACCTATTGGGCAGTTAAGGTTTTGGTCGATGTCTAAAATCCCCTGTAAACAGTAGGAAGTACCAGTTACGTCGTTTGTAGTGTGAGTAATTCCAACGTAAAAGTCGGTAAGTGATAAATAGTATATAAATAATAATCCTATTAAGTTTATTTTTAAACACATGTTTGAAACTTCAAAGCGCTCTCCTGTAAAATTTAGGTTTTGTAGATACGGTATTATACGTTGGGACCGTCGAGTATAAAACTACAATACATAATATGACATATGCCCTGAAATTGCCTTCTTCCGCAGAGCTGGGTTAGCACCTGCACCACAGTTTTATAAACTACCGCAGTTGTTATCGAACATCCTATTAATTATGTACCTACTCTTTATGTTCCAATAAAACCTTTTTAATTTTAGATTTGATTTTGAAAATTTACGCAACGGATCTTTAGCGGCTCAAGGGGAACTTCTTTATGTAAAATTCACCTGAAGCGAGGCACCATAAAAACAAAACATTTAACAAAGTAGCTGGTGCTACAATAATGAAATAATAAAATGAAGGCGTACGTATCGCGTTGTACTTTATGAAGACATAATATTATAATAATGAATTTAAGTTCTGTCACCCCCTCCTAGTCTCTATTTCACCCTATTGTAGGATTAAACCCCTCGATGATCGATGATTATTATGACGAAGTCTAGAAATCAGGTCAATTCTCGGTGGTTTGGTTAAGCTCTCAAAATGTTTCGGGCATAGTACATATGCCCGAAACATCAAGCTACAATTCTCCAGATCTATAGCACCTATTTAAATTTGCTGAAAAACAACTAACAACAACTGTCGAGTAAACGCAAAGAGGACGAGCTGGTTTTGCTGATAACTACCCCAACCATTCTAATTAAATTGATGTGCAATACAGTTTTCTCTGTATCATAACAAAGGACTTAATAAAATGATGAAACAAGGCAGATGTAATGAAAATGCATGTACCTACACGAATGTTAAAATAGTTTTTAACGAACAAATGAGTCGCACCGAGAGCCGTCAAGTGCGGAACGGGCATATCTCAAACATGGAGCTTTTATATGTTTTAATGAGTGACTGTAAAAAATTACAACTGCACGGTTGGTCGGCCGTGAGTGTCACAGCATAGAGAGAGGCACGAAGGCTGAGGGCCGACTAATTAGAACAAAAAACGCGGCGAAACACAAGTGCGCTCAGCGAGTCAGAGACAAAGAGCGGCGCGCCCCGCCCGGGAAGGTTCCATGCGGCGCCGGTGGCCATCTTGAATTTTAACCTCTATGGTTGTGACTACAAAGTCCGAATTGTTCCACTCTGTCAACAGAAGCTTGAACATTTATTTTTGAAAGTTCGCGTTTGGGAGGTCGTATCTTTACCCCAGCCTTTACACTAAACTAGGCTTTATTGAGTGAGGTTTAGAGTTCAAATAGGGTTGTGCGTATGGTTGAATTTGCGTCGGCTGGTGTTGCCAGCGTTGCGTAGAGGAGCGGAGCGCGTCGATTGTCTGCGGCACGCTGGGCGAAGAGGCCACAATCGATAGAGCACGGGCGTGCGTTGTAATGAATTTATTAGAGAACTAGCGCTTTCACGCGGCTCTCGATGTTTTTTCAATCTTATTTTATTATCTACATCGAGTTTGAATATTCGTATTGGAGGAATAACATTGTTGACACTAATTGGCAGTTTGGGAGCCCGATTGTTCTGGTAAACAATCTAAACCTGCACATTTCGTAGGCCATTCAATAACAGATAAATATAACTTCATGATTATGATTGTAATCTGATATTTGACAACCATTGAACTGGGAATCGATCATATGGTTTTTATAGGAGTGCCTACATACTTTCACACGTTACTAGGTACGATGATCATGAGTACACAAAGAAAGAGAGAAGTGGCGTGCATTTGGGGAGGCCTATGTCCAGCAGTCAACGGAGATGGGCTGATGATGATGATCATGAGTTTAAAAGTAGGGAGGGAGATATTCTAGAGACATTTAAGTGGTGTTTCACGTAGTAAGTAATACTCGTAATTTTTTTTTCTCTAAAATTCTCTTATACAGACTTTAGAATCTTTCGACTTTCTAGAATAAAATAAAGAAAATCAATTGAACCTTTGTAAAATACCTATTATATTGTAAGTTAATTAATTTCCATTCCCTCGGTCCGCGGCCAGTCCGAACTACTTAGTTGACAAACTTTAAGTCGAGTGGAACCCTTTTCGAGCAACCGGGAACTTCGCAATATCCCTGCTCATTCGCAGGATATTCCACGTTGGTCAGTTGCTCAGATACTTTTTTTTTCTCAGCCCAATTTTTTCGATGCATGACCTAATTCATATTTTTGTTTGATCGATTGCTATTTGTAGGTATGTATGTAGGTAGATTAGGATATCACGGAACACCTAGTTTACAGACATCACACTTACTTTTGAAATAATTTTACAATGTAAAGTGATTGAAACGACGAGTAAAATGTAATCCAATTAATTATGATTTGTGGCTTCCGCTTTCTATTAGATCTAATAAAGATTTGAATAATATAGAAGTAAATATTGATGATTCTGTGAACAGTGGTTAGTGACCCATGGTTACTATCTATGGTTCCAAGAGTCGTGGGTCCCATTCCCGCCCGGGCAAATACATATTTGTGTGACGAACATCTTTGTTTGTTTCGTGTCTGGGTGTGTAATTGAATATTTTATTTCAAATGTTTTTTAAATTTTTATTTCAAACGAGCTTTCCGCCCGCGACTTCGGCGCCGTAGAGACGCGTAGAGACGTTTAACGGGTAAAACATTACTTCTTTATAGCGCAGTCGGTTAAAAAGTAGCCTATATCCTTTTCTAGGCTCTGGACTATATCTGTACCAAATTTCGTTTAAATAGGTTCAGTACTCTATGCGTGAAAGCGTAACAGACAGACAGAGTTACTTTCGGATTTATAATATTAGTAAGGATGTTTTATACCTCCTCATATAAATACGATACGCCTACTATCTACATTAAGATAGAAGGCGAAACTCCTGGCCCTACAAAACGCGCTATTAAGCCAGTCATCATAATTAAAATGAATACGCGGTTACCGGTATGGTTATTTTTCTGAATTCGCGGGGTCGGAGAGGAGCGAATGCCATCACTCAATGGCTTGGAGGCGCCAGTCACGGTGATGCGTCAATGCGTCATACGTCATGCGTCACTCCTCACGTCACGCCAGACACCTTGTTAGCTGCGGAGCCACGCCGACCACCGTGGCGATTGGTCCAGGGTCCCGTATTAATGTCGCAGTCATCTGGTTGAATCAGCGATTTGATTGGATCACTAGCGCGTCTATTAAATGACGACGTTCAATTGAATGACTAGGTCGAACGTTGAATGTACAATCCTCACTCAACGTCCAACAAGTTAGCGGATTGAAACATAGCCCTTTGAACATAGCGGACGTAAAATCAGTCAGGTGATTGTAATTAAGTTCATTTTTTTTCCACTGCGGCGTTAGTGCTCTTCAAAACAAAGATGGCGTCAAACAGCTGGTACAGATCTAATCGAATAGCACTGTGTTGATATTTTTTTGAGTGAAATTGAGATTTATAGTGACTTATTCGTAAAAAAAATGGAGGCAGCATGGATGAACCGATTAATACGCTGTCGCCGGCTACTTTAAAAGAAAAAATTCTGGCAAAACTGGCTGGTTATTAAGGTGTGTTATGTCATGTCCTCATTTTTAAATCTAAAGTTAGTTATCTTTTAATTTGCAAACTTATGGTCACCCTAATCAAACATTACAAAGTCAGCTATATCCCATTCAACGACTACGCTAAATGACGTTCAGTCAAGATGTTGAACGTTTTATTCAACAACTTCACGAGTTGTCCTTTAGTCATTCAATTAAACATCGTCATTCAATGAACGCGCTAGTGATCCAATCAAATCGCTGATTTAACCAGATGACTGCGACATTAATATAACGACCGATTTGATGTATGTTCGAACCTTAAGTGTGTTGGAGGTTGGTGGCACCATCCCTGAAAAATCCGCTCTGTCTTGCCGATCAGGTTAAGATGTTACATTAGTCTTATATCTGATTAATCCGTCATATACACCGTGAAATTTGAGTGGTTGTTTTCCCGTGGCAGAACGATTTGCCTTTAGTAATACTATCGAATCATGCAATTCATTGCTCGAAAAAACACTTTTTTTTTTTTCGATTTTTCAGAATAATAATTTTCCAACTCGAAAACGAGAGAAGCTATCGTTGTTTTCAAAGATGTGACGTATTCAGGTACTGCTTGCCGCATGAAATCGATGCTTAAAGCTAAAGAAGCTCTACACCCTAAGTCATAAAGCGGTTCAAACATGCTTTCGAGTTACGGTTAAACCTTTCGTAAAACCGGCATTTATTTATTTTACCAAAAAAGAACTGCACCCATCTTTTGTACTACTAAGATCATTTTACTGCGGGAAAACAACCACTAAAATTTCACGGTGTATATGACGGATAAATAATCAGATATAAGAGTACCTACGGTTCCAAAAGTCCTGGTTGCTATTTTTATACAGCTCCTGTTGCAGTTTTCAAGATGAGGCGTTCTTTATTAATTTTGAATAGTGGTTGTTTTTCGTTTCGTTGTGCCTTTGGGTTCGATTCGATACCTCTGTAGACAAAAACGTGCACATCCTATTCGATCCCATGATGTGGTGATTGCCTCGCTGTTGTTTTAGTAGCAAGTGCACCATAAGGACTTAGAGGTCCCGTGTTCGAGACCCACGTCAAGACAAATTTCTGTAAAAATTACAAGACTATGCACATAGTTGTGCACTGTAATGTAATTCACAGTGGGCTCTTCACCATCGGAATTGGACACAAGCTTTATTACCTATTTATTTGTACTGTGCTACGAGTCGTTGGTACAGCAAACAGCTGTTTCGAGTTGGTCGAGGTGTTTTGATTTGGCAGCAATACGTTGCGGTTTATCCGAGTCCACCCGGGCCGTTCTCACGCGGCCTCCGAGGCTCTCCCTGACCTGTCTTGGTGGAAACATACGGGTCCACTGTGCGAGCGTGCCCGACGGTTAGCAATAGTATTCCCAATTCCTCTATGCAGATTCTTACTGATGTAATATCTTAAAATGAGATGAAATTCACTAGCTGGAAATACGTCGGCGTGAGGTCCAACTGCAACATGATTGGTTATTTTTGACGTAACATTGACAGACGATAATTTACCCATCATGCTGCAGTTCATGCCTACATATTGGCATCTAGTGTTAAGTTAGACTGTGGTCCAGGATAACCAGTTGAGTTGCAAGCGTACGATTCGTAGGTTTCGTAAAATTTTAAACATAGAGCTCGGACTTGCACGTCTTATTGGCCGATTAATACATTATTACGATAAATGTTTCATTTACTTGGTACCTCCCACTATATGATAATTATAATTTTCAGCTCATTTGAGCTATAGGCCGATAAACGTGATAGTTTAAGGGGTCTTTTCAAAATTACCAGTGATTATCAGAGCTATGCATCAGATTACCATTACCATTTCACTAAAAAACACCTAATTTATTTCCCGCGTCAGTAAATTTTACAGTGTAATGTAAATAAGTGTTTGTTGTTGCAAGAAATTCATGATGATATGTGTAGGTACCTGTAAACGCTTGCGAGCAATACCTTCCCGTGTGTCTCCTATCGAAGATGACTCTTCAGTTCGACATTTATACAAACACCTATTATTTTAGCCCATCAGCGCGGCTGACAGGTGTTGCCCGGCTGCAGTAATGGCGCTAATTATCTATTAGTGCACTTGTTTGACCACAGATTTGATCCCGGGAATGTTCTACGGAATGCGGGCTTGGTACCTCCCATTACTAAATGTTTAGACACTTTAAATTAAATGAATCAGATTGAGAGTGCGTTGTAAAAGAGCCTGATAAACTTACTAAGTGGGTAATAAGGTACCTACATGCAAAACACGTACCTATAAAACACAGCGAGGAGCGCACGGTCTCTTTAAAGTAGTCTGTATTTAACTCCGCACCATACATTATGATACATTTTTCATAATCATAATAGTCATTCCTGCTAAATCTTGATATCTATACATATTATAGTACAGTTGGTTATGTGAAGAAGGAATAATAATTTAACAGCTAAGGAGGAAAGTAAGCTGTGAATGTAGAATGGTTTGGCTTTAAGTACCTGGGTATAAAGGTTTTATGAAATATGACTATATTAGTAACTCCTTCCAGGCTTAGGGGTGAGAGCCATCCGCTCCCCCGCAAGTCCGATGATGATGACGAGGCTACTCCAAGCCATTATCGTATGTCAGTAAGGAAAAAAGAATCATTCCAGGCTATTTAATGCTTTTAGAATCAACCTCAACAGTGATCTATGCACAATTACACGTAGTGTCTAAGTTCTCTATTTCGTTAACTTAGCTTTCCTTCATATATAATGTTTGCTCCCCAAAGTCAGTTCATTTCCCATTTCCTGTTTCTGAATATTACTCGGATATTTTTCCCGCTCCGAGTCGAAATGGCGCCTAAACAAAGCCAGTACTTTGAAGTCGTAATTGTCACCGTCAAACGGGGGAAGGGTTCTTTGCGACAATGCGTTACATCTGAGTACTTAGGCATGTTGTTCTCATCAATCGTTTGCTTTTATGGAACTCTTTCATCCATCTAATACATTTTATTCGACTAATTTGAACAAATTAAACAGAAATGAAATACCTAATATTTGTTGTTTTTTGTAGAGAAATGTGCCAGTAACAGCTTTGTAATCAAAAAATATATTTCATTCTTTTACAACAAAACGAAACTCACATTTTACCACAATTATTATTTCTGCAAAGTCGTCATAAAATAATCTTGCTTAACATGTCGCAATGTGAAAAGCTCGAAGTTAATTTGTTTAATTTCAAGATTCAAGCAAATCACATTACAGATGAAGTTACACAAGTTTTTATATTGAGCATTCGAAAACCGTGTACCTACATAAGTACGTAACAAATTCACAAGTACTTAACAGTAACAATAGATCTAAGTGAGGGCAGGACCTCATCACTTGTGGACCGCACAACTATGAACCTTATTACCTTACAGTACATACAAGGTGCTGTACATAACAGCCGTGGTACATGACGCAATCGGTCTCAATAGGCCGACACTCCACGCCGGATTAGGAAACAATGCCTTTTTACAAAATACATAATAATGCGCCAAACGCGACCATAGCTTAGGGGCCTGTACGCAGCGGCGGAATAAAAAAAAATGTCAACGAGTTATGAATATGGAATTTGTCGCGTTCACATTTTTTTATCAATGTACTTCGGGGTTTACCTACTGGTGAAAGCGTTCAGTCTGACCAAAAGGCACCAAAATACGCTACATTATGCCTATAATATCATCATCAGCCCATATAGGTACCTGCTTCCCCACTGCTGGGCCACGGGCATTACTTAAACTAAGACGATAAGCCCTTAGTCAACGGGTTGGTTGACTACACAACCTCAGAATTTCTTCGTAAGTGTGTTCTTCAACGTTAAAGCGTCGAATAATCGTAAATATGAATTTCAAATTTGAAATCTCATTGGTACCTGCCGAGGTTTGAACTGGCGACCTCTCGCATGGCAAACACCGGCCGTCATATTATAATATATATTACAGGATATGCTTGTGTCCATCCTGAATGTATCTACTGTTACTAATGGATGTGAAGTAAGGAGTAGTAATGGTCGATGGAGCATTCAGTGGGGCTCATGCCCAAAGATTCATGGGTCCGATTCCATGGAACACAAGACCTTAGGTATGCTTCTTACTACGGGATCAGATTTATGCACCTATGTTATGTTACCTGGTATTTGTTATTTTGATCTGATTTCAAGGACATTTTTTTCTTAATACTTTCTAACTCATTACACCTCCCTACGGAACCCCCGTCCCTTAGCAGCGCCACTCGTCTCCGTGATTTTTCGTGGCTGCGTGCTCGAGTGGCCGCCGCGCGAATTGTTAAAAAGCTAAAATAAAAGAGGGGCGAGGGACCGCGGACCCTGCGACACGCCGAAGATTACGTGAACATTATATTCCACCGCAGATGTGATGGCTACGGCCAGCTGCTAGATTTTGTACATAGCTTACCAGTGTGGCTACCATGAGTTTAAAACTTACGCACTCGATATCGCCTACGTGAATATGTCTATGAAAAACTTGTACAGCGCCGCTGTTGGTTACGCGAAGAACTAAAATCGGCCGTACGAAAAAAACAACTCGATAGGTTTTTAACGTACCTACGTAAGTTTTCGATAGCCAACTCATGGTAAGCCCCTTTGCTCACAACGTCGTTCTAACGGTCAGATTCGGAGAAAAAAAAAGCTTTAAATAGAGTAATAGCTCTCCACCCGCGTGATTTCGTTCATCTCATACATAAGTATGTCCGTTCTCAGTCTCTGGACTATCTGTATACCAAATTTCATTTAAACCGGTATAATAGTTTTCAGTCTCTACCTACCTCATCTACCGATGCAATGAATAAGTATATTCGTCACATATACATATCATTCTTATTTATAATATTTATATGTCAAAGATTCCGTTCTCATTTTGACAAGTATTAAGTATGGGGGCTGGTTTACAAAATGTATCTGTTACGGACCAAGTGATTAATGCGAGCATTATTAATAATGCCCGAGCATTATGTATAATGTCTAGCGCTATCGGGCCAAGTGAGTAATTATTATTTCAACTTCATTATTTGTCATTATGCGCGGTCATTATTATATGGCTATGTGATAATTGGGCAATATGATAATTGTGCGTAATTTGAGAAAAATAATTGTCTTTTGTGCTTTAAAATAATTTAATAATAAAAGAAAACGTAAAATTTCCACTCTGTATAACGCTTTTTACAAAGTTACGCTGTTTGACACGTTTTCATAGTGTCGTAATGGGTAATACTCACTGCGTAATTTTTAGAATAGGATGAATAATTTTTGTATATGGGAAACTTCACTTATATTTTTACGTAATTCGATTATTTTATCATTCGTAACCCCCCGCTGCTGTGTATTGACCATACAGTTATCTATGTATTCAGCCATTTTCGTACATGTGTGCATAGATTAAGTTCCTCCGTGTATTTATTATTTTTTGTGACCGTTACTTTTGTCGCGTTATTGGACGTTGATTTTGCTTTGTGTTTGGACTTTGATTTAAAATGCCGAAACGAGGAAAAACAATAAATAGCCAATGTCTCCGTAATCTTAATCACCTCGCGCATCAATACTAACAATAATAATGACACTCATGTGTTCAGCGATTTTAGGTGTAAACGCCTTTATTTATATTGCAATTTTGAATAATAGCGTGTCTTACGAGTTACGCCGCCAAATTATGTCCATTACCCCCTTTTGTTATGACATTTTTTTCACACCACATTATTTTTAGAGGCTAACTACTTTTTATATTAAACTATTGTATATCAAATGATAAGATTGATTTAAGTTTTTTCTACATAATAAGTTTGTATTACTTTGCCCAAAAGGTGATAAACATTATGTATAATGCCCGGTCAAAGTGATTATTTGAATAATTATTATTGAATTGCACTCTCATATTGGGCATTTTTCATATGGACCGGGCAGTATGAATAATGCCCAATTTATCATTTGGTCCATAACATATCCACTACTTACATAGGTACTCTATGAAATACACCATAATATACTTCTAGAACCAGTGCTTCGAAGGGGTTAAAAGTCCCCACTCCTTTACCTTTTCAAGTCCTTTGTGAGATATCTACCACTACGCAAAATATAATATAATATCTACCACTATGCAAAATGTCTGCCTCATCTCAGACTACCCACTTTTACAACTTAATATTATTAGGTATACCAATGCAATAAATATGGCCTGATGGCGAACGGCTCGAGCGCCCCTATTTCTTGCGACAGGAGGTTTAAGTATATTTGCATTCTTTCACTGTTGATTCTGATATCCGTAACATAAGTGCTTAATCTGCTACGAACCGGGATTGGGGCAAACACCATTTCTTACTTTATTCAAAATTCTATGTTCCCTAACTTCGGTTTAAAGGAAAGTCCTTAAGTATTGACTTTTCATACATTTCCGGTAGCCAAACTCAAAAATTTTATTCGGAAAAAAGTACTTACCATAACTAAGGAGATAATATTCTAGAGAGGTTCTAATTGCATCAAATGATCTGATAATTCGTTTAGATTAAATTGCACCTCATATTCATACCCTTATCGTGAAGATACTTAAATAACTAACAAATGACAACACTTCAAAACCTTAAAGACCATTATTTACGTCATCTTAAACTAAAATAACATTACATAAAAACCAGTAGCGTTGAACAAAACGCATCCAATGACTGAACGCACCCCGCGATAAAATCTAACCAACCGCACGACAAAGGAATTAGTCAAAATAAAGCCAACAAAAAAGTTATACAATGCCTTTGAACGGCTGTGGGCGAAATTGTTACTAAAATGTAGCAACATCTGTCTAGAGGGGAGCGCTCCCATTAAAAAGAAATACAACTACAACTTTTTATTCCACCGAAATTGGACTCTATCACAGAAGCACAAAAGTCAAAATGCAACACTAGATCACCCACTTGAACCGTTCGAGTTTGTAGCAAGGTAGAGTTAACGCCATTACTGTCAAATTGTGGGCCAATCGTGTCGGAGGCGCGCCGACCAATCAGGGGAGGGCGCGGTGCGTGTTCCGAATGCAAAATTCGGGGCGAACTAGAACAATTTGTAGCTTTTTTGTTTGTTTGGGCCGGAACTAATTTGTGAGCTGCGGGTTCCGCTATGGTAATTGTTCGTCGAGTGGGGAGGTTATGAGCGATTTATGGGTATAATAAAATTATGACAAAAAGTTGCATCCCACCTTTGGAGGTTTCTGTGAATTATTTACGGTTTTTTGGTCGAGTTGGGAGTGTGCTTCTGTATGCAACTGCCCCTAAAACAATATTTATTTTACGATTTGAAGATTTTAAAAGCTGTATTTTTGGTTTCAATAAATATTATGGTAGTCATTCATGTAGGTCACACGTGATGATAAGTATGGTACGGGTTTACTATTATCAAAAGATGAAAAAGAAATGTCACGAAATACACTTATGAACTATAGTCTTTTTCAGCTAAGATGATCCCTGTGACACTTCATTGTGTTCTGAATCACGCATTTTACGTTTGACAAACGAAAATAATTTTATTGCACACTTATTTAATTTTATTGCGGCTTCATTAGGAAAAATATTAAATTAATAATTTTAAACTTTTAAAAGGGAAACAGTATCGTTTAGTTTAATTTAAAGTAATAGAATTTTTAAAAAAAATACCTATGCAGTTCGTATTACGTAGAATGGAACTTAGTCAGAGTTACTACGTTCCATTCTACGTATACGAACTGCATAGGTATTTTTTTTAAATGTTCTATTACATTAAATTAAACTAAACGATACTGTTTGTCATTTAAAATTATAAAAATATTTATTTTAATATTGTTCCTAATGACGCCGCAATAAAATGAAAAAAGTGTGCAATAAAATTATTTTCGTTTGTCAATCGTAAGATGCGTGATTCAGAAGACAATGAAGTGTCACAGGGATCATCTTAGCTGAAAAAGAGTATACTTACCTACATTATAGTCGAATCAATCCACGTTTTTATGCGGTACCAAATAAAAACCCTAATTCTGTTGGTAATTCTTTTACTTTTCGTGTTATAGAGTTGAGTGGTATCTAGCTACCTATTACATAGAGTAAATTAAAAAATAATAACACAGACACCACATTATTCCGTGAAACTGTATGTTACGGCAGTCTACGCCAATGCTCAAGAATATCTTCTGATAAAGCTCTTATACCTAAGGGTGAAAGCCATCCGTTCCCCCGCAAGTCTGGTGAAGCCGACTACTCCAAGCCATCGTCGTAGTAAGGCAGGAAAAATAATCTGGTCTTGCCTTTAATAAAATCCTATGTTCAACTAAATTTCTATATAACTCCTTGAAATGTTGACGTCTTTATTTTATGCGTTTAGGAAAATTTTAATTAAAATTTACTTAAGTAGTGCCTATTGTCTTACTTGCCTTGACATTCGAAAATTATTGGTCTAGATTTATAAATAAAACTCACAAATATAACGATTTATGTAATATAAGGTACAACATTATTATTATAAAGCTGACGATGGCGTTCGTAGTAACGGGAAATCTTACCTATTCGTCTTATCGAGGCCAGCTGTCTTAAGACTTCACATACAATTTCTAACGGAAATTAATATTTCACAATTCCGTAAGTACCACCATTATGCAATTTCACGCTTTGCTTACACATGAGCAAATTAAATACGAATGAAATCTTAATTTGCACTTGACATCCGCGAATTCTCAGCCACACGTCGCGCAATCAGTTTCCCATCAAATCGGAAATTGCTCATTCACACTCCGCCGACTCCACTCAAAACGTCACCTCGATTCCTTGAGAACGCGAAAACGTCGGAGTCATCTGTCAAACGGAATTTGAATTTGGAATCGGAGGGCGCGCGGCGCGGGCGCAGCGTGACGTCATTCAGCGTCACGCGAGCCCA
This sequence comes from Maruca vitrata, assembly GCA_039566165.1. Classification (NCBI taxonomy): domain Eukaryota; kingdom Metazoa; phylum Arthropoda; class Insecta; order Lepidoptera; family Crambidae; genus Maruca; species Maruca vitrata. Next base: position 1,154,823 of record CM076928.1, on the reverse strand, counting down.
GCGTGCCCCCGGCGCCACGCTGGCTCCGCCACTCTTATAAAATCATTAGTCCTAGTAACAAAGGAAACTGTCTTTTGACACATTACTTCATGGTGAAGTGAACATTCTAGATCTTGCGTTTATGGGAAGTGGGCAGGCGCACAGTTCGCGACGTTTAAACTTGGCTTTTCACGGTTGACATGTGATATTGTGGCACCCTTGCCATTCTTGACTGTGGGAATTCGGGTTTCGCTAACATTATTGACCTTTGCCGCGTATAGTTCTTATCTAATAAACTGTGACTTGTAGCAAAGGCATTATATTCCTTTGTACATTGCTTTGTTCATACACTTTGGTGCATTTTATCAGAATGGGACGTCAATTTCGCAATATTTAAAATTCCAATCAGAATTTATGAATTTCCTTTGAGGTTACCGGTAACAATAGATGCAAAAACTTTTTCGGAATGAAAAAGCTTATTAACCGTAATCAGTTGGTCCAATAAACATCTTTACATTAAAAGTCGGTTAAAAAACTAATAACATCAATAATGCAGCGGCAGCAGCTAGCGCAATGAATTATTAACAGCCCATTTAGCGCTTACCTGGACAAAGCGCTCGAAATCTCCGTTAGCCACCTCATTCAAGCCTCGAGTGGCCTCCGAGCAGCCCTAATTTCCTTTCATGTCAAACAATTTACGAACCTTCGATCGCGGGCAAAAAAGAAATTATAAAAAAAAACTATTGATCGCCTGCAAGCGCGCCACTTCAGAACGCGCTTTGTCCGCCATCTTGGAAAACGTTTGACGAACGGTTACATGGGTGTAATTTTTAAAAAGTTTGTTGTAATTATGTTTTAATAATTTGCGAGGCCATTGTTTCGAATTTGAAAGGGGGAAAGGCACGGTTGTTAATGAAAGCTGATATTATTTTACGAATTGTTTGAAAAGAAGCTTTTTTATTTTAATAATTTTGAACAAATTATAAATACGCATAGGTGCTGTGTTCATTTTAATAACTTAAATATTTTGATCATTTTTGATATAGAGGGTTGTTTTTGGACAATAAAATATACTTTTTCGTAGTTTCGAAGGATCTGTATTCTCATAAAATCATAAATATTTTACACAATTCCACTTTATCGTACTTAAAATCTAAGTGCCGTTGGCAAATTCAAAAGGATCTAAAATTTTAAAAATTATGTAAAGGGGTCAGGGGGTGAGCGTATTCAACAATATTAGGTACATTAATTAGTAAATCTAAGAAGTTTCTATAATAATAAAATGTAGTCATCATCGTTTAACATAATTAATATAATAGTTTGCAAAAATTGTGTAATTTACTATTTAATATATATTTCCAACACCATTTCTTGATAACTTTCCCTGGGTATTACAACTTTTTTGTTGTTTTCGAAATTCAATATAATTGACCCATTTTGTACACACTTGTATTACTGTCAATTGGTGTACTAGATAAACACTTCGCTTTTACTATAATATAATATTATGCTGTAAAATGGAAATTTCTAAGTTTATTATACATTTAATGTTGAGTGATTAACAAGCAGTCTCTCTTTAATACAATGCTTTTCACAATACCAGTCTTACACCGTCAGTATCACCTTTATACACAAACACTTCTAATTTGTGTGGTCAATCGTGTCATAAAAATTATATATAAGTATTCTCGAGAGATTAGCCTTCAAGAACAATTAACTTGATAGTGACTAACCAGCGAGTTTGTAGATGCGTACCTAATATTATTCCTATCTGAAGTCAAAAAGGTTTATATTCCATACGAAAATAGGTATAGTACAGGATCCGTGGTGTATTTTTTCACTTGATTACTATCAAGCTAATTTTCCGTGAGTAGCTTCATTTTGATAAGACGCCCAAAAAATTCCTGTGCGAAAATTTTTGATTGTGGTAGCTAACAGAGGTAGCAATGATTAAATATTTAGGACCGTAGGACCGGGACAAAGTACCACGGAATTTGTAGGACAATATGACCGTTACATTATATAAATATTAACTAAGTAAAATAATAAAAATCAGCTGGTTAGTAATCATTTTTGGTGATCTCGTTATCGATACAAGTTGGAGGGGGAGAAGGTTTAAAAATTAATTTATTAAAAAAAAAATTTGAATAGACGTTTCATTTGTTTATATTTTAGCCTATTCGGAGATATTGTTAATATTTTAGCATAACGACATTTACAAACATATGCATTTAAACCATTTTTTTGGATATGAATATTTCAAGATAAATTTTCCTGCAAATGATCTCATTATAAATACAAACTTTAACAGTATTATTGAAAATCTATTGCTTAAGCTTTGTTCTATAAATACCGTGGATATGGACGCAACTATTTGAAACTGAAATCGTGTTTATCGTGTTGTCAAACAATCTGTAATGGTCTACCTACAAAAATATCTATTAGCCTACTTATGTCCAACGTACTTTAGCAGCACATTTTAAAATTCAATATTTCTTTATAATAAACATTTACGATTTTACATTGGCGACGATTGTCATTTGATTCCCCTTCAGTGTTTGCCCTCCCGTCAGCGCCACGTGCCTCCTTGGTTGCTCTGGTACCTTCTGTTGGAGCCACCCTGGCGATCCTGGCGGTCTTGGCCTCCATGGCTGCTGCTTCTGTGGTGGGAGCTGTACCCCGACCCCGACTGGCCCTGGGCCCCCTGAGACCTTTGGTCGTGACCCCCGTACCTATTCTGCTGGTAACCACCCTGCTGGCTGTTATACCGGCCCTGGTTGTTGTACGACTGGTTGCCGAACCTCTCCGCGCCGGTGCTGCCGTAGCCAGACCGGTTGTAGCTCTGGCCGCCATGGCTCTGGTTGTAGCCTTGGTTGCCCTGGCCCTGGTTGTAGCCCTGGTTGCCCCGTCCTTGGTAGCCTTGACTCTGGTTGAACCCTTGGTTCTGTACGTAGCCGCCCCGGTGTGGTCCAAATGACTGTTGTTGATCTGTAACAATGGAAGATTCTATTAGCATTTATCATTAGCGCAGTTGTAGCAGGTTATTACTTTCATGTTACACGAAAAATTAAAATTAAAGCTGTTTGAAGTACAAGACTACTTGGTATTTCTCTGCAAAAAAATAACGATTATGAAACTTGTGCTAAACTGATACTGAATTGTATGGATTGCTTGAGCAGATATGGTCAACATAAAGGAGACTCCATTCACGACAGAGTCCAAAACAACAAATTAATGTAACATAGACTTAAAGACTTCGTTCCAAATGATGAACCTACATAAAACGCAATAAGGGAGACCAAACTACATAGCATTAGGATTTAGAAGGGTTAACATTAGCAGCCGGGTGACGTCACGGGCTGAAGCCCCGCGGCTCCAGAGACGAGTGTTTAATCGCCCGCTTTGTGACGCGGCGGCTTTTAACCTCGCGAGCTATAGCGAGTCCACATCTACAATGTGCGCGTGAAATATATTCCGGATTCTAGGATTGTTTAGCAATATGCACGAAGAGGAATGGTAGAGTTACTGCGGAATACTGAAACTATGACAGTTCCATAAATTTAACACTTATACACGTTTTAAAAGCGTCGCTTAAACTGTCAAATATTTAATTGGCTTACAATTCTAATGATAAAACAGAACTATTTACAGAGGTGTTACAATAACACAACAAGTATAATTTGGGAGATCTTATTATTAATGCTACTTAAGAACTAACGAAGAAATTCGAAATCTCTTCTAGTTGAGGACCGGTAAAGGAATAAAGGTATACATAGACCTAGAAATTAAAAGTGAAGATTTCCAACTAAGTTCATTGCTTCTTAGGTTACGGCTGTAATCCTGCTGGCCACATTGCAAATTGTGGTAACATAGACGGAGTAGGTACGAACGAAAGGTATCCAGGTTTTAGGTGAGTCTTTAGAACTACAGTGTTAGCACCCCATTTATCATGAAGAGCTTGAGAGGGCCCGTAACCACGAGCGCTATAAAGAGCCCGAATCGTCGGATCTCTAAATAATATGTTTAGAATAACAATACACGCGAGTTTAATCCGTAATTTTAATTAGTTTTATTTCAAAAAACAATACTATGAAGAACTTATAGCTCTTATTACTTATTTTATTTTTAGTTTTGTCTTTACGCATCAATATTATTTTTTTCGTTACTTTCATTTACTACAAAATATTAAAATGTCGTAAGGTGAACATTATCCGGCAGCAGCAGGTGACGTCACGGGATCGCGTCGACGAGTGCTTAATCGCTCGCTTTGTGCGGCTCCGACGCCGGAGCGGCTTTTAACCTCGCGAGCGATATTGAGCGGAGTCGACATTTACACATTGCAATATTCACGAATTGCACTTGCACGAAGCTGAACACATATTGAAAAATACAATACTTGACACTAATTGTAAAATATAAGGTTCAAACCCCACCACGTAAGACTGTGTTTTTCAAAATTTGAACTTCATATGTACGATTATTCGACGCTTTAACGGTGAAGGAAAACATCTGGAGGAAACCTGCACACGTTGAAATTCTTGGGTTGTGTAGTCAACCAACCCGCACTTGGCCAGCGTGTCTGACTAAGCCCTTATAGCCCTTATTTAGGGTAGGCTCGTGCCCCAGCAGTGGGGACGTATATGGGCAGATGATAAGTTTAAAAAAATGTGTTCTCAAAGGCATTTTCTCCTATGTTTTTCTATCACCGTTGATATTTGGTCTACTGAAACTACTAGTGGTAACTTTTGATTCAATACCTCAAAAGATCAGCTTACACTTTTTTCATTATAACTATCAATTACGCTCAATAATTTGCGTGTTTGCAACCATTAGCAGCGATTGGTAGAGATTTGAAGCTAGAGCTCAACTATGGTAATAATGTTGGGTATCTAATATTACGGTATTGTTATCTAAAATTACCGTGGCTTTACAGGCGATGAGAATTACAACAAAAACTTATCCAGATTCTTCAATTGGTAAATGAATTAATCATGTTACCTATTTGTTTATAGCGCAGATCCAAATGGTAGGCATGGCAGGTAACGAGTAATAATCGAAATAGAGTGGCGCCGTTAATATAGTCTTGGCGTCCGACAACAACACGTAGCATTTAACCCATTTACGCCCAAATCAAACCCAGTGGTAAATGTACATATTTTTTATTGTGAATAGCTGGAAACAAGCATAAAGAACACGGAAATATGAAAAAAATAAAAATATATGTATATTATATATCTAAAAAAAAGCCGTCCTCAAATGGGGCCAATGGGCGCATGTAGTATAGAAAAAATCGATATATAGGAATTCAACACACAGTGTTTTCAAACATGTTTATGTTGCCTATGCATTTTTTTATGGTACACTACACATCACAGCTGTTAAGACAGCTTTTAGATATAGTATCCTACACTTTCATGCAGCAAATTTTGGTTGTGCAATGATTTTGGGAGTTTTTGAACCGTAAATAATGATGGGCAATCTAGTGTCGAAACTGGAATTGATCTACTTTTTATCATTGGCCAGGAAATAACACGTCATATATTGGAAACTGCCAAATCCAGCATGTTTTCCACAGGGTGGACACCACCAGAATTGGAGCCCATAGTGCGCACTCAAGCCATCGAACAAAAAATATTTTGATGATAGACTTGACTGTTTCAAATCTGTATTCCGAAGGCAGTACATGATATCCAGTCAAGATAATAATGTTTTCATTTCTTCAATAGACGACTATAAGTCGGTTATTGAAGAAATGAAACATAAGTAATAGCGAAGAATCATAGTCATCTTCATCTTAGGTTCATAATGTTGGTTCACAGTTTCACCAAACATGGTTTGTCGATTGACGACTGAAGATTGTCTCTTGGATGCTGGAGGCTCCTCATTACGGTCACTCCAATTTCATCTCTTCGAGCAATCAATTATATGTTACCCGGCAGGTACCTTTCAGGGCATGTTACTTCTTTGGATGTTGTCATCATGCCCTTCTTCCTCCTCGATAAAGACCCTTGGTTCAGGAAGCAGCATCACTAAATCTACCTCCGTTTCATAATTTTCTTCACCTAACTCAGCCTCCACAGTTTCTTGAATCTCGTGGTATGCATTGACAACGCCGAATGTCGTTTACGTCTTTTTATACATGAAATTCACTTTTTTTTTAATACGAAAATACTAGGTCTTATGTGCCCATTGGCCCCAATTGGGGACACCGCTATAAATAGTAAAATATAAGTACCAAAATATTATCAAATATTGATTATTATGCATAATATATAAAGAATATAATATAAACTAATATTTATAAACGAATAAACTGTCATCGTAAGTTAAATAAATAAATTATAAAATATTTAGTTTTGCTGATAACTTCAAAAAAATAAGCCCCACAAAACAGTTAAAAAAATCACAATAATATGCTTGTGAACCTTAAGTTATATTTTTTATTATTGAGATGCACTATTATACTGTACAAATTCGCTTTGTTAAATACTAATTTTTTTTAAATTTTAAAATTAAAAATAATTTATATGGCGTCCTCATTTGGGGCCAGAGGGCGTAAATGGGTTAAGTGGCTCAGAGCTACCGAACATGCACACTGACTTTCCCTTAGACTTAGAAAAGTGTGGTATTAACATCTTAAGTGTGTGATTGCCGCATCCACCGCGTCTCCGTCCTGGCCCCACATAATCCGCGCTCGCAGTCAACTCGCTAAGCCGTTTGTACATCAAAGTTTAAGTCTAAAAGGATTCCGACGGCCTCGAAGCTCTCCAGGCATTAATGCCGCCGCAAACAAAGCCACAGTATTTATATCGAGTATTGAGTTTTTTACTTACGCCCCAGCCTTTGATCCCATGCGAGGAAACGGTTGCAATACAATAAAATGCCGAGAGAAATCCACGAGGCGCTTTCGGTTTTATAAGTACGTAAGTCTTACCCTTTTTAGTGCAAATGGAATGGTTGCGGATATTTCACATAATAAAACACAGCAAAGCAACTAAACGTTGTTCTATTGATTAAATGTAATGGAAAAGTAATTATAATACCGTATAAAGAAATCGTTTCTTGGTATGCTCTGTAATTTTATTCAGTCGTTTTCTAATTAATATCAAGGTGTAAAACCCAAATACAAAAAACATACTTATATATTTAAAACAATTGTTCATATGATTAATGGAAAGCAATTAACGTTCACGGAGAAGAGAACCTATTACATTGAGTTCAGAACTTTCCAACTTACGGATACTTGAAAGATTTCTCATGTACCTATTTGCCACCTTTAGGGCAATGATCAATTGATCAATAACATAATCCGTAATAGGTACTGCTAAGAAATAATTGCACAAAGGCATGATTAACACTGAAATTCATACATAATCGGGAATAATGCCAAATTCAACATGAATCGGCATATTAACCGTAATTTGCGGTACAAAGCCGTCAAATCCATCAGTACCTATGTAACAACCATCGCAGCCACTCGCAGCACATAGCCCAAAGGGTGTTGCGTGTGTCTCCGACACATTCCTGCAGTATTAATAATTACGCGCGCGCTCGAGTGCGTAACGAGGCGACGCCATTACGGCTTATTGTTCGTACAGTTGGCGCCCAACGTGGGGCTGCGACGCTATATATGAAAAGCCTCCCTGAAGGCGGTAACAAGATCATGGCACCATTATTACTTCATGTTATGTTGTGTATGACATGTTCTTTTAATATTGTTTGTGATTTAAACAATTTCAGATAAATCTCTATTTGCCGAAGCACCTATTCTCCAGCTTGATCAATTTTGAATCATGGGATATTATTTATTAATCTAATTGGAATGCAATTTTTTCGGGTATTCGACTAATGAACTGACAAAGTTTGCTTAGATTCGCGAAGCTAGGTAAAGGATTGTTACACCAACCTACTGCCAGAACCAATATGAAAGTTTTCCATATTTTTTTTATAAATATTACAAAACATCACATACATTCGAGTACCTCTAGACATCAGATTATCGCAATCTAATTACGTATGTTAAATTATAATCATGACTGACAAGCATTACCACACTAGTCACTAGTACATGATGTACTTATAATAACTCTAATTTTTCCACCTGTAACCATCATGATAAGCAATAAATGATTTGATTTGATTTGAGTCACATCATTTTCTTGTACATACTTCATACATAATATCCACTTATATTCTAAAACCATCGAATATACGAAGATAGCAATATGCTCAACACACGATTCAGCTATATTAATAATTACGCGTGCTTGAAACGCGTAACGAGGCGTCGCCATTAAGGCTTATTGTTCGTCGACAGTTGGCGCCCAACGCGGTGCTGGCATTAACTACGGATTTGCATACATAGAAAGGTGCAGAAATGGCATTTGTAAATGAATTTAAATTATAAATACCGAATGTAACTTCACATTTGTGTGTACACCTGAATGAATAGAATTCATTCGGGTTGGAATGTATAAACAAATACATTTTAAGTATTGTTACTCCTAAACATCAATAGTTGGTATGTTGCGCTTGAAAATTCTGTGCAACATATTTAAAAATTCTTGTTGACACGAATGACATAAAATAGTAGGTACTTATTTTCCAACAAATACTTCGATTGACTGTATATCCTTACTAATATTATAAAGGTGAAAGTTTGTATGTATGGATGTATGTTTGTTACTGTTTCACGCTCAAATTATAAAGGTGAAAGTTTGTATGTATGGATGTATGTATAGATGTATGGATGTATGGATGTTTGTTACTCTTTCACGCTCAAACGACTGAACCGATTTTCATGAAATTCGGTATGATGGTAGCTGGCACTCTGGAATAACATATTATAGGCAACTTTAATTTTTAATTCAACCCCCATGTGGTGAAAATTAGTATGGGAGAACTTTTACGTGTTTATAGATTTTCATAAAACTTGGTATGGAGGTAGCTGGCACACTGGAAAAACACCAGCGCTACTTCTTATTTTTTTTTTTTCAAAATCGACCTGGGTGGGGGGGACGTACTATGGGAGAACGTTGACGGAACTTTCACTAATAAATAACAAATTTTACAAGGAATGTAGGCTGTTTTAATACAACATTGCCACTAAAACCCATTAATACGCGGACAATTTTCGCGGGCGGCCGCTAGTCACACATAAAGATCTCAAATTGTCCGGCACGTTTAGCTAAAATGCTCTCAAAATGGGTATGGATAAAACCTTCTTTTATTTATCTCACTTTCGAATCCAACACGTAAAATCTCAAGGCACGAAACCCGTACTCTCCCGGCGTGGAGTGCATAACAGCGTCACCATTAGTCGCATTGTTCGCGGACAGGCGCCACACCCAAGGAACCCGTATTATGTCGTCTGGTATATAGAGGGTTTCCTGCACTTAACACAGAATCTATATTATACTATATGCCTTGAAATGATCAAATCGTCTTGCAATAGATGAAAATCTTGTAAGAAACGTTAAAAATTTTGCTACTTCGTAATACCAGTGACTTTTACATATACAATTACTGCCGGTATCAAATACTTAGTTTCACATTCTTATAGCACACTTACAAATTCGTGAACTCTAAAAACGATGACGAAATATTAAAACAATTTGAATGTTTATTTATTAAATTAATAATGCTTAAGGGCATAGAAGTCCTAAAGTATGTTTACGGTAACGACTAGCAAAAAAATCATCATTAAACTACTACCCCATTTCAATTGAAACACTGTTATTTATCCCATCCAGTGTCTCCATTCAGAGTACACGCAAGATGAATTTTATGAAATAACGCCTGCTTTTCGGCACTTTCGCGCGCTCGCTTCTCGCCATTCATTTTTGAATGTGGCAGATGTAAAAAAGTACAAAACTACAGGTCGCAAGAGCTAACCCGGCAGACATAATAGGCATCTAATGGGCGCCGACGCGACACATTCACGCGGTGAAAGGCTCGCAAATAAGAGCAATGGAGACCCGCGGTGGGCGCCAAAATTATAGGCCGAGCGGCGGGGCGGGGCGGGAAGCCCTTGACGATACATTATTTTGAAATAAGTATTTTCCGCGGTGGAACTTGTGACGCGACGGCTTTTCTCGCATAGAATTTTGAATACGGTTATCATTGTGTTTTTATCTCCAGTTGGCGATACGACCTAGACACACCCATCCATAAACTATCCATCTAACTAGAGTCATTGCAAAACTACAACGACCAATAATTTAAAATTGGTTTTCACTAAAGGCCATCTGGGATAGGAGTAGCGCAAAATTAGATACTATTTCAAATAGGTTTGTCACTGTATTATGACGTCAGAGAGTGTATTGAGAAGAGTTGTGTATTTAATCTCAGAGTGGGGCATTCCTATGATACGCCATCCTTCGTATTTGTGACATCGCACCAAGACGGAGCGGATGCATTATCATCGACAGAAATTTACGTCACAATATAATATTTTTCGTCTCATATTTTGGGACCGTTCGAACGAACCACTCAGCAGCGGTTACAAAATCGGGACTCCAATTGGACTCCCAGTTTGTCGGAATGCTACACGGCATCAAGACACCAGGTACCTTGGACAGACGTGAGCCCTCCACGGACCCGCGATCGCGCTGTAATAATTAGAGGCGGCGCCGGCGGCGCGTGCTCAAGTGGCGGCCTCGGTCGGCTCGAGAGGAAAAGACAGCACGGTTTGTTAATTATGCCGACCGGTATTTTTATTCGCGACGTTGTCTCCGCCAGAAGCGCTCAACTGCGGGGGTGATCAACGTTTTCTTTTGAGTTTATTTGGATTTTTTTTTATTTCGCGTGGTTATCTTTACAGTCAAGGGTTTCTTTTTATGGGGTTTGATTCTAAATATGGAACGGAAAAATTTTTCACACCTACTCTATCGAAAAGATACCAACATAGCATATTTCGACATGATAAAGCATCATACCACACCCGGTAGACACACACATCTTCTGACAATTAAAACGAAATTATTAAATATCCTGTCAGAGATTTCTCGGTAAAACTGGCTTTCCGAATATGCTGACGTATTGGCGATTTACAAGTGCACTTAGCAACATGCCCATAATATGCTCATATTATGAATAAGCCAATTCTGATTTTGATTTAAACATGTACCTTGTGAGAAATTAAATTACGTTGCGCTACAAGTAATTGAATAAACAGAATTAAAACACTGCAAAGGAATTGTTCCAGAAAAACTTAAAGGCAGATTGATCTGACTGATCAGAATAAGATATTTGCACTTGTTCATTCATAAAGCCTTCTTCAATGTATTGACTAAATGGCAGTTAAAAGCAAACTCGATGACTCATAACATCAACATTGGCGACGCTCACTCCGTCCCGACTCAAACAAACCCGATCTGGACACGGGTCCCCACTAACGTATCGTTTGCACGCAAATTGCACGCTCCGCTTTGCTTAGTGCACTTGTAATATGTTAAATTAGACACATGTATCTTCACCATCAGCCCATTCCTGTCCACTGCTGGACATAGGCCTCTCCAAATGCACGCCACTTCTCTCTATCCTCGGCCACTCGCATCCAGCTCCTACCAGCCGTCCTGTGCAGATCGTCACACCACCTGGCCTGCGGCCGTCCTACACTACGTTTGCCAAGACGCGGTATCCACTCCAGAACTCGTCTACCCCATACATGTATGCATGTATTTTTATTAAATATCATACATCCTTTCTGTGAGCACGAACCCTGTTTAGAGATCGTCGGGTCTCGTTATGTTCTAGCTGACATACTATGATGGTTTGGAGTAGCCTCATCATCATCACCGGACTTGCGGGAGAGAGGATGGCTCCTAAATAAAATTAGATTTATTAAAATATCACATACGTATGATTTAGATGTACCCAAATACGCACAGTCTTGTAATACTATCACCCGTCTTTGGTTGCTCGATTATGCAAGCAGTAATGGAATCTTAAGCAACAGGAATTACAGAAACAACATTAATTGTACTCACAAAAATAGTAATAGCTTTTGTCAACCAAGTTATAAACTATGCCTTCAAACAACAACTCAGAGGGCGGGGGAGTAGCTGAAAACCAAGTTGCCCGGGAACACACTCCCGAGGCAACATCAGCTAAGCTCCTTCCCTTTGTCTCTAGTATGCAACCTGTATTTTTAGTTATTTTTTTTATGTAAAATTTTGTAATATCACTATCACTAAATAGTATAAAGCAAAGTCGCTTCCTGGGTCTGTCTATCCATATGTTTGCTTAAATCTTTAAACTGACGCATCGGATTTTGATGGTTTTTTTTTATAGATAGAGCGATGAGAAGCAAGGGCGGGTCACTAGTGAGTGAGACAATAAAATGTATTTTTATTCATATTCTTATTTGTTTGGGTACTAAAATATATATTTATGTACCTAGACTAATACATAACATTCAAGTTTGAAATCGGATAGTTTCGTTTTCCTAGAACCTCAACATAATTTTATTTACTACAAACTTTTTTGTATCTCTTTTTCTTCCGGCACCATCTTTATGTGTCATCATCATCATCATCATTCTCCTGCCCTTGTCCCATGCTAAGTGGGATCGGCGCAGCATGTGTATTTCTTCCACTCGGGCCTATCATGTAAGATTGACCATCTTTATGTATCAATCTTACATGAAATGTAAATGCTATTGGTGGCTGATTAATCTATTCGTTCTCATTTAATTTAAGCAAACTTCTTATTCTATTACATTGATAGTCAACAAATAACATCTATATAGCCCTATTTATTACGGGTGGTTTGATATTGACGGAAAATAAAATTAGGGTAGATGACAATTTGTGATAACACTGATGAGTACTGATAGCATGTTATATGGCTTTTTATTGCCATTAGTATCTTATTTCAATACGTCAACGGTTCAACTTTATTCAGAATCTTTTCTGGTTTTGGTATGACGATTGATATATTTTTTAAGTAGACGGCATGTAAAAAAACTGTAACTGTCCTGGATATTTAGCATGTTGTTTTGTGTTGAATGGGCTCCCGATATTTCGGCACTGTTGCAAGCGCCATGATCACGGGTTCACACGTAGTAAATATCCCGGACAGTTACGGTTTTCTAATGTGTGTAACCATGACAGTTTAAAATTTTATGTAGATGTCATGTGGTCTCGATTCCTATTTCCAATCTCAAAAATTGGTATAAATATTGAACTCAAATTTTGATCCCAAGCAACTCACAAGTGCCTACGCACATTTGTTATTTGCGTAGACGCCAATCAAAAAATCAAATAGGCATATTCAATTAAAAAAACCCCCGCAGTTTGGGGGCGGACATAAAGGGCACGTGTCGCCCCCTGGCGGATCAACAACTAACTACACACCATTGAGCGATTGTAAACTCTACGTGGTTAAGTTAAGGGTGATATGCGTGCGTCCGATTGTTCTAATGCTAAATAGGAATTAATTGGAAGTCAAATCAAAGTGAAAGGAGAAGTCAAAAAAGTTGATATACGCGATTGGGACGAGGAAAGTTGATTGGTATCGGAGCGCGTGTTCGAGTATAAAGGAAGTACAATTTGTAGGAAATAAACAAGCGGAAAAGGGTGCCCGGGTGTACTCGCGATTTTACGTAACTATTGGTTTATATTCCCTTACTAAACATTCATAGATCTTTGAACAAAAGATGATAAGGAATGTTAATGCGTTTCTTACGTTCTACCCACATACCTACTTATATTTTAAAGTTTAAATTCACAACATAATATTTTTTTCAATGATTGAAATTACGTCAATGTCCAACATCTTTTTTTCGTGAAAAGTACAATGAAAATAACTTAAAACACATATGACGTTGCCAAATACGGTTGTATCATGCCAAATCTGATCAACAAATGACTTGTATAAAACATTCAAAAAAGAATTTATTATCCAAGACGTCTAAACAAACATATTATTTAACTTAAAATCATCAGCCATTATGATACTATTGCTCGCATGTGTGGCTCATGTGTAGCATATAGCAGGACACGACTAATGGCGTATAGGGTACGTAATTGTTACTCGACCGCCTAGCTTTGCATTGATTTCACTAAAAGTATTAAGTAGACCTGCTTTGTGAGCGTGCAGCAGAAAAAATGAAGCAGAAGACATAATATTTTCGCAAGTGCTTTAAAGATTAAGATATCCTTATCGGATTATAATAAAAAGTGTATAAAATACGCATTAACACACCTCCTCAGCCACCTGGTTAAACGATAAAAAAAGAATCGATAAAAAGCTCCGACATTGTGTCCGTAATCCTCTCCGACCGGATAATAGGAAGCACTTCAGCCGATCGACCCGTTATTTAGAAAAAAAAATCACCCCATTGTGTTGGCAACCCTCGATAATTATTATTTTCGTAGTTGGCGACACTGCGTCGGACAATGGACTCCCTTCGCACTTCCTGTTTGCTTTCGCGCGCTATTACACGTCAATGCCCCGCGGCACGATAGGCCAATTTGAATTTCGAATACTGTATAATGGTTTCCTTTCACGGCCGTCTATTGGGTGTAATTTTGTTTTTCTTAAAGCCGATGCGTCCGGATGAGGCTATAATGCCAGTGTTTATCAGTTTTATTAACGTCTTTGTCAAAATAATCTTCTAAATATAGGGTAAGGTAAAGTGAGATAAAAAGATTACAAAATGCCGGTCATTTTGATACAACTAAAATCATTATTGTACAAGCCGGGAGCGAAGTGGAAACACTTGGCACTTTAAGACTTTGCAATTGAATTAAGGGTAGGTACATAAGTATAAAAAATGGTAACAAATAGGTAACGTTATTTTAAAAAAAAGAGTTCACCCTATTTAGACCATTAAAAAAAATTGTCAACATCTAGTGTTAACAAGACTTTAAACTATCTCCCAATTAATTTGACAATGCTCTTCCGCCCTCCTTTGTCCCGTAGGGCTCCGCGTCATTAGGCCCGAGGGCCGTACATGATTGACAATAAACTTTGTGTGTAGGTTCAACTTTAGGGTACCTCTGATAGGGAGAAACTGCTACGTAGCAACCACTTAGCCTACAGAACTGTGAATATGTTGCTATTGGAAAAAGATGCCAGAGAAGGCGCGAGCAAAACTATAAAATATAACAATTATAATAACCGGAATAAGACCAAAGTGTAATACGTCTTGCTGCCAAATACGGCATCGATAGTAAAATACTTCATATATACTAAGATTTAAAATGGTACCTAATTCAAATAAAATTAAGAATTTTAATCCTGTTGATAACTATACAGATTGCGCATTTGGTTAGGACCCTAGTATGTTTAAGGCCAGGAATAGTTACCTTTGGCAAAATATCTCATAACCATAGGTGTATATTCAGAGTTTGAAAGTGTTATTTACATTTTTAAGTATATTTGTGTAAACTGCTGTTTTTGATGTCATCATCCTCATCAGCCCATATACGTACGTCCCCACTGCTAGGGCACGGGCCTATCCTAAACTAGGACGATAACGCCTTAGTCAATGTTTTTGATACCCGTAACACAAATGCCAAGTAACATAGCACGGAATACGACCAACGTATGTAAAGTTTTGCCTATTTCATTGCATTATTTTTTTAATTTTCCACTACATTTTTGACCGTAATAATTTTGAATTGTCAGCCTCCCACCACATCTTCCCCGTGTTGTCCACATTTACAGAGCGGGCCTCGGCGAACGCCACGCGGCCCCATTACTGGCGCGTGACGCGGATTAAACTTTCATATTAACGCATTGTGCCCGTGACGGCTATTAGCCCTGTTTGCTCTGTATGACGGCCGTCGACTTGATTGATTCTTTTACATAATTAAAGTGAGCGATTTGTTTATAATGCTGTACAGAACTGCGCAAGTGTGTAATTGGAATGTAGTTTGTTTCGATTTATGGATTAGGGGTGACGTTTGACGATAGCCCGTTGCAGTCCACTGCAACAAGCTTCAACTTTGTTTCCCGATTCCAATCGGAAAACAAAGTTGAAGCTTTGATTCATGTAATGTCTTATGGTGCTTGTACCCCTGGAAAAATTTTACGTTTCGGTTTACATAGCTGTTATACGTTGGTATCCGTCAAGCCCTTTATTGACAATTGCTTGCTGATGATTAGATTCGGGATTTCTCCTTAGTAGGGCATTAGTTTGGGTTGTAGAGACTCCAACACTTTTCCAACACGTTGTTAAAGCAGGCAGACAATGGCAGTCTGCTCCAAGCTCGCACTGTGCAGTAACTGAGGGCAGGGCAGGGTACTCACTGTGCCGGCGGCGTTGTGGGTTAAGGGCTAAGCCAGAGAACCACGACTCCTTCAAGGCGATGAGGTATACCGCGGTGTTTTAGTCGGTAGAACCCCTGGGCATTGCACGTCACCCAGGAGCAGCGGCTGGCATTTGCCATCTTTTGGCCAGTCGCTGGGTAGTCCGACACACCACCGGGAGAGAACCCCCTTTCCCAGTGACGGTGGGTAAAGCGACACCGCAACAAAAAACTCGACTCGACTGGCTCGGTGGAACAGTGGTTAGTGACCCAGGTACTACCTACGGTTCCAAGAGTCGTAGGTTCGATTCCCACCCGGGACACATATTTGTGTGACGAACATCGGTGTTTGTTCCGTGTCTGGGTGTGTTATTAAATATATTTTAGTATATTTGTGTATCTGTTATAGGCAATGTGTATAATCCGGTATTGTATAGATTACCTAGGTATTCTATACAATGCCTAAAACGTTCAGGTAATGTGTATAATACGATTGATTTCACACATTACCTAGGTATTGTATAAAATGCCCGAAGTGCATCAGGTAATGTGTATAATGAACGACCACGGGTAGGACCTTAAACATTTTTATTTATTTATTATTCAGACAGAGTTAATCAACCTTAACCTCGGTATATTTTGAATAATATGTTATTGCTTTGCGTAGAGGGGTTAGGTAGAGTCCGTCCATTAACCCATAAATGGTCCATCCGTCCATCTGTCACCATATGTAGTTGCAATATTTTGATCATATACATACACTAGCTGTGCCCGCGACTTCGTTCACGTGAACTACAGATATTACATATAAAAGGTTTTTCCCAATTACTCCTATTACCGTGAGAATTTTTCAATATCGCGTTGCAAGTAAGCTTTTTGTTTATTAAGGTACTTGCATGCCAAATTTCAATCATCTTTCTTTCGCGGTTTAGATTTTTTCATTTAAACGTTTTTTACTGCTAACTCCCGTTCCCGTAAGAATTTTTCAATATCCTGTTCCAACTAAGCTTTAAGTTTACTATGGTACCTGCATGCCAAATTTAAAGCATCTAACTTAAGTGGTTTAGATTTTTTATACAAAAAGATTTTCCCGGTAATTAAAAAAATAATTTCTTAGTACACCTCTACGGTACCTTAGCTACGTTACTTCCAAATTTCAAGTGCCTACGTTAAGCCGTTTAGGCTGTACGTCTATATGTCAGTCAGTCAATCAATCAGTCAGTCAGTTTCTCCTTTTATATATTTAGATGTTACCGGACAAATCCGATTTCAGGACAAACTCGTTTGGCCCTGGGATAAACTATGTAGTACTTGCGATCTCAGGACTTCCTGGCACCCTAGACTGAGTTAAAAAAAAGAGTCCTATTTCTGTTAAATTTTTTTTAAACCACCCATATATACCTTTGACGGAAAAATTAGTTTAGCTTAGGCCAAACTAGTTTGTCCTAGAACTCCTATGTGACAAACGCTCAATACTCAAAAAAGCTATCTGCTTGTGACAGTTAAAATTAGGATAAGCTCTCAAAAGATCAGTAGGTACCTATCTAGCTAACCAAATTACGGAAAAGACAAATCGATTAAATACATTACCTAAGCTTCAACCGGCATTCTATACAATGCCTAGGTATTCTATACATTTCCTAGGTAAAGTGTGAAATACTTCAAACATTGAGTATCATTTCATACATTGCCTAAGCAACCTCGGCATTCTATACATTTCCTAGGCATTGTATAGAATGCCTGCATTATACACATTGCCTATAACATATCCACTGTTGATTCTGATATCACAAATGCTTAAGCTACTTACTACGGAATCAGATCAATGTAAGTGAAATTGTGCAATATTATAAAAAAATAGGGTACTCACTGTAGCCCCGCTGGTGCTGGTGCTGCTGGTGCTGCGGCGGCGGCACGCTGCCGTAGGAGCGGTCGCGCGGCAGCTGGTGGCCCAGCATGCGGTGCCCGGCCTGCTCCAGGCTCGCCACCGTGTGCGAACGGACCATGCCTGCACAGGGATCACAGTTTTAATAAAGACGTCACGGGTAATTTGAAAAAAAAAATTCTAAATTAAGCTTCTATTTGAGGGAGATAGTGCTGGCGCAAGACAAGAAGGGAATAAGCTGAGAGGGAGGGAATAAGAATTATATAAATATAAATACATATATTTAGTTATATAAGTATGTATTATGGAGATTTTAAAATTATATAACTCGCTGATCCTGCAGTCAAACTGTTTGACGGTTTTGCGGGACATAATTTAGTTTATAAGTCAAAATTGTTGTTTTTAATAATAAATAAATAAATAATAATAAATAAAAATAAAGCCGAGCAATAGGCCAGAGTAAGATAAAAGAGCATTGGCTCGAGGGCGTATTTGATTGTGTACATTTCACTTACATCAAGATTCAAGATGCCATCAAATTAAGATTAAAGCATAGCAGTTGGGATCATTATATTCAATAATAACTCCGCTTTATCAATACAAATTATACTAAATAAATATTAGTGTTTATGGGTGTACACGCGATATTAGGAGTAGCAAATACATAGCTACTTACTGCCCGATGTTTCGAATGGTTTACACTAATCGTGGTCGCGAGCGAAACAAGACAACGCAAGACGTAATGGAACGTGACAGACTAAAATCTTACAATACAAATTATTGTTGAAAATAATAAAACCAGCATTAACGCATTTGAAATAAATAGACAATACTACAGCATTAACGCGTTTAATATTGGTTTTAATAAGATCTGATTAATTTGAACAGTATAGATCGAGTTACTAGTGAAAAGACTAATTGTCTAGACCACTGACCGATTTGCGGCCGCCAGTTCCTATTCTCCTGGTGGCTCAGATCCCCCGGCTTGAGCACTCGGGGCGGCTCGCGCGCGTGCTTGAGCCGGCGCGCCGGGAACACGAACTCGTCCGGGTACTCCGGGTCCTAAACGCACGCAGATCACGACTCACCGATCTGCGGCCGCCAGTTCCTATTCTCCTGGTGGCTCAGATCCCCAGGCTAGAGCACGCGGGGCGGGTCGCGCGCATGCTTGAGCCGGCGCGCCGGGAACACGAACTCGTCCGGGTACTCCGGGTCCTGGTAGCGCACGCAGATCACGACTCACCGATCTGCGGCCGCCAGTTCCTATTCTCCTGGTATCTTAGGTCCCCCGCAAGTCCATTGATGATGACGAGGCTACTTCGAGGCATCATCGTGTGTCAGATAGGGAAAAAAAGACGTGTGGCACCCGGGGACTGCCGCGGTAAAGCTATTGCATAGCATCGTCCGATTTCGGAGCAACTCGTCTCGATTCGTGCGAGTTTCGTAGAGTCGTACGATACGTCTAATCGCACGCACACAACGCCGGGTCGTAGACTGCCGAACCGAAAGGACGTTAGACAAGTGGGGAGCGTGAGGTTTTTTCGTAACGGAATTTCTGGATTCGGTCCCCGCGCTCAAGGCCCGCGATAGAAGCTATGGAATAGTTAAAAAAAAAGCAAGTAATTCCCACTCACCGATCTGCGGCCGCCAGTTCCTATTCTCCTGGTGGCTCAGATCCCCCGGCTTGAGCACTCGGGGCGGCTCGCGCGCGTGCTTGAGCCGGCGCGCCGGGAACACGAACTCGTCCGGGTACTCCGGGACCTGGTGGTGCACGTAGATCACGACTCACCGATCTGCGGCCGCCAGCTCCTGTTCTCCTGGTTGCATGATGACGAGGCTACATCAAGCCATCATCATATGTCAGTTAAAAAAAAAAACAAAAAAGCAAGTTATTTTTACTCACCGATCTGCGGTCGCCAGTTCCTGCTCTCTTGGTGGCTCAGGTCCTCCGCAAGTCCGGTGATGATGACGAGGCTACCTCAAGCCATCATCATAGGTGTCAGTAACGAAAAAAAAAACTAAGTTATTCCCACTCACCGATCTGCGGCCGCCAGTTCCTATTCTCCTGGTGGCTCAGATCCTCCGCAAGTCCGTTGATGATGACGAGGCTACTTCGAGGCATCATCGTGTGTCAGATAGGGAAAAAAAAAAGACGTGTGGCACCCGGGGACTGCCGCGGTAAAGCTATTGCATAGCATCGTCCGATTTCGGAGCAGCTCGTCTCGATTCGTGCGAGTTTCGTACAATACGTCTAATCGCACGCACACAAAGCCGGGTCGAAGACTGCCGAACCGAAACGACGTTAGACGAGTGGGGAGCGTGAGGTTTTTTCGTTACGGAATTTCTGGATTCGGTCCCCGCGCTCAAGGCCCGCGATAGAAGCTGGAATGGAATAGTTAAAAAAAAAAGCAAGTAATTCCCACTCACCGATCTGCGGCCGCCAGTTCCTATTCTCCTGGTGGCTCAGATCCCCCGGCTTGAGCACTCGGGGCGGCTCGCGCGCGTGCTTGAGCCGGCGCGCCGGGAACACGAACTCGTCCGGGTACTCCGGGTCCTAAGCGCACACAGATCGCGACTCACCGATCTGCGGCCGCCAGCTCCTATTCTCCTGGTATCTTAGGTCCCCCGCAAGTCCGGTGATGATGACGAGGCTACTTGAAGCCATCATCATAGGTGTCAGTTACGAAAAAAAACAAAACTAAGTAATTCCCACTCACCGATCTGCGGCCGCCAGTTCCTATTCTCCTGGTGGCTCAGGTCCCCCGGCTTGAGCACCCGGGGCGGCTCGCGCGCGTGCTTGAGCCGGCGCGCCGGGAACACGAACTCGTCCGGGTACTCCGGGTCCTGGTAGCGCACGCAGATCACACGGTTGCCCAGCACCGGGGCCAGGCCGATCACGGGGGAGGCGAGTTGCCTGTGGGAGTAGTGAGATGGTTAGTTAGTGACGATGGCGGGTTGTATGAGACACGACAAATGGGTGTGCATGTGTCGGTACGGTGACGGTATTCGTGCATGATTAACTAAAGAGTTAATCAGCTTTTCTTAAGGAAACTCAGTAAATAGCAAATCAACAACTTAGATTTATCTAATTGGGTTGGGTTAGATTTATCTAAATATTATTTTAATAGCTGAAGTTAAACATGACGTCGCCGCGCACTCCGTCGCAGCGGTAGGGGTAGCGCTGCGCCCGCGCCCTGCCCGGCTCCGGTAGTGACGTCACGCGCACTCACCCGCCGCTGATGACGTTATCAGCGCTGAGCATGACGTCGCCGCGCACTCCGTCGCAGCGGTAGGGGTAGCGCTGCGCCCGCGCCCTGCCCGGCTCCGGTAGTGACGTCACGCGCACTCACCCGCCGCTGATGACGTTATCAGCGCTGAGCATGACGTCGCCGCGCACTCCGTCGCAGCGGTAGGGGTAGCGCTGCGCCCGCGCCCTGCCCGGCTCCGGTAGTGACGTCACGCGCACTCACCCGCCGCTGATGACGTTATCAGCGCTGAGCATGACGTCGCCGCGCACTCCGTCGCAGCGGTAGGGGTAGCGCTGCGCCCGCGCCCTGCCCGGCTCCGGTAGTGACGTCACGCGCACTCACCCGCCGCTGATGACGTTATCAGCGCTGAGCATGACGTCGCCGCGCACTCCGTCGCAGCGGTAGGGTAGCGCTGCGCCCGCGCCCTGCCCGGCTCCGGTAGTGACGTCACGCGCACTCACCCGCCGCTGATGACGTTATCAGCGCTGAGCATGACGTCGCCGCGCACCCGTCGCAGCGGTAGGGGTAGCGCTGCGCCCGCGCCCTGCCCGGCTCCGGTAGTGACGTCACGCGCACTCACCCGCCGCTGATGACGTTATCAGCGCTGAGCATGACGTCGCCGCGCACTCCGTCGCAGCGGTAGGGGTAGCGCTGCGCCCGCGCCCTGCCCGGCTCCGGTAGTGACGTCACGCGCACTCACCCGCCGCTGATGACGTTATCAGCGCTGAGCATGACGTCGCCGCGCACTCCGTCGCAGCGGTAGGGGTAGCGCTGCGCCCGCGCCCTGCCCGGCTCCGGTAGTGACGTCACGCGCACTCACCCGCCGCTGATGACGTTATCAGCGCTGAGCATGACGTCGCCGCGCACTCCGTCGCAGCGGTAGGGGTAGCGCTGCGCCCGCGCCCTGCCCGGCTCCGGTAGTGACGTCACGCGCACTCACCCGCCGCTGATGACGTTATCAGCGCTGAGCATGACGTCGCCGCGCACTCCGTCGCAGCGGTAGGGGTAGCGCTGCGCCCGCGCCCTGCCCGGCTCCGGTAGTGACGTCACGCGCACTCACCCGCCGCTGATGACGTTATCAGCGCTGAGCATGACGTCGCCGCGCACCCGTCGCAGCGGTAGGGGTAGCGCTGCGCCCGCGCCCTGCCCGGCTCCGGTAGTGACGTCACGCGCACTCACCCGCCGCTGATGACGTTATCAGCGCTGAGCATGACGTCGCCGCGCACTCCGTCGCAGCGGTAGGGGTAGCGCTGCGCCCGCGCCCTGCCCGGCTCCGGTAGTGACGTCACGCGCACTCACCCGCCGCTGATGACGTTATCAGCGCTGAGCATGACGTCGCCGCGCACCCGTCGCAGCGGTAGGGTAGCGCTGCGCCCGCGCCCTGCCCGGCTCCGGTAGTGACGTCACGCGCACTCACCCGCCGCTGATGACGTTATCAGCGCTGAGCATGACGTCGCCGCGCACTCCGTCGCAGCGGTAGGGGTAGCGCTGCGCCCGCGCCCTGCCCGGCTCCGGTAGTGACGTCACGCGCACTCACCCGCCGCTGATGACGTTATCAGCGCTGAGCATGACGTCGCCGCGCACTCCGTCGCAGCGGTAGGGGTAGCGCTGCGCCCGCGCCCTGCCCGGCTCCGGTAGTGACGTCACGCGCACTCACCCGCCGCTGATGACGTTATCAGCGCTGAGCATGACGTCGCCGCGCACTCCGTCGCAGCGGTAGGGGTAGCGCTGCGCCCGCGCCCTGCCCGGCTCCGGTAGTGACGTCACGCGCACTCACCCGCCGCTGATGACGTTATCAGCGCTGAGCATGACGTCGCCGCGCACTCCGTCGCAGCGGTAGGGGTAGCGCTGCGCCCGCGCCCTGCCCGGCTCCGGTAGTGACGTCACGCGCACTCACCCGCCGCTGATGACGTTATCAGCGCTGAGCATGACGTCGCCGCGCACTCCGTCGCAGCGGTAGGGGTAGCGCTGCGCCCGCTCGACCAGCGCTCGTGCGCCTTGGCCAGCTTCCTCGTATAAGCCGGAGAGGTATTCGTAGCTCTTGTTGCCGGTGGACACGTAGAGGCGGTCGTTGCCTTTGATGTTGCGCTGTTCTGGGGGGACAAACAGAAAAGTATTTGTATAAACTCTATCGTCAGTCTAGCTAGAATGTTAAACGGGACGCCGTTGTCTAATGCCAAACTGCCGCTGGCCACCTTAGGCTTATTTACCTAATAAATTATATTGAGTGGCGAGCACTCGTCGAGCGAATTGGTTGAAACGTCAGGTAGTATGTAGCTATAAATGTAATTGTGATACATTACCTATTAACGCGTTTATTACCAAGTTTTAGGAATCATTTCATAATGAATGTCACTTACTCTCCGCCTGCGTGAGGTTCTCGTAGTAGGGCTCCAGGGCTCGGAACAGGCGCGCCTCGTCCACGAAGGGCAGCAGCGCGACGCCCTGCCACGCGAACTTCTTGCCGTTCAGGTCGATCTTGAAGTCCGTCGGGTAGAAGTCGATGATCGGGGAGAACTGGACAGAATATTAATTAGATTAGTATTAATAGTGGAGAATTAATATTGGTTATAGGTTATAGGTATAACCTATAATAATAATTATTATAGGTTGGATCTTAGGTTAAAAATTAGTTATCTAGCGGAGAAAAGTATGAAAAATCTAAGTCGATCTCGGTCATCATCATCTTTGCGTTTTCCCGGTTGCATCCTTGCGGAGCCCGGGGTCCGCTTTCCTACTCCTAACTCTCCACTTCGCACGGTCTTCGGCATCCTTTATGGAGAGTTTGTTAGCACGCATGTCATCCACTACGACGTCAAGCCAGGCCTTCTTGGGCCTTCCCCCTTCTGCCGGGACCCGGCGGTAGCGACATGGCTAGACACTTGTTCCCTACGTAGTTTGCCGGTTTCCGTAAAACATGACCGTACCAACGTAGGCGGCACTCTTGCAGTTTATCAGCGATGTCTCGGACATGAAGGCTGCCGCGAATACGGGAGTTCTTTACGCGATCTGCTCGCGTAACTCCCGACATCCAGCGCAGCATCTTCATCTCCGTGACCCGCAGTTCCTGCTTGTGCCGCTCAAGTAATGGCCATGCTTCACTGCCAGTCGATCTCGGTATATACCCAAAATTTTACTTTAAAAATTTAGTTTATACTTTTCCTCCCTAAGTACAATTAAATCGGCAAACTATAGAAAGTTTCAAGGTCTGAAATCGCTTAAAAGGTAGGTACTTGCATAAAGAGATAAATCTGTATTGTAATAAACTATTTTGTATTTTTTAATAAAACTTAACAGAGGCGCGCGCGATACATAAGTTTAGATCAAACTACCTCCACTCTTTATCTGTTTCAATTTGCTCCATGAATGGTATAGCCTACGTTAACGACTGCTGGCGATGTAATATGCTTAATGTATTTACTAAAAGACTGTACTCACCGGGTCGCTCATGAGCGTGGCCCAGGGCTTGGGCACGTGCTGCGAGCTGGCGGCCGGGAACACGCCCATCAGCTGCTCCAGCGGGCGGAACTGTAGGGACAGAGGGCGTTAATAGTATGTAATAATAATAAAAAATAAAAATGTTTTATTTTTCACACTTATACATAAGTAACAGCTTATAAATACACCTTAATGGAGAGAACATAAGTGTGAACTGGAGCCTAAACTAGGGCGACCCTGTATTTCAGGACTCCAGGTCCCACCTGTAGATCGAAGATGAGATGGCTTATATAATTCATAATAATATGTAACATTCTTGTATAGTGTTTACAATTTGTGTATATGTGTATGTGTGTGTGTGTGTGTGTGTGTGTGTGTTTGTATGTATGTGGGTGTGTGTGTATGAGTGTGTATGTGCACTGATAGATGCACAGAAACAAGTCTGAAATTCGTATCACAGCCGGCTGGAACATGTATAACGGTTTAGGGTGTTGAACCGAACAAATTGGTTCTATTCAACGCCAGGCCACTACGCCATTCTCTGTGACACAAACGTAACATTTTCAAGGGAAGGCTTAAGTATTGTCTCACTACCTCCTACAAGGCGACGACAGCAGACTATCAGGCCCCGCCTACTTACGATCTCGATGTAACGATATCAGTAACAGTTAACAAATTTACTTCGCAAAAACGAAAATCTTCAAGAGTACATAGGCTAAGTAACATAGTTGCTGGCTCAATGCGTTGAAATGCATGTCAGGAAGCGCTTTCTAGAATAAATAAATAAATATTACACTACATCAGCATCGTCTTCTTTCTCTTCTCTTTTTAAATATATTACGTCAGAAACAAGTAAAACATCACACACAATTCTAAGCTAAGGCACCAAGGCTCAACATACCGGTTGCGTGCCCTTCTCAAACTTAGTGGAGAGGCCCTGCACGTTGACGAAGTCTGAGGCGAAGGGCGCGTAGTGGTACGGAAAGTACCACTTCCAGCTCGCGCAGCCCTGGTAGTAGTAGCGCAGCACCCAGCACAGCCCGCGCACGTATTGCAGCGCTACGCGGTACCTGGGGAAGGGAATGAGTAAAATAAATAAGAAGACAAATATTTGGAACTGCGTTACGAGACGCGAAAGACGGAACGGACAACTATGGATACTGAATGATATCCACTTTTCTACTGCAGCTAAAGGAGAACATCAGACGTGTACAGTTAATGCATGTGTGGACACTGTCTACCAAACAAGTGGTAACGGGCTTCTCCAGATTGTCTAGTTATTCATGACCACAAATTTCAAGTACTTTTGTAGTTAAAAATAAGGATGTGACCATTACGGGCATATGACCTGATCGTTTTGGACGGTCGCAACCATAGTGGGAGGTGGATAATTGGCTAACACGACCAACATCGCGTTCACGAGTCCACATCCCTTTATGGGTGAGAGCCATACGCTCCACCGCTAGTCCGGAGACGATGACGAGGCTACTTCAAACCGTCAGTCAGTTAGAAAAAAAAACTCCACATTCCGCCCTCACCTGAACTCCATGTTGTCCTTGGCGACCTCGAACTTGCTCTCGTAGTAGCGCTCCTTGAAGCCCTCCTCCCACAGGCGCACCTCGTCGTGCTTGTCCTCGTCCTCGTCTTCCTCGAGGCCCGCCTCGGCCGCGGAACGCTTGCGACCGCGCTTGTTATCCGACTGCTCTTGCTGGGAATAAATAAATAGTCTACTCAGTGAAAATGTATGGACATTTCAAGAAGGTAATGTTTTAGTATTTGGTCTCAATGTGCACCAACAGATGGCGCTGTCTCTCTTCAAAGAGACACGACAGACAGACGCTGTACACCACAAATCTGGACATGAAAACTTCTGAAATCCTCTTTGGCATAGATACGAAAAGAAGATGAATATTGCAATGATGTTTTCTTCTCACCATAAGTTCGTGAAGTATTGTTTGCTTTCAAAATAACTGAGTTTGATAAATTGTGTGGTTTGATAAACTAAATTTAGGCCTGCAATTCTTACAGTGATTACGCGCTTGTAAACATAAATCAGTAATAGTGAACTCACCTCGGCAGTTGCCTGCATTCCCGCGACGCGGATATTAGCGGCTTCTTGCCGGGCGTTTGTTACCGCCCTTTGGTCACCTAGTGCCTGTAATCAAGAGGTAATTTAATTATATATGCAGTAGTTCATTGACAGTCGCGCCCTAGTCAGTAACACCTGCTACATTTGGCATCATGTTGTGACTAATATCTAAAGTAATGACAACCACATGACTGGCTCTGTAATGATCATACCGGCTATAATCGAATGTTACAAGCGAAAAATAAACGTAAAATTCATTACGATAAAACCGTATACGTCATAATCGTCTATTTCATCTGCGTCATGATCAAGTGTGTCATAATCATTGGCGTCACGCTTATATGCGTCATGATCAAGCGTGTCATGATCATTGGCGTCACGCTTATCCGCATCATGACCAAGTGTGTCATAATCATTGGCGTCACGCTTATTTGCTTCAAGATCGAGTGTGACGTAATCATTGGCGTCACGCTTATCCGCATCATGATCAAGTGTTACGTAATCATTGGCGTCACGCTTATTTGCTTCATGATCAAGTGTGACGTAATCATTGGCGTCACGCTTATTTGCATCATGATCAAGTGTGTCATAATCGTTGTCGTCACGCTTATCTGCGCCATGATCAAGTGTGTCATAATTATTGGCGTCACGCTTATCTGCGCCATGATCAAGTGTGACATAATCATTGGCGTCACGCTTATCTGCGTCATGATCAAAAGCTCACCGTGGGCGCGAACTGCGTCTTCTCCAGCAGCGCAAAGTTCGGCCGCTGCTGCTGCTTCTTCTTGGCCTTGTCCCGCGCACGGAAGCTCAGCTCGTTCTGGTGCCGGCGGCGGAAGATCTCGTCCTCCACGCGGCCCAGCTCCGTCATGATGAGCTGCACGCGGTCCAGGCGCACGTCGCCCGAGTCCGTCACCCAGCCCTGGGGAAAAGTATATGAGTACATGGTCAACTTGGCTAGAGGCAAATTGGCATTGGGGAGTGGTTGCGAAGTAGCCGCTTTTCAAAACAGTTTATGAAGTGAAACTATTTTATTTCGGAATACACATGGATCCCATAAAAAGTTAGTAAAATACATGAAAATAAATAAAATAAAAAATAAAACAGTGTTAGTAATACTTATAATTAATAATTTGGTTTGAAATGGATGGACCTCCAGTGATGAATCATTGGACTGTTCACCTTGTCCGCAACCACTTTCAGAAGAGTGTTGGAACTGAGTGTGTTTAATGAGGAAAAGGTTTAGTTCATGAGTCAAATTTTAACTAAATATGACTGAAGTTTATTATAAAGTTTAAGTTAAGTTTATCTGAGTGCTGGCGGTTCGCTCTCACACCAATCTGCGAACTAACCCACCTGGTGCTTAATACTAGCTTAATAATTTGTTAAGAAAGACCGGGCAATTATTTTTGCATTATTAGTTTAGAGCTAAATGAGGTCAAATGCGATTCAGACACATGCCCTCCCTCTTAGAGCTTATCCGCATAAAAATAGGACGACTAACTCACCCCTGTATTGTATACGCATTTCTTGTACAAATTGACGAGACGGTCTACCGCTCCCTCCCTGATCTCCAGACTTGGCAGATGCGGCAAGAAGTCATTGCCGACGAAGAAGCACATGAACACCTGCAAATAAAATAAGAGATCTTTATTTATTTTATTCTTAGTTACTATTTCTAGGTGGAATTTTAAATTCCACCTATGTAAAAGTCTCGTAACATGTTAGATCCATATGTATGAATTATTCGACGCTTTAACGATGAAAGGGAAATCTCGTGTCGCGATCATAATAAATCTTATACATAGTTGAGGAGTCACGTAGCCCCGGTTCTAAGGGGCAGCAGTTTCAGGCATGTGAAGTGACCTTTACATCACATACAGGCTTATTCTTAAATTAAAAATTCCCAGCAATATAATTTTAATAAAAATGTACTTGGGGGGAAATATCGCAAGAAACAATGTTTCTTTGTTTTTTAATTCGTAATAATATATCATATTATTACGAATTCCGATTATCCACCCTGTTCAGTCTGGATAAACGGACGCGCGATTCCGAATATCCACCCTAGGGTGGATAAACGGAATAAGCCCACATACATTGGACTACAGTGCCCAAGCACTAAACTCTCTCGATGAAGACTTTCCACGGCATCTCATCACTCACCCAGTCATCCAGCGCCCTCTCGAAGTCGTAAGGGAAGGGCAGGTTGGGCATCTGCAGCTCCCGCTCCAGGTACTCCCGCAGGACGGAGAGGCGCACGAAGATGAAGCTGTCCTGGTTCCCGAAGGCCGGGTCCGCGCGCACCAGCGCCGCGTCCGGGCTCGTGCCGGTGCACTCCTTCATCTCGTGACCTGGAGAAACATACATACATACATAAAATCACGCCTTTTTCCCAGAGCAGGAAACCCTACATTATAAATGTACCCGCAAATCAAATTTGAAATTCACATGTACGGTTATATGATGCTTTAACGGTGAAGGAAAACATCGTGAGGAAACCTGCACACCGGCGAAGAAATTCTTAGGTTGTGCAGTCAACTAACCCGCACTTGGCCAGCGCGGTTGAGTAAGGCCATATCGGCCTAGTTTAGGGTATGCCCGTGTTCCAGCTGTGGGGACGAATATGGGCTGATGATGGAGACTCGAGTAACCGAACCAAATCTCCCCAAAACCTCAAAAAATTTGCATCACAGTAACTCACCAAGTTGTCCGCAAACATCGCAGGGTCTCGGCTTGTTGGGCTTGAACTCCTCGCGGATGATGGTGAAGTTGGGCTCGTGCGTGGCCAGCCCCAGCATGATGAGGTCCGCGTCGGCGCCGCACAGCACGTGCTGCGTGTTCGGGTCGTGGTCTGGCTGCGCTGTGGACAAAAGATTTACTATCTCAAGTAACATTGTCTTAGCTAATTACTATAAAACAGTAAATTTGACACAAGTGACACACTTGAAACACATAAAGTGCAGTGTAGTACACAACTATCAGACATTCAAGAGTTCGAGACACTGGAGAAACTAGTGTTAATACATTCAGTGAGTGTTTCTAGTGAATAAAGATATTCCATTCTATTCTATTCAAGTCTCTGGTGTTAAACACTCAATACATACATTTTTATATAAAAATTATATAATTCCTTACCTCTCTGTCTGCGGATATAATCCATGATTTTGTGTTCTCCCTCCCCGGGCACATTGGCGTCTGATAACACCACTTTGATACCCTTCCATCCAGGGTCATTATTTAACCTGGAACAAACATTTAACAACTTCTATAAATAGCTTGTAAAATGTACATTATAATTGGAGGAAAATCTTAAATCCTTAGTAAGTCTTGTGTGGTCTGTCAACTTTCTCACCAATGCTCCTTAACCAATTTAATTTAAATTTGCTAAATATCAAAGTCTAGGGCCTGTGAAAAAAAAAAATACACAAGTTCTTAACTAACTGTGCTGTTGGTATTGGTATTGGTGCAACGGGCTGATATCCGCAACTCGATGTCAAAGCGCCTATTTTGTGTGGGGTGGGAATCACTTGAACCATCCCAGCTCATTGCTAACTCACTGCAACTAACTGTGCTATAAGAAAGTAATCTTTTACTACTGTGAATATGAACAGAGGACTTACCTGTCATGTATGTAATAATGCAAGCACTTGCTGAGGCGGTCCATGAAAGGAGTCCCCGGGGTGATGCAGTTGGAGTCGAAGTGGGCCTCCTTAGGCCTCTCCGGGGGCAGGTACGCGCCCTTGCCCTGCAGCTCGGAGCGGATGCGAGCGATCTCGTCGATCTTCTCCTGGGTCTCTTTGGAGGCGCGGAAACGACGGGAGCGTTGCTGGTTCATCTTGGCTCGGGGGGCCTGGTTGGAGGATTATACATTAGAGAATATGGCGCCTTCTTAATTTTCAAGGCACCAATCAAATATCAATTAAAAATTTAACAAGGACTAAACCAAACTCTTATGTTGTATACATACTTAACACAACCCACAAAGCTATACTTTGCATATGCCATAATACATGGCCAAAACAACAACTTATACACACTAGGGGTGAGTGTTTAAGGATATTGCCATTTCATAATACACACACTCTCACTACACATACCACTCCATCAATAGCCATGTACAACAGCTTCCTGGGCCTCACGATGCGGAACAGCCGGTCGATGCACTCGAAGATGGCGACCATCATCTCATCCTCATCCTTCGGCGGGGGCTTGTCCTCCGGGTGGGTGCACGGGTGGATGATCCCGTTCATGTCCAGGTACAGGTTGTCGAACTCCACCCCATTGGGGTTGGGTAGTGAAGAATCCACGTATACTAGCGTACCATCTACGTCGGTTGGCTGAAAGGCGATGGAAAAGATGAATTTATGATTTTTGATTTAACTATGTACAAGCCAGGCCACATACTAGTAGGGTCATTATTATAGGAACACACAAAAAGATACATTAAATAAACCGCTATTGATGTATCGTGGTCAAGGGAAGGCACGGAATAGCTGTAAAGTACTTTCGAAACATAAGGTTCTAATATTTTTCTCATGTATAGCATTCTAAAGATTCACAACATGATAATTCATTTTCGTATTCATGTTTAAATGCACCCACAGTGCACTGATAGTTCAGGAATATAACAAATAATGCATTCAAATAGGAAACATTATAATTGAGTTTGTTTTTTCAGTACATTTTTAGGTTATGAATTAATTTACCTTCTGTTCAATACATTCTACGATAACACTTGGATATTTTCGGCTGAGCCAGCGGAAAAATGCTGGTACTCCCATCTTGGCCCACTATAACTGCAACTTGAAAATTAAATTCAGTTGTAATAATTTATTTACGTATTCAACACAAACAAATCGACGCAGGTGCCATTGTATAAGAAAGAGATGACAACATTGTAAAAGCAGGACAACAATATAGTTCGATCCATTTAATGTCCACCATACCCACACCATTCCGTTAGGTGGTTTTTATTTTGCTCGATTCCATTAGTTTTTGACAAACAAAGAAAATCTAAATATTTCAAACTTTTAGGGCTCTTTCCAGGTTTTGTTTTTATTTATTTAATGAAGCACCCGAGGCTAAAATATTTTTTAACGAACATAATAAATCATGACAGTCTAAGTATAATGGAACGAATCCGTCAAAAAGTCACGTCAAAATATATCAGCTGAGGTTGTCACTTTGACTTCCAGCTGAAAAGAAAACTCGATCGGAAATTTTCCGATTTTCGCAAAATGAGGACGTTTTGTTGTGTGAATTATTACAGAAAACTACTCAGAAAATCTGCCATACGAAGTTACTGTTCTAAACCGAATGATAATAATGCAAACAACATTGAAAACATTCGCAATATTGGCATTTTAGCACACATAGATGCAGGTTAGAATCTGGTTAAACTTTCATAACTATTCTGAATATAAATATTTGGCGAATTCAATTTCAAAAAATAAATGTAAATTTAGCCTTTTATTTTTTTGATACATAAGCGAATAAGAATCATCAAACATGGTTCAATATTGAAGTTCTGTATAAAAATATTTGATCCATACTTCTTACAGGCAAAACAACCACAACAGAACGGATGCTGTACTACTCGGGTACCATCCGGTCCATGGGCGAGGTGCACCATGGGAACACAGTCACAGACTACATGGAGCAGGAGCGGCAGCGGGGCATCACTATCACATGTAAAATGGCTTTATATAATAATTTATTGTTTAAAATAATGACTGTTAGGTTTACTATTATTGTCTTAGAGAAGTTATTATACAGGGTGTCCCAAAAAGTAGTGTCAAGCTGAAGTCCTGAGATAGAACACCCCGTGGGGCATCCGAATCACCCCCATGTATGTTCCGCGATTTTTTATAGTTTTCGAGTTATGATTATTTTTCTAAAATTTTGAGAACAACTGACCTAACCGACTAAAAATATTGTAGAGAAAAAAGTATTTGACTTTTTTTTTTTTTTTTTTTTTTTTTTTCCTTATGACGTATATCCTTATGCATAATATACGCCATCTGATTACAATCTAGTCTTTAAAGACTAATGAGTAATTTATTTTTAACTTAAACTGCTAAAATAATTGTTTGTGTAAGAATGTGTCCATTAGCACTTTTCTTATTGTCTCTATTAAGGGGAGGACACTTTGTTCTTGTGTTCATATTGAGTGGCACTTCACTTTTTGTCACTAATTTACTAACTCAAAAGGTTTGGTCCTTTTGAGTCTCCGCACTGAGTTCGTATTGTCGAGGAGCTGGATAGCCTCGACATTCACATGATGATGAAGTCGACGTTCATGAGCTTCGGCGTATTTCTTAATAATATCTTTGACAAAGTCTACTTTAAGGTCCCGGTGTAGGTCTTCATTTCTGACGTACCAGGGTGCATCTACGACACCTCTGAGTACTTTATTCTGGAAACGTTGGATGATCTGCATATTACTATATTTGGTACAGCCCCATAGCTGAATACCGTAGCTACCGTAGCTGAATACTGGCATGAGGACTTGTTTGTATAGCAGAATTTTATTATCAACTGACAACGAGGAATGTCTCCCAAGCAGCCAATTCATATTTTTGTACCGAATTTCTAATTCATCCCGTTTTTTTTGACATGAGCCTTCCAGCGAAGCTTTGCATCAAGTGTCATTCCAAGATATTTGGCTGTATTTTCGTAGGGTACAACAAGATTATTGATGATCTATGTGGATAGATTTTGATTCATTGAGTTTAATGCGCCATTTCTGTGTCCAGTCAAAGACGGTAGTTACGGCAGATTGAACCTTTTTTACAGCTTCCTCGTGGGTGATGCCTACAGCCATAATAGCCGTGTCATCTGCAAAAGTCGCTATAGTGTTATATTCCAAATATGGTATGTCACAAGTGTATATTAGGTACAGGACCGGCCCCAATACACTTCCCTGAGGCACTCCAGCTTTAATAGATATAAGATCTGAGTAAGCATCTTCTTGTCTCACTCTAAACATTTGACTTTTTTGAGTAATTCTTTTTGCAAATCAATTTTCATGAGTTTTTCTTTAATGCCTAAAATATTTGTCTCCATAACTTATATGGAAATCATCAAAATTATGGTACAAACTGAAAAGTTACATTCTATAAATAATGTCTTACAATTTCAACGTTAAATTTAAAATATTAGGAGGTAGCTGCATGGCTCCTAAATAACTTTAAAAACTGCGCTAGACTCTCAGCTTTCATAATCATTAATAAAAACTGGTACTTAATGGGCTACTTTTGCTGAAATCGAACTTCAAAGACAGAGAGGTGGAAAAATCATAAAATTTGCCATTTGAATACGAAGTATTATTTGGACATTTTATTACTTCTAAAGTTAATAAGATTGTTAACAATCAAAATTATACCAGAAATGCTAAGAAATAACCACTTGAAAGTTTAATTTGTGATACTTAAAAAATTAATTAAGTATAAAAATGGGAACTTTATTAAAAAAAAAGTTATCGTTTTTGATTATTTATTGTAAAAAGTTATAACTAAAAGTTTATTAAAGTCCGTAAAGAAAGCAAAGTTCGTCAAGTTCGTCGTAACAAGGGTATTACATGTGAAAACAGTGTTAGCGCAATGAAACTTAAATTAAACAAAAATAAGCATCCAAATGTTTGCATCTGAGTGCTCCTGTATTAAATTTAGGTTTGTTAACAAACTGACTAACTTTAGGAATAATAAAATGTCCAAATAATGCTTGTTCATCAAATGGCTAATTTTAT
The DNA here is from genome assembly GCA_039566165.1 of Maruca vitrata. Classification (NCBI taxonomy): domain Eukaryota; kingdom Metazoa; phylum Arthropoda; class Insecta; order Lepidoptera; family Crambidae; genus Maruca; species Maruca vitrata. Next base: position 1,120,175 of record CM076928.1, on the reverse strand, counting down.
GATTTTTCCACCTCTCTGTCTTTGTAGTCCGATTTCAGCAAAAGTAGCCCCTTAAGTACCAGTTTTTATAAATGATTATGAAAGCTGAGAGTCTAGCGCAGTTTTTAAAGTTATTTAGGAGCCATGCAGCTACCTCCTTTTATTTTAAATTTAACGTTGAAATTGTAAGACATTATTTACAGAACATATTTTTTCAGTTTGTACCATAATTTTGATATTTTCCATATAAGTTATGGAGACAAATATTTTAGGCATAAAAGAAAAACTCATGAAAATTGATTTTCAAAAAGAATTACTCAAAAAAGTCAAATACTTTTTTCTCTACAATATTTTTAGTCGGTTAGGTCAGTTGTTCTCAAAATTTTAGAAAAATAATCATAACTCGCAAACTATAAAAAATCGCGGAACATACATGGGGGTGTTTCGGATGTCCCACGGGGTGTTCTATCTCAGGATTTCTGCTTGACACTACTTTTTGGGACACCCTGTATTTAACTGTTGGCACAATTCCTTTTAAAGTGTTGGTATGAAGTAAATATAATTATAACAAACAATTTTGAACATAAATAAAATTGTAAAATTGTAGCTGTAAAAAGCTTGAAATGTCAGGTCTCAGTAATATCTTTAGAATAACAATACATGGTAGTTTAACGAGTCATGAGTATCACATTCCATATCATATTGTATTTAATTTTCAGCTGCTGCTGTGTCTTTTCCATGGAGAGGCAGTCAGATAAACCTGATAGACACTCCAGGCCACATTGACTTCACTATGGAGGTGGAGCAGAGTCTTGCTGTGCTTGACGGAGCTGTGATTGTGCTGGATGCCTCTGCTGGTAAGATTTTCGGAATTTTAGTTTAGCAGTTTATTAGCAGATTATTGATTTTTGTTTTAATACAATAACTTCACCTATACAATATTTTTCTCTGGACATTACTATAAAAGGTTTATTGCTCATTAATAATTTGGCTTTTAGTTTATTTCCAAAATTGGAAATAAAATTGCCTACATCATTCTTGTTAAGTGGATACTAACTAGCAACTTACAGAAACAATCCCATCTTACCATTACAAAGACTAAAGCATATGTCATATCTTTAAACTGTCATGATGTGTGTACATACTACATACACACTAGAAAACTGAAAATTTTTGGGATATTTACTATGATTCCTTACTTACTTTATCGATATTTCGGCACTGTTACAAGCAAAATATCCGAGTGGAAGCCTGAGTGGAAGAAGTTTGTCGCGCCGACCTCACTTAGCGTGGTATGAAGAGAATGATGATGAATGTCTACACTAAAACTATACCTGGGGCTCAATAATTTGCCTCTCAACAGGCGTAGAAGCTCAAACCCTCACCGTATGGCGTCAGGCGGAGGGCTACCGCGTGCCCCGGCTGCTGTACCTGAACAAGATGGACCGCGCCGACGCCAACCACGCGGCCTGCGCGCGCGCCGTGCGTGACCGTTTACACGCCACGCCGTTGGTGCTGCACGCGCCGCTGCGATACGAAGAGCGGTTTATTGGTAACTTTTATTATAAAAACAGATTAAGTAGTGATCCTAAACGGGAAGTTCTTCCGCCGAGCTTAGTGATCGTGCTCGGGGACCACGGACCTGTACCTATACCATAATGGTGTTTGGAGGAGACCTTTGCCCAAAATCGTATGTCTGGCAAGCGCTCGACTGTCCTAATGTCGAGTACTGAATAAATATATTTTACAATAAAATGAACATGATCATGAACAGCCATTAATTATCCCCTGCTTAAATACAAGTAGTCATCACAGTTAATTTAGTTCCAATCCCACCCTTATTTATGTGTTAAAAACAGATACGAATTCCAAAACTATGCTTCATCTCTTTTATAATCCAAACGATAAATTGTGCTTAATATTTAAGCAGACGACAAAGTATACTAGTGTTCAAAATCGAATCTAGAACACAAAACATCGAAATCACCTACATAGTGGTTTAAATATTTTAAACTAACATTCATCACACGAATGTCTACCCGTATTGGTGATTAAATCCAGGACAAAGCCAATACAAAATATGAATTAAATTTGACATGTTTCAGGAATAATCGACCTAATCACGTTAGAAGAAATAGTATGGACGCAAGGGCGGGGCCAGAACTACGTCCGGCGGAAGCTGACGGAAAAAGATGGCGGCAAGTGGGAGGAGTCTATGGAGAGCCACCGGGAGCTGGTGGACACTCTGTCCTCCCTGGACGACCGGCTCGCTGACGTCATCATCCAGCAGGAGTCGCTCGACAACCTGAGCAGTGAGGAGATCGAGGCCGCTGTGAGGAGGTGCACGGTTGATATGAAGGCGTTTCCGCTGTTGTGTGGGAGCTCGTATAAGAATATTGGGGTGAGTGTAGCCAACTTACATACAGGGGTAAATGGGCATAAAGGGGGAAACCTCATATTATGTGGATCTCACTACCGCTTACTATCAGGTGGAGTAAAGTCACCTTGATAGCCTTTTATAAAAAAAAAATCAGATAGTAGACAACCTGCGAAATTTGATAGCAGTCGGTTCAGTTCCATTGAGACTAGATTTAGAACACAAAGAATATTGACGTCAATCATGGCCGGGTGGCGACGAGGGATATTTACATTGAGTACTCACTTTACTCTAAAAATATTTGATGATACTCAAATAAAATGGCATAGGACCTTTCCACACATTTGCTTAATCAGCAGAACCCTTTGGACACTTACAATGTATCTTTGTTGTAGTTTTTTGTGCAATGTGATCAATAAAATGTTTTAATTCTTTCACTAAGATTTTACAAGTCCCTTTCGCCCTCAGGTTCAAACCCTAATGGACGGCGTGATCTCCTACCTCCCGTCCCCTCTTCAATGCAATCCTCTCTACAAGTGCTTCGGAGACGAGTTGGCAGCGCGCGCTTTCAAGGTGCAGCACGATGACCAGCGCGGGGTTCTCACCTTCCTACGGCTGTACGGCGGATCGCTGGGCAAGGCGCAGAAGATATACAACCTGGCTAGAGATAAGAGTGAGCAGGTATGCACAATTAGTTTTAATACCTAACAGAGCCATCTGTTGGTGGCGTTCGGAACTAACAAGTTGGATGTGGCTACAAGTTAGAGCTAGCAGCGCGCGCGTTAATGACGCATGGATTTCATTTGTAAACGCCATCTTTTGGTGGCATTTGGAACTAGTTAGTCGCCACAAACGCAACCCTCTCTACAAGTGCTTCGGAGACGAGTTGGCGGCGCGCGCTTTCAAGGTGCAGCACGATGACCAGCGCGGGGTTCTCACCTTCCTACGGCTGTACGGCGGATCGCTCGGCAAGGCACAGAAGATATACAACCTGGCTAGAGATAAGAGTGAGCAGGTATGCACAATTAGTTTTAATACCTGACAGCGCCATCTGTTGGTGGCGTTCGGAACTAACAAGTCGGATGTGGCTACAAGTCGGAGCTAGCAGCGCGCGCGTTAATGACGCATGGATTTCATCTGTAAACGCCATCTGTTGGTGGCGTTTGGAACTAGTTACAAACGCAATCCACTCTATAAATGCTTCGGAGACGAGTTGGCAGCGCGCGCTTTCAAGGTGCAGCACGATGACCAGCGCGGGGTTCTCACCTTCCTGCGGCTGTACGGCGGATCGCTGGGAAAGGCGCAGAAGATATACAACCTGGCTAGAGATAAGAGTGAGCAGGTATGCACAATTAGTTTTAATACCTGACAGCGCCATCTGTTGGTGGCGTTCGGTACTAACAAGTCGGATGTGGGTACAAGTCGGAGCTAGCAGCGCGCGCGTTAATGAAGCATGGAATACTTGTGTAAACGCCATCTGTTGGTGGCATTTGGAACTAGTTAGTCGCCACAAAGCAATCCTCTCTATAAATGCTTCGGAGACGGGCACGCTCGGCAAGGCACAGATGATATACAACCTGGCTAGAGATAAGAGTGCGCAGGTATGGACAGATACCTGATAGTAGATAGAAAGTTAGAAACGTAATCTGTGAAATTAGTTTTATACCTGACAGCGCTATCTGTTAGTCGCGTTTGGAACCAAGAAGTCCGATGTCGCTACAAGTGTTTTGCGTCGGAGCTGGCAGCGCGCGCGTTCCAGGTGTACAATGTTATAAAGCGCCATCTGCTGGTTGCGCTTGGAACTTGCTCCTCTCTACAATAATAAATAATAATAATAATAAAAAACTTTATTTGTTCTCTCACATAGTAGGGTACAAATGCATAAAATATACAGGAACAATATGCTTAGGCAAATTTAAACTACATGAGAGACTGGTGTCTGTACTAGGAGACCAGCCTCTCCTACACTGGCCTAGTGAAGCAAATTACAAAAGCTTAAAGTTACTAGTAGTATGAACTTGACTGTGAGAGTTATGTGTGTGTGTGTGTGTCTCTCTGTCTGTTTTGTATGTTGTATGTTGGATAATTGTTAACAGACAATACAGAGGTACCACGCGTGGCGAACACGCGTTTAAGGCGCAGCACAACCTATTTGCCGAACTAAATGTATTATGTTATGTTGCAGGCAGGAGCGCTATACGTGGCGCTGGCGGACGAGTACAAGCCGGTGGACATCGTGACGGCCGGCAACATCGCCGTCGTCAGCTCGCTCAAGGTCAGCCACTCAAGCTAGATATCTATCATCACCAGCCCATATCCGTCCCCACTGGTCGGGCACGGGCCTACGAATATATGTCGCTGGTGGAAATCGAACCCTTGATTCTTGGAACCGTAGCTGGTTATCCTGAGTCACTAACCACTTCCACCGAGCCAGTTTAGATACGAGTAAACGTAACCCACAGTGTCCCCTCAGACCACAATGACGCGACCTCGTCCCAGGCGGCGGCCTCTCGCGCGAATGCCCGTCTGAGCGAGACCCTGGCACAGCCCGGGAAGGCTGACCAACTGATTCCGGGTGGGAATCGAACCCCACGACCCTTGGAACCTTAGATCACTAACCACTTGCACCGAGCCAGTTTAGATACGAGTAAAAAACCTACAGTGTCCCACAATGACGGGCAACCTCGTAACCTCATCCCAGGCGCGAAGGCCCATCTGAGCGAGATGCTGGCGCAGCCCGGGAAGTCTGATTAGCTGATCCTGGGTGGGAATCGAACCCCACGACTCTTGGAACCCTAGGTGGTGAACCTGGGTCACTAACCACTTCCACAGAGCCAGTTTAGAAACGAGTAAACAACCCACAGTGTCCCCTCAGGCCACAATGACGGGCGACCTGGTGACCTCATCCCAGGCAGCTGCCTCTCGCGCGAAGGCCCGTCTGAGCGAGACCCTGGCGGAGTCCGGGAAGGTGGAAGAGCTGATGCTGCCCAGCGCGCGCCAGCGGCTGGCTGCGGCTGAGGGGGAGCCTGCAGGGGAGGAGCTGGCTGAAGTGCTGTTGGGGATTGGTGAGGACATTGACTTATATGAAAGGGGTCATCCCCAAGATGTGCGATCTACCCAGGCGTTACGTCCTCTATACGATTTCCCTATCTATCTGATGGGTAATATCCTCATGCTTTAAATTGCTCGATTGTCTGTAAAGGAAGATGGAGAGGCTTGAATACCCGAAGTCTTGAGATAGAACACCCCGTGGGGCATCCGGAACACCCCAGATGTTTTTGACGTGATAACGTCTTTAAAATCGTTTTAGTCGGGTGACATGTTCAGAAACTTGTGTCACACCAAAACCTCACGAGCGCGATCGCAGGTATAACGAGAGAGAGACGGACCGATCTCCCGTCTCATCTCGAGCGCTGCCAGTCATTCCGTGAAACTTGTCACGCGGAATCCTCACTAGAACTTTTTGAGAAATTCTTTTTGCAATTCAATTTTCATGAGTTCTTGTTTAATGCTTAAAATATTTGTCTTCATAACTTAGATGGAAGTTTTCAAAATGATGGTTTGTATTATTCTCAAAAGGATAGAAAAAATATCATAATTCGAAAACTATAAATAATCATGGAACATACATGAGGGTGTTTCGGATGCTCTATACCAGGACTTCCGCTTGACACTTTTTTTTGGGACATCCTGTGTAGTATTATTAATGTATGTAGTAATATTAATTTCACCATCCCCAGGAACGACAATTCCCGAACCTGTGTTCCTGTGCTCCATCGAGCCACCAAGCCAGGCGTACCAGAGCGCGCTGGACACGGCCCTGGCGGAACTGACACGTGAAGACCCCAGCCTGAGGGTCTCCACCGACGAAGACACGGGGCAGATGGTGCTGGCTGGTGAGACACTATATAAGTGAAACGGCTCTGAGAAGTAGATAGAATAGTCGAGCATCCCCGGTCCGCCTGTTATTGGTCACTTTGACCCCATTGAAGACATTTTGACGTTTCTTGTCAAAATAAACTAATAAGAGTTTAGCGTTTGTTGGTTTTGATCTCGAATACCCTCAGTGCTGTTCACAATATGTGGGCTGTAGGCTGTGGGACTGTGAAACTGTTCATAGTAATTTGTGAAAAGATTAGTTTTGACCCTATCAGACGTTTTTCTCTTCAACAACAACAACAGACTTCTTAGTCTAGCGGCTAGCGGACGTAGCGAATGACTTAAACATTACTGTATTCATATTTATTGTTTTCGGTGTACTTAATTTAACATTAGAGGTATTCTACATGGATGGGCGGTACCTAATATAAACAAATATTATGTTTCTACCAGGCATGGGCGAGCTTCATCTAGAGATAATAAAGGAACGCATCATCCGCGAATACAAGATCGAAGTGGAACTGGGTCCCCTTCAGATAGCGTACCGAGAGGCGCTGGTCGGCACCGCCAAATGTGCCCATACAGTTGATAGGAAGATCGGCAGCCAGCGGCAGATGGTGAAGGTCACCATGTCGGCGAAGAGCGCTAAGGTGGCCCAGGATAAGGTCTTAAGGTTAGTTTGAGGAGGGGAGGCATGGGAGGACCTTCTCTTATGATCGCGTATTTAGAGGGTACTGCCAAATGTGCCCATACAGTTGATAGGAAGATTGGGAGCCAGCGGCAGATGGTGAAGGTCGCCATGTCGGCAAAGAGTGCGAAGGTGGCCCAGGATAAGGTCTTAAGGTTAGTTTGAGGAGGGGAGGCTTGGAGGGACCTTCTCTTATGATCGCGTATTTAGAGAGTACCGCCAAATGTGCCCATACAGTTGATAGGAAGATTGGGAGCCAGCGGCAGATGGTGAAGGTCGCCATGTCGGCGAAGAGCGCGAAGGTGGCGCCAGATAAGGTCTTAAGGTTGGTTTGGGGGAGGGGACACCTACTCTTCAGGCGCTGGTGGGCATCACGCGGTGAAATGTAGTTGAAATTAATATGAGAAATATGATTATGAGACCCAAATTATTATACTTTTTGTGTTACCCTTCCCCCTACACTCTATACCTACTCTCTATAACTGCCTCGTTGGTCTATTGGTAGCAAGTGCTGCGTTAGGACCGAGAGGTCCCCGGTTCGAGTCCGGGGTCGGGCAAAATTTGTGTGAGTTTTTCTGTAATGAATTTACTCAGCCCGGAGTTAGGAAGTTGGCGGTTGAACGCCCGTGCCTCGGAAAGCACGTTAACCCGGTGGTCCTGAGCCCGATCTCTCATCGGTCATGTCGGATTGCCGTTTCACCGAACTATGAGAGGAAGGGAACAGAGAGTGCACTTGTGTTTGCGCGTACACTTGTGCACTATAATAATAGGTCCTGCGCACTTGGCTGATCTCAATTGAGATCGGCCGCCATGGCTGAAATCGGTCGGACGCCTTATACCTACTCTCTGTACTTATTACCCACTAGCGACCCGCCCTCGCTTCGCTTCGGGGATATCTCTATCTCTATGTAATATATTTTAACCCCGTAAGAGAAGTCTATTTTTTTTATCTAAAAAAAGCCTATGACACTCAGGGATAGTGTAGCTTTCCAACAGTGAAAGATTTTTTCAAATCGGTACAGTTGTTTCGGAGCCTATTCGAAACAAACAAACAAACAAAAAATCAAACCTTTCCTCTTTATAATATTATATTATTATATATTATTATATTACATATTAAATTGACTCCCCCGTACCCCAGTGCCGCTTACATGGAGCCTACATCGCATGCTGGCTAGCTGAGCGCGGTGGCGGCAACCAGGCGACTTTTTTCTAATACTTGCATTTTTAAACTCGTGATATCTTCCGAATTAAATGTCCGAATTGAATAATTCAAAAAGTAATAAAAAGGTATTGAAGCCGTCTTGAATATAAAGTAATTTATTTTGATAAGGATTAATACCAAGGTACAAATAAAGAGCCCTTTCAAGCGGCTTCATATAAATTAAATTTTTAGAATAAAAAACCGCTTGCTGTGACATAACTATAATATTTAGACATATGCTGTCGCGACACTTTTTGTAGATAATGATGAGTTCTGCAAAGTCTTACTAAATGGTTTTGTTCTATCTTCAATAGTTTTCGCAGCGCAGGCGACGTAAGGAATTTTTCAAGTCTATTTTTTACACCTTGGGTTACATTATTGGAGTTTTAGTAAGGATCCCTAATTTTTTTAAAAATATAATATAGCCTATGTAACTTCTGAATAATGCAGCTTTCTAATGGTGAAAAAATTATTGCAATCGGTCCAGTAGTTTTTGAGTTTATTCATTACAAACATACAAAAATACAAAAATACAAAAATACAAAAATACAAATCTTTCCTCTTTATAATATTAGTATAGATTAACTTAGAATTTGACAAGAAGTTAGATTTTTACAGAAAATCGATATTTTGAACTATATTCGTATAGTAATGGTGTTTTAGGTACATGTCATCCAACTCTCGCTCGACTGCTTTTCATTCATACTTACCAAATTTTTATTTCAAGTGTAAACTTATACACTAGGAACACTCCCTAAATTATTCATAAAAACTGTTCTCTTAAACTAAAAAAAATCACGCCGGGATCAGTTGCATAGTGAGATCTAAGCATATATTGGTTGGTATACTTTGCTTTAGGAGACCGAGGGGAGTTGAAACAATTTTGACATTTTGTTTCGTACACAAAAAACTATTGATAGTAATCTAATAATATTAGTACCAATCGATAGGTAATTTATTACACATAGCGGATAACTAACACAAAGAAATTGTAAGCGTTGAATATTGTAGTTAAAAATCGATTTTACCGAAACATGTCAACTTGTTTCAACTCCCCTCATACCGAGGTGAGATGAAACAGGGGTCGAGGAGAGTTGAAACATATGGTTTAAAATAAATATTAAGGGCTGTATAATTAAAATTTTGGTATAATTTAGAAGTATTTATTGACATAAAACTTTTCCAATTCAAAAGAAACATTTTTATCAATATTTTGTCCTGATATTATCAGATAAGTAGGTAACTGAAGTTATAATAAGAATAATCAACTCCTAAAGAGTTAGTTAGAGCTGAATGGACTAGGACTAATGGAGGTTGCCAAATATCGATCAGTAACCGACTAGGAAGATAATTAGCGTCCTAGAATATTTCAGTATTAACTGGTCTAAGTCCGATATGAATCTAATAGGTAAAATTTAAAACGAGGAGAGTTGAAACAGCCTGTTTCAAATCTCCTCAGTACGAAAAATCCACCCATTTTGTATTTAATCTATTCTAAAGAATAAAATACACAGAAACCAATTGTACCACATATATATTATAAATCTTTAGTTTATAAGCTTTCGTAAAATGCATAACTTTAACCGAAATACAGAACCGTTATCTTAATATAGGCACCATAAAAAAACGTAAAAAATTTACTTTTCACGATTTTTGCCTTATGGCACGTATAACTCCAAAACCGCGGGTCTTACGCGTCGGATGCATACTCACACGTCTGCGGGCGGCAGGATGTAGGTAAAGAGTGATATTGTCTACTATCTAATCTAACTGTTTTGAGTTTCAAGAAATCGGTACTGTTTCAACTCACCTCTGTTTCAAATCCCCTCGGTCTCCCCTACTATGTAATGGTTATGTTTATCCGTAGGCTAGACAAGTCGGGCGAGAGCGGCGCGAACCTGTCCCACGTACACCCGCGGCAGCTCGCCGCCGTGCGCGCCGGCCTCGCCTCCGCGCTGCAGCACGGGCCCAAGCTGGGCTGCCCGGTGAGGAACTGGCCCCGTAGACAAAGTAACAATATCGAAACGATAACGAAGTTCGAAAATAATAAAATGTACGGGATTGACATCATGTCAGGGGATACCAGTCACAACTATCTGTCCGGTGGTTGATGAAAGGTATACGGGTAAGCGACCCCGGCTCCTCGAGCTACTATCGACTCAGTCCAAATCATCCGAGGCGATAGTATCCTTCCTCCCCTTTTCCTTCCCTCGTCATATATCCTTGCTACTCGTGGGAACGCAATGACCTTGTTAAAACAATGCACAAGGCAGAATGGCGGCGACGTGGTCCACAACCCCTCACGTCACGTTTCCCACAGCGGTGAAAAGTAGATCGCTGGAAGTGATCTCTGCCTACCCCTCTGGGAAAAATGCGTGATTATGTACGGGATTGACCACGTGATTTATCGCGTCTAATGTCAATGCCATACATTTTATTCTTTTCGAACTTCTTTGTCGTTTTGATATTGTTACTAAGCACCCTGAATAGTAGTAAATATCGGTTTAACGGCTTCGATTAAAATCATACAGCCAAATCTTCAAATTCACAACACAACACACACCCATCGCAACATTCAGACACTGGTGAGGAACTGAGAGATGGGAACGTCTTTTTTTAATAAAATTCACGGCATTTGCATTTATAAGGCCATGCAAAATAATTAAGCCTTTACCGGACAGAGGAATTATTCCTATCAAATTGTGGACTTTACACACTTGACATAAGGTCCAAAATTTTAAATATGTTATGTCCGTTAAAAGGTTAAACATTTGAAAAAGACATATAGGTAAGTACACGCGGGACTTCGCCCATCATCCATCAGTTTATAATAATTTTAAAACAACATAGCTTAATTCCTCATTTAGATTATAACTAAGGAACTACAGCAGATAGATTTAACTATTTCCCACCCGGGACAAATATTTGTGTGACGAACATCGGTGTTTGTTCCGTGACTGGGTGTATATTAAGTATATTATTTGTGTATCCACTGTTGATTCTGATATCTGTAACACAAGTGCTTAAGCTACTTACCACGGGATCAGATCAATGTATGTGATGTTGTGTAATATTTATTTATTATTTATTTATTAACTATCTTAGTGATATTTCGTGAGTCAAGTGAATTGTTTCGTTCTTTCATTATGTGACATGATTGAGACTAATTTTTTTTTAAATAAACTACTTATTAAACGTATATTACTATACTTATAGGTAAGTTAATAAATATAAAATCATTTGTTTGCCAGCTGGTAGACGTGCAGGTGACGCTGCACTGGCTGGAGGTGGCGCGCGGCACGTCCGACTCCGTGCTCACCGCCGCCGTCGTGCAGTGCTTAAGAAAGGTAGCCGTGTTATATACCTACTATCGATTACCTTAGTCTTTAGGGCAGCAGTCTTTTGGCAGGTTTTTTCCTGCACCCGTGACGTTTGCAGCTTCAGTTAAGTGCAGATTTGTATCGTCATCAGCCCATATACGTCCCCACTGCTGGGGCACGGGCCTACCCCAAACTAGGGCAATAAGGCCTTAGTCGACCACGCTGGCCAAGTGCGGGTTGGTCGACTACACAACCTTAGAATTTCTTCTTATGTGTGCAGGTTTCCTCACGATGTTTTCCTTCACCGTTAAAGCGTCGAATAATGGTACATATGAATTTCAAAGGAGACGGGCGAACGTCCATACAAAATTGGGCCTGACGTTACAACAACAATTATTACTCTATTTCATTTTGATATTAATGCCATTTAAAATAAATAATCTTTTTTACAACTGCTACACGGGAGAAAAAAGATATAGGGTGTTATTATTTGCTTCATAATAAGTTATTCTTACAAACTCTCAGTGTCCTCGCGTTGTATTTAAAGACTACTGACTAGATTTTATCAGATTGTATTTTAGGACATTAACACACTGCGGTTTCTAGGATTATTGTAAAAGACTAGCTGTTTCCCTCGGTTTGGGAAACGAAATATCCACTATCGTAAGTTCAAGCCAAACGAAGGGAATGATTTTTTAGAATGACGTTTGATGTGATAAGAGTTCTACTATGTTGCCAGTACAAGAATAAAAATCAACGTGTTGATCAATTTATTTTCACAATGTTTTTATACACGTTGTTTTATAATTAATTATTTAAAACGTTTTTTTAAAACATTATCTAAAGACAAAAACACTTTATTCACTTTCATTGCTTTTATTTTCTATTTTATATCATTTCTTTATTTATATCATTACTTTATTTCATTTGGCAACATTGTAAAAGAATAACAGTGAAGCTAGGAAGTAACGAAAGTCAATAATATTATGATTACATATACAGGGTGTAACAGGAGGGGTGGATCATCGTAAGTCAATCGATGGGGGACTTCAATACCTATCGATATAACCCCCATGTATGTTCAGCGATTTTCAATAGTTCCAAAGTTATTGAGATTTTTGTGAAATTTTTGTGAGAAGCCGGAATTCAGTATAAAAGTCTTCACTGTAGCTTAACTACTGGACCGGCTTGTATGATTTTTTTTCTAGAAGTAGTTCAATAGTGGGTCTTTATAATTACGATACCGATTTTAGTCATAACCCTATCATATTGGAGTAAAAAAATAATTCTTCACAAAAGTTTTACGAATCGAATTGTGTCTACCAACTTTCAAAGCCTCCAGTGAAAAAAAGTGCCTGTGTTTTTTTTCTAGAACTTATTTTAAAAACTACCTACATTCATGGATAGTATACCCTGAAAATTTCATACCGCTACTGCCAGAGCATCAAAACGAAAAATGAACGCGAATGGCACAGGTGCCATAAATCAGTGTTTTTATTTTTAATGAAAAACTTTAATTTAAAAAATAAATCGATACGTTTCAGTAAATTTATGCTATGTTAGTAACATTAGTAGCAGTAATTTTACAGAATTGCAAATTGAAGGGGTGAAAATCAAACAAAGAAAATTTAAATATTTTTTGTTAATATTTTTTTTTATAGTAAGTGTTCATAATGGGCATTATTATTGGCTATGCATAGCTTAGACCTTCTTAAAAAGCTTTTTTGGAGGTTGTGGAATGCTTCTTTTTTGTAAAATTTTTCAGGGGCCCAAATTGTGACAAGGAAAAATAGAGTAGTAGCATTTTGCAACATCCGAAAAACCTTTGTAAAACGGTGTCGTACTTGTTTATGCATAGCCAATAATGGAGCCCATTATGAACACTTACTGTAAAAAAAATAATTAACAAAAATTTTGTAAATTTTCTTTGTTTGATTTTCACCCCTTCAATTTGCAATTCTGTAAAATTACTGCTACTGATGTTACTAACATAGCATAAATTTACCGACATATATCTATTTATTTTTAAATTAAAGTTTTTTATGAAAAATAAAAACACTGGTTTATTGCACCTGTGCCATTCGCGTTCAATTTTGGTTTTGATTCTCTGGTAGTAGCGGTATGAAATTTTCAGGGTATACTGTCCATGAATGTAGGTAGTTTTTAAAATAAGTTCTAGAAAAAAAACACAGGCACTTTTTTTTCACTGGAGGCTTTGAAAGTTGGTAAACACAATTCGATTCGTAAAACTTTTGTGAAGAATTATTTTTTTACTCCAATATGATAGGGTTATGACTCAAATCGGTATCGTAATTATAAAGACCCACTATTGAACTATTTCTAGAAACAAAATTATGCAAGCAGGTCCAGTAGTTAAGCTACATTGAAGACTTTTATACTGAATTCCGACTTCTTACAAAAAATTCACAAAAATCTCAATAACTTTGGAACTATTGAAAATCGCTGAACATACATGGGGGTTATATCGATAGGTATTGAAGTCCCCCATCGATTGACTTACGATGATCCACCCCCCCTGTTACACCCTGTATATTTTATTTAATATCCCATGGTAAAATGGCTTAATATTTCGTGATTAAAAATTAAGAAAAAATTATTGATAAATATTTTATTTGTGTACGCGATAGGCCCAGATTCGCCCGTCTCCTTTTAAAAACACATTGGTACCTGGCGGGGTTTATATCGCTATAAGATAAGATAGGAATTATATTATATATCTCTTAGCGCTCTCTATTGCATACCACACCACATTCAAACCCCGTTCCCACCCCCCAGGTGTTCTCGGAAGCGTCCTCATCCCTCCTGGAGCCGGTGATGTCGCTCCAAGTGTCGGTCCCGGAGAGCCACGCGGCGCGCGTGATGGCGGACCTGGCGCGGCGGCGCGTCGAGATACAGCACGTGCAGCTGAGGCACCAGAACAAGGTAACTGGTTCGATTCTAGCCTGTTCAGTTCAGGTTGGTCAAGAAGAACAAGGTGGGCGGTTTGTTTCATCCCCTTCCCAACCCATGTGTTCCTTTGGTGGCGACGTGGCAGTAGAAGACTAAGTCAGAGTCCCTTAACGCCGCCGTACGGCGATGAGGTACACTGTGTACCCATACTGTCTATACAGACAATTATTCAGGTTGGTCAATCTAAAGGATCTGAACTGGTAGAACAAAGTGGGCGGTTCGGTTCAACCTCTCCCCACCCCCCAGGTCTTTGGTTGATGGCGTCGTGGCAGTAGAAGATTTGGTCAGAGTCCCATGACGCCGCCATACGGCGATGACGTACACTGAACGGTCGGTAAACTCCCTGGGTATTGCACCCCGCCCAGGAGTCGCGGCTAGTATTTACCATTTCTTCGCCAGTCGCTGGGGAGTCCGACACAACACTGGGAGAGATCCAGCTCTCCCAGTGATGGTGCGATGAAAATAAAGAAAAAAATAGTGTTCTTGGAAGCTTCCTCATCCCTCCTGGAGCCGGTGATGTCGCTCCAAGTGTCGGTCCCGGAGAGCCACGCGGCGCGTGCAGCTGAGGCACCAGAACAAGGTAACCGGTTCGATTCTAGCCTGTGCCCATACCGTGTTTGTTGTTCAGGTCGGTCAATCTGAAGGGGCTGAAGAGGAAGAACGAGGTGAGTGGTTCGATTGAAACCTCCTTACCTCATCTTACCCTTCCCCTAGTATTAATATTTGTATGAACGCCTCGTTGGTCTCTTGGTAGCAAGCGCTGCGTAAAGACCGAGAGGTCCCCGGTTCGAGTCCGGGTCGGCAAAAACAGTGCGAGTTTTTTTGTAAATAAAATTACTCTGCCCGGAGTTAGGAAGTTGGCGGTTGCACGCACGTGCCTCGGAAAGCACGTTAAGCCGGTGATCCTGCGCCCTCTCATTGGTCATGTCGGATTGCACTTGTGTTGCGCGCACACTCGTGTCCTGTGCACTTAGCTGATCTCAATTGAGATCGGCCGCCATGGCTGAAATCGGTCGGACGCCTTATGTTTGTATGGCACAGTCGAACTCCTGTATTTCTAATTGAAAAGCCATGTCTACTCCTGTTTACGGGTGAGAGCCATCCGCTCCCCCGCAAGCCCGGTGATGATAACAAGGCTACTCCAAGCCATCATTGTAAGTCAGTCAGAAAAAATTCTACTCCTGTGATAGCATTTCCATCTCTGTGTACCAGGTTATAGAGTGCCTGGCGCCTCTAGCGGAGCTGGTAGGCTACTCCTCAACCCTTCGCTCGCTGAGCTCCGGGCTCGCCACCTTCACCATGCAGCTGCACGCGCACCGCCGCCTCGCGCCGCACGACGAGGAGCAGGCCGTCAGACACGTCACTGGGTTCTGAACTAGCGGGGCGGGTAGGGAGTTGAAAGACCAGGAAGGTAGTTGAGAGATCAGTAGGCTGGAAGTTGAGAGACCAGTAGGCGTAACTACCGGTGGCAGAGCTGACAAAATGCCACAGGGCCCCCGATGAAGGGTCAAGGGACCCCGACCCAAGAGGCCACGTTCTCAGAAATAGCAACTCCGTAGGATCGATCGATACCGGAGTTGCTATAGCACTTTAATTTAATCCGTAAAAGTTTTATTTCAAATTGTAGGAGCTAGCAAGAATTTTTGGGTAGGTATTTGAGGCTAGCTGAAAACTTGTCCTGTACCTCTCCTATTATATCCCAACACTAAACTGCAGACCTACCTGGTGAGTAGCGGGGCTAAATCAACTCTTAATTTTTTTTTATACAAAAATAAAAAAAAATTATCAGCCCATATACGTCCCCACTGCTGGGGCACGGCCTACCAAATAGGGCGAAAAAGCCTTAGTCAACCACGCTGGCTAAGTGCGGGTTGGTGGACTACACAACCTTAGAATTTCTTCATAGGTGCAGGTTTCCCCTGGAAGTTTTCCTTCATCGTTTAAGCGTCTAATAATCTTACATATTATGAATTACAAATTTGAAAACAGTGGTACTTGGCGGTAAATAGACTACGTGGAAGGTCGGTCTCTATAATTTATATTTATTGCCATTCCGCATCGGAACATCCGCGATGGAGTATCCGTCTAGTGTTGAGCAAGTCTAATTTCTGAACTACGAGTAGGATAAATTATCAACAGAACCTAACAGACATGACGAGCTCTTCGAGTAGGATCGTTAAAATTTGGTCCAATCCCAAGCCTCCTGACTACATTCTTGTAACAGAACATTGAGTATGGAATTAGTATTTAGCATAGATCATTCTGTGATTTTTATTTGTCGATCTTCTTTAAAAGTTATTGTCTATAATAAAATTGTTTATTTTTTAGATTAAAGGTATTTTTAACTACCAAAAATACTAGGATTACAGAAATGTTATAATTTATTTTACAGAACAATTGTACAATACAAAAACAAACATTTTGTATAAATAAATGAACTTACGAACAAAAGGAAAACCACATGTTTCAATTTAAAACCGTGATACACCATAAAAATTCCATTAAAAATATATTAAAAGGGACCAAGGACACAATATGTACATATATGGAAGTTATTTTATAACTTAAATTTGGATCCCATGTTCTCATAAAAAACGTATCTCTGGGTTAAAAAATTACTTAGTACAGTACATGTACCACTAGCACAAAAAGGATTAAGTAGTCCAGCATCTAGTACCTATTTCGGTCAAAAGATGGCGCTGTATAGTACATATGATCCATACACCACGATGACGTCACACGGTGACCCGAAACCAGTTCAGCATCTAGTACCTATATCGGTCATGAGATGGTGCTGTATTGTACATGATTAAAACACCACGATGACGTCACACGGTGACCCGGAACAGGTTCCCCAGCTCGTCGAGCAGCGTCTCGTGGCGGAAGGAGACGCGGATGTCGGGCACGTTGGTGCGCGTGATGTCGTTGCCCTCGGGCCCGCCACGCGTGTACTCCGAACCCACCCAGTACTGCTTCATCTGAATGGACAAGTTAGTTCAATGAGCGTCCGACAGGTGTCACTGTACTTAGTGATGTTACATGCCTGTCGTGAGATGGCGCTGTAGACTTTTACATCAATTGTTGTTTTCAACTCCATTTTGGCAGCTACACTACACTTGCGTTTTGTCGCAATGTCCTATGGACCGCTTTGTAGAGGCTCATTCTCGAAACCAGAGCAATTTAAAGGTATTCAAATATTTAGCTTACTCAAGCTATAAACTTAACTAATTAGTTAAAAATAGTACTTCAAGCCGGAACCCGCGATCTTCAAATCCAAATTTCAAGATCAGGTGATCCGGCGCGAAGGACCATCTAAACATCATTAACCGACCTCATGTGGAAAGCCTGACATCAGTACTGAGTTGCGAGCCAACTCGCACATGTCACACGAACTCAGCTTCCATGCCTGCGCAGCTA
Organism: Maruca vitrata; assembly: GCA_039566165.1. Taxonomy (NCBI): domain Eukaryota; kingdom Metazoa; phylum Arthropoda; class Insecta; order Lepidoptera; family Crambidae; genus Maruca; species Maruca vitrata. The sequence continues at coordinate 1,102,341 of CM076928.1, read as the reverse complement.
TGCTGTACTCCTCCATCAGAGGCTCCTGATTAGAACACTTTTATTAGACAGCTGCAAGGTAGTACAAGATATGTGACTTGTGACGCCATTGTTATAAACATGAAAGTAATGAAGGTTAACGCGTATGAGAAAGTCACTGATGGTAATACGTAGGCATGAGGTCCAACTGCAGCATGATTGGTTATTTTTGAAGTGACATTGACAGAGATGTCAATACTCAATCATGCTGCAATCGGACCTCACATTCACTCTATTGCCATATAGTGACTTTCTCATACGCGTTAACTCTCATTGAGTAGGGTGGTGGGAGCTAAAGAATCCAGCATTTTTGAAAATGTAACAAAGCATCAGTCAATTCATAATAAATGTATAATCAAAAGCTTGAAAAATCCTACAGCAGTTTCAAACCCCTGCTAATTCAAAATACTAATCTGGACCTTTTCTTGCTTCCAACATCTTAAACCTAAACCCGATCGACCAGAAGCATTAGTTACCCTGGTATAGTGGAACTGCAGCGGGTCGTCAGTGCTGAGCTTGACGCATAGCCCTTGCGCGCTAATTCAAAACACTACTCTGTCCCGTTTCCTGCTCCGTTCCCAACATCTTTAACCTAAACCCGATCGGATCCAGAACCAGGATCAGTTACCCTGGTATAGTGAAACTGAAGCGGGTCGTCAGTGCTGAGCGTGACGCATAGCCCTTGCGCGCTAATTCAAAACACTACTCCGTCCTGTTTCCTGCTTCCCAACATCTTATCATATATTTCATATTGTAATCTAATTTAAGTTGTATTTAAATTTCATATTGTAATCTAATTTAAGTTGTATTAAAAATCTCTCTTTGTAATTAATGTTGTTAACAAAACATGTTCCATGGAAATTAAAATTATTGACTGCACCTTGTAATTTACTAAAATAATTTAATTTAAAATATTCATACTTAAATCCTATTCAATAGTATATAGTTATAATCTAAAAAGTTTGTTTGCTCACCATGCGGTATGTCATTATGATATACGTGTAAACACGTTTAGGACTACAGTTCTGTTTGTACGTTCTTAGCTGTAATGTCTGTATGTGCAATAATGATTGTAGTCTGTTGTGTTTTCCAATAAATAATAAATAAATAAATCTTTAACCTAAACCAGATCGGATCCAGAACCAGGATCAGTTACCCTGGTATAGTGAAACTGAAGCGGGTCGTCAGTGCTGAGCGTGACGCGCAACCCTCTAGCGAAGTACTCCGGCAGCGGGTTGCGGTGGTAGCGCAGGAACAGCGAGTTGTTGCTGAGCGGAGACATTGCAATGAAGATCTGCGCCAAGTAGTACATGTACTGGAGCACTGGGAACTGGAAGAACGGAAAGTGAGGGTCAGTGGGTTTTACATACGAAGAGTAAGATTTATGACAGTTGAACTGGTATTGTAACAAAAACGACGCACATTTTCTGAATATTTACACATTGTCATTGTATTCGCTATGTGCGGAGTGGGTGGTGGGGGACGGCAAATCGATCAAAGCGCACGATGTGACAGAAATGTGATATAATTCTGAGCTTTCATGTGTCAAATTGCTTAATTTCATAAATTCCCTTGTATTTGTAAGCAATAACGTTACGTACGTAACGTAAACGATGCAAATTCAATACTTATAATAATATTCATATTTTTGTGAAGTAAGAAAATCACTTGGTACAATATACACACTCACTTTATACAATTTTTATTTATTTTGTGTTGAAAAACTAGTCGAAAATCTTTATCAAAACATCTAGTTGCTATGATATGACATATCAAAACATCTAGTTGCTATGATATGACAGATCTCAAGTTCTGAATAGTTGTCGCCACTAGGGCGCTATCATCGCGCACATAGCGAATAGACCCGAACCCTAGAAGTCTGTGATTATTGGTGAGTTATCGGTGGCATTATTTTGTGACAGTAAAGTTTCTGTCGTGTCCATTTCCTGGGTTAAGTTAAGGATTAGGTGGAATAGAAAAGATCTTGACGGTAGCTAGAAGGACTGCTGAAACACCTTTCTAAGTATGAGTCCGTGCGAGATGTTCTCAGCGAGCAGAAAGCCGGCGCACATGTGGATGGCCGGGCCCGCCTCGCCGCAGTGCGGCCGCAGCACGAACGTGTTCAGACCCTGCTCCCTGGAACATGCACACGCGGTTATATCATTCACACGGATTCAAGTCATTTCATAATAGTAGGTATTTGTTTCCATCAATTTCCATGCTCACTCGAGATTAGTTTTATTACTATTCTGGGTTTGGATAACCCTCGTCTGAAAGAGGAGTGAGTGTTAGCAGTAAGAGGATAGTCTATCACTACATATTCTGAGGCATAACTTGTCACAAATTTTAATTTAATAACCCATAACCCAAAACCAAACGGCCATGGCGATATAACATAGCCATCGACGGGTTCTGCTCTATCTATAGATTAACCCTAATTATGTGTTTAAGTAATATGTTGTTTCTGTCAATGTTGTGTACGCCTATAATAGGCATATATATAAGAACTCTACTTCTATACCTTACTTGTCACGTTTGTTTTATGTATATGCTGTTGGTGTACCTTTTGTAATAAATAGATAAATAAACCCTTTGATGTAAGGCTGAGACGTTGTTTCAGTGACGTTGAAAAAGCAGCATGGACACGACTATGCGGAAAAAAGATTACGCTCACTTGCGCAACTGGTTGAGCACGGCCATGTTGGCGAACATGTAGTAGAGGTAGTAGGCGTAGGGCGGGTTCTCTTCGTCGTCCCACTCCTCGGGAGACTTCATGTTCTCGTTGAGGTGAGGGTTCTCCGGCTTTGACTCGTCGTCTACGCTGTCAAAGCCTATCACGTGCTGAAATAGATGTTACGCCATTTAAATTAATTACAACTGACTTTATTTCATGTCAACTTCCACCATCACATCACAGTTACACAAGTTCTATTGTCGTTCGCCTTATCATGAAATTAGATATAATCAAATACTTATATAATTATGTGGTTTACAAGTCAGCAACTTATAGGTATGGTTTACAATACGGGATAGTAGTGTTTTCTACGAAGAAGATATTTCAAAAGGTTTTACCGTCAAGAACTTATGAAGTTCAATATTGGAGCTTGGGTCGAGGGACACTTGGAAGAGAGGATCAAAGAGGTTATTCAGGAACTCTTGAAAGTTCTTCAGGAGTTTGTTGATGCGGTAGATGTCACTAGAAATTAAACAGACAGAACAAGATTTATAGGATGATTTGGACGGAAGAACTAGGAAACAGAAAACTTAATCTATGGAATCAGTTCTAGAGGCCAGCTCTAGAGGGCTCGCTTGTTTTCTTAGCACGATCAATCAACAAAGTCATGCTATATGATGATTTTTTCTGGCCTGAACTTGTAGCTAGGACCTTTCGACCAATCATGACGCCCGTAATACCACCAATCACAACAATTTCCACTCACTAGAGCCTCGGCACCTGTACCAGCCAGCGCAGATGAGGCGAGTGCACGTCGTTGCGCAGCGCCCACGACGCCAGCTTGCTCCACTCGTTTCGGTTCTTGCAGTAAATCGAGATGCGCGGCTCCAGGTACGTGTATTTGTTGTCTTGGAGGTCCACTATCACCTCCTGGAACGAAATGACAACTTATTTACCTACTTTTAAGTAATCCCTACTTACAATCTACTCGTTTTAGTGAAAGGCCTTTTGACGCATTTTACGGTGATAGATCTTTCAATAGAAAGCATTCAGGACTGTTTAGTGAGGGTCGTCTGCCCGTACGCGGCTCGAAAGGAACCTACATCCCGTTCATTTCGAAAAAGGTATTGAAAATTGATCGAATTCACCAAAGAAAATTATAGATGCCATTAACCAAGAATTAAAGTAAACGGAATACCTAGCTAGCTGTCGTTCATTAATCCATTGTTAAGCTACAAGTCGTGTATGGTACGGTCGGTCTATATGGGTTGCTGGAGCGTATAGAGCAACTGACCTTTATGATCCTCGCGAAGTATTTCCCGTTGAGGTAGTTGTCAGTCTTGAGGAACACCTCGCGCAGCCTGCTCTCGCCCACCGGGTTGTACTTTGCGTTGAACTTGTCGAAGCGATGGAAGGTGTTGCGGTCCTAGACAAAAGAGTTGGATTTTTGGACTTGGATTATTTTTTTTATTTAGCAGTCAGTCCCTTTTAAAAGTCAAATGAAGTGACTAACGCAATCTCACGCTTTTTTGAAAGATGGGGGACACAGATTTTTTAAGATCTGCGAGGTATTTTACATAGTTCAAGTTAACCATAATATAACGTACCCAGTATAACTACGAGAGCATTTAGGTATGATGGCACAAGAACTGTACTTACAGCTTTTGCACCCAGTCACATCCTACCAGGGATTAAGGCTCCCCCGAAAATTCGGTGATAATGACGATGCTACTCCAAGCCATCACCGTAAGTCAGTTAGTAAAAAAAATGGGGGATGTCTCTCACCCCTAAATAAATTTAAAAGTCGTTTGCCTGAGGTTGCCCCTTAAAGGGGCTCGACCTCGGCTCAGGGCGGTCCCTAATGCGGACGTGGGTTTGGAAGTCCAAAACCAAAGATAATACTGTTGAGTATTTTCTTTGGTTTTGGTTCTTATGTCAAGTGGTCCAGAATTTGGCCGGAATATAAATCCTTTGCCCGCTAAAGGCTTAAAGGTGACCAGTTACCGCGTGCACGTCCAGTATATCCACATTGAGGTCGTACGCATCCAGCTGCATGTCCTCAAAAACGGCGCGCAGCGTCATGGGCACGCCCTTGTGCAGCGTCACCACCTCGCCCGCATGCTGCCGCAGCGTGCGCTTGATGAAGCGCAGCAGGTGCTTCTGGTTCATGGACGACGCCGCGTGGATGTGGGTGTCCACCTTCCTGCAAATTAGGGACAACGGACGATAAGTATTCGAGGTCGTAGGCCCGTGCCCCAGCAGTCGGGACGTATAAAGGCTGATGATGATGACAGTGGCGCATTTGTCAGTGCCTCTGTCTTTTTTGCCAGGACTAGTGGGATCGATCCACTGGGGATAACTATTTGCTTGAGGATATTCGGTGTCTTTCAGCCCAAGATAAAATTCTTACATAATACGCCTCGCGATATTAGACACCTTAATCTGTTCGTGCCAAGCAATGGTGCTATATGAATAGAAACAATTTCCTGTGTTAAACGGGCCATTCTGTGGGTATTCTGTGGGTTTTTAGTCGCCTCAAGAATATGATAGGTCATGCCAGATTTCCATCTAACCATTACTAAAGGCTTTGGGCACACGCAATGCAGTAGGATTTGCCACTGTGATAGAAATCAGCTACACATCATTTGTAACGTACCCGACTGCCGAAGGAAGAAGGTTTTTTTTGTGTTTGTGCTGACCTGACGTTGTAAAAGTCCCTATGAGGAACAGCCTTCTGCAGCGCCAGCTCGTGCAGCTCGTTGAGCAGCACGTGCATCTTGAACTTGGAAGACAGGTAGCTTAGCCGCCGGTAGCAGAATGACTTCCTGGCATGACACACAACAGTTTTAGAACGGGTGTTTATAACTTTTTAGTCAGGGTACCTACTGTCGCGGCGCATTTTAAGACGTTGCCAAACAGATGCCAACTGTGGATCAAGCATTGTGGTTTGAAATCAATAAGTAAAATAGGTAGAAATAGATGCGTACTGTAGTGGTAGTGTGTATTAATTTTGGATCATGTTGTAAGTGATCTTTTATTCACTCTCGAGCCAATACCAGTCAATTGGACTTTTAAGCTCATGCGAGCAGTCTACGATGAGTAGGCAGAGGATATTTGTTTTTCTTTGATATTGGATTCAAAATTTTAGCCCGTACCTATCATAAAATGCGATTACGTTAATGGCAAAGTGCAGGTGTACAGTTTTCTTTACGTAGCTTCCGTCACCGTAAGAGTTGTATCTTCATTAATCGCCATTATCTCCAATCATACTCACAGCGGCCCATCCATGATCATGTCATTCAACCTGGTGAGGTCGTCGACGTACTGCTTGAAGGTGATCACGCGGTAGGGCAGCGCCGCGTCGTCTCCCTCATCCCGGTACAGGCGCATCACGCCGCGCGACCAGCGGCACGCGTACCGGCGCTCCGGGGGCATGGGGCACTCCCACGGGTCGTGGTGCATGTCTGGAGCAGGCAGGGAACAAGATAATGATTTAAATGGTATGGTAATGGTAATAGTAAACATTTCAGGGCTTCAACAACGGAATTGAAATCATAAGCTGGGTGTGAATCCATGTGCCATTTATTGTCCTGGCCCACATGTCCAGCAAACTGCACACTGATCGATGAAGAAAGGCTTGATACTTTTATAGTCGCAAAGACTACAGACACATATGGGATATTACGGGGTAGGTCCTACCTTGAAGAAGAAACGGGTTCAGGAACAAAGGTACATTCTGAGGAACCGAAGTATAACACCACCAACCGAATCCACCACCATCTAACTTTGAATTGACATCCAAGACTTCTAATTGCTCGATTACATAGTTACTAGACGTGGTGCGGTTTTCACTAATAGATCAACGAGGCAATGTAATTACTAAAAGTCTTCATCCTTCCCATCACTCGTCAATTTCGTTTAGAACTGTGTTACAGCTCACCAGCTAGAAGATGTTCCCCCATCTCCTCGTGGCTCTCGATGGACGTGCGCACGGTGTCAGCAGGCCGGACGAAGCTCATGTGAGCTTTTGTTTTAACTGAAACCACAAAATATCACTGTCAGTGAATGGTCAAAGTCTGTGGCAATGTCTAGACATTATACTAAATATTTGGGTTACACCAATCATAGCCCAGTCGAAACGTCTGGCAGTAAGTAGCTATGTAATTGCTACTCCTAATATCACGTGTAGACCCATAAAGACTAATATTTAGTGTAATGGCACGCGAAAGTCTAAAAACTTAGTTACATAGTAGTCATAAAGGCTATCTTACAGTTCATTTCGGAAGGGTCCGGGCTGATGAGGATCATAGGGTTGTCGAAAGCTTCGGAAGAGCACGTTGCCAGCTGCAGGTAGCGCTCCGCCTCCTCCGCTGCAAAGGGTTTGATATGATATCAACTCTTAGTTTGTATTTTTCACATTATGTATCGAAGTTCTTTGGTGTCAATGTTCTCTACACTTTTATTTTAGATATCCCTTCTTTCTTCTAAGTTCCTAAGTATAACTGATCTTCTAGAATTATTTATAGAGGAGGGGAAGTTCAGCTCAGCACCACAACCACTGAATTTGGGAAAGCTAACAAGAGCCCACTTTTATGAGGGCTGGTACTGTACTAAATAAGTAAATGCCGTGGTTTCTCTTCCACCCCGTGTCCTCATCTACCAACCCCAAAATCCTCATACTAACTGCCGATATGGTGCAGCGCCCGATCGAAGTCAAGCGAGAAATGCGCGCGGTTCCTTTGCGTGCGCTGCGGGAGGCCCTGCGTCATCAGGAACTTGTCCGCGTCCGGGTCGAAGGACTGCATCGCCACTTCCATGTACTGGCGGCGCATGCCCAGCGCGTCGATCAGCAGCGACGCCGAGCGGACCAGGTCTTCCAGGGGGACCTGGCACAAAGTAGATTTGAGCCCAGGACTATCTATAGATTTATCAAGCATCGTGCTCAAACTGTATAACTGTTTGACTAGTAAAATATTCTTGTCTACGCATGTGAATAAATGGTGTGTGCGTGTTGCACCTTACAGGTGAAGTACCTTCTAAGTGTACGCCAGTAATGCTCCTAATCTACGCGTTGCAACAATCTTAAGTACCCGGCCACACTCATCGTGTTAGCCGTTAATTTATATTCACCCTTCCCCGCTTAGCCCAGCATAAGATCTTCTTCAAATATTTAGATTGTGGTGCATGTTCCCTATATAAAAATAAAACCGTAACAGAAATATGTACAACATGTGTGATAATTTCAACAATCTATTATTGTTAATGAGTTAAATCCTGGTGAACCTGATAATAGGGTCCCGACTTACTCTTTCGTACGGAACCCTTAAAGTGATCGTCCTGTAAATTGTAATTGTAAATTTAAAAGCTTTAACTGCTCAAGCTTGCACTAGCTGTTCCAATATTTTATACATTGCTGCTGGTCTGGTGTGATGATAATGCACGTCTGGGCGCGATTCCCAGAAGGACAGGTGTTCGAGTACCCAGGTCGCGGTGAGGCAGTTGATTTTTTTGCGTTTTTCTAAATATACACCGTGAAATTTTAGTGGTTGTTTTCCCGTGGCAGAACGGCTTGCCTGCCTTTAGTAATATGCAAATTATTCATCGAAAAAAAAATTTTTTTTTTCGATTTTTCAGAATAATAATTTTCCAACTCGAAAACGAGAGAAGCTATCGTTGTTTTTGAAGATGTGACGTATTGAGGTACTGCTTGCCGCATGAAATCGATGCTTAAAGCTGAAGAAGCTCTACACCCTAAGTCATAAAGCGGTTCGAACGTGTTTTCGAGTTACGGTTAAACCTTTCGTAAAACCGGCATTTATTGATTTTACCAAAAAAGAACTGCACACATCTTTGTACTAGTAAGATAGAATCATTTTACTGCGGGAAAACAACCACTAAAATTTCACGGTGTATTGTGATTGTCTGTATTATAGGAAAGTTTACCCCTGTAATATGTATCCCGGTGACGGAGACGCGCTGGAAGGGCACGTCGGGCCCGCCGCCGTCGCCCGGCCCCGGGCCCCGCACGTATGTCCGCGTGATCTCCGACTCGTTCTTCTGGCTGTCGCTGCAATCATCACCACCATCATCACCGTCGACAACATCGGAAACAATGGATGTTCTTCTTACGTTAGTTCATCTGCCCCCTACACATAATTTGTCGGAAATCGAATCCGAAATGACAGAGCTGATGTTGTGAATAATGGTCCAAGATCCCAGAGCTGCCAGACATCACTTATTTTCTAATGGACAAAACATATACGATTGAGTAGTGGTGGGGTGTACTATCATCATATGACTAGTTGCTACCTTGACCAGACGGCCATTTTTCAGATATCCACCAATCAAGGTACATAGAAACACTGCTCACCTCACTTAAATTCTGATGGCTGATTTTAACATATATTTCACACAATATCATTAAAAATCGGGATTCATTACTCCCAGACACATGCGGTCGGCGGTTTTACCTTACAGACGCTTTAAAGCTATGAAAAAAATTAATTAAGGTCACTTATTTTCTGATGCTTGATTTTTATATATGTTATTCAAACAACTGAAAAGTGCTCATCTGACTTCAATAATTATAGAATTGTACCTTACAAACTATTTTATTGGAAAAACTTAACTAAATTCAATTAAAAAAAATAATTCTAAAACAGTTGGGTCTGGTGAATGTTTGGCCCCTTGGATCGGTCTGTCCGTTTGCAAAACGTTTTAAAATAGTTGTTTGAATAACATATATATCACGCATCAGAAAATAAGTAATCTTAATAAATTTTTTCATAGCTTTAAAGCGTCTGTAAGGTAAAACCGCCGACCGCATGTGTCTGGGAGTAATGAAACCTGATTTTTAATGATATTGTGTGAAATATATGTTAAAATCAGCCATCAGAATTTAAGTGAGGTGAGCAGTGTTTCTATGTACCTTGATTGGTGGATATCTGAAAAATGGCCGTCTGGTCAAGGTAGCAACTAGTCATATGATGATAGTACACCCCACCACTACTCAATCGTCCAATATTTTGTCCATTAGAAAATAAGTGATGTCTGGCAGCTCTGGGATCATCCTCTATAAGGGGACCGGTCTGATTAAATCTGCGTCATACTCGTGTGCTCTCCTTTACCCTAAAAGGCTAAAACTTCTAATATCTTCTAAAAGTAGGTACACTAAGCAGTGTTCTCAGACTTCTTTGTTCAGAATCTGAAGTATGAATCTAAATTAAAGAACAACATGACAGGATATGCGGTATGTGTAGGGACCTCTCACTAATACCGCAGCACATACTTAGGGTAATTATCAACTAAGGAAGTAGTCAGATTATCCTAAGGATATAGGTACATGAGATTTTGTGGTATGGTTTAAATATCCGTTTTACCTGCGAGAGCGAGTCCATTTCTTAAACTCCTTTTGAGTGTTGAACATTACGTTGTTTGGAGCCTTCGGCCTCAGAAACCCCCCCAGGTGAGTATCCTCCTAAATACCTCAGTGTCTCGTCTTTAGCATACGTCATTCATACAGAATTTAGCCAATTTCACAGGACATTTTCGCGGTAATTTCCTAATATTTCGAGATTCGGTGCTGGATGTGATGATTGATGACAATGTCAGTGTCAAATTATTTAATGAGGTTTTAACACTGACCTCCCTATTCATAGGAGAAAATGCACAAAATTTAGTCTATTCCACAAATGAAAAAAAATCCTCCATAAAATTATGTGGTAGGTATGTTTACCTGAGGCAATTAGGATATAAAGTAAATGCACCAATTATGGACGGTTTAAGGATTTGTTTTTCGTTTTTTCTCCATAGTTTGTATGTTTTGCAATATACGTTCGCAGGGATTTGGAGGTTAATAAAAAGTCCTTTTCTTAATAAGTATTCGATGTTTAAAATCAGTTTTAAACTAGCTTCAACAAAATATAATTTAGGAAAAATAACCTTTGCCAATCTCCATTTATGGACAGGGAAGATCCAGTTATGAACACCCAATTATGGACGTTATCCAATTATGGACAACCATTTATGGACATTCTTCAATTGAATGCTTAAATATATAACTCAAGAGTATTAGGGTTGAGTAAGTTAGTATAATGAAATAAAAACAATTTAAATTAAATAATAAAATAATGTAATAGGTAACTCAAATATCAATCAACAAACAGTTATCAAAAAGTAATCGGCAAAGGCCCAAGGCTTTTAAGCCAAGAAAAACCAAATAAAAATGTCCTCTTAACTAGCTAGTATTTAAATAGGAGACCCCTTCGTTGGTCTATTGGTAGCAAGCGCTGCGTAAGGTCCGAGAGGGCCCCGGTTCGAGTCCAGGGTCGGGCAAAATTTGTGTGAGTTTTTCTGTGATGAAATTTCTCAGCCCGTAGTTAGGAAGCTGGCGGTTGAACGCCCGTGCCTCGAAAAGCACGTTAAGCCGGTGGTCCTGCGCCCGATCTCTCATCGGTCATGTCGGATTGCCTTCTCACCGAGTTATGAGAGTAAGGGAATAGAGAGTGCACTTGTGTTTGCGCGCGCATTTGTGCACTATAATATGTCCTGCGCATTTGGCTGATTTCAATTGAAATCGGCCGCCATGGCTGTAATCGGTCGGACGCCTTATTATTTAAATAACATTTCAATATAATCATATCCTTCACTTCTCGATCTTTAAGCAAATTCGTTTAGAGCTTAAATAAAAAAATTAAAAAACCTTCACTCTTTTCTATTCACTTTGCCCACAATAATCAAAAATCAAATGTCTTCTTACTAGTTTCATACCTATCAAAATACAGCTATAATCAGTCTCAACAATTACTTATACATAAAATCACGCCTTTTTCCCAGAGGGGTAGGCAGAGATCACTTCCAGCGATCCACTTTTCACCTCTGTGGGAAACGTGACGTGACTGGTTGTGGACCACGTCGCTGCCATTCTGCCTTGTGCATTGTTTTAACAAGGTTATTGCGTTCCCACGAGTAGCAAGAATATATGACGGGGGAAGGAAAAGGGGAGGAAGGATACTATCGCCTCGGATGATTTGCACTGAGTCGATAGTAGCTCGAGGACCCGGGGTCGCTTACCCGTATACCGTTCGCCACCCACCGGACAGATAGTTGTGACTGGTATCCCCTGACTGTAATATAATTATTATGTATATTACCCTGTCTTAAATTATAAATGTAACATGACATAAAAAAACACAAACAACTAAATAAAATTTTTTTTTTTAGAAAAGTTATTCTAGTTATTATTTTCTGAATAGTGGATATTTTCTGTCCTTTTCTCACTTCTTTGATTGCATTTGCCATTTGTTCTTTAGTATAAGCTTTTCTAGTCGCCATATCTAAAGTGAAACAAAATTTATTTATTTAAAAAATTTGAACCTGTTTTGGACACCCATTTATGGACACAATGTTCATAATTGAATTATTAAATTTAAAGTCTTACTTTGCGACTGATTTAAAAATAAAGATAAAGGTAAACGATTGTACAACTATAAGATGTATGAAAAACGTATATTTGTAAAATATCCTTCATGGACAAAATGTCCATATTTGGGTACAGGCTTACAAAAATATCCAATTATGAACATCGATAAATTCCGAGGCTAAAATTACTAAGAGGTTTTAGATTAGAATATATAATTAACCTTTTATTATCAGTAATTCAATAAATAATATCATTTTTAACAACAATATTACACTTGTCATAAAAAAACGCTAATAAATTTAGTTACATGCATTGCGCTCCTTATAACACATTTCAAACATCCACAACAAAACGCACCGCACTAATAAGAATCGTTATAGTCGAAAATAATATAGCGGAAAGCTGTCAAATGTTGTTTACATCAAATCTAGAATTTTGGTACAACCGATTAATGTTGTTGTTGGAAAAAAATACCTACCAGTTTCTTATTATTGGAGGCATTTTTGAAAACTGTCCATAATGGGGTCCGCGTCCATAATAGGTGCATTTACCTTAGTTCACAATTGAAAAAAAGTCCTCCATAAAATTATGTGGTAGGTATGTTTACCTGAGTCAATTAGGATAAATTTAGGTACTTTCTTATATCTTCTCAAGGGGGTCAACAATAAAAATACATTACATTTGTTGAAAATTTTTGTTTTATTTATCTTATTTACTAACTTAAAGATAAGTATATTTTAGGTAAGTAATACAGTTGGTTTATAGCTCATATTTTTAAAAGCACCTACCTAGTTTATTTAACGAATAAAATCTTACTAAGTTATCATTTGTATACATCTAAGTTCACTGATAAATCAATACAAATTACATACTGTCAGCATATTATCTGGTGTGTAAATTTACACTAGGTCTATATTAAGAGGTATTACAGAAGTAAAATGGCAAGCGAATACCTATTTGACTGGCGATAACTAATTTACATGGACAATAGCAAAAGCATAATTTAAATTAATTATCCGAACAAAGCTATTTAATTAACCGATAACTTTATCTAGATACGATCCACTAGTTCGTACATCCATAAATGTAATAGCTATTAGACTAAAATACAGAAACAGTAGGTATTTGCGAAAGTTCATTAAAAGCCTTTTCCTTTTTTTTTTGACTGGCTCGGTGGAACAGTGGTTAGTGACCGTCGCTGGCGGTTCCGAGGGTTTGATTCCTATTCGGGACAAATATTTGTGTGATGATCATCGGTGTTTGTTCCATGTCTGGGTGTGATTGGGTATTTAAGTATGTATTAATAAATATATAAGCTTGCTTAGTTTGGGGTCAGATGACCATGTGTGGAAATGTCCCAGATATATATATTTTTTTACTGTGGTTTTAGCCGATACACAATTTGCTAAAACCCAATTTTTCACAGTCCTTCCTATGAGCTGTAACAATTTGATTTTTAATTATTTATTGCACTCCACACTCATAATTAGTTCAATTCTGTATACTTTTAGGACAGTGAACCAACCGATAGTCTACAAGATGAGTGAGTCGATCAGACAAGAGATGGGCGCTTGAGGCTCACGATCGGCGCCTTGAAGTCGACCGGCGGCGGAGTGTCCGGGGTTCTGTCCCCGTTCATGCCGCTAAACTCGCCGGTCGGATGGAAGCACACCTGTGTGTAAGATATAATTAAAGCTAAGGGTATCACAATATAATGAAGGCCATTGAAAGTTTAAAAAATAATCTTTGTATACGTATTTTTTTAAAAACTAGCGGCCGCCCTCGACTTCGTCCGCGTGGAGAAATGGAAATTATATTATATAGCCTGTAATGAACCTTGTAAAATTAGCTATGTATTAGTGCAAGTCCCGAAATTGGTCCAGCCGTTTTGGAGATTAGCGGGTACAAACAGACAGACAAAAATCATTTTTAATTGTGTTTTTGTTATTGGTACCCGATAAAAAATCCTACCCATTTAGTAAAAACACGTGTTTTAATATAGTGTAGTAGAAGTGTCTACGTAACACTTCAATTTTATTAAATTGTATCTACACTACACATGTCGTATAGATTTACCCAGCAGCGTAGCCGGATGATGACGAAATGGACCCTTGCTTAGTCAGTTTAGGGGGTCTCGCGAAAACTCATCTTTCAGTGAGAATGTGCTGATTTCCTCAATAATTAGTAAAAAAATATCACCCCTGAACCGCGCCCAGCAAGATTAGTCTACCTACGATGCGCCACTTTAGTGTAAGTATTTATTTATTTATTCATGTAAGTGATTTATGTTAATCTTAATAACTAAACAAAAACATTTTTAATCATTCGAGTAGGATCGAAGGGGATTTTTGATATTTCATTTATAATGATGTATTTAACGTCTCTGGCAATTTTCACCTCTATGTGAATGTTGGCCAAGTCAAATGTCTATTTTGACTGGACTATAGGTACCTAATATGTCACTACCGATCGATAGTTATTCTGCTACCAAGCAACTATGGGTTAAGCAGGTAGGTATGTAGTGTTTTTTAACTGTGACTTTGGTGCTACTCAGAGCTCTAATGTAAATTAAAACTTGGAATAATTCACATACATACCTGACTGGACGGGGATCCGAACCCACGATCTTGCGGTTACGCGCCCAACGTACTACCATTTATACTATCCAGGCGTTACGTCATGTGTGTGAATTTTTCCGTCACTTTACCCGCTAGCCACGGGTGGCGCCCCCACCGATTGCGATCAACAATATCGGTCCGTAAACATTTCATGAAATGGAAGCACCTGGCAATAATATTTTTTAATTGTGATTTTAGTGCTACACAGAGCTCTAATGTATTTTTTTTAAATTTAGGTATGTAGTGTTTTACTATGTTGTATGTCATCTTTGTTGGAGGTATACTTACAATTACAACCGAAGACGCCTTCACCGGGCGTGGTGCAGGTGTGGTGGGTAGGTTTCGGTCTACTGGTGTTGTTCGGTTTATTTAATTAAGAATTGAGACCTCGTTAACTTCAATGAGGCGTTGTACGGATTTGTAAAACTCAGTTTATTTCAAAAATACAGCTTATGGTTTTTTTTATTGGCATGTTTGATGTAGCACTATTTACAGTGCATCATTTTAGTAAGTTACAAATAAAGTAAGACTATGGTAATGGTTAAATTAGTATGAAAGTACTAACATTTACATATAATGATTAAAAACTTTCATTAATATCAGATTCTCATTCAAAACAATACGAGTCAACAACTATTTTCGCAGAAATATTCATAGTTACTGGTAAAAAATTAAATCCACTAAATATAATGTTAGTGACGGACCGAGTACGAATCATGCATAGGTCCTCTTACACAAGTTTTAGGCTAATCTTGTTAATTTTTTTTAACCGATTAGCGATTTGTGCAAGTGGCCCTTAGTACTTGATACCTTAATGGGAGAGAGGCGAGCCAACCCGCTTTAGCTAGGTAAAAAACAAGATTAATAATTATTTTGCTACTGAAATGTCTAAGCTTTGCGTTAGAATACTGATACACTGAATCGATACTTAAATATTTGTAATTACTTAACCTATTAATTCGGTCTAAATTTACCTGGATAAAAAATTTCAAATCATTTTGAGCAAAATTATTGTTTCAGTACTCGAGCGTTAGTCTAACATTACGAATATTATAACTACCTACAGTATCTATCTATAGTATATACTGAAGTCTAATCCGACAACAACAAACAACCTGATTGTAGGTACTTTTAATCGGATTAGTTTGGCGTTTACTTTTGTTAGGAATCTTGTGCAGACATCATCATCATCATCAGCCCATACCTGTCCACCGCTGGACAGAGGCCTCCCCAAATGCACACCACTTCTCTCTATCCTCGGCCACTCGCATTCAGCTCCTACTAGCCGTCCTGCTCAGATCGTCGCACCACCTGGCCTGCGGGCGTCCTACACTACGTTTGCCGAGACGCGGTATCCACTCCAGAACTCGTCTACCCCAGCGGTTGTCGGTTCTACGGCTGATATGGCCAGCCCACTGCCACACACACACCAAATTAAAAAAATATGTAAATAACAACCACAACAGTAGGTTTGTGTATGAGCAATTTTATTTCAACAACATGATAACATTCAGTTCGTAAGTATTTGTAAACTCACTAACAGCTAGTATTTGAAAAGATTTGTATAAACTCCCTTAGGTCTATCGTTAGCTAGAGAAATTCGAAAGGCTAGTTAAGTACAAAATGTACGTAAGTTGATTACGGTCAAAAGTTACAACTATGTTACGCAAAAAATTCATTAAAAATATTCTTAATAAATTATAGGAAGTCATGGATTACGTTTACGGTACGGTATCTAACAAACAGTATCAAATATAATTGTGTCCAATATTCGCCATAGCAGCTAGTCAAAAAGCCGCTTCGCATTTAGCTTTCAAAATCATTAGGAGAATAATTATTATGTTAAATGTAAATTCAAATATTACTTCACATTTACGTCCAAGTAGGAATAGTTAAAAAACCTGTAAATTCATAAATTTGTGTCTAAGAACAGAGAAACGGAATGGCGGCTAGGGCGTTTACCGGACACACTATTGTAAAATTAACGCCTATACACAAAATGTTAAACACTCTAACATAGTGACTAAAGTTAACTTTAAGCAATCACAACATAAGCGTTAACATATACAACCAAGGGAAGCTTTCACCACTCAAGCGGGAATGATTTACAAAGAAACAATCTTTTGACATTTTTTTAGGGATGAGAGCCATCCGCTCCCCCGCATGTCCGGTGACGGGACAGGAATGGGGACTCTTATTTGCAAGAAACCCGAATCGTAGATGTATGTAGTGAAGGTTACACAATATTAATTACAAGGAATTCATGATATCGAAAATTGTTAGGATTATTCGTTTCGGCCTAATGAAAAATAATCAGAAACAAAATACCTGCCTGCTAAAGAACAGGGATAAGTAATAAGTTCCTCAATAGGAGGCTATTGAAAATGGTGTTCAGAAGAATTATTAGAATACCAAGGATTAAATTTGGTCAAAATTCAAAATTATTATCAACGACTTCATAAAAAAACGTAAGTATAATATAAACATCAAGCCTTGAAGGGCATAAGTGCTCTTATTCTAAATTAACAATAAGGATATTTTTTTTTCATAATTATCTTTTTTTTTCCTATACACAACTCTAATATTAAGATGTTAGGTAGCACCTCTTTCTACGTGAAATTCATTATAGTAATAATAAATATTCGAAGGATAAGCGCAATACATAATTATTAAAAAAGCGATTAACACAGTTTCAATGAAATGGCACTTTCAATCTTTCATTTTCACATTTATCACATTCGGAATGTCTATTACTATGCTTATATTAGTTGGGGCAAATGTTATAGCCCTAATAGGATTTTCAAATATTTTTTTCTTAAATTTTACACATAAATTGATTATAGATATAAACATGATTAGTAAATCCACAAAATATAGCCGTATTATGGTCGTCGGGCATCCACTGATCAGCTTGTGGACGTGATTATTGGCGAGCAGACATTCCATCCTGAAAATGTTTGTGGTTATTATTACTACTAACAAATACGTAGGTAATGATATGTTTGTTAGTTTCGGTTATACACCTTATGGACGATAGGAAAAAATGGAGTAAGCACAATGTACATATACGCTGTCCGAATAGGTAAACATCGGCTTGACAAACAATGCAAACACACTGAATATTGCTTGTTATTTCGACAAAGAACAGATAAACCTTCCTCATTTAAAGATACTGCATTTTATTAATCTAATTTTTAAGTACCTGATCTTGTACTTTCTGGGAATTCACAACAATGTCATCTAAGTAAATGAAATTTGATAACGACATTAACTTTTTATTTAAGAAATCGAATAACTTTATTTTCGATAGATCGCATTATATTTCAAAAGTCAATAGATTAACGACTACACTAACCATAATATAACAAATTGTTCGAATACGTTCCCTGAAACCATTTGATACTCATTTGATGAAAACCCAAAAGCAAGTTTAGATTAGAATACCAACATAATATCTAAGTTCAAGATTAAATGGAAAGTTTATTTACCTTGAATATGTTGGTGAGCTCGTCCAATAATGTCTCGTAGCGGAACGAGATCCGGATGTCCGGTACGTTCGTGCGAGTGATGTCGTTGCCGGCCACGCCCTCCTTCAAGTAGTTGGGGCCCAGCCAGTACTGCTTCATCTAAATTAGACGACCAATGGTCATTTATATTTTGTAATCACGCTCCTGTTGTTCGTTTATTATGTTGTTGAGTGTATTGTGATGTAATTTGGTAGAAAATATTAATTACAGTTGAAAATGTGAGTTAAAAATTAATCATTCTTGTAAATTTATGAGAGCTTAAATTTGAAAGACTATAGAAACTGTCATAAATTATGTAACTAGCGATGCAGACTCATTTAGGTTCTTGCCCTATCCAGTGGCGGAACTGTACAATGTGGGGCTCATGGCTCTAAAAAATAGCAACTCTGGGATCTTATGAGGAGTTTCTATTTCTTCACTTGGACAAGGCTCCCCTTATAGGTCGGGGCCGTGGCATTTTAGTTAGTCAGACTAAGCTACACAGTATCAATGGATCCAAGTACAAAATCAACCAACCTCGTGCGGGAAGCCGGACATCAGCACGGAGTTCCGTGCGAGCTCGCACATGTCGCATGAGCTCAGCTTCCACACTTGAGCTGCGATGCTGTATTCTTCCATCAGCGGCTCCTAGAATGTGGAAAAAGGTATCGTTTTTATTGTAGGTATGTTAGTAATGATTAACTTGAGATTATACCACTTGTAGGTTATGAGTAAAATTAAAATATTGATGGCCGTGCGTGATACTCCAGACGAGCGAGAGAACGTAGTTTCAGGCTTTCGTTCATAAAAACTACCGTGTTTATCCAATTTTAAATTTTCCTTATAGTTTCTCGATGCTGCACTAAAAAATTAGGATAGGTATAATATTCTCCGCCAAGTTGGATAATCAATCTAAGATGATTGATACATTAAAGAATGCTAGAGAACATAAATTTATGTATCATCTCAAGGGTGTCGTACGTAATTGAACGTGGTTTTGCTACGCAATGTAAGCTTCAAGCTAGTTCTGGTATTCGTATAGAGATTCTCTATAAGCGCCATCTGTTGGTCGCGCTTCGAACTAACTTGTCAGATGTCGCCACAAAACAAAAATTACACTGGCACTTTGCTAACCGACCTTAGTGAAGTGGAACTGCAGCGGGTCGTCGGTGCTGAGCGTGATGCAGAGCCCGCGCGCGAGGAACTCCGGCAGCGGGTTGCGGTGGTAGTTGAGGAACAGCGAGTTGTTGCTGAGCGGGGACATCGCGATCGCGATCTGAGCTAGGTAGTACAGGTACTGGAGGACCGGGACCTGTGGAGCACCATTTGTTGTAATATAATCTGTATATCAAGTGTTTCTTTTGCTAATCGTAAAACTGACATAAAAAAAATAAGGCGTCCGACCGATTTCAGCCATGGCGGCCGATCTCAATTGAGATCAGCCAAGTGCGCAGGACATATTATAGTGCATAAGTGTGCGCGCAAACACAAGTGCACTCTCTATTCCCTTACTCTCATAATTCGGTGAGACGGCAATCCGACATGACCGATAAGAGATCGGGCGCAGGACCACCGGCTTAACGTGCTTTCCGAGGCACGGGCGTTCAACCGCCAACTTCCTAACTCCGGGCTGAGTGATTTCATTACAGAAAAACTCACACAAATTTTGCCCGACCCCGAACTCGAACCGGGGACCTCTCGGTCCTAACGCACCACTTGCTACCAATAGACCAACGAGGCAAGCTGACATATAGTTATTTTGAAGTGTTACAACTTGCACGTGCGGAGGCATCATCAGCCCATCTCTGTATACTGCTGGACATAGCACCAGTGGATAGAGATGGGTTGATGATGATGATGATAGCTAACACAAGCATTTAAATATTGATATTAATTACAGAAATGAGAATAATTGTATCCGCCCCCTGTTAATCTTATATTGCATATCCACGATCTATCGGAATCCTGCTAAAAGTGAAACTAGGTTACACTAAAACTTTAGCAGTATCTGCTTTAGTTTTCTACATTGCGTGAAAATTTTTATGCAGTCATCCTATTGAGATTTCGCTCAAATTTGTTCACTCTAACTCTGTAGAAATCAGTCCCTCTGTAAAGAGATATGCTGCCACGTTTTCCCTTCTCACCTTCCTAAGCAACAGTCCGTGCGAGATGTTCTCTGCGAGCATGAAGCCGCACACGAGGTGCTGCACCGGGCCCGCCTCGCCGCAGTGCGGGCGCAGCACGAACGTGTTCAGGCCTTGCTCCCTGCAACGAATACATAGATCCATTAACCCTTTATCATCATCAGCCCATCCCTGTCCACTGCTGGAATATGCCTCCCCAAATGCAAGACACTTCTCTATCCTCGGCTACTTGTATTCAGCTCCTACCAGCCGTCCTGGGTAGATCGTCACTCCACCTGGCCTGCGGGCATCTTACACTACGTTTGCCCTTTAACCAGTATACTTTTTTGAAAATTTCATTGGGTTTGGACCTTATTTTGAGAGAATAAGGTTTAAATTTAAAGATTAAAGCTATCATGTAGGAAGAATGGTTGGAATGTTGTTTTCCGAGGGTGACTTGAACTGGCTTTCACAAGGGCCGCTGTCGTTATTACCAGAATTGCAGATATAAACATAAGTATCTACCATCACAACGTCATCTGTGTGAACACTGTTACTGTACAAACCTGACTTCGCTCTTGACTGGCTCGGTGGAACAGTGGCCAGTGACCAGTGACCCTGGCTGGCGGTTCCAAGAGTCGTGGGTTCGATTCCCACTCGGGACAAATATTTGTGTGATAAACAGCGGTGTTTGTTCCGTGTCTGGGTGTGATTATGTATTTAAGTATGTGTTCAAAAATATATGTGTATGTATATCAATCTCTGACGCCCATAGTACAAGCTCTGCTTAGTTTGGGGTCAGGTGACCGTGTGTGGAAATGTCCCGGATATTTTCAGCGTGGTCGACTAAGGCTTTAAAGCCCTAGTTTAGGGTAGGCCCGTGCCCCAGCAGTGGGGACGTATATGGGCTGATGATGATGATGATTTATTTATTTAAATCCTATTAATTCATTTTATCATCGTAGTCAAAAAGTAAAACTCGCCGCATCGTACTCACTTGCGGAAGTGGTTGAGCACGGTCATGTTGGCGTACATGTAGTAGAGGTAGTAGGCGTAGGGCGGGTTCTCGTCGTCGCTATATCATACTCACTTGCGGAAGTGGTTGAGCACGGTCATGTTGGCGTACATGTAGTAGAGGTAGTAGGCGTAGGGCGGGTTCTCGTCGTCGCTATATCATACTCACTTGCGGAAGTGGTTGAGCACGGTCATGTTGGCGTACATGTAGTAGAGGTAGTAGGCGTAGGGCGGGTTCTCGTCGTCGCTATATCATACTCACTTGCGGGAAGTGGTTGAGCACGGTCATGTTGGCGTACATGTAGTAGAGGTAGTAGGCGTAGGGCGGGTTCTCGTCGTCGCTATATCATACTCACTTGCGGAAGTGGTTGAGCACGGTCATGTTGGCGTACATGTAGTAGAGGTAGTAGGCGTAGGGCGGGTTCTCGTCGTCGCTATATCATACTCACTTGCGGAAGTGGTTGAGCACGGTCATGTTGGCGTACATGTAGTAGAGGTAGTAGGCGTAGGGGGGGATCTCGTCGTCGCTATATCATACTCACTTGCGGAAGTGGTTGAGCACGGTCATGTTGGCGTACATGTAGTAGAGGTAGTAGGCGTAGGGCGCGTTCTCCTCGTCGCTATATCATACTCACTTGCGGAAGTGGTTGAGCACGGTCATGTTGGCGTACATGTAGTAGAGGTAGTAGGCGTAGGGCGGGTTCTCGTCGTCGCTATATCATACTCACTTGCGGAAGTGGTTGAGCACGGTCATGTTGGCGTACATGTAGTAGAGGTAGTAGGCGTAGGGCGGGTTCTCGTCGTCGCTATATCATACTCACTTGCGGAAGTGGTTGAGCACGGTCATGTTGGCGTACATGTAGTAGAGGTAGTAGGCGTAGGGCGGGTTCTCGTCGTCGCTATATCATACTCACTTGCGGAAGTGGTTGAGCACGGTCATGTTGGCGTACATGTAGTAGAGGTAGTAGGCGTAGGGCGGGTTCTCGTCGTCGCTATATCATACTCACTTGCGGAAGTGGTTGAGCACGGTCATGTTGGCGTACATGTAGTAGAGGTAGTAGGCGTAGGGCGGGTTCTCGTCGTCGCTATATCATACTCACTTGCGGAAGTGGTTGAGCACGGTCATGTTGGCGTACATGTAGTAGAGGTAGTAGGCGTAGGGCGGGTTCTCGTCGTCGCTATTTAATACTCACTTGCGGAAGTGGTTGAGCACGGTCATGTTGGCGTACATGTAGTAGAGGTAGTAGGCGTAGGGCGGGTTCTCGTCGTCGCTATATCATACTCACTTGCGGAAGTGGTTGAGCACGGTCATGTTGGCGTACATGTAGTAGAGGTAGTAGGCGTAGGGCGGGTTCTCGTCGTCGCTATATCATACTCACTTGCGGAAGTGGTTGAGCACGGTCATGTTGGCGTACATGTAGTAGAGGTAGTAGGCGTAGGGCGGGTTCTCGTCGTCGCTATATCATACTCACTTGCGGAAGTGGTTGAGCACGGTCATGTTGGCGTACATGTAGTAGAGGTAGTAGGCGTAGGGCGGGTTCTCGTCGTCGCTATATCATACTCACTTGCGGAAGTGGTTGAGCACGGTCATGTTGGCGTACATGTAGTAGAGGTAGTAGGCGTAGGGCGGGTTCTCGTCGTCGCTATATCATACTCACTTGCGGAAGTGGTTGAGCACGGTCATGTTGGCGTACATGTAGTAGAGGTAGTAGGCGTAGGGCGGGTGCTCGTCGTCGCTATATCATACTCACTTGCGGGAGTGGTTGAGCACGGTCATGTTGGCGTACATGTAGTAGAGGTAGTAGGCGTAGGGCGGGTTCTCGTCGTCGCTATATCATACTCACTTGCGGAAGTGGTTGAGCACGGTCATGTTGGCGTACATGTAGTAGAGGTAGTAGGCGTAGGGCGGGTTCTCGTCGTCGCTATATCATACTCACTTGCGGAAGTGGTTGAGCACGGTCATGTTGGCGTACATGTAGTAAGAGGTAGTAGGCGTAGGGCGGGTTCTCGTCGTCGCTATTTAATACTCACTTGCGGAAGTGGTTGAGCACGGTCATGTTGGCGTACATGTAGTAGAGGTAGTAGGCGTAGGGCGGGTTCTCGTCGTCGCTATATCATACTCACTTGCGGAAGTGGTTGAGCACGGTCATGTTGGCGTACATGTAGTAGAGGTAGTAGGCGTAGGGCGGGTGCTCGTCGTCGCTATATCATACTCACTTGCGGAAGTGGTTGAGCACGGTCATGTTGGCGTACATGTAGTAGAGGTAGTAGGCGCAGGGCGGGTTCTCGTCGTCGCTATATCATACTCACTTGCGGGAAGTGGTTGAGCACGGTCATGTTGGCGTACATGTAGTAGAGGTAGTAGGCGTAGGGCGGGTTCTCGTCGTCGCTATATCATACTCACTTGCGAAAGGGGTTGAGCACGGTCATGTTGGCGTACATGGAGTAGAGGTAGTAGGCGTAGGGCGGGTTCTCGTCGTCGCTATATCATACTCACTTGCGGAAGTGGTTGAGCACGGTCATGTTGGCGTACATGTAGTAGAGGTAGTAGGCGTAGGGCGGGTTCTCGTCGTCGCTATATCATACTCACTTGCGGAAGTGGTTGAGCACGGTCATGTTGGCGTACATGTAGTAGAGGTAGTAGGCGTAGGGCGGGTTCTCGTCGTCGCTATATCATACTCACTTGCGGAAGTGGTTGAGCACGGTCATGTTGGCGTACATGTAGTAGAGGTAGTAGGCGTAGGGCGGGTTCTCGTCGTCGCTATATCATACTCACTTGCGGAAGTGGTTGAGCACGGTCATGTTGGCGTACATGTAGTAGAGGTAGTAGGCGTAGGGCGGGTTCTCGTCGTCGCTATATCATACTCACTTGCGGAAGTGGTTGAGCACGGTCATGTTGGCGTACATGTAGTAGAGGTAGTAGGCGTAGGGCGGGTTCTCGTCGTCGCTATATCATACTCACTTGCGGAAGTGGTTGAGCACGGTCATGTTGGCGTACATGTAGTAGAGGTAGTAGGCGTAGGGCGGGTTCTCGTCGTCGCTATATCATACTC
Source organism: Maruca vitrata (assembly GCA_039566165.1). Classification (NCBI taxonomy): domain Eukaryota; kingdom Metazoa; phylum Arthropoda; class Insecta; order Lepidoptera; family Crambidae; genus Maruca; species Maruca vitrata. Next base: position 1,077,914 of record CM076928.1, on the reverse strand, counting down.
ACTTGCGGAAGTGGTTGAGCACGGTCATGTTGGCGTACATGTAGTAGAGGTAGTAGGCGTAGGGCGGGTTCTCGTCGTCGCTATATCATACTCACTTGCGGAAGTGGTTGAGCACGGTCATGTTGGCGTACATGTAGTAGAGGTAGTAGGCGTAGGGCGGGTTCTCGTCGTCGTCCCAGCGCGCGGGGCGGCGCGCGTCCGCGTCCAGCATCGGGTTCTCGGGCTTGGACTCGTCGTCCACGCTGTCGAAGCCGATCACGTGCTGCACACGAACATCACGGTTTAGCATATAACCACCGTTTTTAATAGACTAGATTCTAGAGCAGAGGTCGGCAAGTGGTTTTAGGTGCGGTTCGTATACTCTGGGAAAATCTGAATACTGGCGTGTGACGTCACCCGCCATTATTTTGTATGCAGCGCCTATAAAGTTTGTTTGTCAGGTTCATCAAAAGTTGCGTTTATGGATATGTTTTCACGATGAAATATGTTCCTAATTCTGTTATTAATAAGATGACAACGAAAATTTTAAATGATTATCACACTTTTGTCTTGGACTTGGACTTGCCCAACCAACTTTAAATGTCTTTTGCTGTCTCATTTCGCCAAAAATTAAAGTTTCGATTTCAATAATAATATTGTGTCACTTAAATCTTACTGCTTATCATAAAACTGGCAAACATCTTAATAAGTGCTGCATATTTCTTCACTCGAATAAAGTGTCAAAAATGTGCGCGTTTCAGTAAGCCAAAAATGGAGACACTCTAGAAACTTGTACCACACCATAAAAATAATTCTAAAGAAGGTATCGACTACGTCACTTGAAAATTGTTTATACTTCAATAAAGAAAAAAACTTAAAAAGTACTTATTATCTAACCTACGAAAGAAACATGAAGAATATATAGATATAAGATTTTTCTCATACACAGCATATAGTAAGTATAGTTGTGCCTTACCGTCAGGAACTTGTGCAGTTCAATATTGCTGTCGGGGTCGTTGGTGACCTCAAAGAGCGGCTGGAAGATGTTCGTGAGGATCTCCTGGAAGTTGCTCATGATCTTGTTTGACTTGAAGATATCGCTGGAAGGAGATTAACAAGTTTATAGAAGATCTATGTTAGTAAATTATATGGACATCTAGATGTTTTCAGTCTCGCTTGAGCGCTTACCAGTAAAACACGTACGTCAACTTACCATCTGTTTCGGCTGTTGTCAACCTTTTGTCCATCAACATTAAATATGAAGTGTGCTATGTGCGACTCAAGCTTCGTCGATGGAATCCAGTGTGGTGCCTGCAAGAAGCACCTAGACTTCCCCTGTGCGAACGTGCAGGAAGTTGTATACCGGAAATGGCGTTCCGAAAAGCGAGCTGCCTGGAAGTGCCCTACCTGCGTGAAGCCCAGCTCCGCACATTCACCCGCTCAGGAATCAGTATCGCTGGAGGTCATTCTAAATGAAATACGCGGAATAAAATTACAACTCTCCTCCCTCCCGACACTTATTGAGGACGTCCGGTCCATAAAAACTGAGATCGCAGACTTGAGAGTTTCTTGCGAATTTAATAGCGCAAAACTTGAAGACTATTCGGCGCGATTGTCAAGTGTGGAGTCGAAGTTGCCTGAGGTCGCAAGTATTCGTGACGCCATGAGGTCATCACAGGAAGTGATTTCCCAAGTCAAACTTGACTTTTCGGCAAGGGACCAATGGGCTCGGCTCAACAATATTGAAATCAAAGGAGTGCCTCACAGGAAGGGTGAAAATCTCTTTAGTATATTAGATACCGTCAGCAAAACTATTGATTACACCGTTCCGAAGACGCAGATCAATTACCTATCGCGTATCCCGGTGCACGGTTCAAAGGAAAAATCAATTATTGTCTGCTTCATTAATCGGTACATCAAGGAGGATTTTGTGGCTGCTGCACGAGCACTGAAGACCATAACTGTGGAGGATCTCGGCTTTACCGGCTCTGGACGCGTCTTCATCAACGACCACCTAACTCCCGCGCACAAGAAGTTGCTAACTAAAACTAAAGCTCTCCTCAAAACCAAAGATTATCGCTATATTTGGGTTAAGCACGGCAAAATACACGTACGCAAAAACGACACGTCTCACGTAACAATTATTAACACGGAAAATGATTTAAACAAACTTACCTAATCAGTTACCAAAAACGTTTTACTTCAAATAGTCACATTCGTAAGTTCAGTACTAAAAACTCCAAATAACCTTATTCAAATTATTCATAAACTATTAACTAAAATTGTAATAAGGTTTGCAACCTCTGCCTTGCCCAGTAGCCGAACACCAGTCTATTCAATTACGCATAACAGGTCAGTTCTGATTAGACAGCGCGGCGCCGGCCCTACACCTCTCCCGCTTACACCTGTCGCCTACGAATTCTGTTGTCGCACTTTGCCTCGTCGCACCTATTCATTTTTTGATGCAATTTTTAACCTTAGCACCTCTATTACTCATTTGGCTGCGCTCGGTGTCGCCAGTCATTGGGTCTATCGAATCGTAGTTATTTACCCGTCATTTACCTTCATTTTGCTTAAATTGTTTTTATGTTTCCATTTTTTCGCTAATCAGTTATTATCTATCGATATTTCAAATGAGTAATAGCGCAAACATTCGGTGTTTAGGTAAATTATCAATATACTATCAGAATGTGCGTGGGCTGAGATCTAAAACGTTACTTTTTTATCGCAACTTGCTTATGCATTCATATGACATTATCGTTCTCACCGAAACTTGGTTAGTGGATAGTGTCTCCGACGCGGAGTTATTTGACGATCGGTATGTGGTGTGGAGGCGGGACCGTGATTACGCTCTGACGGGTCAGGGTCGTGGTGGTGGTGTGCTGGTGGCTGCGCGTAAGGAATTGTCGATTGTGTCGCAACCCCAGTTCCAATCATCGGCAGAGGATTTATGGATTACTGCATTGTTCAAAGGTATTAGTAACAAACAAGTTATTAAACTCCATCTGTGTGTACTATATCTATGTAAACAAAACCACGGCAATTCGTTCTCACAGCAGTTATCGAATTATTTAAACAAATTAAGCGACATTATCATAAGTCAACCGTCCGATGTTTTTATTATACTAGGTGATTTTAATCTTAGTAGTATAGTCTGGCTGCCTAATGACGCAGGTTCGCTCACGCCTTATAATTATCATACCCCCGATGAGCAATTATTAGTTGACGAACTCAGTACTTATGACCTCAGTCAATATAACGGAATTCTTAACGCACATGACAGAATCTTAGACTTGGTGTTATCGAATGAGGAAGTGACTGTAAGTGAATGTGATGATCCACTGGTGCCCATTGATCCCCACCACAGTGCTCTAAATGTTTTACTGAGTCGTACAGGTTTTGAATCTCTCAAGGCATCCCGTTCGATTCGATACAGGTATGATAAGGGTGATTACGATTCCATTAGCAAGAGTTTGTCCGATATTCACTGGAGCGCGGAATTTTTAAATAGATCGTTAGAGGATTCTCTTAGTTTTTTCTACTCCACGATGTATTCCTTACGTGACAAGTTTATACCGCACAAGCTTTCTGCTGGTAGTTCCCGTCCTAAGTGGCATTCACCGGCATTGATCAAGGTCATTAAGGAGAAACGCAAATTTGAACGCAAGTACAAAACGTATGGGAATAAATGTGATCTTGAATCCTATAATATACTGCGAAAAAGAGTGCGTCACCTCGAAGCGAAATGCTATGACAAATACATTGCGTCTGTGGAAGCCTCCATCCAGGATAATCCGAAAAACTTTTGGTCTTTCATTAAGTCTCGTCGTAATTGCAACTCGATTCCTAGTAATATGAAATATGACAATAAATTCATATCTTCCGGCGAAAGTATCTGTAATGCTTTTTCGGATTACTTTCGTTCCTCATTTTTAAATTCGGGCTTACCGTCAAATCCTGGTCCATTACCGCCACTTGATATCACATGTGATATTTCCACTATTGAGATTGACCAAATCACTGTTCTCAGATTACTTCTGAAATTAGATCCTTCTAAATCAGCTGGGCCTGATCATCTACCGGCATCAATTTTAATTAATTGTGCCAAAGCCTTAGCGTTCCCTATTACACTTCTATTTCAAAGATCGTAATTCGAATGCTCTATGCCTCAGATGTGGAAATCGGCATTCATTACTCCCGTCCACAAAAAGGGCCCAAGGCTGGCGTGGCGAACTACACGCCTATTTCTAAGCTGTGTGTTATCGCAAAAATATTTGAAAAAATCGTGTACGACCAGATTTACATCACGCTTAAAAACTCACTCAGTGGGTCCCAGCATGGCTCTCTTAAAGGTCGGTCCACAGTATCCAATCTCATTATATTAAACGATTACCTCACTAATGCAATGGATAATGGCAAACAAGTAGATGTTATCTATACAGACTATAGTAAATGTTTTGATCGAATTAATCATAATATACTTTTAATAAAGTTACGTAATATGGGTATAAGGGGTGATCTGCTTAGATGGCTATCTTCGTATATATCTAATCGCTCCCAGGCCGTAGTAGTTAGCAATTATATATCTAGCTGGATGCCTATCCCGAGTGGTGTGCCTCAGGGGTCGTTGCTGGGACCGCTTCTATTTTTTTTTTTTTTTTGATTTTTGTAAACGACATAAGTTCATGTCTGCACTCTTCCCAACTCCTATGCTTCGCCGATGACATGAAAATATTCTCCACGATATCCTCACAAGATGATATTGTTGCCCTTCAGGCAGATCTGCAGCGACTAGATCACTACTGCTACTGCAATCAGCTCGATCTGAATCCATCTAAGTGTTTTGCTGTTACCTATGGCCGGAAACGAAAGCTACAACCATCATCTTACTCGCTTAGAGGCACTGCACTTGAACGCAAAACTACAATTCGTGATCTTGGTATCATACACGACTCCAAGTTATTGTTCGACACTCACATAGACAGTATTGCGACCAAAGCGTGTCAAGCCCTCGGGTTTGTGATGCGTAGCTCCTTAGACTTTAAAAAAGCCAAAACACTCAAGATTCTGTATTGTACCCTTGTCCGTAGTCACATGGAATATGCATCGCAGATCTGGAACCCTAGGTACCAGGTTTACATATCCCGCCTGGAGAATATTCAGAAAAAGTTCTTGAAATTTCTATGTTTTCGCTTGAAGGATCCTTATAAATCTTCTGAATATCTCAACCTATGCAGAAAACATCATTTGCTCCCTCTGGAGCTGAGGCGTGAGATAGCTGACATATCATATTTATTTAAAATTGCCACTTCTAAAATAGACAGCCCCCAACTTCTCGCCAGCCTAGCATTTAGGACACCTAATAAGCCTCTGCGATTCAATCCATTAATCTCCCTTCCGAAGGTGAACACCAATTATAGGCAGAATAATTATTTATGGCGTGTGTGCGACGGATTTAACAAGCTAAGTAAAGAACTCGACCTAGATCTCTTCAACACTAGCGTACCAACGGTTGGACGGCTTATGGGCAGGCGGTTTTTTGCATCGCAATAATCATAATCGGATTTTTGTTCTGTTTTTTTTTTTATTTTTATTTTTGTTATGTATAGGTAAAATTACAATGTGACTTTGAATGTGCTCTTAACTGTTGTTATTCTTTTATGTACTAAATTTTTATCTGTGAGGATCTATAAGTGATTTCTTAATTGTTATTATTATTATCCTATGTTAATAATGTAAATCCTGATCTTCCTAAAATAAATAAAATAAAATAAATAAAATGTTAATAATGATTTAAAGTTTACTATCATAATGTCGGTGGCAACTTTATTAAATTGAATCGAAAGATGGCTGTATACTTATTCACATTCGTGTCAGAAAATGATTCGTATTTCGGAGACCATTAACTGTGTTTTTATTTCACAGCCTCTTTGTAGTGGCAATAGAAAATTTTCTGAATTAGAAAGAGGTTGGGAATAAGGTAAATGAGCAGCAATCAAATTAAGCTGTACTTGTAGTTATGCGAACTTTGCATCGAATCATCGAATTGAATGAGGATACACAACTTCGTAAGGAAACCTGCACACCTACGACGAAATTCTAAGTTTGTGTAGTCGACCAACACGCACTTGGCCAGGGTGGTTGACTAAAGGCCTTATTGCCGCAGTTTAGGGTAGGCCTGTGCCTAAGCAATGGGGACATTATGGGCTGATAATGACGATGACACAACCAGTATAGCAACTGCATCGATGGGAAAGGGCGTCAGCATCGCTACGAGTTATGTGCGAAGAACCGTGAACTTTAAAACAGCATTAACAGCAGTCATGAGTAGCGGTATCATGAGTTAGCTATCGAAAACTTACTTACGTTAAAAACCTATCGAATTGATTTTTTCATACTACAGATTTTAGTTTTGTAGCGTAACCGCTAGGGGCGATGTACAAGTTTTTCATAGACATATTTACATAGGCGATATCGAGTCTGTTACTTTCAAACTCATGGTAGTGCTACAGTAGTATCAGTAGCCATCGATTACTGTACTCACTAGAGCCTCGGTATCTGTATGAGCCAGCGCACGTTGTCGGAGTGCACGTCGTACTGGATGGCCCACTTGGCGAGCTTGGCCCACTCCGTCGGGCTCTTGCCGTAGATCGACAGCCGCAGCTCCGCGTTCTGGTACTTGCTCTCCTCTAGGTCTGATGCTACCTCCTGTAGTTGGAAAATTAGGTTTTAGTTTTGTCTATAAAGAGCCTGGGTTGGTTTCACACAAAACTCAAGGGTAATGAATGGTAGATAAGCTTTTAGGTCAGGTAGGTAACTAAGGCGTTATCGCCCTAGTTTAGGGTAGGTCAGTGCCCCAGCAGTGAGGCCGTATATGGGCTCATGATGATGATGAACTCCGGCCGGCAATTGAATCGATATGGCTAGTCCGACTTAGTCTTTATTATCATCATCTCATGTTAGTTAATTGGATAGTTGTTTATCTATGAAAGAAGCCCTAGATTATGGTACCAACAAGAAACATTGAACAACGTCAGAGGATTTTATTTAGGTTTCTAATCACGAAACAGCCTTTTCAATTATAGTAATTATCAGGGTTTCAAATGAAAGTCACGAAGATCGTGAAAGAAGTACTTAATTTTTTCCTGATTTTGATGTGACTGATGCGTATTCTACAATTTGAAGGTTTATATGTATTTGGAAACAATTTGTCGTCTAACTAAGAACAGTACTCACATTGATGATCCTGGCGAAGTACTTCCCGTTCATGTAGTTGTCGGTCTTGAGGAACACCTCGCGCAGCCGGCTCTCGCCGATGGGGTTGTACTTGGCGTTGAACTTATCAAAGCGGTGGAACGTGTTCCGGTCCTAAAAAAAATTAACGACTTAAGAAAAGGAATCCTGACTACTTTTTTTTATTTGGTACCCTTTAACCTCGTCTTTACGCTTGCCGTTACTGCTTCTTGCCGAGTTGTTCTGCGTCATTATTTTTATTTGGGACATTTTTAATCAGCCATGTCAGATAGGACAAAGAGACAAGCCGCCGGTGAGAAAAGCGAAGGAGAGGATACTGGAGCCCAAGTTTTGTTGTACGTAGTTCTTCCTTCACCGTTGAGATTGCGATACATTTTAAAGATAGATCACGTCTTCAGAATTATTTCTAACCCTCACTATTAAATTGAAAGATAAACCTTCAAATCATCAACTCACCGCGTGAACGTCTAGCATGTCAACAGTCAAGTCATATGTGCTTAAGTTCATAGACTGGAACACGGCCTTCAGCGTCATCGGCGTGCCTTTGTGCAGCGTCACCACCTGTCAACACACATAACGTTCCAACTATTGGTAAATAAAATATGATGTCATCTAGATAGATAGGGATTATCAAGATAAAATAAAAATGTACCACATATAACGGAAAAACACTGATAAAATCACATGTTGTATTTTAAAACCCATAAGGCTAAAAGAAATAAAAAAACGTAATATTTTAAAGGCATGATAAAGTTATAATAACATTTCAGCTGTCTCAATATTTATCTGGCGGTAATCCTGATTATGGTTTGTATTAAACATTTTAAACTTTTATTTTTGGTTTTTAATGTATTTATCGTTTACCTCATCTGCATGATTCTTGAGAGTTTTCTTTATAAAACGCAGCAAATGTTTTTGATTCATACAAGATGCTGCGTGAATGTGAGTGTCGACTTTTCTGGAATCAAAATACAATAATCAGTCAGTTAAACATTATCATTCCCTATTTAAATAAATATTTCATTACAACACATACATTGATCTAATCCCGCGGTAAGTAGCTTAAGCACTTGTGTTACACATAACAGAATCAACAGTGGACACACAAATATATTTAATAACACACCAAGACACGGAACAAAGACCGATGTTCGTTTCACAAATATTTGTCCCGGGTGGGAATCGAACCCAATACTCTTGGAATCGTTGGTAGTGATTCTAGGTTACTGACCACTGTTCCACCGAGCCAGTCTTATTTATTAAATGCGATTCGTCATTCCATATATTTAATTTACCTGATATTGTAGAAATCCCTATGTGGTACCGCCTTCTGTGAGGCGAGCTCTCTCAACTCGTTCAAGAGCACGTGTAACTGGAACTTGGACGACAAGTAGCTCAGTCGTCGGTAGCAGAAGGATTTGCTGCAGAAAAAGAAAAAATACATACATACATACATAAAGTCATGCCTTTTTCCTAGACGGGTAGGCAGAGATCACTTCCTGCCATGTGCTACGGCCCTGCCACGCCACTTTCGCTCCTTCCACATCCGTCAACCTCTTCATCATGCATGCTCATCGATTACAGATACGTTTGATTTGACCTCTTTTTAAGAAAAAGTTAGGCCTTTGACACTTTTTGCAAATAATTATTTTCAAATAACAATATTAATTTAACAATAATTTACCAATGTCGTGCTTTTGTAAACACTTTAAGTGCACCAATTAAAACTAAGTTAACGACGGCGATCGGTCGCCCTGTTATTACCCAACTACTTGTGCCCTTCACACGCAATGCGTTGTGTATTCGAATCGCTATAGCTAATAAGCAATTACAACTTCTTGACTGGCTGTTTCAAAATGCTGTGCTACAAGCTAGTTTTGTTCATCTTCAATGAAAATATTAACAACGCGCCCGGTATTAAGAGATTCATTGTGGAAAGGCATTGCCTTAAAGGCAATATTGTGTAGTGGGGTATTTGTCTTATCTATTATAACCCAACCATAATTTAAGGAAAAAGTAATAGACAAAGGTATTCGACCTTTCTCAACCCACCACCTATCTAAGGAAAAATTGTAAACAAAAAAAAAACCGCCTTCAAAAACCCGACTCACTAAAAATTACAAAATAATATAATACGAACATTAATCTGGGTATGAATTTGATATGTTGTTGAAGGCGGTGCCGTTTATATTTCATGCAGTTTTCCTCAAAAATTTAATTGGCACCGCCTTCAACAACATATCAAATTCATACCCAGATTAATGTTCGTATTATATTATTTTGTAATTTTTAGTGAGTCGGGTTTTTGAAGGCGGTTTTTTTTTTGTTTACAATTTTTTTTCATCCTTTTTAGTGTTACATTTTTTTACACCCTATTCGTTCAGCTCACCTATAATTCTGCTGATATTATAACTAGTAGTATCTATATGTACACAGATTTGAAAGAATTATCCCTTTACTCCCAACTATTAAGGAGTTGACCTTCCATCATCAGCTCAGCATCATAACATTATGATTGCCAGAAGCAAATGCCAATATAACTTCAGAAAATATGTAAAACGCGGTACATGTGCCTATAAAATTTGAGGGTTTCCCTCGATTTCTCCTGGATCCCATCATCAGATCCTAGACTGGTCAACCTAATAGTTTAGCTCACCTGTAATGCTACTGATATTATAACTAGTAGTCTTAATGTATACAGTATTAAAATAATTATTCTTTTACTCATAACTATTAAGGAGTTGACCTTCCATCATCAGCTCAGCATCATAAAATTATGATAGCCAGAAGCAAATGCCAATATGACTTCAGATAATATGCAAAACGCGGTACATGTCCCTATAAAATGTGAAGGTTGCCCTCGATTTCTCCAGGATCCCATCATCAGATTCAAGACTGGTGAAAATGGGACCACCTCGGAAGTGGACACTATCCAACCAAAAAAAAATTTTCCGAAATCCGTCTATAATTGACGGAAATATCGGTGAACATACATAAAAAAAAAAAAAAAAAAAAAAAATAATAATATACATACAAACGAATTGAGAAGCCCCTCCTTTTTTGAAGTCGGTTAAAAAGTTATATAGGTACTTAGTTAAGAAAAAGTTACGTTGACTTTATTTGTAATCGCAAAAGAAACAAAGGAAAGGAGAGATGACTCACGGAGCAGTTCATTAGAGATAAGAGAATGGTTTAAGTAAATTATATTTCAATCGCAAAAAAGAAACATGTGAAGGAAATGATGGAAGAGATGACTCACAACGCTCCGTCCACGATTAGGGAATGAATTAAGTAAACTTTAAACGTAATATCCGGTTTTATACTGTCACGGTTACACATATTGGAAAACTAAAAATATCCGGGATATTTACCATGTTGTTTTGTTAATAAGCTGCCGATATTTCTGCACTGTTGCAAGCGCATGATCACTGGTCAACGCTCTAGTCAGTTGACCCGAGATCGGGAGCTCATTAAAACAAAACAACATAATCCTATCCCATCCGGGATGGATAAATATCCCAAGAAGCAATAGAGGCAAATGAATGATGAATAAAATCAACGTGGTTGACTAAGGCCTCATTGCCCTAGTTTAGGGTAGGACCGTACCTCAGCAGTTTTTTTTTCGGGAGGACTTAGCTGTTAGCCTCAGACGGCTATTGCAACTTCACTGGACTGACGGGGGAGCAGAAGGCACACACCCCTAGTCATGCCCCAGCAGCGGTGACGTATATGGGCTGATAATGATGATGATAATGAATAGAGAAAAGAACAAAGCACTCACAGCGGTCCATCAGCGATCATACTGCACATAGTGTTCATGTCCTGTATGTACTGCGCGAGCGTGATGTACTCGTAGGGCACTCGCGTCTCCTGCCCGTCCGGCCCTTTGGTGTAGAGGTTAAACACACCCTCGTCTACTTTGATGGTGTAGCCCTTCGCTTCCGGCTTCGGGCCCTCCCATGGATCCTTGCCGTGCTTGAACGGCGGGTGGACTATATGGTCTGAGGGAAAGAAACAGAAAAACGACTTTCATACAACCAAAAACAGAAATTGTTAAGATTTTGTAAGTCGGTCAATTGGAATTAGCTGAAAGTGATTATGATAGAGTCAATAGGCTTGGCAAGGAGATCTATAGTGTGAATTGTATAGTTGTTGACTGACGGACACTCATGCATGATGATTCTTCGAACAGAACTTTGACGAGTCATCATTGTTTCTTCAAAGTCTACATATTAACATAGCACCAAGTCCTACCTGCTATGTGCTGCTGCTTAGGAGCCTTGGCGGGCGCGTGGTTGGCCATCGCCTCAGCATCCATGCTGCGCACGAACCGCGCCGTGATGGTGGAGTAGCTCTGGTGAGACATCTCCATGTACTTCTTCCTGATCTCTAACGCTTGCACCAGGAACGACGACGCTTGCTGCAAGTCTTCAAGGGGGACCTGAGGATGAAATGGACAGTTGAGACCAGGAATTCCTGTAAATTAGAAAACTGAAACTGTCCGGGATATTTACCATGTTGTTTTGTTTTCTAATGTGTGTAGCCATGACAGTTTAAAATTATTCTTGTAAATTGTTTGTAACGCTACTGTGTACATACATACATACATACATAAAATCACGCCTTTTTCCCAGAGGGGTAGGCAGTGATCACTTCCAGCGATCCACTTTTCACCTCTGTGGGAAACGTGACGTGACGGGTTGTGGACCACGTCGCCGCCATTCTGCCTTGTGCATTGTTTTAACAAGGTCATTGCGTTCCCACGAGTAGCAAGGATATATGACTACTGTGTTATTGTATTATTTTCTTTGTGTTTTTAAAAATAAATTTCATTTAATTTCAAATTTCATTTCATTTCAGTTAATTTGACTTCGTATCTATTTGGTACAGCAACAGAGCAAAAAATTCAGGTTTATACAAAAAATATTTTAGATATGAAAACAGTTAAATTTGCGCCCCTCTATGTGTGACCGCTAGACTAGATGGAGTGATCTCATCCTGAATGTCGATCATATAAAAAATTAAGGACTTATCCAGAAGTTAGACGTTGTCTCTCTCTTTCTCTCTGGGCTTATCTGTATATAGGTAATGGTGCATAATCATATACAATCGATCGTTCACGTTTCCCGTGAACTGTGTTTCACCAAATCGGTTATTTTGTTACTTTACAAGCGCTGATCGGATCTGAGCATGCATCGGAATAAGCCCAAGCCGCAGTTTGAATACCTACTATTCATCATCATAAGCCAATGTACTTCACCACTGCCGAGACCTCAGTCAACCACGCTGGTCCAGTGCGGGTTGGTTGACTACACAAACAACAATAATTTCTTCGTAGGTGTGCAAGTTTCCTCACGATGTTTTCCCTCACCGTCAATGCGTCGAATAATCGTACACATGAATTTCAAACTTGAGAAACACAGTGGTACGTGGCGGGGTTTGAACTCCCGACCAAGGCAAGCTACGACCTTAACCACTGGGCCATCGACGCTTCCCTAGCCTACTATTACCTAGTAGGCTAGTTATTTATATCCCCCCCTCCCCTCTTTCCCTAACCTCTCATTTCATCCCTCAGCATCCACCTATCTTTGGTCCTCACCCCGGAAGTGTCCTCCCCGCTGATGGCGACGCGCTGGAAGTGCGGCAGGACCGCCTCGTGCTCGTCGTCCTCCACGGTGCGCAGGCGCGCCTCCTCCAGCGCGCCCGCCTCGCTGCCCGCGTACGACCGGACCGACTGCCCGCATTCTGCTGCCCTGGTAACAAAAAAAAAACGTGGTAGACGGAAATTGTAAGATTTTTTTTTTATTATTTTATTACTTTAAACTTGCGCTTTGATCATGGCCATGATCACGCCATGACTGAGATACGAGTTTTCTAATATCGTAAGGATAGCTTGCAAGTGAACCTGTGAATTCGATAGTTGTATAAAGTCTAGTAACCCGCATTTGACCAGGGTGGTTGCACAATATGTCTATGATTGTGCTTTACAATACAAAAGTTTCGTTCAAAATACAGAACAAATAGAGTCCGCTAAATAAGGAGGCATTCGTATTGATCCTTCGAGCCGGACGTAAAAACACTATCTTATAATCAATTACAGAAGTGATTTCTACCACACCGCGGTGAAAATGTCAATATTTATTAATGACAGTTTTTTCAAATAATAAAATAAACTTCAAACTAAAATCTAATCTTCCTTAACTATAACTAGAAGTCTAGAAAATAGTTATACTCGTGTGCGTCTATCTACCATGTGTATGAGAAAAGTTTTAAGTGCAAGGCCAGCCGCGGAAGCCGAGTAACGCTTACGAGATAAGCTTAGCTAAGACCGATCTCATCGACCTCTCTTATATCGAGTTAGCTAAGTCAGCTCAGAAAAGACTACCTATGCTACTAAGATATATTATAAAACATAGTTTGCTTATATCATCATCATCATCATCACAAGTCTACAGGTTTGTCCACCGCTGAACATAAGCCTCCCCACTCCCGCTTATTCCCGGCTACTCGCATCCAGCTCCTATCAGCCGTCCTGTTGCGTAACCTGTATATTTGATAGTGGGAATTCAATGAAAACTTTACCATAATTTTCACTAAATTCCTGTAATAAAAAAAGCAAACTATACCTAATTTGTTTTGAAACACTTTTCGTGAGGTTTTTTTTTTAATCTTTATTTATTTAGAGGCTTTTGTCGTACGACATGTCAGCCCCATCGAACCCTAATTAAGATCAGGGTACTATTTACTTACTTACATTTTTAGTTACTGCGGGGCGAGGGAGTTAATTATGCAAACTGTATATTTCAAGTTTCAACTAGTTTTTGAGCAGCCTCAGGTGTATATTCCCAAATCATAATTGTTAACTTTATACTTTTGCATAAATAGCTCCCTTTCCCTGTAAGGTGTTCCTGACAATGATGACGATGTTCACAATCTCCAAGGAAATGTATTCTAAATCGATACAATATAAGTGAGTATGCTTTGTCGAAACTTGAACTTGCGAACGCCAAACATTGACAATGCCTAAGGCAAACAATTCAGAATTCAAAATTACAAACCCAATTGTTGTTAAGCTAACTAAAACCATAACAGTCTACTTGTGTTCCGAGCATGCCTTGAAGTGCCGGTGAATCGTCATTAATGGCTGTGTTCAAATATTTCCACAGCAATTTGCGTGCCTTAATTACCTTGCAATGCCATAGCACGCCGACGCCAAAAGTGTCATTCCTAATGATTTAATTATATTGACATGCTATTAGTTAACGTGTTTGATTAACGATTTAATAAATTAAGATGTTTCTACATCGATTACTAAATTGCTGCAAATTGTTATTTAAACATCTTCGAAGTAAACAGTATCTACTAATAGCGCCTTAATAGCTTTTATCCGAGTTTCCGGTACATCTTGTTAGTACTAGGTTTTAAGCGAATTCACTCGCGTGTCTTCTAGTAAAATATCTGATTACCTAGTACCTATACACACCTACTAATATCGCGCAGTTTATATTAGCTGCAAGAGTAATGACGCTAATACAGGTGACCTCTGTTTCTTCATCTTAAATGACCGCAAAAAGATAACAAGCTGAGCCAAATTTATTGAATACCATTTTTAATTTGTTCGATCCATATTACATTCTTTATAATTACATTGTATATATGTCACCGGAAAATAACAAGAACCGTAAATTTATAACTCTCCTAGTAAATTATAAACTTTCGTAGGATTCTACACGAGAAATAAAATGTATTATTTAAAATTATACGTAAACAGAAACGGAATACCATGTGCTCTCTGATTGGCTGAATAAGTCACTTACTCCTTCCTCTCCCTCTCCGCCGCCATTGTTCGCCGCGAAACATAAACAAACCGGTTTGCTCCTATGTTTTGATTATTTTTATTGTTAAAACTGTGTTAGAACTGTGGAAATAGTTTTATTTTGCTAAGTTTATTATACTAAAACCCATGATTAGTGGCCAGCCAAACTGGTGAGAATAGTTAAATAGTCAAATACGGGACAATTTGTTGACTTAGAGAAATTTACAAAAGTATTACAGCGGTCATAACCAAAATAGTAAAAAGTCTGAATGGACTGAGGAAAAATTAAAAATATCACTATAATGATTGAGGATTTCAATAAGGCTAAAGTTTTGGGATGTCGGCCCACAGACAAACAATACTATCACGCCGAAAAGTATGATGTTAAGACTTTAGTGACGAAAAAGTATTGATAGTGAAAAGGAAGTCTCAGCAAGACCCTGTAGTACAAAATAATAATTCCAAGCAGTCAATACTATCAACGAATTCTAGATACGCATGTGGCTACAGGACACGGACGGCGTGACAAAATTATTTATGCTTTGACAAGTACATGGTTCCAGTGTTTTTATTCCTAATTTGGCATGTCTGATTTTACCTAGGTCTATGGACATCAGCATTGCCATTGCTAGCGTCAACAAATCAGAGAGCTATGTGTTATTTTCGGTTTAAAAGAAGCGTAAAAATTATACACTCTTCTGTGATTGGTCGAACCGCTTAGAATCTTACGAATGAATTTCCGTCAGTTTATAAATTTACCACACGACGTCGCAAATTGATAAACTTCCTAAAATTTAGGCGTAAAATTATACATTTTATCTCTCGTGTAGAATCAATCCTACAAAAGTCTATAATTTTCCTAGGAAAATTATAAATTTACGGTTCTTGTTATTTTCCGGTGACATATATATCAGTACCTAAAGTTAAGTCATTTTATCAAATAATTGCGAAAGAAACTCTTGTCCAGCCAAAATAGGGAACCGATTTTAAATTTAGTACACAAAAAGTTACCTAAGGCCTGTAGGGCTACCATGAGTTTAAAACTTACGCGCTCGATATCGGCTACGTAAATATGTCTATGAAAAACTTGTACAGCGCCACTGGTGGTTACACGAAGAACTAAAATCGGCCGTATGAAAAAAACAACTCGATAGGTTTTTAACGTACGTTAGTTTTCGATAGCTAACTCATGGTAGGCCCTCATGTCGTCCTAGTTTAGGGTAGGCCCTTGCCCGAGCAGTGTGGACGTAAATGGCTTGATGATGATGATGATACAGTTAGTTTGGAAACTGAGAAAGGAAGTGAGTTTAATGACACGGGCGGAAAGCTACTTCACTACATAGTATAAAGCAAAGTCGCTTCCCGCGTCTGTTTGTATATATGTATGTAAGTATCTACCTATGTATGCTTAAAACTTTAAAACTACGCGACGGATTTTGATGGGTTTTTTCTAATAGACAGAGGGATTCAAGAGAAAGGTTTTTATAATGTACAATATACCCGAAGCGAAGCGAGGTCGGGTCACTAGTTCTTCATAAAATAAACGGATTTCTTAGTCTATATGAAAGGCTAATGACTGTATACAATTTCATAATATTGAGTTATCTAGCGCAGCTTCAGAAGAAATTGAATCAGTTTTGGTGTTCTTCGAAGCTCTTATCTTACACGCGCTGACATGGAGAGAGTCACGCAGGCCTATCAAATTACTTATTTGCGAACGAACGTATAAAAAAGGTAATACATCCAAACACAATATGAAAATATAATATGTAATACTAGCTTTCCGCCCGCAACTCCGCCCGCGTAGAGACGTTTAACGGGTAAAACATTAATTCTTTATAGTGTAGTCGGTTAAAAAGTATATCCTTTTCTAGGCTCTGGACTATATCTGTACCAAATTTCGTTTAAATCGGTTCAGTACTCTATGCGTGAAAGTGTAACAGACAGACAGACAGACAGACAGAGTTACTTTCGCATTTATTCTTCATAAAATAAACGGATTTCTTAGTCTATATGAAAGGCTAATGACTGTATACAATTTCATAATATTGAGTTATCTAGCGCAGCTTCAGAAGAAATTGAATCAGTTTTGGTGTTCTTCGAAGCTCTTATCTTACACGCGCTGACATGGAGAGAGTCACGCAGGCCTATCAGATTACTTATTTGCGAACGAACGTATAAAAAAGGTAATACATCCAAACACAATATGAAAATATAATGTTGGTTATATGTAATACTAGCTTTCCGCCCGCAACTCCGTCCGCGTAGAGACGTTTAACGGGTAAAACATTAATTCTTTATAGTGTAGTCGGTTAAAAAGTATATCCTTTTCTAGGCTCTGGACTATATCTGTACCAAATTTCGTTTAAATCGGTTCAGTACTCTATGCGTGAATGCGTAACAGACAGACAGAGAGACAGACAGAGTTACTTTCGCATTTATTCTTCATAAAATAAACGGATTTCTTAGTCTATATGAAAGGCTAATGACTGTATACAATTTCATAATATTGAGTTATCTAGCGCAGCTTCAGAAGAAATTGAATCAGTTTTGGTGTTCTTCGAAGCTCTTATCTTACACGCGCTGACATGGAGAGAGTCACGCAGGCCTATCAGATTACTTATTTGCGAACGAACGTATAAAAAGGTAATACATCCAAACACAATATGAAAATATAATGTTGGTTATATGTAATACTAGCTTTCCGCCCGCAACTCCGTCCGCGTAGAGACGTTTAACGGGTAAAACATTAATTCTTTATAGTGTAGTCGGTTAAAAAGTATATCCTTTTCTAGGCTCTGGACTATATCTGTACCAAATTTCGTTTAAATCGGTTCAGTACTCTATGCGTGAAATAGTAACAGACAGACAGACAGACAGACAGAGTTACTTTCGCATTTATTCTTCATAAAATACACGGATTTCTTAGTCTATATGAAAGGCTAATGACTGTATACAATTTCATAATATTGAGTTATCTAGCGCAGCTTCAGAAGAAATTGAATCAGTTTTGGTGTTCTTCGAAGCTCTTATCTTACACGCGCTGACATGGAGAGAGTCACGCAGGCCTATCAAATTACTTATTTGCGAACGAACGTATAAAAAAGGTAATACATCCAAACACAATATGAAAATATAATATGTAATACTAGCTTTCCGCCCGCAACTCCGCCCGCGTAGAGACGTTTAACGGGTAAAACATTAATTCTTTATAGTGTAGTCGGTTAAAAAGTATATCCTTTTCTAGGCTCTGGACTATATCTGTACCAAATTTCGTTTAAATCGGTTCAGTACTCTATGCGTGAAAGTGTAACAGACAGACAGACAGACAGAGTTACTTTCGCATTTATAATATTAGTAAGAATTACAGAGTCAAAATTAATATGTACCTACTAGGAATTTATAATAATGTTTGCCGATTCAAATGAAAACTTGCTACATTTTTGGTTTTTTTTTAATTCCCTGTATTAGGAGTACCTAATAGTAGTGACTTAAACTATACCTATTATACTACATAAAGTTTCACATGCATGTTTAACATTATTATGAACTTGTAGGTAATTAGCATAGGTATTAAGTTATACCATGCAACATTTTATAACCCAACATAAAAATTGCATAAGTTCAAATAAAGGTCTTTCTTTTGTTATTGTTTTTTTCTGACATGTAATAAAGCGTATGCAGGCTAGCCAACGTATTATCAATAAATTATAAAACAAAATTACCTAGTATTTCTGGTTGACGTCCATCTTTTACAATCAACTTTACTACCGAACATGATACTTGTATGTTAGTAAAATAATTTGTACTAAAGAAACAATCACCGTAAAAAAAAACGAAGCGAAAACTTTTTAAAAATCGCGCCTTTTCTGTTTTTTAATCCTTAGCACTGAACAAAACCTTTGTTAACTTTTATCGGTCTGTCACTTTTTTTTTTTCACAAAACGACGGAGGCGTGCCGTGTCACTGGCTGGACACGCGTTCCGGATTGCAGACTCCTCGGAAATGGCGGGCATCCCTCGTGCTGGGGTTAGTCGCGGCAAGGTTGATCCAATTACTTGACACTAATAATATCGCCTCGCTTAGCGGTTTATGCTTGTCTCGTGTACCACCCACACGCGAACCACGGAATGTTAGCGCTATGCACAGTTTAGGCTGTGTGAAATGCGGTAATATTACGTTACAGCAAGCACACTGTTAATTTACTCATTAGTAAAGTTCTACATTAAATGATAAAAACACAAGATACCGTACAATATATACCTTAGTGACGGTACAGGTCATTAAGCGACACTTAATAACGCAAGAAGAAATAATGATTTAATATGATGAAAGAAATATGATTATGTAATTAGGGCAGTAGTGTAGACTGCTGGTCTACACCTATTATCTCTTATGAACTAGAAAGTTTACACCAACCATTTTTTTTTATTTTATTTAGCCGTTTCTGTCCCACTGCTGGGCAAAGGCCTCCCCTAACTCACTCAAAAGCTGTCGATTTTCGGCCAATGCCCACCAGTTCTTCTCATGGGCATCTAGGTCATCTCGCCATCTCTTCTTCGGCCTACCTCTTTGTCGATGACCGTCCAGTGGTTGCCATTGAGTGACTATTTTAGCCCACCTCTCCGGGTTCATCCGGCAGACGTGGCCCGCCCAACTCCACTTCAATTTGGTAGCCTTTTCTGCCACATCTAAAATTCTTGTTTTTGACCGAATAGTCGCTGGCAAACCCCGAACCTGAATTTTTGATTTTCGGTCAAAGACCAAGTCTGGGCACCATAGGTTAGGATGGGCAGTATGCAGACGTCGATGAGCTTTCGTTTGAGCGAAAGAGGAAGGTCGCCCTTCATGTACGTCTTCATGGACCAGAAGCCCTTCCAGGCGTTATCTATGCGGCGCTCGATTTCTTTTTCTTGCCTGTTCCTGAAAGAGACTATCTGGCCCAAATAAACATATTCATCGACATACTGAATTAGCTGCCCATCTACCATTACCCTATGTCCGGTGCTGTTAGTCATGACTCTAGTCTTTGACCTATTCGTCAATAATCCGATTTCGAGACTTGCTGCGCTTAGTTCCGAGAGCATTATTTGTAATTCTGGAGCAGTGTTGGCAAATAGTATGATGTCATCTGCAAACCGGAGATTTGTGAGTTTTTTTCCATCAATATTGACACCTTTTGAAGACCATGAGCGAGCTAAATTTTGAAAAACTAGTTCTAAAGTGCTATTAAATAATTGAGGGAAAGTGGATCGCCTTGTTTGACGCCTCTTGAGATTTCAAATGGTGGACCGGGAGCGTGAAGTTTTATATTAGCAGTACTTTTGCGTAAATTATTTGTAAAAGTTTGATGTAAGCTGGATTAATGTTTTGTCGCTGAAGTGCTGAGAATATGGACAACAACCATTATTGCAAATTAATGAATTAACGTGGAACAGCGACGTGCTTTTTATTATCACGTTATTAAAAACGTCCGATTACCCAAAACCCGTACAAGGCGGATAATCTCTAAGGTAGAGTTTCTCACAGACTTTATATATGTAAGGTACCTGCGAAATGGTAAGAATTAAAGTACACTTGTGCTACAATATGTTCCTATTCCTACTTATCAAAATATTTAAGAGCTTACGAAAATAGATATTATGGGTAATAATAATGAGCAAGCATATAGGTAATTTACCTAAATCAAAAATGTTTTATGTTTATGGACTTATTATTAAAATGAAATTGTTGTAAGTGTTTTTAGGGTTCCGTAGCCAAAATGGCAAAAACGGAACCCTTATAGTTTCGTCATGTCCGTCTGTCCGTCTGTCCGTCTGTCCGTCTGTCCGTCTGTCACAGCCGATTTACTCGGAAACTATAAGTACTACAGTGATGAAATTTGATGGGAATATGTGTTGTATGAACCGCTACAAAAATATGACACTAAATAGTAAAAAAGAATTGGGGTGGGGCCCCCATACATGTAACTGAGGGATGAAATTTTTTTCGATGTACATACCCGTGTGGGGTATCAATGGAAAGGTCTTTTAAAATGATATAAAGTTTTCTAAAAAACATTTTTCTTAAAGTGAACGGTTTTTGAGATATCAGCTCTCAAAGTCGTAAAAGTATATCCCCCCCTCTATTTTTATAACTACGGGGTATAAAATTCTAAAAAAAATAGAGGTGATGCATGCTAATTAACTCTTTCAACGATTTTTTGGTTTGATCAAAGTATCTCTTATAGTTTTTGAGATAGGTTGATTTTTATTATATTTGCTGCTACGGAACCCTTTGTGCGCGAGCCCGACTCGCACTTGGCCGGTTTTTTATATTTAACATTTTGATCACCCTGGCCTGACACGCCCTTGAAACAAAATATAAACGTCGGATAAATACTGCAAAATCCCGGACACACAAGTCGAAGAAATAAGGATTTTCCTCGGACCATCCATCAATAACCTTATCCTTAAATAATGGGTCTCTCGTGAGAACAAACATGGCCCGTTTTTACCCAGTCACTTTTAGAAATGACGAAACGAACGAAATTACTGACGGCGCCCCTGGACGCCTTTCAAACTAGGACAAATCCGGGGAAATCCGGACGGATAGCAGCCCTACCTAAATTACATTTTGTCGCCACGGCTCCACCTACGATTGCCGACACTTACGAGGGGCACAGATAACGTAACTATACAGATACCCCATCCCATACATTAAAACGTAGACATCATAACTCGGGCATCTCGCGCGCCATGTCTGATTTCCGTCTTGCACACCAGATGTCGCTAGCGAGAGCGGGCCATTCCCATCCAGTGTAAAAGCATGTCGAAAAAGCACATCAAAAGATGTCGCTGTAAAGGCTCCCCAAACAGCTATACTAGGGTCGCGGAACGACAATACGCGCGCGCGAGTAACCGAACCTCACACAAGAGCAGGGTTGCCTCCTTTAAGGAAAACGTCTCGCGCGCAAAATTCAAAGGACTGTCTACTGCGACACAGTGCGAAAGTGTACCAAAACAATATGTTCGTGAAGTTGATATTGCTTCGAAGCTGCGTGTCACTTGTACAAAAGGAGTTGTGAGGGCCTTTTTCGATAGAACAATGATTGTTAGGTACATTATTTATTAGAACATTTTAATCAATTATTATTATTTTTAATTATTGTATTGAAACAGCTAAGTTAATTATCAAATATTGAATTAATAAATATTGTTATGTAAATTATTACATAACAATAAAATTTACTAATTTACATAACAATATTTATTAATTCAATATTGATGAGTCATTATTGTTGTCGTTTTAATTTAATAAAAACGTCAATAATAAAATATCAGAGAGCGTGCCCTTAATATTTTAATCTGTGTAGCAGCGCCGTGTGCGCGCGGCAGCCCTCTTGAGTTTTAGAGCGCGCGCGGCCCGGTCGTCGATAGGCTATCATCGCGCGCAAGTACATCGTGTCGCGCGCGCGAGAGGCGGACGAAACTTTAGGCTTTGTTAAAATGGATTTAAATTATAGTTGTTATTTTATGATGCGTAGTGAACCATTGATTTAAATCAAATTGTAATGGTGATTTATGACAATGCAGCAATAGGGTATTTGACAGTGGTTGTAATGCTTGTCATTTTTATAATAATCAGTAAGATTTAAAAAGCAAATCAATATTATTAATGAAATCGAAACTTAAATTTTTGGCGAAATGAGACAGCAAAAGACATTTAAAGTTGTGTGGGCAAGTCCATTTCAAAATTGCGAAAATCATTTAAAATTTCGTTGTCATCTTATAAATAACAGAATTAACAACATCTTTCATTATGAAAACATATCCATAAACGCAACTTTTGATGAACCTTCCGAACAAACTTCCTAGGCGCTGCATACAAAGAACTTGCGTGTGACGTCACACGCCAGTGGGGCTACCATGAGTTTAAAACTTACGCGCTCGATATCGCCTACGTAAATATGTCTATGAAAAACTTGTACAGCGCCGCCTGGTGGTTACGCGAAGAACTACAATCGGCCATATGAAAAAACCAACTCGATAGGTTTTTAACGTACGTAAGTTTACGATAGCCAAATCATGGTAGGCCCTCAGGGGCGGTTTGTATGGAGCGTTTTTGAGTTTGCCCAAATAATGTGCAATTAAAATTGTAATATCTCGTCGAGCTATTGAGATATCAAAGTGATACTTTCAACAGTGTCTTTGTGTTCGAGTGGTCATCCAACTATATCAAATTAAAAAATTGTCAAATACCCTATTCTAGAATGTACTTAAAACGAGAATATTCTTAAAAGTTCACGATAGAAGAAATTCGAGTTATTGTGTTAAATAATATCTATATCATGTAAAAATTATAATATAACTAGCTGTGCCAGCGACTTCGTACGCGTTTCCCCGTTTTTTTACACATTTTCTATCGTTTCTTTTGCTCCTTTTGGTCGCAGCGTGATGTTATACTTATAGCCTCAAACCTTCCTTGATGAACGGTATATCCAACACAAAATATTTTTTCAATTCGAACCAGTAGTTCCTGAGATTAGCGCGTTCAAACAAACAAACAAACAAACAAACAAACTCTTCAGCTTTATAATATTAGTATAGATATTTCTTCTCTGGATGGCTGATTGGCTCGATGGCGTATTGCATAGTCTCATGCGTCAAGAGTCGTGGGACTCGTGGGTTCGATTCCCACTCGGGTCAAATGTTTGTTTAATCGAACATTGTTGTTTGCGCCGTGTTTGGTGTGCTATTTATATACGTATTTTTAAGTTTATTTGTGATTTGTGATACGACTACTTACCACGGAATGAACACAATGAAAGTGATGTTGTATTTTATTTATTTTATTTTAAATATATATTTTTTGAGCATAAACTCGAAAAATATTTAAAAAGATTTTTATGCCCAATTATTAATAGTCGAATATTTTTATTTGTTGTTTTAGTGCTATTTATTTATCTATATAAACGAGGACCCTGTTCAGGCGGGGTCAAGAATGCGATTTTTTTTCAATTTTTAGACTATTATAGATAGTTGAATAGTTTTTGTTGCGTTAGGGAATATTCATTCCTACAATTCGGACAAATGTTACAAAATATTAATCTAAGGAAAAGATTAATCATTCTTGTAGTTGATAGTCATGTAACTCTTATATTCGTGTCATATATTTTACTTGTTTTAACAAAAGAATTAGATTAGATTTAAGAGATTATTTAATAATCTAGAATTATAATTTATTTAATATTAAATATATGCGAACAACGCCATCTAGTTGATGACTGACTGTTGTTATTTTTGAACTAGATGGCGTTCTACCGAATTAGAACTCACGAAAACTAAAATCTTTTTGCAAATTTTAATTTATGAAAATATTCATCTAAAAGAGTTTTAATTTATTTGATTATGTATTATTATATTTTTAAATACTAGCTTATATATTTTTAATGGTTGGATTTATCGTTTTCTGGGATTTGCATAATCATCATCAACGAATGAATACTCGTGTCGCCATCTGTTGTAGTTTTTGGGAATATCATTTTCAATGTATGGGATGAGACCCCATGCGAGGGGTTAGTTTAATGCATTCGAATTATGGTTAACAACGCTTTGATGAGGAGAGCGAGAGGGAGGGAAATCCCCAATCCTAGCTGAAGCTATTGCCGAGGCTTATTACAGAAATTTTGAATATTTGGAACAATAAAATTTTTAGGAATTGTTAAATATTTTTTTCAATAATCCCTTCTGTAGTGTATTGACAAGTACGAACTTGTCTCGTGCGCATACGTCACGCGCGGCGGAAAGGGACGATTCAGTCTGTGTCCGACCGCCGACCAGGACGGAGTGGTGGTGCGTTGTCGAGCCAATATTAGGCGTGCTTAGTCAGTGGTATAGTGCGTACACTACACTTACTATCGGCGCTATACCTACTACGGTCCAAGGAGAGGAACAAGTGGCGAGAAATTGCACGGAACAAGATCATCCCGCATCTAGGGACTAACGACCCTCAGCAATGAGGATAGCGACGCGAGGAGGAGGATAACTACTTTTGCTGAATTAGAACTAGGTAAGTGAGAAAAAAACATGAATTTCCACTGTTCCAATTCATCATGAGCTGGTTGAGAATAACACAGTGCACATTAGCTCAGACCGTCTTTGTACTTGCACCGCAATCCGCAACTAAAAAGCTTAATTCGTCACTCATGCACGCTAGGATACATTCGGTCGGACTTCTACAAGCTAGCGCCTCGGAGGGAAGTGACATTTCTCGGGAAACTAATGTTTGGATAAAATAGGCTACGCCCAATGCTGTAAGCACAGATTAAAATAGAGAAAATTTTAAAGCTGCGTTGAAGTTTTGGTAGCGAGCGATCACAGCTGAGCCAGTATCGCAAGGAGAGTTTCCTATCTTTGTTAAATCTTGTGACTCAGGGACAAAACTACAGGAGCGAGTTGCCGCTAGCAGTTTGAAAATCACTTAGCAACTAGTATAATATTATGCATCTCATTTGATTACACGGAACGTATTATCTATTGTACGTGTCTTCGTTAAATCACAGAGAGTTACTCGTTTTCCCACCGGTCGGGAGAATCGCTTACACTAAAATACTTGTCATGATTTAAAATTATAATGAACACAATTAAACAGACTAAGACTAATTGACCTAGGCCTTATCGCCCTAGTTTAGGGTAGGCCCGTGCCCCAGCAGTGGTGACATATATGGGCTGATGATGATGATGATGAATTATAAGGCTGCGAACTTTACGCACGCGGTGGCGTTGGCTGGCTAGGTCCGGGCGGCTCATACAAAGTAGTGAAGCATTTTTTTTTTATAAAAGTCTAACAAGATGACCTCACTCCACCTGATGGTAAGAGGTAGTGAGATCCAAATATGAGGCATGAGGCAGGCACAATAGACCATATTGAGCCTGTCGCACTCACCCTGAAGGCTTGCTTAAATGCCGTTTCACGCCCCGCCTAAGAGCCCGGGGTCATAGGAGGGAGGGAGGGTTGGTTCTCGAGACTTACTTGACGTTCAGCTGTCGCTGGATGAGCAGCTTCTTCTCTATCTGCTCGATGGGGAACTGCGGCACCTCGTAGGGCGCCGACAGCTCGTTGGGCAGCTCGCGCGGCGCCTCCGCCCCCACTGCGCTCGTGGGGCTCTCGCTGCCTGCAACAAGCATGTTTACGTTCAAAAACCTGCCTTATTTCACTCCAAGGCGATATATTAGTTAGTAGTCAATAATAGAAACATTTTTTAATACATTTGTTTTATATAATTTATTCCAGACTGCGTTTTTTTTCCTAACTGACATACGATGATGGCTTGTAGCCTCGTCATCATCACCGGACTTGCAGGGGAGCGGATGACTCTCACCCTTAAGTTCAGACTGCCAAACTGTGAGACAGTTTAGGCACTTAATATGTCCAGGTTATTGACCTACAAAACAAAACATGGTAAATATCCAGGACATTTTCAGTTTTCAATGTGAGACAGGGAGACAACACTTCCGTAATAATAATAAGACTCGTCTACCGTGCTAACTAGATATATTGCTGATAGCATTCGCTAATTAACCGAGTGGCGACATGAAAATATGGATTAATGGCAATTCGTGTGCCAATTGACAGTATCAATGCAAATTTCAACATTATTTAGTACCTTACTATATAACTCACTTTCCATTTTCTACCGCAGCATACCTACTTATAGGTACACCCTTTTTTATAACTAAAATATACAAGGGATAGACTGATACTTCGAAACACAATTTGGCCATAATACATAAGTATATAGCCCTATCATGAGGGAACTTCTTCAAAAAAATATATTTCTAACTTTAAACTGTTTCAAATGACACATTAGAAAACTGAATATATCCGTGATACCTATCTGCCATGTTTTGACCCGTGGACATGGCGCTTGCAAAAGTGACGAAATATCGGGAACTCTATAATTTAAGGAAACATGATAACCTGGCCATATTCTGTTTTAAATCATACTTCATTAAAAACTCTAAACATTATATCGTATGTCAGAATTCATAACCTATACAACTATAATTGCATTCAGTGTACATTAATAATTACCAACAAGTGCCACGTCTAAATCGGACAAACTGATTCGATCGCACACTAGTCCAGTCAAATTAGCATCTAAATTATGGGTAAGGTTGCATTAATTCCCAACAAGCTGGATTTTTGTGCAGGCCTTGAATACGTCATTACAAATGATATGTCAAAAGTCCCCATCGATCCGACGTGTGCAAAAAAAAAATTCATGGTCAAATGTCACAAATATCAGTTTTATGCACTTTTGAGCGAAACGGTAAGTTTTATCATAAAAGTATGTATGACAAAATTACTTATCACCTAATTATCTATAAAAATTGTCTTACACTTTATTCCTAAGATTCACCATTTCAGAGATAAAGCGATGCACAAAGTTGAAAAAGTTGTATTTTCAAATGCTGCCAGGCCCCCGTGCAATTGTGCTAGACAGTTAAAATTTTCACGAATGATGTATTTCCTTTGGCTCTATAACATCTAATACTAAATACAACATTAAACTATCACTCAAGGTGGGCTCTTTTTCTTTTCTCTACGAAAGGTTTTTTTTTATTTGCTCGCACTTGGCCGGTTTTTAATGTGGTAACCACGTTAAGCCGTGGTCACCACGTTAATGTGGAATAGGTTTACTAGGGTAACCACGATAAAAACCGTCCAAGTGCGAGCAAATAAAAAAAGCGTTAGTATGAGAGCCCACCTTAAGTGATGGTTTTATGTTATATTTAGTATTAGCGATAATAGAGGCAACTGAAATCCATCATTCGTAAAAATTTTATCTGTCTAGCACAATAGCACGGGGGCCTAAAGCATTTGAAAATACAACATTTCAACTTTGTGCATCGCTGTATCTCTGAAATGGTGAATCTTAGGAACAAAGTGTAAAGACAATTTTTAAAGATAATTAGATGATAAGTAATTTTTGTCATACATATTTTTATGATAAAACTTACCGTTTTGCTAAAAATCGCGAAAAACTCATTTTTTACCTTTGACCTTGAATAACATTTTTTCCTTACAGGGAAAGATGGGGAACTTTCAAATTTTGTTTTTAATAATATTTTAAGCAATCTTACCGATTTTTCAGCTTGGTGGGAATTTATGTAACTTCGAATGTCTAAATTGACCGGACTAACACCTTCCGATCGGAATATTTTCAAACATCCGTCACTGGGTGACGTCACTAGACGCGGCTGGCATCGCTGACGAGTGTCAGGGCTGACAATAATATTTACGTTTTTGGACGACTGCTGACATGTGGGGCATGCGGGTTCTCGAATAGGTTACAATCGAAACCAGTGAACATTATTGACGAGCCTATTAGGTATTAACAAATACGGCTACTCTATAGGGAAATTCTAACTTTACTATATAACTTTAGACTGTCATGGTTACAAACATTGATTCTCCATATTTACCATGTTTCACTAACGGCAGTCTCGCAATTCTTCAACAGTTTGACACTTTGATCCGTGATCAGGGCGCTTGCAACAGTGCCGAAATATCGGGACCTCAGATTCTCAGTGTTCTAACTTTCCTACCCAAATATTACATACCTAGTATCCACAAAGTTATTGTTTTAAAAAGCATTGTTTTGCAATACCTACGTCAGTACTTACCAAACATCGATACATTGGTACTAACCGGTTTAATAGATATTTAAATTGGAATGTAATGACCCAGGGCCCTGAACATTAATTTAAGTCATTCTTTATAGTCTTGATCCTCATCTATACTCTTTTTCAGCCAAGATGATCCCTGTGACACTTCATTGTGTTCTGAATAACGCATTTTACGTTTGACAAACGAAAATAATTTTATTGCACACTTTTTTCATTTTATTGCGGCGTCATTAGGAAAAATATTAAAATAAATGTTTTTATACTTTTAAATGACAAACAGTATCGTTTAGTTTAATTTAATGTAATAGAACATTTTACGTAAAATGCGTGATTCAGAACACAATGAAGTGTCACAGGGATCATCTTAGGTGAAAAATACTATAAATACCAAACCCTTTTTCTTGCCGCAGTCCATTAAATAAATTGAAAATGCATAAAAACTTACACGAGTAGGTATATCAAAGAGAAACTAATCTGACCCACTGAAATATTCCGCATAAAACAGTCTCAAGCCTAACCGTGGAACCTTAGGGCTGCTTCCTTTAGAATTCTGATTTTCCAACTCCGCAGAAACACTAAAAATCCATTAAAAGAAACTCGCTAGAAATAACGTCGCGTCGCGTCGCCACGAGTATGGCTAGGGCTGGTAGTCCGGCTAGAAGGCTTTTAGATATTACGGTGTGAAATTTATGTAGGTCCTTGGTGTGTGGCACTAGAGACGATGAGTATCACATGCTTGTGGAGTGTGAAAAATACCGGAGCGGAAGGAACTCAATTATTCAAAAATTGAAAATAAATAAATGCGATGTTGGCGCATTCATAAATATATTGGCAGACCCTACATCCCAAACTGCTATATTTTTCCCATCTTGAGTTTCTTCCGCTCGCGCGTCCGGTGATGATGACAAGTCTACTCCAAGCCATAATCGTAAGTCAATTAGGAAAAAAAAGTGACTTAGCCAAATCTTTATCCATCGTGTGCCAGCCCTAGGCGCTCGGCAGCACGAGTGATGTATAAAAACGATTTTACGCATTGCGGGCACAGCGACTCGCTGCGGGCACATTACGATTATTTATTAGACTGCACAGTGCGTGCACTGTCACCAATACGCGCCAATTAATATCGCGAGATGATAATTCGCTCGTTTTATTGCGTCTCCATAATTAATTGCCATTTTCTGGACTTACTAGCCGAATTAACGGTCGTAAATTTGACAAATTGTTTAGGTACTATACAAATGTAAGTCTATCTTAATCCTGCAGATACTATGATAAACCTATTTGAGATCCATAGATAACTAATGAACAAACCATTTTCTTATTCTACTACTTACGTCTTAACCGCATGATACTTTTAAGTATGTTCTGATGGCAACCAGTGGACGTATTAACCTGGGGTGGCCACGTAACTCATGTTTTTGACAGGACAGAATGTTCTCGCCTGACTGGCAAAATAGATGTGTCAAAAAATATATTTCATGAACTACTATAGTTTGTATTTTTTTCATTTGTTTTATATGTTACAAACAATTTAAAGAGGCAATTTCCTTATAAATTTATATATTTGAATTAAATGATGTACATATTATTTATTTTAAGCATATCTTTGTTGACAAATATGTTATATTATATTATAATGTATATTTTTATGTTAGATATTATAAAAATACCTATAAGTTTTCAAAAACTTTATTGCCGTGTAACTACAAAATCTCTATTCAATAAACTATTCTTACGAACAAGAATTTTCTCTCATCAAAAGCAAGTCCTAGATTTTTTTATATTAATGTTTTTATATTATTAAATAATTAATTTATATTTACTGCTTCTGTCGGGAGGGTCGGGTTCCACTTCCTCCTGAGGCTCGGAGGGCTGCCGCACATGCCAAAGGTCCCGATCGAAGCTATACATCTTGTATCACAAATACAAAATATACCCGAATAATAGCTGCACGTCTACATTGATCACAACCCACAGCACAACTCGATCACTGAACCGTTTTTAACTGGCCAGAGTCAAAGGTTATCAGAGTAAGATAAAACTTATTTATGTCCCCCGCTTTTAAAATTTCAATGACACTGGAAATATTTTGATGCTTATTTGTGCGTATTACTTAATCTTATACAGTATTACATGACTATCATATGAGAGTAAAGGTCATTTGCTGTCGAGCAAATATTAATATTAGGTTTGTCAAACACAATTATAGATTAACTTCGACAGTATTCATCACACCACTAAGTAATTAAGGAAAATAATAGAACAAACATTAACTTTCGAAACGTTTTCTTAAGAATTTTGTAATCCATCTATTGTAAAAACTACTTGCGTTATCTTATTTTATCGCTGTTGTAGAACTATAGTAGATAACTAGATTATATTCAATACAATTGTATGATTAAAAGATATTTTTTTCTAGGTAATGTGATGCCTATCAAAACTTGATAATTCTAGTTGTTGCTATGGAGTAATCTTCTTGAATCGATTAGTGAAGTTTTGAAACTACACTACTTATGCGCATACTTTTTT
Source organism: Maruca vitrata (assembly GCA_039566165.1). Lineage (NCBI taxonomy): Eukaryota > Metazoa > Arthropoda > Insecta > Lepidoptera > Crambidae > Maruca > Maruca vitrata. Next base: position 1,046,663 of record CM076928.1, on the reverse strand, counting down.
ATCTGTTATTGTAATTATTAATTCACTAAATTATTACTTTAATTTGAGTATGAACTACTAGTACTAGTTTGACTACACTTTCTGATTCAATGCGGACTTGTTAGCACGATAAGTATTTAATTATTTTTGAAATTCCTATAATCAACATCGTATTAGGTAGTTATTTTTATTTCTGCGACATAATAGTTCGTACGAAGTAGCACACGTTATCGTTTATTGGCTCATCATTGGCTTATATTTACGACGGAATAACCGCGGCCCCACGGGCCCAGGGCGAGGCGACGTGCTTCGATACCAATTTACAGCCCATCAGTCCTCGCAACTTCATTACGCCATTGACACTCGCCCACCATGATTAGTCGTAAAGGCTATTATTTTGTGACGAGTATATTAACAATTAGGTTTACTAATTTAGGTTTGCTCTTTAATAAGGACTGTAAGAGGTAGTTAAGGAAATAAACTGTAAATATGATCCGCTGAGAACTAATGAAGGATATCAATATCCTTATTAATATTTCTACGCAGAAGGAAGAAGCTAAATGTACAATTAATATGACGTAATATTTTTTCAGAAATATTTTTAATGAATTGTCCTTATCATTAAATGTACTGCATGTTGTGTAATGTTTTGTACTATTTTATTTAACAATTCCCGAAGGCAAATATTATACTTAAGAGTTACCTTATGAATATGTAAAGGTAATTCTCGCTAGTACATGCCATCGATAACTTTCTAATATATGCTTCGACAGATTGTTTAAGCTCAGGTAGGCTACCTTCTATTGGTCAGCAATTAACAATCTGGAAATAGACAATGTAAACCTTCGAAAACAAACAATAGCTGACTTTCTAACAATATCTGTGGTTAATAGTATTTATGCATGTTAGTTAAATTTCAGAAGCACATTAGCATGTGCTTTACTTATTTAATTATTTTATTCTTCTTCATTTATGCTAATACAGATGATGATGACTTATTTACCTCACATCCTAACCTAATCAAATAATATTTTTGATTTTCAATCCTATTGCTTACAAATTTTTCATGTCCATTCTACTCACACAGTCACAGCCATTTTCATTTATAAATGCTGTTTCTAGAATTTCTACCACTTCTAGTTTACGTTGTAAATAAACTGCTGTTCAAATACAGCGTCTCATATAAAAGGAATACGTAGTTGTTTATGTTTTTCAATGTCAGATCGCATTTGCATTTCGTTAACGTCAAAACTGAATGCGCGAAAGTATGTCGCATCGCAAACAGCACAGTTCCGCTCTAAACAAAGAGCTGAAGTGATACACAACACGCCGGAAACTACCGACACCACAACAAGTCCGTTAAGAAATAATTAAAACTGTAAAAATACATAATACAGTTTTAATAAGCGAAAACCTTCACCCACAACTCTTCATCAGAACGCATAGTAACAGACTTGGTGAAACAAAAAAGTCGCGTGTGCAGTTAAGCCTGTCAAGTTGGTAGTCATTGCTAAAATATTCACAGTGTCATTAAAATAGTTTAGAACGGGCGAGTTACGATTTATTGTTATCAATATGGCGAGGCACGCGCGTCGCGAGGTTTCGGAGGGAGCACATGCGAGGCGGCTCTCGGCTGCGGTGCCGGCCGCGGACTGGCCGCAGACGTGGCGCGGAGCCCGAGCGAGGCCTGTCCCCTCGCTGCACTGGACCCCCGATGTAAACAAAAACCAGTCAAGCGCAAATCACACTAGCGCTACAGATTCCGTCTTGTAGTTGCCGAGTGCATTTGCAAGGTATAAAAATAATAAGTTTTTTGTGTCCTGTATTATAATAATATTATGACAACCGTAACTGTTTCTGCCATAAATAGTCAAGATGACTATTGCACCTGCCAGTACGTTGGCAACGAACACTTTTATAAAATAAATAAAACATATAAAAATACCATATTTTTTTTATAATTAAGAGTTTACAAAAAAAATTTCGTTGTGGGTATTTTAAATTGAACACCTATTACTTATTATCAACATAAATATTATACAATTATAATCGAAACTGTATATTTAAGTACTCTATCCAATATAACATACGAGTACACCGCGGTTCTCTGACGCTTCGATATTGATCCTTGAAAAGGTGAGGCAAGAAGCAGGATTGTATTGCATAATTGGACCAAAACATGTTGTTTTCTAGATCATACCACAGAGACGATATCGCACTATAGGTACTAAATATAGGACGGCTTTGATATTTAACCATAAATAACGAATTTTTTGGTCGGCTGAATATGGTATATGATTAGTTTTTTGATACGATTTTAAAGACAGTCCGTCATAAAAAAAGAAAATCATAAAATAATTCCATCTTAAATAGAAATTAAATCGTTACCTATACAATTATTTATAAAAATAAATCGAAAGAAAGAAAACGAACTATAAATACATATTATCTTTCAAATAAAAAACCCAATTTCGTGTATTGTGCTCCAATTCGAGTTCAGCAATTACGTACATACTTATGTCATGTATTTGATTCGTAACAATCGTTCTACCTCTAATTACCAAGTACCTACGATAAGTAGGTAGGTACTTAAATGTGTCACCATTCAGCAATTATTTACATCGTTTAGATTTAAAATTAAAACGGTCGCATAAATTATTTTACTGATTAAAATACATGTAAATAAATAAATACATGTTCACAGAATCAAGTAATTAATTTTTATTATCACAAACAACAGCAATATGTAAATGTCGACACAGAAAGCAATCAAGAATGTATTGTCCCGAATTACGCAATCGTTCCCTTAGTCACCCTAATCTAAGTGTTACAAAACTTTCGTAAGTAACCATTTTACAATTTCGCCACGCCATTCATACCTTCGATAGCTCAGTTGGTAGAGCGGTGGACTGTAGTTGGAATCATAATGGCTATCCATAGGTCGCTGGTTCAAATCCGGCTCGAAGGAATCTTTTTGTTATTTTTTTCTATATTGTTATTAACACTACATATACCCAACCTATCACAAATATGGACATTATTGAATGTTAGTGTACTAGTAATTTAATTATAATATATTTATAACAAAATTTTCCTTACCTCCATCATCGAAGAATGAATCAGTCAAAATCCGAGGCGATCTGGAGCCATCTGGGACGCCTCTTATAGACATTATCACAGTTTCTCACTACATACGACCTAAACAAACGTTTGCAATTTCATTTATTATTTTATTTATTTCATTTATTAGTTACTTCGATGCGAGTTCGCGTTGCCATTGTGTGAGCAGAGAAAACACTAAATGATATGTTGGTATCAGTTTTCCTATGCAGAATTTATAAAGGCATTACCTGCGAGTACCTGGGTCTGATAATGGATGACAGTGATTGAACATACCTGTGATATGCACGCATTAACTATTGTTATAATAAGTAGGTATTTAATAAATATTAATAATAGCTTGCCGCCCGCAACTCCGTCCGCGTAGAAAACGTTTTACGGGTAAAACATTACTTCTTTATAGCGCAGTCGGCAAAGTAGCCTACTTATGTCCTTTCTCAGGCTCTGGACTATATCTAAACCAAATACAATTTTACCTCTTCGCGTTACCACGGCCTCGCGCGACGTTTTTGTAAATTTCAACATTTCTTCAACAAAAGTAAAGTTTTTACGGAGTCGGGAAAAATATTGCGACCTTATTATAAATAGCTTCAATAAACAAAAACAATAAAAACATCTGTGGACGGTAGACGGTTAAAATGTACAATAATATTTATAAACAATATTACTTTTCATAGTCCAGTGTTACATTACTCTTATATAGTTAAGCAGCGTACATGCAGGTACAGGCTAGGGGTGAGAGCCATCCGCTCCCCCGCAAGTCCGGTGATGATGACGAGGCTACTCCAAGCCATCATCGTAAGTCATTTAAAAAAAAAAACATATACGTATTTTGATGTTTCAACACCTGTTCTAACGATTCTAACATTGACAAAACAGCACTCCACTTCGTGCAACTAGCGTGTTATAAAAGTACATACACTGATTAATACACTGTTAAGAAGAAGAATAATATGTAAAACAGATGTTATTAAAACACTTATTTTGAAAATGTACAATTGTACATAGACGCCGCAGATGGAGGGGTATTATCAGTCTGATTCCACACACAACTCGAATCGAATCTCGAGTGAATCGTTCGAAGGTGAAATATCTGATGACGAGCAGTGCTGTCGACGAATCGTACGCTGGCAATAGGTTCTGTTGGCGAAGCGGCGATATACGAAATGTTCTGTCGGTTAACAGTTCTGTGAAGAAACGAATGTCGGAGTCCAGTTCCAGACTCACAAATGTATACCAGAAACACGAAGTTAGTGGAGGCTCATTCTTAAATCGACTGGAATTAAGAGGTATATCCTGGAGACAGCATGGTTTCCGAATTACAATCCGTTTCCTACACGTTGTGAATCAGTAGCGGTACCATGAGTTGGCTATCGAAAACTTATGTACGTTAAAAACCTATCGAGTTGTTTTTTTCATACGGCCAATTTTAGTTCTAGCGTGACCACCAGTGACGCTGTACAAGTTTTTCATAGACATATTTACGTAGGCGATATCGAGTCCGTAACTTTTAAACTCATGGTAGCGCTACTAAAAACACGAAGTTAGTGGATACTCATTCTTAAATTGACTGGAATTAAGAGGTATATCCTGGAGACAGCATGGTTTCAGAATTACAATCCGTTTCCTACACGTTGTGAATCAGGGCTGGTTTTCTTTGCGACCTACATACTGAATCACTCGTGATTATTTCAGGAGCGTGACTGTTTATAATTTTTGTTTACGCTTTATGAGATCGATAGCACTTGAGCTATTTTGGCCACGGCAAGATAATAAACACGTCATCTATTACTGACTATCTTCAGCCACTTCAAATGCAAATTACCTTTTATCTTGCTTCCTATGCTAAGCGAAAGGTGCGGAAGCTATGCCCAATGGGATAAGTTGTCAATCTAACACAAAAACGAGTATATGTAAGTAGTTAGATAAATGATGCGAATTGTTTTTCTCGTCGCCTATTAATTTGCGTTCCATGTAGAGTTCTTTTCCCCCATATTAATATTAGTATACCTACCATTTTTAACGATGAACCTAGTAGATGTCAGCTCTTTGTCACTTGCTCCATAGACGGTAGATAGACTTTTAAAACTATCTACATAAATGTTTAGGAACCGAGTGATTTATAAGCAAATTATAAGTTGCTTCTTATTGATTCTCGCAACTAATCATTGCCATGCACCAAATATAAGGCGTCCGACCGATTTCAGCCATGGCGGCCGATCAATTGAGATCAGCCAAATGCGCAGGACGTATTATAGTGCACAAGTGTGCGCGCAAACACAAATGCACTCTCTATTCCCTTACTCTCATAATTCGGTGAGACGGCAATCCGACATGACCGATGAGAGATCGGGCGCAGGACCACCGGCTTAACGTGCTTTCCGAGGCACGGGCGTTCAACCGCCAACTTCCTAACTCCTGGCTTAGTAATTTTATTACAGAAAAGCTCACACAAATTTTGCGCGACCCCGAACTCGAACCGGGGACAACTCGAACCGGGGACCTCTCGGTCCTAACGCAGCGCTTGCTACCAATAGACCAACGAGGCAGTTGCATGCAGAGGCATGCACCGAATATGAATGTTAATAACGATTGTAGGTCTGAGTGCGATGAAGTGCGCGTGTGCGATCTATTTCAGGCGCGGCGCCGGCCGCTGTGCGCACGCCAAAGTCAAAGACCCGACCCGGAACACGGTGACATTGCCAGAACAGTCCTCTGCTACGGATACATTGGCTACGGCGAATATTCGGGCTACTACATACTGCTCTGCTTAATTGGAGGGAGACTGACAGACCACACCTTCGTAGCGTACTTTTGTAGCCACGGCGTACATGCCTCAAGGGCGTAGTCTTCTTCTTCTTCTTATCGTATGGATGATGAAAAACCTGGTGTCAATAGTTTAAACCGCCCGTAGGCCTCTGACATGGCTGACAAGGGCGTAGTGGGCCCTCTCCACAGAAATCTAGTCAAAGGGGTCTCTTGTAACACGGTAAAAGAGACGTCCGGGAAAACAGAATAATTTCGTACTGTTACGACAGTCAGTCAAAACACTGTACTGACCAACTTTTGAGGAGAGAGAGAGAACCATCCGCTTCCTGGTGAAGACTACAAGGCTTACTCCAAGCTATTATGACCAACAAACTGACCAACTAGCAACTAACAATTGATTATATGGCTGGGGGCAAAATTATTACTTCGTCGTGAAAAAATCTACGCCATGAAATTACCAAGTACTATTAAGTTTCTTATTATACGTCATGTCATATTTCTTCCAAATTAGGAACATACCAAAGGAAAAGTCATTGTACTAAAAAATAAATAATTAACTAGGTTAAGCACTGTAAACAGTCCATCTTGGCATTGAATCTGATCTATGTTTAGAAGACTCATTGTCCTGATTTCAGATTGGTCGGTAGCAATTAGCAGCTAACTATTTTCCACCTTGCTAGTTCAAAATAATTGACACAATTTTATCCAAAAAGATGATTCAAGGATTCTTTTGGTCCACATAGCCAGCATAGCACGAAATAGTCGTTTTTGAATGAATTTATGCATTTTATGCGGATGTGTAGACGCTAAGTTTTAATATAGCGTATGGAAGTTATGATGACCTAATAATACAGTAAAGGAGTGAATCCCTGAGTGTACTCAGGGACAAATGGAGCAACATGTGCAGGAATGAATACATTCTACAGTTACTATTGTTGCGGGAACGGGGTACGTTTAATTCAAGATACGCCAAAAGTCACCAAAAGACAATTAATTTATTTATCGACTAACAATTACACAATTAAACACTTAAAAACACAATTAAAAACACTTAATTACAACACTTAACACGGAACACTAAATTACACTAAAGCACTGAATCACACTAAAACACTGAATTTCACTGACTATTCGCAGGTAACGCACTCGATCACTTCTAGTTCGCAGGAGACTGATTCGCTTCGCTTTCCAAATCGGAACTGTCCCGTCTCATCTAATATACCGCTTTTATACCCAGTGAGGACGCAGCTCTTCGCGTGGCGTCGAGAATCTTCTCGCGGGGATCGAAATTTCTAGAACTCGCTGGAGCTCGCTCCGACCGACCAGAGTGTGTGACGTAGTATCGTGCAAGCGAATATAGACCTTATCCATACGACGATAAGACTAATTTCGCTTGCACGGTCTCTCAAGGTCGTAATATTATTATTACTTTAGAACACTCTAGAGCTCGCTACAACCTACCAGAGTGTGTAGGGTAGTATCGATGCAAGCGAATATAGACCTTATCCATACGACGATAAGACTAATTCCGCTTGCACGGTCTCTCGTGGTCGTAACATTATCCCCCTCTTAGTCATGCTCGTCCCGAGCATCATTTGACCCATGGTAACGAGCCAATCGATCAATGTGAACAATTTTCGGCTTGCCTCTTGTCCCTTGTTTGATCCGATAGGTTAAGTCGTTCAGCCTAGTGATGATCTTGTATGCTGCCGTCCTCTAGCTATAATGCCGTTAACTAACATTTGGTCATTTTTGACTTTTGAATACTATCCGAATAAGAAAAATATGCGGAATCTAACCATCTTTCCCAATTTTTTATATCTTGAGTAGTTTCTGAGATAGTATGCCGTTAACTACGAGTGAGTGCCCCGTTTTTGCGAGGTTACATAGCTATAATGCAGTTACCTTAAGATTCTTAACTAAAACGCGGTTAAAGGATTTTAACTTCTGAAAATGATAAAAATTTACTAAAATTACATAACTAAATTGCCGTTATTTGAATTTCCTTCTCAATAAGGCCGTTAAAGTACTTTAACGGCAATATTGTTTTGCTGTTCTTCGGAAAGCGTTTATATGGCATTTCAAGACTAAAACGCCGTTAAGTAAAATTATTAAACAAAAACGCCGTTAAAGTCCAATAACGGCGTTTTAAATTTGTTTAATAAATTTGCTGTCATTCAATTTGCACGACTTAAATGCGGTTAACCCACATTACTTAACTATAATGCGACTATGTACCAAACGTTGAAAGAAGTCGCAGTCTCAGTCCAAGGGCATGAAAGAGAGGATGTATCACAGAGCACATGAACTCGCAAAACTTGTGATGCAAACAGCACATTCATGAACGATATAAAGTTTAGCATCATATTCGGATTCTTTTTCATGAAACCAAACCTAATTTTATTGTGGGAACAGCAATTCTTTAACCATTAATATAAATATGGAACATCTCTACGGATGAGAAGAAAAAAATTATAATAAGCTAACTATATATCATTTTGTTTTCTTATAGCAATTTTATTGCGTCGTGCCAAATAACTATCAATGGTTTAAAGTGAGAGGTGATTTTCCCAACAGGAGCAAACGTTTCATTTAAACAGCAAGTCGTTGACATAATATGATAGATTTAAAGGTTTCCATTTTATGGTAAAACTAGCTGACCCAACAGACTTCGTCCTGTCAAAAAAAAAAGAGAAAAAGAAAAGGGCTGTTTCTAGGGTTTTCCCGGCATTTATTAAATTTTTTCTCAACGGACTTCAAAAAAGAATTGGCCAAATTGGTTCATGCGTTGTTGAGTTATGCGCTTACCAACACATTTTGCGATTCATTTTTATATTATAGATTATGACTTTTGCAAGATCGACATTAAAATATTTCTCAATCATTTTAAATTGATTTGTGTTCATTGTACAGTGCCCTTGCTTTTTTATATTTTTTGCGTTGTTTAGCCCAGTCAACACAAACAGCGCATTCATGAACAGTATTAAGGTTAGCATCATGTTTGGATTACTTCCCAGGCTTCGCACAATTCACTCCCTTTTAGATTCATATTTTTACGTGATTTCTATAAGTTTAAAAAGATACTTTTTTATCAGGGTAAGTTGGGGGTTGGTAAATATCGTTCTGTAAACAGCGTCGCAATGGATCATGTTCGCCTCTGTAATGAGGTGCCAATGGGTTAAATGTTTCTATATGTGCGTTAATAAATCCCGGTCAAAAGGAAGCGATTGTTGATGCTTGCCGCGTCTTTCGATTTTTCTGTAAAATTATCATGCAAATGCCTAAAGAAATAACAAACATCTTCAGTCTGTGAAAAAACGAATGACAAACCTTTGCATGATAATTTTACCGAAAAATCGAAAGATTAGCGCAGCAAGCATCAAACATCGCTTCCATTTGACCGGGATTTATTAACAAATATATAGGAACATTTAACCCATTGGCACCTCATTACAAACGCCAACGAACATCAACCACGCTGTTTACAGAACGATTTTAATGTAAAACTCATGCATTTGCATTTTATTATTAAGTCTTACTCAGCTCAGAAACGAAGAGAGTGAATTTTGCGAAGCCTATAGGGTACAAAAAAGTAATCCAAACATGATGCTAAACTTTATAATGTATTGTTTATGAATGTGCTGTTTGTGTTGACTGGGCTAAACAACGCGAAAAATATAAAAAAGCAAGGGAACTGTACGTGTACAATGAACACAAATCAATCAACAATGATTATGAGAAATATTTTAGTGTAAATCTTGAAAAAGCCATAATGTTACCATAAAATGGAAACCTTTAAATATATCCTTTTACTGTTTACTGTTTTTAATGAAACTTTTGTTCCTGTTGGGAAAACCACTTCTCACTTTAAACTATTGACAGTTATTTGGCACGACGCAATTGCTGTAAAAAAAAACAAAATTATATAGTCAGCTTTCTATAATTTTTTGCTTCTCTTCCATTGAGATGTTCCAAATATACATTTACCTATGGTTAGATAATTCAGTTCTCAGAATATAAATTGGCTTTTTATATTGATTACCTTTTAAAGGAGACTGAAAATGGTGGGCCGCAATTGTAATGGATTGGTATATGGTCTAAAAAATTAGTTTCTGCGTGCTGAGAAATATGAAAAAGATTCCGTAAAAAAATCGATTATTCATATTAATCGATTTATTTACAGGAAAAAAGTATTTTGCAATAGAAAGTAAACCCAAATTGTGAGTAAATGCACGTTAAACGTTACACAACACAGTTCAAACATAGTGATGTGTCGTATCAATTGCAAAAAAACAATAATATCGGTACAATGATGATAATATAATTAATTGATTTCAATTCCAATAAATGGATCTATGGTCTATTTACCCGACTGTCTTTATTACTGACATTGACAGTTGACGGGCGTTGTGCCGGCCGGTGGAATTAGCTCACTCTTTTCGTGTTTTCCGATTCCATTATCTCATTTCTCAGATTGTCAATACTTGCAAAATTTTCTCTTAAAGCTGATAAGGTATCCTGCCTATCGATTAATACCGATTTCGTCTTATTACAAGTTATAATTTTTTACGGCCCAAGATTGAATGAAATCGTTTCAGTCTCAGTTAAATTGATGATTAATTGATACAAATTGATCTCAATTTATTTTAAAAATGTGAAACAGTTGATTTTTAAATTAAATAGTGATTTAAAACGGTTTTCTACATTGTAATTTCTAAATTATCAACTTATGAATGCTTAGTTAAAATGCCGTTACGGCAAAAGGTTTTGATTTTAGCTGCATTTTAGTCTAGTAATAAACATTAGTAAAAGATGCATAGTAAAACTTATGTAATTTATGTTGGAAATGCTCGACTTAAATGCCGTTATGAACAGTTAGCTGCACTATTGGTAAGTAATGCACAAGACACAAGAATAAGATTACCGAGCTAAAACGCCGTTATTCCATTTAACGGCATTTAAGTTTAGTAAATATATTAGATACAAACTCATTTTACAAATTTATCAAAGTTATTAAAAATCAAACACTTAAATGCCGTTAAGGTATCTATAGCGGCATTTTAGCTATGTTTTCTATTAAGTAAATCTAAAGCAATCCTGATTTAAAACGTTTAAATTAAAATATTTTAAAATATATAACACATAGAATTATGAGAGTTTGAGCATATTAAAGCTCTTGTAAATACCTGTGTAATGATATATATCACTTGTATATAAACCTTTTCCTTTTCGTTTAGCGATTTTTTTTTCTTTCGCGCTCTTTAAACCCGTTTTTCTCCGAATGCGGTTTTGTCACATAACGGCATTATAGCTAAAGGACGGCAGTATGGTCCTTCCCACCTTGGCTGGAACTTCGGTGATTTTCCCTTCTTCCTGAGTGGGTTGTGTAACCAAACCAGACTCCCTTCATCGAAACCGTCGGTGTTGGCTTTGCGGTCGTAACGGGTTTTCATTCTTTCGCTGGATTTTAGACTGCAGTCTCTGACGAGAGCATGTACTTCATCCAGGCGCTTCTGTAGGTCAGCCGCATATTCGGTTACTGGTTTCGGAGCTTCTGGCGGTGTCCCAGTCAACGCGTCTACCGGAAGCCGCATTTCTCTACCGAAGTTTACCATTGCTGGGGTTGCGCTGGTGCTATCGTGGATCGCAGATCGGTAGGACAGCAAGAAAAGCGGTATGTACTGGTCCCAGTCTCGTTGATGCTCGTCCACAACTTTGGCCAAGTGGTTTTCCAACGTTTGGTTGAATCTCTCGACCATGCCATCGGATTGCGGGTGTGCTGGTGTAGTACGGGTCTTATGCATACCCAACAGTTGACAGACCTCCTGGAACAGTGCTGACTCAAAGTTTCTTCCTTGGTCAGAATGTATCTCAAGAGGCACACCAAATCGGCAAATTACCTCGTGGACTAACTTCTTGGCGACCGTCTTTGCTTCTTGATTAGGTGTAGCGAAGACTTCAGGCCACTTTGTGAAGTAATCTTGGACCACAATGATGTACTTGTTTCCCTCGTCGGATTCTGGAAAGGGGCCAGCTACATCTACTGCAATTCTTTCCCAAGGAGCGCCGACGTTGTACAGCTTGAGTTTGCCCTTACTTCTGGTTTGTGGGCCCTTTACTGATGCGCAAGTCGTACATTTCTTGCACCAGTCTTCGACGTCCTCCCGACAGTGTATCCAGTAGAACCTCTGTCTCAGCTTCTCTAGGGTCTTCTTCACGCCTAAATGTCCCCCGGATACCCCATCGTGTATGTACCTCAGTAGAGAAGCAACTTGTTTACGAGGTACAATCAGCTGTAGTGTCGTTTGATCCCCTTTTGGTGTTTCCCATTTCCTGAAGAGTACTCCATCTTTAATCTCCAAACTGTCCCATTGTGCCCAGTAACTTTTCGTGATGGGGCTTGATGATGCTACATGGCTCCAAGAAGGTTTTTGACCTACTTCTTTCCATTCAAATATTTTCCTTAGGTCACTATCCTCTTTTTGAGCCTTTTTGATAGCGTCTTCGCTCCATTCATTATCAAGTCCCTGGGTGGTAATCATCCGGACTTCTTCTTTAGTCTCCGTCTTAGAACAATGACTGCAGGCCACAGGACAAGGTCTCCTTGATAGGGCATCGGCATTCAAATGCGTTCTACCACTCCGATGTTCTGTTGTGAAATTGTACTCCTGTAGTTGCTCTAGCCACCGCGCCACTTGTCCTTCAGGGTTCTTAAACTGCAAGAGCCATTTTAACGCAGCATGATCTGTCCGCAGGGTAAACTGTCTTCCAACGAGGTACTTGTTGAAATGCTGTAGAGTCTTTACTACTGCCAACAGTTCCTTACGAGTCACACAGTAGTTCCTTTCAGGTTTTGAAAGCGACTTACTGAAATAGGCGATCACCACTTCCCGTTCACCTTGCTCTTGCGATAGAACTCCGCCTATGCCAGTATTGCTGGCATCGGTGTCCACGATAAACCTTCCTTCTCTGTTCGGGTAGCCAAGTATAGGACTGGTGCAGAGGTGTTCTTTTAATCTGACGAAGGCTTGATCACATTCCAAGTCCCAGGCGAATACTCGTTTATCTTCCGTGAGCCGATGAAGAGGTTTCGCTATATCAGAGAAGTTCTTTACAAAGCGCCGGTAGTATGCGCATAAACCCAAAAATGATCTCACGTCGGTCTTGTTAGCTGGTACAGGCCATTCTTGGACAGCTTTTATCTTCTCTGGGTCGGTCCTTACACCTTTCGATGAAATAATGTGGCCTAAGTAGGCGACTTCTTCCTTGAAAAACGTGCATTTCTTTGGGCTGAGTCTCAAGTTTGCTTCTCGTATTCTGGTGAAAACCTTCCTCAGGTTACTGACATGCTCTGTGAAATTTCGACCCATGACAATGATGTCATCCAGATAGACCAGGCATGCATCACCCAGAAGTCCAACCAGTACTCTTTCCATCAACCGCTCGAATGTCGCCGGAGCGTTGCAAAGTCCAAAGGGCATGACGTTGAACTGCCACAGTCCATTCCTAGTTCCGGTCGTAAATGCCGTCTTCTCTTTGTCTACTGGATGGATGTCAACTTGCCAGTACCCACTCTTAAGGTCCACTGTTGAGAACCACTTCATGCCGCTCAACATGTCCAGTGTGTCGTCTATACGGGGCAGAGGGTAGCTGTCCTTCTTCGTTGCATTATTCAACAACCGGTAGTCCACACAAAACCTGGTGCTGCCGTCCTTCTTCTTTACCAGGACTACTGGCGAAGACCACGGGCTTGTTGAAGGTTCTATGATGCGGTTCTTCTGCATCTCAGCAACCATGTCTGCTACCTCCTTCTCTTTGGCAAATGGAAGGCGTCTAGGCCGCTGCTTAATTGGTGGCGCGTCTCCCGTGTCTATTCTGTGTTTAACGAGACCTGTCCTTCCCAAATCATGGTCACCCTTCGAAAATATGTCGTTGAAATCTAGCAACAACCTTTTAGCTTGCTGAAGTTCCCGCTCAGAGAGTTTGTCCTTACAATTTGCTAGGAGCGGCGTGACGTCATCTCGTTGACAGGATTCCGGTTCCCGGGCCTTTTTCAGCCTTCTGATGGATTGACCTCCATCGCACCGTCCGATGACACAGTTTCTTCGTAGCTGCACTTCATCTTCGCTAAGATTGATGACTCGCACCAGCGCTCCTTTTCCGGTCATTGCCAGAGTTCTTGCTGTGATCCAACTCGGGTGGTCGCCGCAGTTTTCTATGACGACGCTTCGCCCTTGACACGCAGTGTAAGGGAATCTAACTTTGACCAGAGTTTCAGATCTCGGCGGTAGGGTCGTATTTTGCAGGCAGTAAACTGCGCATGATCTCGCTCCCTCTAGGAATACTTCTTGTTCGGGGAAACTAAGTACTCCTTTAGCGACGTCTACCACACACTTCTGGTCTCTTAAAAGTCTAATCCGATGATGCAGTCGTCCGTGATGTCTGCTATGAGAACGCCGTATTCAAAGGTTTGTTCTCCAATGGTTATGTTCGCCATCGTCTCACCGAAGACGGTAACTGGCTGGCCTGTTGCTGTTTGAAGCTGAACGGATGGTCTCTGATTCCACACAATAGTCCTTTTCAATAGCTCCGGACGCACTATTGTTCTTGAAGCACCGGTGTCAATAGTAAAATGACACGTTACGCTGTTCAGCTGTCCAACCACAGTAAGATTGTTCCCATTACCAATCTGTGAAACAGTGACGGTAGGGGCTCGATGTTGGCCAGCCAGCGCCCGCCCCACGGCCCTGGCTCCTGACAGCTCTTCTGCGTCCACCTGTGTAGAGGACGCTACTGTCGTTCTATGCGGCCATCTTTGCCTGGGGCAACTACTCGGGATATGACGCCTAGCGCCGCAGCCATAGCACATCGAGCCCAGAGAAGGTTCTTCCTTCACCACAACCTCCCGAAGTGGTTGAGTTCTAGCGTCTTGACGCACGGCTTCCACCTCCAAAGCATGGGCCAGAGCTTCCTGTAAGGTCTGATGATGGCTCAATTTCACGGTGTGTCTGACGTCTGCGTCTCTAATTCCATCACAGAAAGCTTGCGGGATCATTGATTCCACCATTGTCGGGCATGACACGTAGGCACGTCTGACAAGCCTTTCGATTTCCGTTGCCCATTGCTGCAGACTCTCACCAGGCTTCTGCTGTCGATCGCGGAGTTGTGCTCTATACGCGTGTTCCAGGTGTTTGTCGCTGTACCTGCCTTCTAATGCTCTTTGGAGAGCACCTAAAGTTCTGTTATCCGAAGGCAGGTTTTCCAACGTGAGCAGGGCATCTCCACGAAGAGCCAGAGTCAGAGCTATCAAGGACTCTTCCTCGTTCCACCCCTTTCCTTTAGCCACCGTCTCGAACTGGTACCAAAATGCTGCCCAAGACGTCGTTCCATCGAAGTGGGGTACTTCGATTTTCGAAGAATCCGACACTACCGTAGCACCCCGGGTCCCCACTCTTGCCATTTTGGTATGCAGCTGTCGCATCTCAGCATCCACCTGGCTCAGTCGATCCTCGTGTTGGGTGAATCGGTCTTCATGTTGGATGAATCGATCTTCATGTTGGGTGAATCGATCTTCATGTTGGATGAGTCGGTCTTCGTGTTGGGTGAGTCGATCTTCGTGTTGGGTCTTGACGCTTAGCACATCATCCTTGAGAGCATCAATCTGCTTTTCTAATACTTCGTGCTTCTTCTCAATAGCCCCCAACAAACTCTTGCTTAGCTCTTCCTGGCGAAGGTCTTGCTTTTCCTGGCGAAGGGCTTGTTCTTCCCTCAGCTTAGCAAATTGTGCTTCCTGAAGTCGGGCTAGCTCCTCCTGGCGGCGTGCTTGCTCACGGGCTTGCTCCTCCTGGCGGCGGGCTTGTTCACGGGCTTGCTCCTCCTGGCGACGGGCTTGTGTCTGCAGCATTTTAAATAAGTCTGCAAGCTCCACAGGCCCAATTGATGTTTGAATTGATCCCTCCGTTGAAGAGCCTTCACCCTCTTGCAGGGCCGCGGTTTGACTCCTTGTTACTCGACCCTCACTGTCTTCTCGTGGTGTAAGAGGCATCTTGAATCCCACTTCTGACACCAATTGTTGCGGGAACGGGGTACGTTTAATTCAAGATACGCCAAAAGTCACCAAAAGACAATTAATTTATTTATCGACTAACAATTACACAATTAAACACTTAAAAACACAATTAAAAACACTTAATTACAACACTTAACACGGAACACTAAATTACACTAAAGCACTGAATCACACTAAAACACTGAATTTCACTGACTATTGGGAAGTTTCCTAAGTCAAATTTTACATGTGATTTCACAATTAATAGTAAGATATAGGCAGATTAATAACATAAGCCAAATTGAAATTAAAATTTCTGACAAAAAATGAGGCAATAATGGACATTTGAAGTTGGGTGGGCGAGTCCATTATAAAATATCAAAAGTGATTAAAATAAACAATACCATATTTCAAATTACATAATTAATAACAACTTTTGCTTTGAGACCATTTTCATAAACGCAATATTTAGTATACTTGCCGAACAAATTTCTGGCGCGTTGCATACAAATAACTGAAGCGTGACGTCACGATTCAGTCACTTTTTGTATGGAGCGTTTTGAGCTTGCCTAAATGATGTGCTATTGAAACAGTAATATCTCGGCGAGTTTTAAAGTTATGACAATAATTCTTTAAGCATTTTTTTAATGTTGTGTGGTCCATCCATCTACATCAAAATAAAAAAATAGGCAACTACCCTATTCGCAGGTAACGCACTCGATCACTTCTAGTTCGCAGGAGACTGATTCGCTTCGCTTTCCAAATCGGAACTGTCCCGTCGCGTCCAACATCCCGCTTTTATACCCAGTGAGGACGCAGCTCTTCGCGTGGCGTCGAGAATCTTCTCGCGGGGATCGAAATTTCTAGAACTCGCTGGAGCTCGCTCCGACCGACCAGAGTGTGTGACGTAGTATCGTGCAAGCGAATATAGACCTTATCCATACGACGATAAGACTAATTTCGCTTGCACGGTCTCTCAAGGTCGTAATATTATTATTACTTTAGAACACTCTAGAGCTCGCTACAACCTACCAGAGTGTGTAGCGTAGTATCGTGCAAGCGAATATAGACCTTATCCATACGACGATAAGACTAATTCCGCTTGCACGGTCTCTCGTGGTCGTAACACTATGCATACAGCTGTAACAACAAATATATATCTCTCTCGGTACAGGAGCCAGAAACATGTCAAACGGTAACGGGACTGTTGTTGTGGATCTCTAGGCAACACGTATCTCAGGACTCGCATAATGAATGACCCCTAGGGTATTCTAGGCTAAAATGATAAACAAAGAAGCTCCCTATTAGCACTACAAGATATAGTTCTGTCTGTTGTCTATCCGTGTATGTCTGTCCTTATGTATGCTTTAAATGTTGAACAACGTTTTAAAATAGACAGAATGACTCAAGTTTCAAAAGAAAGTTTCAGTTCATGTGTATAATACCAGCATAATTAAGTAGGAACTCGATATCTAGTAGCCTAGTCTAGTCACCATGCCGACACAATAGAGATTTGAATACAAGTACACGTCTATTGTTGCCAAGATTAAATTCTTTCATTCGATTTTGTAGACGTTTTCCGTGTAACCCAGCGATGAATGAAACGCGACACGCAATAAATTGCTGCAGCCTTGAACATAATGGCGTTAGTTGTGTTTGTAATTTCAGTTATTGTTTACAGTCGCGGCACGTGACTAATTATTAAAAACAAACTAGGTAGAAAAGGTAATAAGCAGAACGAATAACAACGGTAACTACTATAATGTATTGGTTTTTCTTTTTTTTTTTGGTATTAGAAAGGAATAGCATAGATCTACAAGCTGGGCAAATAAAATCGCATCGCGGTTCGTTTTAAAAATGTGTCCGATATTGATCGGTCCTATTTAGTTGTTCTTGTTAGCAAATGGGGTTGGTGTTGGGCAAACAGCTCTTTCGTTTTTGATAGATCGTTAGTCTGTCGAACTTTGTTTTGTAGAACACGGCTGTATTTTTGCGACAAATCTCGCGAGACAGTACGAAATCTCATAGACATCCTCAAAGTCACCATAAAATACGAGCCTATTAGACACAGGGCTGTAGCCCGTATGTAATGTCCAATACTTTCTGAGGGCCTACGAGTTGACTATCGAAAACTTACGTACGTTAAAAACCTATCGAGTTGTTTTTTTCATACGGCCGATTTTAGTTCTTCGCGTAACCACCAGCGGCGCTGTACAAGTTTTTCATAGACATATTTACGTAGGCGATATCGAGTGCGTAAGTTTTAAACACATGGTAGCCCTACTGGTCTCTTGTCATATATTTTAAACAATCTAGTTAGGTATCAGATGTTTAAAAACGAGGCCATCCTACACCTATTGACTTGGACAGGTTACTGGTACAAGTAAAGGAAGATGTTGTTGCTGTACATTTAAACTATGATTGTGGTAGGTACGAAAGACTTGATGTAGAAAACGAATCGCTTCACATAACCTTGTGTGACAGTGTGTGGCTTCGCGTGACGGCAAGTAGCTGTTTCTAGCATTGATTCGATCGCGCCGAACCGATACCAATGTAGGTAGGTAGCTAGTTTGGCAGTATCTAACGTCTAACAACGTCTTGTCTACTAAGTAGACCTTAAGTTTAAATTTCTATTATCTCAGCATACCTAACTTCTTGGTAATCAAGTAAGTAATAGACATAATGCAAATTGTAGTCTTACGGTGGAGAATGGTATGCTTAGATGATTTGGTCAGGTTAAGAGGATGAATGAAAAACTACACCGTGAAATTTTAGTGGTTGTTTTCCCGCAGTAAAATGATTCTATCTTAGTAGTACAAAGATGTGTGCAGTTCTTTTTTGGTAAAATCAATAAATGATTTTACGAAAGGTTTAACCGTAACTCGAAAACACGTTCGAACCGCTTTATGACTGTGTAGAGCTTCTTTAGCTTTAAGCATCGATTTCATGCGGCAAGCAGTACCTGATTACGTCACATCTTATAAAAGAACGATGGCTTCTCTCGTTTCCAAGTTGGAAAATTATTATTTTGAAAATTGGATAAAACAATGTTGTTTTTCAAGGAATAATTTGCATGATTCAATAGTATTACCACAGGTATTACTAAAGGCAAATCGTTCTGCCACGGGAAAACAACCACTAAAATTTCACGGTGTATAAACGAAATTTATATATTAAGAATTAATAAATAGATATGTCGACAGGGGAACACCAAGAAAGATCTTCCATAACCAAATAGGTCAAATCAAAAGTACCCGCAATCGGCGAGCATGCATAAGGTTGATGGATGTGGAAGAAGCGAAAGTGGTGCGCCAGGATAGTAGCACATAGCAGAAAGTGATCTCTGGATACCCCTCTGGGAAAAAGGCGTGATTATATGTATGTATCCATGTACAAAGTATACTCGTCGCAAGTAATTAAGATGAAATGTCTATAATAAATGATTAAGGTAAGATGTATAAGCTATCAAGGTAAATATTATGTAGTTAGACGGTGCAAAACCTCCAAGAACAAGATTTGCTCGAGGGAACAATGTCATTTTATTGAATTTATTAATACTGAACTTCGGTCTTAACAGCTTTCTCCTTGTGCTAACGATGTTTATTACCTGCAGACAACTCCCACGATCGCAATGAACACGCAGCCTATAATTAAAATGTACGCGCATCAAATTCACTTCAGCCGTACACCAACATGAAATGGCACCTGTGCCTCGTAAATTCGTCGGCTGGAATTTTCCAGCGTGAATCGGAACGCGAACTCGCATCGAGACGTCAAAATTCGCGTCGAAACTAACCTCAAATTCGTGAAGTCACTTTTAACACATAGAATGCACTTTTTTAATTGTTTTAGGAAGAAAACGACAGAGAATGTTATTGTACGAATGTTGGGAGGTAGACTGAGCTCTTGCTGGCACGGGCGCCCGCACGCTTTGTGTTTAGCACAATCATGTCGCGATGTCGTCACGGAGTTCTATTATAAACATTGTTGGTCGGGAGATTAACGTAATTCACGTTTGGCTACGCTACGCCACGTAAACACTTGGACAAAGGAAACACTGATTCGGTATGATTCAGAGTAATTAGTGCCTACCGGTCATTAAGAGAAGAAAGTATCTAGGTTAAATGGTGGACGTTAGATGAGGACACGGAAGAAGAGAGGAAGGATCCACCGTAGTCTCGTTCAAAATAAAACAATAACAGCGCTGAGTCGGACTAAATATGACCTACATTGCATTTAGTAAGAAATCCAATTTGCGTAATTTTCAACTAATCGTAGACGACGTAAAGCATGGCAAGTACCTACAGCCCGCATCACCCGGTGCAGAAGTAATTACCTACTTAAATATTAGCCTTTTTCCAACCGACATACGATGATGTCTTGGAGTAGCCTCGTCATCATCGTCGGACTTACGGGGAAGCGGGTGGTTCACCCCTATTCATAAATAAGCCTTGCCACAGGCTGTAACAGACGAAACTTCTACCCGTAATATTGAAAGTACCTAGTTAGGTATCTACGTAAACTCTGAATATATTTCACGGTGGATCTCCTTGGCTCCTGAGCCGCCGCAGCGAGGTCGGCGGTTCGTCGACCGCGCCCGAACTCGAGTCGCCTGAACGTAAACCAACCTGACTAATGTCGCTAACCCGCCCTGTAGCTCTACCATGAGTTTAAATGTGACAGACTCGATATCGCCTATGTAAAAATGTCTATGAAAAAAAGTACAGCGCCCCTAGCGGAAACGAAATAAGAAGAACTAAAATCGGTAGTACGAAAAAACAATTCGATAGATTTTTAACGTACTTTAGTTTTCGATAGCTAACTCATGGTAGCGCTACTGACTTATGTCGCTAACCCGCCCAAGTGAGCCTTGTGATGCCGCTAGCGAGCTGCGACTTGACTTTACTTGATGTACCGCACTCAGCCAAGGCCCAAGCCAAGACTCCGGTCAAACCGGCAAACCAAGAGGTACTAATTGTATTAGGAAGGGTGCGTTTGTTGGTATGTAATAGGAGGATATAACCAGCCTGGTATACCCCATTAGAACCAGTACAGGAAACGGGAGGGGAAGGAATTCATCTTTACAGGAACGAATTAAACCGGGCGGATATTCCTGAAAATTCAGCAATTATCCTGCTTTTCGAGACTTACAGCGGACTATGTAGGAGACAATTAAAAAGACATAGTTGACAGTTTAAGCAACGCTTAACATTTAGCGCTGTTGTGCTGCTGACATCATATACATATAGACCCCACAGCCGCTTACCATCAGATGGAGTCAACTAATCCTGAACGTGCATTAAAAATAAAAAAAGTAAAGGCAAGTAGACTGGCAGAGCAGCCATCAATAAAAACCTTCGCCTTACCCTGTTGTAGCTACGGTGTAAGGGCCAGTTACCAAACCGACTTTGCTTACCGACTGCTATATGGTCTATTGATGTAAACTCTGCGTAATAATAAACGAGATATCAGGAATTCACTTTATGATAAAATCGTAGAGCGAAATCTGAAAATGTTCGTTTCTACTCGGAACAGCCGTTTCTGGTTTAACTCCACGCTTTCCATAAATAAATTCACCAATGATATATCCGTCCGACGATTGGCCTTGGTGTCACCAGTTCGTTACTGTATGTCAAGGGGAGCGGATCATAATATGTTTGATAGTGAATATTGTAGTAGAGCGTTATTGCGGAAACACGAGTCACGAAAGAACGGTTGCAATTGTTTCTTATTTTTCGAAATAGTGTACCTGAAAGTCTTTTAAGAGATTGGAATATAAAGTTGTATTGTAGTCCCGTAAAGGAATTGTGAAGGACTTAGGCCGAAAATGATAATTTCTTTTTATACTCCGACCATCCAGAGAGACCTCCATCCGGAGGGCCATGAGGTCCACATATGAGGTCGTAAATTTCAACAGGTACAATAATCCTGTTGGGCTATTAATTAAATAAATTGATTTCTACTAAGAAGATGATAAGGAACAAATTTCAACATCTTAGACTTCTTTCTTCTTAATTTGCAGTTATGGTGAACAATTTAGGAGTAATTTGACTGTACGTAGGTACCTACGTACATACCTATCTTATTGCGACTTGATATGCGAAGCTGAAGATAGCGGACCAAATTGCAATAATAAAAACATTTACCGTTACTTTTACAAGTACTTATGCATAATGTGTACATCTGTTAGAGGACGACTCCGGGGACATCCTTCACGCATTACCTCTAGAATTTAACCATATTCACAGATTAGATAACGTATCGCTATCAACAGCCACGATTGTCTGGTGTTGTTCATTGCCTCGCCGCGCCGTTTGAAATATTTTATCAAATAACGCAAATGCATTCACATCCGTTTGATGTTTTCGTGTTTTAACATGTCCCGATTGCGCCAGAAGGAAGGTTATATTTTTCGAGGTTTAGCACGCACGGAAGCTTGAATGGTCCTTTTGATTTGAGCACGTGAGTCTTCCCAACTATCAAAATAGTAAAATCAACATAATTATGAGATTTTAGGGCATCAAGTAAATTAACTGTGAAATAAACCAAATTACTTGACGACAACAGAAAACCCGACTGCTAAAATATGTATAACTAGCTAGTGACCCGCTCTCGCTTTGCTTCGAGTGAATTTTACATAAAAACCTTCCTCTTGAGTCCCTCCTAAGTCCTGTCTATTAAAAAATCCGCATCAAAATCCGTTTTAAAGTTTGAAGCATACATAAGGATATATGAGAAAGCGACTTTGTTTTATACTATGAAGTGATTATAAAATCTCTAGTAGATACAAATCTCGTAAAGTATGTTAGCTTCGGCAGCTATCAAACAGTTATACAGCGTTCAATAAATCATCGATCATAAGAAACCTCGACGGGCAACAATCCTATTTCCGTAATCTTATTGCGACGTGATAAAGATAAAAACATGTTTAAGATATAACTTTATCTACCGCTTTATAGAATTTCCAAATTATAAATAGATGTATTTTCTACCTAGGTATTAATTGTTAGCAAAAGAGCACGTGTTTTGCATTCTAGTCTGGTTAGTATTCATTAAAGTTCCTTTGATACCAATCGTTAATACTATCGAAACATACGGTACATACAAACTTAATGCTTGATCCTAATTTTTTGGGGGTGAGAGCCATCTCAGCCATCCCCTCCCTGCAAGTAAGGTGGTGATGAAAATTCTACTTCCAAGCCGTCTTCGTAGTTAGTTAGGGGAAAGTTTGGTTTTCGGGGAAAAACATAACTAAATTTTATAAGCTAAAGTCGCCAGTTCTGTCTCTGCCAACTACCACTGTGTGTTCAAATTTCAAATTCATAATGTTAATTCTTATTTTCTTTTTACCTAGCCTGTACTGTCCCACTGCTGGGCAAAGGCCTTCAGTCCAAAGCATAAGTACATAATTATCGGTAAACATTAACACGTGAATTTTGCGAGCGACTGCACAACGGGCCGCCGGCTCCCCCCCACCCCGCTGCGGGGGACAGCCACCCCGGAGCCCTGCCCCGGGGCCCCGATCGATACGCGCGTCAGCTGACAGCCCAGCCGCGGCATACTGTAAACATTACCGTTGAGTCAACCTCTAATGGGGTACTTTTCCTTTTCAGTTTAATCAGCTGTTTTTCTGTTACTTCGTTTCGACATAGATATTTTTGATAGTGATAGATAAGCAAGCTATCTAATGCTTAATGTGAGCCAATACTGAAGTATATTATTAATTTTATAAATTAATCACAACACATTACAGCACAGTACCACCAATGTTACGTAGATATTAGATGAGGATTCTAGGAAAGTCATGAACATTTTCTTTGTTGTTTTCATAAGTAGGTATTTCACACACCGAATATTTAAAACTGCTATTTTGAGACAGAATGACGATAACAACATATTATAGGTATTATTATATACCTACAGAACGAAATAAATTAGGTACTTATTTATAAAAGTGTAGGCTGTTAAACTGTGTGGTATTTTACCGTGACAAAAATGTTTATTAATCAAAAGAATACGTAGCCTAATTTTGTCTTTGTCTCTGGCTTTCGTTTGACACAATGCTTAGAGTGCAAGTATTATACAAGTTAATAGGCCTTACCTTGTTCAGACGTAACCTAATTCCTAACACAAAAAACAAAGTAAACATCGCCTAAGTAGGTACATGTCTGTTGGTCGGCTTTATTGTCGTGTTACTGACCGATTCGCTTGCTGAGCCGCGGCGTGGTGCGCCCAGGATCCTCCTCCTCCACGTCTACGTCGAAGGAGAACGGGAATGTTTTGGTGGAGCCGACGAATCCCGCCGCCATGATGGCGGTTGAGCTCAAAACACGCGCACCTCCGCCGGCGACGCGAGGTACACTGGCGCGAGTAGTGACGTTAACTTATTGCCCGCTGGAGGACCGCGATTGAAGGATAATATCCTTCTTTCTATTATAAATGCCAAAGTCACTGTGCCTGACTGTCCATTTAAATAACTAATCTACTCCACTGATTTAAATGGAATATAGTACGTACCTGCAGTAAGTCTAGAACCAGAGAAAGAACAGACTTCTTTTTTTTTAACCGACTACGCTAGGGATTAATGTTGCAGTGCCGGCGGTAAGGTAGGTAGGTAGTTAACTCTTATTATTCTGAAAAAAATACTTAATCTTTGCAGGTTTGGAACATTATTAACAGGACTAATGTTCAATCATATTTTATTTTCAAAAAGTGTATCTTGCATATCTTATACTGTACTGTTAGGAAAATCTATACCTAACTCCTCGACATAATTCTGATGGCTTTATGCGGCTTGAATATGCAAATGAAACTCTAATTGCGATTCGAAACACTTGTACTTTTCGTAATAATAAATGTACAACAAAATACAACACTCTCACGATCTCACATTTTTAAGGAATACATCAATATGGCGCTCGCGCCGCTCGCGTCGCCGGTCAAAACCAAACTATTAATTTTATACAATAATATAATTTCAAGTTGTCGGTCAGAATATCCTATTCGATAAATCAAATGGATAATTATTATTACGTAAAAATAAGCTTATTTCATTATTGAAACTTTATAACAAGTTTTAATTAAATAAGTAAATATACATTTTTTTAAACATCCAATAACATGGTGGCCATGGCGCTCAACTCAATAGTCAAATCTAAACTTATACAATTAGTAAAATGTTATGTAATTTATAATTTTGTACGATCAACGTACATTTAGCCGAATCATCACCATTTCACGCCATTTGACCTAATTGTACAATATCGCACAATCACTCATCACTCATACAAATCAGTTCGCAATCGGCCATCAAGAGCGCCGCGCGTGCTCATATAGTTCGCAAACGGCCATCAAGAGCGCCGCGCGTTCTCATATTGTAACATCCTTTCTGTAACAAGTTATCAGTTAAATATATTTCAAGTTTAAATCATAAAGTTTATCATTTATCAAATCATATTGTTTCGGCTAACCCCGAACATTGGTCCTTCGAGCTTTCCGAATAAAGCGGGATCCTTACGCGTGTTCATCAGTGAACTGTAACTGTGTCACCGGTTCCGCTCAGTACCTATCGGAAGTACACGTGTCAATATCGGACACCACGTCAAGACTGTGTCGTTGTGCAACCAAGGCATCACGACACGTAACCAGATCAAGGACAGGAGGGGTGCAATCAAGAGACACCCTATCCCCGAGGCAGCAAGGTCTTGGGTTGTCATCAGACATCAAGAGTCAGCCAGGAGCCGGGAGAGCATCTATCCTCGGCGCTAACATCTTCAAGTAGCAGGGAGTTGCTGATTTTTTTTTCAAGTAAGATCAGTCCTTTTTGCTTAAACCATCATGTCCACGTTTGAAGATATCTTGGCCACGCAGCAGCAACTGGCTGCGGGCATTGAACAAACCTGGACTAATTTCAAGAAAGATAGTTCAGAGAGAAAGACTCCAGATTATCTGCAACGTCGCTTAGACGTACTGGATAAATACTGGATCGAGTTCGAACATAACCACGCAAGGTTATTAGAGTTAGGTGATGAGTCTCAGTATTTCGACAACAATGAATATGAGAGGGTAAAGGAGAGGTACGGTTCAGTTCGATCAGGCATACAGAATTATAAGCAACCTTTAGGTATCGATAGGCCTAGCACTCCTGTTCTACAAGCAGCAAAGTTCAACCCTTCTCCTTTCATCAAGCCAGCCGATGTCTACCAGCCAGCGGCATCGTCATCACCAGCAACAAAAGGTACGAATAGTAAAACGGACGATATGCTCAAGAGGCAACAGAGTAATTTTAAGGCTTTTCACCGTTCCGTGATTACTATAGACATAGATACTGTATCAGAAAAGTGGGAGTTTGAAGATATGCTACGTACACTCAAGGCACGCTGGAACACCATCGACACTCTGCACTGGGAGTTGGACAGTGAGCTTGACGAGTCCAACAAGAAATATGAAGAGGCTTTCTCAAGGTATGAAAAGGAGTATATAAGAATCAAAAAGGAGATTAATAGGAAGATGTGGTCTCTCTCGCACAGAGAGAAGTCTACGCCGCAGATGGAGATACCGACCTTCAGCGGTAACTATAACAACTGGGCTTCATTCAAAGACCTCTTCACCGAAATCATACACAACAATCCAACTATGTCGCCTGCTCAGAAAATGCAGCACCTTAAAACCAAGGTCAAGGGTGAGGCAGAGAGGTTGGTACAACATCTATCCGTGAGTTCAGACAACTATACTACTTGTTGGGAAATTCTGAACCAGAGGTATAACAACAAGAAACTTTTATTCACATCTCAACTTAATACTTTATTAAATCTTCCTGCTATGCAACAACAATCCGTATTCAATATTAAGCGTCTACACGATACGACTTTAGAGTGTTTAAACGCCATTAAAAATATGGGAGTCGATGTCAGTACCTGGGACCCTATCATCGTGCACTTGTTGTCCCAGAAACTGGATACGGAGTCATTCACGGACTACGTTGAATCAGTTAAACAACCGAGAGAATTGCCAGTACTTAAGGAGTTTTTAGACTTTCTAGAGAAAAAGTTTACTGCTCTAGAAACTACGCGTAGGAAACAGGAATCCTCCACGTCTAAAAACTCAGGGACTTCATACCAAAGTAACGTCAAAACTCAGAACCACAGCCCTATCCATAAATCAGTTCTCACTAAAAACTCATTCTCCTCAAGTATAAAACTTGCGCAACCTACGAGCAACAACGCAGGGTTGGCAATAGCGAGATACAAGTGTTCGCTATGCAAAAGTAACGACCATGGAATATACTTTTTGCCAAAAATTTCTGGACATGACTCCTTACATCAGACGGAAGGTTGTAGGAAAATTACAACTTTGCCAGAATTGCCTTCATTATCATCCGGGAAAAGCGTGTTTATCCAACAATCTATGCCGCACTTGCAATAAAGATCATAATAGTTTATTACATGAAACATTTACGCAATCAAGTAGCGTGACAACGGAAGCGGTCAGCGAGGGGGCGAGCGCGGGCGCGGGAGCTCGGCCAACGCCAATGCTAACTCAAGAAAATTTGTGAAAAGTAGTTCACACGTGTCCCAGCAGAACGAATCGATTGAAATATTGTTACCAACCGCTATTATCAAGGTTCAATGTGCGGATGGTTCATACCAAACGATGCGGGCGCTCCTAGATCAAGGTTCCCAAATCTCCTTGATCACTGAACACGCAGCCCAGTCTTTGAAATTACCAAGACAAAGATGCAAGGGTATCGTATCAGGTGTCGGTGAAAAGGAGAGTAGTTGCAAAGGGATGCTGAATGTCAAATGCATGTCAGTCGCTAATGACTTCACTTTTGAAACTAATGTCCTGATCATGAAAAACTTAATCAAACATTTACCAAGTTACACGTTCTCGAGACCAGACTGGTCTTATCTCGAGAACATCACGTTAACAGATCCTGAATTTTATGTCAGTCGTCCTGTAGACATCCTGCTTGGCGCTGACGTATATTCTCACATCTTATTAGACGGAGTATGCAGGGTAAACTTAAACCTACCGACCGCCCAACAAACAAGGCTGGGCTGGATCTTAAGTGGCAACGCCAAAACATTTCATTGTAATGTTGTATTACATAATCTCGAGGATAATCAGCAATTCTGGGAGATGGAAGATATATCAGACCCATCTGACGTATCGACCGAAGATCAACGCTGTATTGAATACTATCAGGCCACTACCATCAGACAAAAAGACGGCAGATACCAAGTAAGACTGCCTCTAAAACCAAATTATCAAGAAAATTTGGGACTTTCAAAACATAAAGCAATAGGACAATTTTACACGTTAGAACAAAAACTCGATAAACAAGCGGATATTGCACAAGAATATAAGTTATTTATCGACAATTATTTAGCACTTGGACATATGAAACCAGTTGACGACGGCAATTCGACGCTTGAATGTTATTTGCCGCACCATTGCGTCACGCGACCTGGCCACGCTTTGCGCGTAGTTTTCAACGCGTCATCAAAAACATCGAGCGGCTATAGTTTAAATGACGTAATGTGTCGGGGTCCAAACTTACAACAGGATCTCCAAAGTCTCATCATCAAGTGGAGACAATACAGATTTGCCTTTACCGCCGACATTGAGAAAATGTTTAGGCAAATATGGCTCAATGATCAAGATCAGCTGTTACAAAAAATCATTTGGCGAAACCATCACTCACAAAAATTACAAGTTTATCAGCTAGTTACCGTCACATACGGCACAAAGGCGGCTCCATTTCTAGCTATGATGACTCTTAAGCGATTAGCCAGCGATGAGAGAGGGAACTATCAAGAAAGTTCCGCGCCAAGTGTTCTCGAAGAATGCTTTTACATGGACGACCTGCTCCATGGCGAACATTCCGTACAGGCAGCTAAGCAGCTACAAGAAGAGTTAATCAGCCTCTTAAAATCAGGTGGCTTTAACTTAAGGAAGTGGAAATCCAATGTACCTGAGCTTCTACAAGGTGTTAACATGGAAGAAAACAACCAGGATGTTTTCGACTTCAAACAAGCAGAGTCAATAAAGACCTTAGGGCTCGGGTGGGACCCCAAATCAGACCACTTCACGTTTCAACCAAAAATTGATACCAAAACTACATGGCCCACTAAAAGATCGCTCTTATCGGATATATCCAAACTATTTGATCCTTTGGGATGGCTCGCTCCTGTAACTACCAAGCTAAAAATCTTATTCCAAGACACATGGAAGACAGATACACAATGGGACGAACAGGTACCGAAGGATATATACGATAAGTGGACCAAAATCAAGGTCGACATAGACACCATCACTCATTACCAAGTACCCCGTTGGCTGGGAACAGAAGAAAAAGATCAGATCGAGCTCCATGGATTCTGTGATGCAAGCACTAAAGCCTACGGATGCGTTATATATTGCCGCAAAAAACAAAACAAACAATCAGTAATCCTTGTTGCAGCCAAAACCAAACTTGTTCCGCTCAACAAAGACGTGTCACTTCCTCGGCTTGAGTTGAACGGTGCAGTCTTACTATCTAAATTAATGGCTAAGGTCATGGCAGGTCTCAGCAGCCATAACATCCAGATCTACGGCTGGGTGGACTCCATGGCTGTCTTGGGATGGCTCCACGGTGACTCCGAGCGATGGAAGCCGTTCGTTGCCAATCGAGTGAAGCAAGTCACCTCCGTCATGCCACCCGGCTGCTGGAGGTACGTTAAATCAAAGGATAATCCAGCTGATTGCGCCAGTAGAGGCCTTACAGCGTCTCAATTAAAAGATTTTCAGCTCTGGTGGCAAGGTCCTGAATGGCTACCCACATATCAAGCAGAGAGCAAGAAAGATGAACCCAATTACACCACTGACCAAGAAATGAAAAAGAAACCCACAGTCAATGTTGCACAATCGTGCAGTAGCAACATCGTTAAAGGTTTACTAACAAAACACAGTTCAATATCAAAATCAATTAAAATCTTAGGTTGGATCATGAGATTTGTCAAAAGAAACAGTAAACAAAACTATCTATCATGTGATGAGCTACGCAAGTCAAGAGAGTTTATAGTTAAAGAAGTCCAACAAGAAGAATTTAATGAGGAGTTAAGCAGTCTGAAAGCCAAGAAAAGCATTAGTACCAAGAGCAAGCTGCACGAATTTAATCCTATTTTGGATGAAAATGGAGTTTTGCGAATTGGCGGCAGGCTCAGACACGCTAATATCGATGAAGAAACAAAACATCCTGCTATCATCCCAAGTAAGAGTCGATTAGCAGATTTATTAATCGATGAAGCTCATGAGCTCACGTTCCACGGAGGAGCTCGTTTAACAACATCGTTCCTAAGACGTAAATATTGGCTCATCGGTGGCGTCAACGCCTGCAAGAAACGCCTGCGCCTATGTATAAAATGCAGAATTCATAGTCCAGATCAACAATATCAAATAATGGGAGACCTACCGCCATCCCGGTCTAACCCATCACGTCCTTTTCATCACACGGGTGTGGATTACACCGGTCATATCCTGATCAAAGCCAACAAGGGCCGTGGCATCAAAACCACGAAAGGATATGTCGCCGTTTTTGTATGTATGACCACCAAAGCAGTCCACCTGGAACTAGTATCCGACTTAACAGCGTCGGCGTTCCTATCAGCGCTGCGTAGAATGGCCGCAAGAAGAGGCGTACCCGGTCACATCTATAGCGACCAGGGCCGAAACTTCATAGGGGCTAATAAAATATTACAGGATGAATTTGAAAGATTAAATCAAGAAAATCTTACAGAAATTGCTAACATGGGCATAGAGTGGCATTTTAACGCTCCGTCTTGGCCGTCAGCAGGAGGGCTATGGGAGGCTGCCGTTAAAAGTCTCAAATACCATCTCAAACGCGTAATTGGTGAGCAAAAGCTCACATTTGAAGAGTATAGCACCATCCTGACTCAATTGGAAGGGTGTTTGAATTCAAGGCCCCTGTGCTCCCTATCAGAAGACCCCAGCGATTTGAACGTTATCACACCAGCTCATTTTCTAGCAAGTGGTCCTGTGTTAACCATCACTGAAACTGAGACTGACATGAGAACTAGATGGTATCTAACTCAAAAAATATACAAGGACATCTGGGATCGCTGGTCAAATGAATATCTTACACTTCTAGCAGCAAGAAGCAAGTGGAGGAAACCACAACGTAATATCAAGGAAAACGACGTTGTGATTATACGAGATGATAACTTGCCCCCGGGGAAATGGCCCCTAGGCCGCGTAGTACAGCTCCACCCCGGGAGCGATGATTACGTCAGAGTAGTCACTCTCAAAACAAAAAACGGATTCATGCAGCGTCCAATTGTCAAACTCTCTGTACTACCAGTCCATGAAAATCAAGACCAGAACTATCAAGACAATCAATCATCAGATCAAACAAAACCAAGTTCCCGCAAATCCAAAGCCTATAGCTTCGCAAGCTTAGCAACGGTATTTTTATTATTCTTTATGACAATTATAAGTTCAGCCCAATGTTCGTACAACATGACTCCGTTACAAAACAATAGCCTTTATTTCGATAGCATTACGAACATGCATATAATTCGAGATGACTGGCGCCTAGTAGTCTACTACGACACCCATCCTTATCAAGACGGTAACACGACACTAAATAAATATATCAAGTACCTCAATGAGTTGTGTATCAATATAAAAGAGCAATCACATTGCCGCGAGATAATGTTACAAGTGCAGCACGAGTTCGCGGAACTACAATATTACAATAACATCTTGATACATCAGAAACCCGACACGCGCTCGCGCCGCCGCCGCGGTCTCATAGACGGTGTCGGATACATCGCAAACAGTCTTTTCGGCGTATTAGATGGGCGTTTCGCGGAAAAGTATGAGCGCGACATACAACTCATCAAGGATAATCAAAAGCATCTCGCAGCCTTATGGAAGAATCAAACCTCAATAGTAGAAGCAGAATTCAATCTGCTTAAACGAACTGAAGGGATCATGGATAAGCATCATAAGATCATAAACCAAAGGTTTAATCAAATCGAGAATGCAGTGAACCAATTAAATGTTGCACTTCAGAACATATCATTAATAAACGAATTCCTCAGCACAGCCATGATGGCTACCAACCTCTTACACAACCTCAAAGATATACAACAAACCTTATTGGATACTGTAACTAACATATACAATGGAAAGTTCAATTTCCATCTGTTAACTCCTGACCAGATAAGGTATGAGCTGAACGTCATAGCAGGCCAACTCCCAAAGGACTTGTCTCTACCTGTGGACAGTTTTGACTTTTCTGATATCTACAATCTACTGCAAGTACGGACTCGAATCACATACAGCTATATCATATTCGAGATCAAGATCCCACTTATCAGCAGAGATATGTATGAGATTTTGAAGCCTATACCGATTCCTCATTTATCAGAAAACCATAAACAATTAACTATAATACCAGCAGCTCAATATCTCGCCATAAATGTTAATAAGGATGCGTTTATACCATTTTTCGATAAAGATTTCGACGCATGTCTAACCAGAAATCCTAGAATAATCCTATGCCATATAAGAAAGCCTGTTTATCATATTCAAGATGATCAGAGCCTTTGTCAGCGATTACATAATTCAAGAGATTGCCAAACAATTAGCAGCCCATGTTCGAATAAATGGGTAGAATTACAGAAAATAAACACGTATTTTTATTATTGTTGCGATAGGTGTCAGTTGAAGTTGCTATGCGAAGATCAAGTTACCGTAGTGCAATTGACCGCCGCTGGCCTATTTAACGTCGATCAAGGTTGCATTATTAAATCAGCTGACTTCCTAGTTCATTCACATAAAGAAGCATCAAGTAAATTGAGTATCCGCGCTAGAATAGAAGCGCCTGAAATTTCGCCTATCAACCGTATCTTTAATATCTCTTTACCAGTACTTTCAATACCAGACAAGGAAAGTAAAGCATGACTCATCATCATGATCTTCAGCTACAAGAGATCAGAGAGCAGATAGACGTTATGAAACGTAATGAACCTCTTGCGGAAAGCGTTTCATATCATGACGTCCATCATTATGCGGCCATATACTTGTTATTCGTCGCCGTGGGAGCGTTGGGAGCAGCCTTCATTTGGTGGCGCTGCAGGCCTTCAGCAGCAAGCGCAGCAGCAGCGGCCGTGGAGGCAGCTGCCGAGCAGCCGCACCCGACCCTCCGTCGTAGTGTTAGTGTTAGTGCAGTGTGTGGTGAATATAAAATGGGCAATCAGTGTAGTGATATCGAATTAAGTGAGCTCCCTAAACAAAGTGCGCGCGTGTCCAACCAAAATAAAAGCACAACGCCGGTGCTACGTTCAGTGTTTTCCTTTCCTGATCACAGTGCTTAGATCATAGTAAAACTAACAGAAATTGTTTTATCATCTTGTAACTAGTAGTTAAGCTCATGCTTATCTCCATTTCTCACTAACAACCTCACTTTCTCCCGCCCGGGAATATGTACGAGCAACGTACATTTAGCCGAATCATCACCATTTCACGCCATTTGACCTAATTGTACAATATCGCACAATCACTCATCACTCATACAAATCAGTTCGCAATCGGCCATCAAGAGCGCCGCGCGTTCTCATATAGTTCGCAAACGGCCATCAAGAGCGCCGCGCGTTCTCATATTGTATCATCCTTTCTGTAACAAGTTATCAGTTAAATATATTTCAAGTTTAAATCATAAAGTTTATCATTTATCAAATCATATTGTTTCGGCTAACCCCGAACACATTTAAATTGCGGTATTTTATAATATACAAGCAAACATATCGTTTTAAGATATGTTGTTTTAAATAAAACTTAATAGAGTAATGCTAACATAATAAAATGTTTTTAAGTTAATCAGCATTTGCTAACAGTACCTACCCTAATTATTGCTAATTAAAAATATTATATAATGTAAATGCGCTATATGATGTACATAAACCGCTCTAATGTGCAATTCTGTATTTCACTTTTATTGGGTGTGGTGACTAATGTAATACACTAACATGCTACACACTCCAGCTTTTTTAAACTAGTTTCACTTACATGTAAAACCAATCATTTTTAATATGTCAATTGAACGATTACCAATAAGTTATACATCATCTAAATTAATAGATTCGCACTCATCTACACGAGATTCGTATTGTTGAAACAATCGTTCGCCCAACTCCTTTAGACCCTGTTCCTCGTCGTCATTCTTCGTCCAGCTCGCGCCCCACACACCAGTGTTACCGACAATTCTTTCCGCGAACACCGCCAACACTACCGCCAGCGGGTAGTTTGCTTGGCAAGACACCTCCTTAAAGTACCTCGAGTCGAGGATTCGAGCCCATCGGTAACTAGTTTCGCGACACGTCGCCCTTTTATATTCATCAAAGAATTGAGTGAGCTTTTCCCAAGAAGCACGCGTTTCGTCCCGCGTTGTCACTTTCACTATTCGTTTAACATCATCAACGGTAACTTCAGTGCAAATGCTGTGCCACATCATAACCAAATTCAGACCATAGTCGGCGGTGTAATTCAAAAGACCGTTCTTGAGTAAGTACTTAAAATATTTATCTGTAACTCGATCCGATTGAATAATAAGCTTAGCGAACATTATAGAAGTGTTTTTGTCCCTCCTGCTGAAGGTTCTGAAAGCACCTTTCAAACATCGTTTGTGCGGCGGAGCGTAGGCGATTCCAGGTGACAGTTTCTGGAAGTGACGTAGGAAGCGGAGGAACCTCGCGCTGTGGAACGTGGTGGCGAGGTGTTTGTAGCTCTTGGTGACGGCGCGCAGCAGCACGAGCGCCAGCAGCGCCATCAGCGCGCGCAGCAGCGCCCGCGCCGTGCTGCTCTCCCAGCGCCCCAGCAGGGACTCGCAATACCTTATGAATGCAGAGTTCTCAACCGGCCCGTACTCAATAACCGTATCGTCTAATTTCATTGGTTTCGCATCGAATTGTATGTCTTCCCAAACACTTGAATGCGAATGTTTTGCAATATCCGCTTTTTTGTTTAGAAAAATGTTAAATCTTGATTCGTTTCTTTGTTTTAGCTCATCTAATTCTTGTTGATTCAATCCCAATAAATCAAGAATGGGATTCGGGTGATCGTAACAGATTACTGAGTCGACTTCCAATTGCTCAGTATCTGGTGCTGATGTTGGGGGTTCTGTTTCCGTTTCTTCATTCTTAATTTCTTCTTTCTCTTCTTTCGTTTCGTGAACAATTATTCTTCTGACCTCCGCTGCTACTTTGTCTTCGGGGCTCAAATGGAACAGAGTGCCATCGTCGCGGAACTGTCCCGGTGACCACACTATAGATTCGTTATACGGGGAGCGCGGCATGATCGCCAGAACAGCGAACACGATGTCGTCGACTCCGAGCCCCTTCTGCCTTCTCCCGCCCAGGTAGAAGTCCAGAAACCTAGTGATGATACGTTTTTGCACAGACAGATCGTTCACTGTCGGGAAGAAAGCCTCAGATGCGATATTTTTACATTCTTTATCGTTCCACTTCAAATCGACATGTTCATTATTTTCAGGTTTTCCGCAATCGTTCGTGTCGTCGCTCATCTTGCTTCTGAGAAGAAACATAAAAATAATTACTTATTGTAGGTATAATGTTACAGCAATAGGGTGAATTTCCCGACACCAAATCGTAAACGGCACGGCTGAAACTGCTAGTGCAGGATGGCACTTTTAACTTGTAATATTTTTTTAGATAAAAGGTGTTGTCTCCTATAGGTGACTATAAATATTTTTAAATTATGATTATCGCTAATTAGGTAAAAAATCTTAAACCCCTAATTGTATCATATCGGTGACGCGGCACAATTTGTTTTTCAGTATACTTTTAATCGTTTCACATCCATAAGTAAGGACTGGTAAAATACAGGTCTCGAATGTTTTCTTTTATGCGGTTTCCTAGATCCTTGCTTTTTACTAATTCCTTCAATGACCAGTACCTTTTCCATCCTTGAGATATTCGCCTGTCTATTTCCTTTGTCATTTCATTTGTTGGAGAAATGATCTGTCCTAGGTATATATATTCATTTACATATTCGATCTTGTTTTCATCTACTAAAACATCTATCTCTCTTGAGTTTGTCATTAGCTTTGTCTTACTGGCGTTGATCTCTAGGCCGGCTTCTCTACTTATGTTTGCTAAGCTCTGCATCATTTGTTCAATTGCTACTGGGTTCTCTTCAAGAATAGGAAAGGCTAAAAAATGCCAACGAGCCATGGAAAGAAGTATGCTGGGGATAAAACTTAAAGATAAAGTCAGGAGTGCAGACATAAGAACAAAAACAAAGATCACAGACATTCTTTCCCGGATAGACACTCTGAAATGGAGATGGATTGGACATACACTTCGTCACCCCATTAACAAATGGAGCAAACAAGTCACCCTATGGCAACCAAGAGACGGAACCAGAAGAAGAGGCCGCCAAGTCAGGCGATGGGAAGACGACTTGAAACAGACAGCGGGACCATTCTGGATGAGAGTAGCCAGAGACAGGAACCACTGGAAGGAACTGGAGGAGGCCTATGCCAAAAGGCACACCGAACTTAGGGATTTCTTGTAACCTTATGTTTTGGAATAAAGGCTATTATTATTATTATCATTATTATACTTTTAATCATATTTTAAAAACAGTTGATTTTTTAGGGATTTATCTTTTTTTATTTAAATCCTTAATAATGACAGTACCTTATTGCGGAAAGTTCAATACAAAATCTGTTATATTTAATGAATGGTAAGTACAAATTCACGTGTCCAAATGAGATATGTCATCGCGGTGAATTTTCGTTGTACGCGAATATCTAGGCATCGAAAAACACTAGCTTTCTTGCCATTGCGCAGTAAATCTGCGCATCAGTGCCGCCTAAGCGCTTAACGTAAGAGAACGTGTGTTGCTGTTTGCAGTTCCCGCCAAAAACGTAAGTAAGTCGGTTTCGGTGACTGCGTACCGTTTTTGTCATTCACGTGAATGGATATAAGTTGTGATCCAATCATTCGGTATGTCTATAAAATCTATGTACTATTACTAAATGTCGCTCAATTAAGTAGGTCGTATCAATTTATTTATTTTATTCATATTTTCCTTGTTGTGCTTATTTTTATGGGCTGTTTATAATATCGGTGACCTCATTCCGGTGAATTCGGTGACCTAAATTGACCACCGGAATGAGAAAAAATGTCATTCCAGTGACTTTTTTTAATTTCGGTGAGAATTTGGTCATTTCGGTGATTATTATCTTCATTTCGGTGATTTCTTTTGTCATTCCGATGTCAAATTACTTCATTTCGCTGAATAAAGACCTTAATTTATTTTGTTACATTGTAATTTCGAAAGGAATATATTTTTATTTTTATTGTTGATAATTACAATATATTTGTTGATTTATTCTTACATGTTCCCAGATGAATTTCAGATTAAATTTTTTTAGACAAAAGAAATTTTTATTACATAATAAATCAGATTAAATTATTAAAATCTATGTGTGGTTGTAATCAATACCTTTATTTTTCACTAGCTGTGCCCGCGACTTCGTTTGCGTGGGCGATTTTTCATACAAAAGAATTTTCCGGATTATTCCCGTTCCCGTGAGAATTTCGGGAATTCCTTTCTTAATGCACCTCTTCGGTACCTAAACTACGTCCTTACCAAATTTCAAGTGCCTACGTTTAGCCGTTTAGACTGTGCGTCGATATGTCAGTCAGTGATTCTTCTTTTATATATTTAAGAGTATCCTCTTAATAATAAAATATACTCGCAAATGGACTCTGGATTAAAGTAATAACAGAGTAACTTGAAATGTTTGTCAATTTAAAAATGGTAAGTTATTCTTCTTCTTCTTCTTTTCGTGTCGATGGCAAAACACTTAAAATTATTTTGGAGAATTCCGCCACCCGGACCGCGGTTGTTGACCCTTCTATCAGCTCAATTTGTGTACAGGAGTCGGGACAGGCGGGGCATGAAGTGAGGTGAGCCATGGACATTGGTGAGAGACCACATAGGCACGCGATATCCTCCTGTCCAGGAAACCCCCACCTAAACATATTATCTTTGCATTGGCCAACCTGGCTACGGAGTCTGTCCAGGGACCTTCAGGTTAACCATGGCAAATCGTGTCCTGCTGGAAGGCTTTCTGAAGGCAGAACCAAGGGGACGGGTGGAGCAAACGTGTTAGACCAGAGGTTAAGACGAGCAGAAGATGGATCTGTGTCAAGATTCGGTACTTTCTAAATATAAATATAAAGCTATGCCTACTTTAACTTCTGTGGTTGTCCCTGCCATGTTATATTTAGTCTGAGAGTGTCTGATCCCTAAGGCTGAAGTGAGGTTTATTTCTATGTTTTCACAGGATTGTGTTTGTGATATGAGCGCCAAGTCATCGGCAACATTGTCGGTCTTTTGTGTAGATGTTGAAAAGTAGTGATTCCAACAAAACGGTCATCAGTCAGGGTAGAGACCCTGGGGATTACCGTTTTTTTGGGATCGCCATCTGCTTATTTCTTGAGACAAATGGACCTGAAAGCTACGGTTGCGGAGCAGCTCACCAAGTACTTTTATAAATTTCTAGTCATTGACCATCGAGTAGACTTTACACAAGAGATGCTTCAGGTTCACTGTATCATAAGCTGCTGTCAGATCCACGCATACAGCGCTGTAATCATTCTCATTTCAAAACTATCATTTATGTGTTATTTATTTTGGTTCACAAAACAGAATAACATTAGTGAAGCTTCTGAATTACAAATACAAATCTTATGGACTAGACGTTTATGATAAAATGGCATGTGTTGGGTGAGGTTTAACGTCTGGTTACAACATGATTTTTTAGGTCTGAATCCTATCTGTTCTGGAATTAAGTGCTGATCTAATAGGTGATAGGCGGTTAAGCAAAAGTCGTTGAGATAATTTGTTTGTGTGACTGATCAAGGATAATGGGCGGAAGGTTTTTAGGGTCATCTAGAACTTTTCCCGGTTTTGGAATGGCAGTATCAAGATCCATAGACGTGATAATTTCGCAGATTGTAGACAATCATTGAACATCGGTTGTAACCAGCAAATAGTCATAGGATCCAAGTTTTTAAGTTGTTCTGTGGAAATGTCATCAACACTCGATGCTTTACCAGATTTCAAGTATCTAACACCAAAAATGATATCGTCAAAAGGCTGGCTCAGTAAATTCTCTTTCGGAAGGCATTGTACAAGTTGAATTCTGGGAAGGCGAGTGTACGATTTCTTATTCAGCAACAGTTGATGAGCAATTTTGTTTGCAGTAACTTTACTTGGAACTTTGGAGGAGAGGGCTCACCGGTCCATTTATGGATTGTGGTCTAGGCCCTTTTACTATTGTGGGTCATGTCAATGCTGGTGACTGTATTAATCCATTTGGTTCGCTGGTTTGCATGGATAGACAGCATTAAGATTTCACAAGCATCACATGTGTCTTGTGAAAATGGATCGGCATTATAGGCGGATTCATAATTTTTAAACGGCGCAGATGACTCTTGAGTCAAACCCGGGACGTTGGAAGTACGACAGCCTCTTGGGATATGTTGGCACGACGATTTCCAGATGATACCTACGAATCGTTCGTAGTTCGGTAATGAAGCTAGCTTTATAATGGCTTTGTCAATTGTTTAACGAATTATTGCACTACTGCATATTGCACTTAATCGGTCTATGTAAGGATAGGGGTATTGATTACACTGAGAGCTGAATCTGGAATTGACAAAGATCAAGACTGGGTTGTATCCACGTTTCCATCGACCACTGTTAATCGATTAACGGAGATGCATTTTTATTGATAAGGCCGAAGTTTTAATTTTAGTAAGAAAAAAATCTGTTACTGTGTGATGAATACACTCTTCAAAACGTAGGTTGTAGGCTGTATACTTGGTAACAATTTACTTTTTTTCGGTGATTACATAAGTAATTTCATTTCGGTGTATTGCGTTTCTCATTTCGGTGATGAGAAGTTTCATTTCGGTGAACTCTTCTTTCATTTCGGTGCCACCAAAATTTCAAAGTACTATATCTCTTAAGTGTATGAATCTAATTTAATGTCGTGTTAAAATTAATTATAACGATAGCGTAAATAACAATTCTACATGGTTGTTTTTTGAAAAAAGTAACAAATAAAAAAGTTCACCGAAATGACAAAAAATATGGACTTGTTGAAATTGACCCAATAATAATTGTAGGTTAATATTACAGAATACTTGTCATATATATTATGTCATAGGCAATGTGTATAATACGATTAATTTCATACATTGCCTGAGTTAAATTAATATTTCACAAAGTCACATACATCGATCTGATCCAGTGGTAAGTAGCTTAAGCACTTGTTTTACGTATATCCGAAACGACAGATAGGTACACAAATAAACTTAACTGACACACCCAGACACGGAACAAATACCTACCGTTATTAATCATAAAAATATTTATTCCCGAGTGGGAATCGAACCCACTGATCTTGCAACCGTAGTTAATGTCAATAACCACATTTCCGCCGAGTCAGTCGCTTATTAATGTGACCGATTATTTTTTTAATGTGACCGTGATAGTAATAAAACACACTAAGAGCTCGTTCCCACTTGTCGGCTATCGGATCCGTATATTAATCGGATGTCGGTGCCTTTGTTCACACACACGATTAATAATCGGTTGTCGGCCATGGTCGAAGCTAGTGTCAATTTTAAACATTCTACGCGAAGTGCACGATAGACGTCGACGAATTTCTTGTTGTGATGTATTATTATTTAAGAAGAAAACCAGGAAAGACAGCCAAGGAAAGAAAATATTAGGTGCACCCAATCCTGAGAGAAAGATTTAGTTTGGGAATATTTCAGAATTTAATAACACAATTGAGGAGCGACGAAATAAAGTTTTCGATAACTACATTCAACCATCTATTGGCTCAAATATCAGTGAGCATAAACTACCAAAATTATTATATATAATATTTATCGGCCCCGACATCAGACGAATGTGAACAGCGCCATTCTTCATCATAAGCGAGCGAGATCCGACACGATTTTTTTCCGGGCGTAGAGGGCTGGCAAAACACCCGACATTTCTTGTCGGAGCCGACACAAAATCGGTTTCCGATAAGTGTGAATAGCTTCATATATAATGCTCTGCCACTATAACCTCCGTTTAATATACGGATCCGACACCCGACAAGTGGGAACGAGCTGTTACTTTAGGGGTGAGAGCCATCCGATGACAAGGCTCCTCCAAGCCATCATCGTTAGTCAGTTAGGAAAAAAAAAAAAAACGAGCTGTTACAGAAACCAAACATTTTCCGTGTCCGTAAGTGATAAAAATAAATATAATTTTTACTTTCTATTTGTTATTTTTTTCCTAACTGACTTACGATGATAGCTTGGAGTAGCCTCGCCATCATCACCGGACAAAAAAAATTAAGGATGTTAGCCTGAGGGTGCCCCCCAACGGGGCTCGACCTCGGCTCAGGGCGTCGTTATGCGGTCCCTTACGCCCCGGCACGTGCCGGTATCGGGCAGTAAGGAGAGACTATTTTTAGCAAGTATCGTACGTAGTTATGCAAGGACCGAGTGCTTAATACCTTCATTCGTACAAACAACAATGTAGTTAATGTATTTCTAGATAATAAGTCATTATTATCTCATACCTATATCTAAACATCTCCAGTATAATGTTCGTTCATTTAAAGCTACATGAGCTTATCTTTTCTCATTAATTTATTATGTAAGTAGGTACCTTGTATTGAAATAGATGTTTCTTGTTTCATAACAGGTCAATGCGTAGATAAATTTAAATCCCGGCAGTCTATACACGTTTTATAAAATAGTTGTTCATAATTTCAAACTTTTCCTTTTCTTCTCGGACCTTTAGGGCAAAATGAGAATGACCCTTACATCGCAGGATATGCCACAGAGATAAAAACAAACCTTGTTTATATAGTTAAGTTATCTGTGTTTATTCTATGAGAAAATTATTTAAAAACATTTTTATTAAGTCAATCGTAGTAGTAACCATCTGTATGTACTTACATTTAAGCAAAGTTGCACTTTATCCCCGTGAGGTCAATAACACTGCTGTCTTTTATTATTCCACTGACCCAATTTTATTATTTAAAACACATTTCATTATTTTCATTAATCTTGTGTGTTTTTGTCCAAGAGTATACAAAGAGTGACGTGTT
Organism: Maruca vitrata; assembly: GCA_039566165.1. NCBI lineage: Eukaryota > Metazoa > Arthropoda > Insecta > Lepidoptera > Crambidae > Maruca > Maruca vitrata. The sequence goes on along the minus strand of CM076928.1, from coordinate 1,004,523 downwards.
CACAATAAATGGAACGAATGACTAACTACATACAACAGGACGCATATATCTTACGAAATGTGTAATACGTTGAATGGGGGAAGTACCATACCAGAGTTGGATTAGAACAATAGAGGCAGTTTCTTTTATCAGTATGGCAACACACCCAATTTATTAACTGATAAATAAAACCTCTAGCGACATCTAGGTTCTGCGGTAAAGTCTTCTAATTGCAAATAATAATCAATACTCATATTTTTTATTAGGTACCACACACATTCTTTATATTTTTGTCAATCAAGTCGTTAACCAAATTTCATATTGTGTTTTGACTTATTTATTTATCCCATTGGGTAATACGTATTCAAGAAGAACCATGTTAATTCTATCATAAACATCTAGATGGCAGCACTAATAACTAAAAAAACAACCACTACGCTTTGAAGAAGTGAAATACTTTTAAGGTAAAGTACCTTTGTAAAGGAAGGTAAAAAACCCAGTTATGAAGAGCTTAAGGAAACATTTTGGTATTCTCGATTTTTACTGAACTCAATACAGATTCACAATCAAACTGGCTATTTCTTTGATATAATTGAAAAAATATATAAATTTATAAGAAACGTAAATATCGATAAGTTTTTATAAAAACCAATGAAAGCAGAGAACCATAGAGTATATTATACATCTGAGAGTCAGTGGTAGCAATTCTATAATCTGTGGTGCTAGTTTGATGAGCTGAGATAATTAAATAAGGAGTTAATAAAATAAAACCAATAAGAACCTAATACGATAATTTATTCACCAGTGTTAGAGAAACAATACACATTTACTGTTTATTAAACTATGGCATATTCAATCTGTTCACTTCTTGGGTGCGGCTGCGGGTTCGTCGATGGGATCTAGCTTGGGCTCCTCGAACTTGAACGAGGGGAATGCAGTCATATCCACGCCAGAACCGCCTCCGTACTGCTTCTCAAGCTTTTCTAACTCGGTCTTGAGTTCCTTCTGGATTGCTGGGCTGGGGTCCACCAGTTTACCGCCACTGAAAAAGACAGTTATTATAAAGTACTTATATAGCACTAGGCATGTTTGCATGGCAGTCAACACAATTAATTACCATAAAACCTTGATCAAGAGAGGATACCCATATAAAAATTCATCAACTGTTTATTTTTCAACAAATTTTTGAAGGGAATCTTAAAACTAAAATACAATAGAACACTATTAATTAAATGTCCAATAATCTAAATACAAAATTTCAAATGTGTAGTCTTTGTTTTATTAATAACGAGTTTTAACTCACTGGGATCCAGATATTCAATAGGTTAGTTTATCCTAAGTCAGAATTGACATGCTATTTCATAATTAACAGTATGAATTAGGTAAATCAAAAAATGTAATAATTGAAATTAAAATTTTTGGAAAAATGAGAAATTTAAATTTAAATTTTTAGTCAGGGGATACCAGTCACAACTATCTGTCCGGTGGTTGGTGAACGGTATACGGGTAAGCAACCCCGGCTCCTTGAGCTACTATCGACTCAGTCCGATAGTATCCTTCCTCCCCTTTTCCTTCCCCCATCATATATCCTTGCTACTCACATATATACTTACATATTTTATGTATGTATGTATCGAAATTTAAAGATGGGTGTGAATGTTAGCTTTAAAACAGAGAAAATTATTTAAAAGCATTATACCAATCTATGAAATACAGAATTAGTAACATAATAATTTCAATGAAAACAATTTTGTTTACACACACTTAACAGTGTCTTTGTGGGGACCAAACGGCAATCAAAATAATAACTACCCTATTGTTATGGTTGTAGGCTAGAGACACCACACTGCATGTTCTGTGTCACACAGTTTATTTGTTAAATTTATTGTATGTGTCAGCTTATTATTCTTTATTACCAGTCCAGGTCCAATTAACCAAATCAACCCAGGTCTTGATTAATTTGGATAATTCGTGTTCTACTGTCAATACTAACATAAATTATATTTTTCTTATTGAATTAAATGAAATATATTTTTCTTCTTTTATAATTCAATCAATTATAAATTAACTTAACCTAAACCTATTCTTATGAATTAAAAATATATCTGAGATGCTGTCCACATAATATGAGTGTTATAAATCCTTTAGACCTACCCACACACATTCTATATGATTATTATAATAATTAATAAGTAATGTATTCTTCGAAAGTACAGTCCCCATTTTTATAATAATCATGTATATTGAAGTTATCCAACATATTATAGTATTCACAGTACCTAATAATAATAATATAACTAAGTATCTAAGTTAAAAGTTGCTATGTCTGACAAACATCGAAGGCTGCAAGGTCAATGATACTTACGAGCTCTTCTGCTTGTATTCGCGGATCTTGTCTAAGAAAAGCTGTTGAATAGGGTCTGTGGCTTTCTGTGCTGCCGCCAAGTTCCTGGTGACTACCACAGAGGTGCGTGCAGCCCGCAGGCCTCCGAGAAGTGAGGAGCTGAGCATCTGAAATACGACAGAAATCTAACCTCAAATATCGATTACATAACTCGGCTAGAAAATAACAGAAATCAAGAAATAACGGAAATGTATATAATTATTGCACATAAACAAATGTTTCATATGAGTAGATCTACATTAAATTATTTATTTCTTAGAATTAAAATACCTTTACAAAATTTCTGGACTGCCTTCAAATAAATGTCAGTCAGACAGATGTCAAAACTGATTTTTTTATGCTGGAAGTAATAGCCTCAGTACTCGTGCATACTATTATCTGTGCCCCAACATATTTTTTTTTAAATGAGTGACAAGGTCCGTGTCCGATATTTGAGGATTATGCATGTCGGTAGATTTCATTTTAAATAACGTATACAATACTTTAAATGATTATTATTAGTCTAAAAATATTTTATAAAATTTATTTACCGTTTTGGTTATTTCTCACAACCAATTTTTAAAATATTCTAGTATCAAGGCTGTATACTATTAGTTAAAAAATTTAAGTTTTCTTTTCGTTTCCCGCCATTTTTCATAGAAACCCTCGTCAGCGATAAAAGTTCAGTCTTTTATTTCTGCTATAATTTATACGCACTTGTAAGACTAAGTAATATTGTTTGATATTTGATTTAAAATGGATATCAGTGATATAAATAAGGTGGCAAATAGAAAAAGACTAAATGTAGAAGCGGAAAAACTTCGGGAAAAGGTTTCACGTGAAACAGCAAAAATAATTAAATTGAAGGTAAGAATATATTTCTTACCATCTTTAGCAAATTTTATTAAATAATTTGATTAAAACTACTGCGATTTTGTTAATTTCTTATAATTTTAAACGATACATGTTTTATTTGCGATTTGTTAATACGTATTACCTATCAAAAAGTTGAAAACTAATTTTATTTAAAGTAGGTAAGTAATAACAAATAGGTAATTGGTGCCGATTCAGGAAAGGCTCTGACCTCTCAGAAATCAAGCACTCCATTTGATTGTAGATCATCTAAAAGTGCGACAAGTATGTCCACAGGTAGCTCAGGACACCGCGTACTGGGACCTGAAGGAGAAGCTGCAGCAGGTGGAGGGCAACCATGAGCGCCTCCAGCAGAACATGGTGGAGGTATGTCACATGATACGTACCATACATACATATATAAAATCACGCCTTTTTCCCAGAGGGGTAGGCAGAGATCACTTCCAGCAATCCACTTTTCACCTCTGTGGGAAACGTGACGTGACGGGTTGTGGACCACGTCGCCGCCATTCTGCCTTGTGCATTGTTATAACAAGCAATTGTGTTCTCACGAGTAGCAAGGATATATGACGGGGGAAGGGAAAGGGGAGGAAGGATACTATCGCTTCGGATGATTTGGACTGAGTTGATAGTAGCTCGAGGAGGCCGGGGTCGCTTACCCGAATACCGTTCACCAACCACCGGACAGATAGTTGTGACTGGTATCCCCTGACAGATACGTTATTTAATTAAAACTCTAGCCCCCATTAGGGCGTTTCATGATCATCTCGGCCTATCGCTGTCCGCTGCTAAACATAGGCCTCTCCTAAAAGGCCGTTTACGTAGTGGTAAAAAAACGCAGGCGTACTAATTACCCTTGGATTTGTCGGTCCCAACCACCCGACACAGCACCTACGCAGCGTGTGGTGTGGCCTAAAACAGGATTATCGAGTTTGGGCGCTATTATCGTTATGTAAAACTAGTATTTTTTTAAAACTTAGGTGCAGATGCAGCACGAGGCTATCTCCGGCCAGTACCAAGACGAGCTGAGACTGCGCCCCGAGACACTTAACAAGTACGTATCCACAGTTTCCTAATAATAATTTCGTTTAAATAACTAAATAACAGATGGGTACTTCTGGTGGTCTGCATCTGCAGCCGGCGCTTTATCATAGTCGCTTAAAATACTTCTCGCACCACCCCTTTAGCTGTGGTGCAAGCGTATAAGATCCATACCTCACATACCTATGCTGGGCTTAGCCAAACAGCCAACTTCTTCTTCTTATCGTATGGTTGATGAATAACCTGGTGTCAGAGTTTTTAAACCGCCCGTAGGCCTCTGACATGGCTTCACACACCGTTGAAAAATTTCTCAGGTGTGCTGGTTTCCTCACGATGTTTTCCTTCACCGTTAAAGCGTCGAATGATGGTACATATGAATATCAAATTTGAAAAACACATTGGTACCTGGCGGGGTTTGAACTGGCGACCTCTCGCATGGCAAGCAACGACCTTAACCACTCGGCCATCGACGCTTTTTAAACAGCCAAACAGCCAACAGCCGATACACAATATTCAGTTTTCCTTCTCAGAATGACAAGCACTCGGGAGATATGCGATGTGCTGGAGGAGTACAGCGAACGTCTCAAAGAGACTTTGTCCCGATGCAAAAGCGATCAGGCCACGCTGTGTGAGGCGTACCAAAAATCTGGTCAGCTGGTCCGGGACATCAAATTGAAACATCTACATGGAGATGAGCAGAATAAGCAGCTTATTGAACGGCTTGAAGAAAAAGGTGAGTCTATTATACCGTAGTACTGTTGAAGGACTTTCAAGTAAGAGACAAGTATGTACCATTCAAAATGATGCAATGATCGGATAGCGTTCGGTGTATATTGGTGTAGCTAGGTTTAGGAAAGATTGCCATGTCCCCGCTACTAAAGATCGCTTCGCTCATACTGTGTCTATAGCTTTAGTAGTACTTGTATCCCAAAGTCCTTACACCTACAAACGATTTATTTTTGCACACAGCCAACAATGCTCTATTAGTTCATAGTCTGGAATAAAAGAAAACGTTTGCACTCCTTATAATGCGATTCTAACTGCCTCGTTGGTCTATTGGTAGCAAGTGCTGCGAGAGGTCCACGGTTCGAGTCCGGGGTCGGGCAAAATTTGTGTGAGTTTTTCTGTAATGAAATTACTCCGCCCGGAGTTAAGAAGTTGGCGGTTGAACGCCCGTGCCTCGGAAAGCACGTAAAGCCGGAGGTCCAGCGCCCGATCTCTCCTCGGTCATGTCGGATTGCCGTCTCACCGAATTATGAGAGTAAGGGAATAGAGAATGTACTTGTGTTGTGCACTGTAATATGTCCTGCGCACTTGGCTAATCTCAATTGAGATCGGCCGCCAGGGCTGAAATCGGTCGGACGCCTTATTTAATGCGATTCTAGCTACAGCCTTGAACGAGACGCTATTTTCAGTAAAACTTACAAGTGAGCATCAAAACCAGCTGCTACAGTATTTCACGGCGGCGAAGCAACAGACGGACTCTGAGTTGGCGGACGCGAGGCAGAGCCTGGCCGCCGCTGTGGCTCAGAAGGACGAGCTGGTAGCTGCTGTGCACGAGCTCCAGAGGAAGGTGGACCTTGATCAGAACGAGATGCAAAAAGTAAGAATTAGGCCTACCTAACGTCTTATATGTAATAGCTACTCCAAATAACGCGTGTAGACCCATAAAGACTAATATTTAGTGTAATGGAACGCGAAAGTCTAAAATCTTACTGTCTTATAATATGTAGTTGCAATTATGCCACTTATACGGCTCTAGTGTAGGATTTAGTCTCACGATTGAACAGTAAGATTCAAATATCGTCATGGTTCACAAGTATAACGAAGTAGTACCGCAACTTCATCAGTTGTTATTCTCTAAACTGTGAAACGACTTTGTTACAGAAAGAAGAATCGATCTTGTTACTACAAAAAGACATGAAACAGCTGCTTCATGAGTTTAACTTACAAGCAACCGACATGAAAAACACAATCCTAAAACAAGACAAAGAGTATGTAGACTAAATATTCTAACGGTAGGAGATTAATTATAGCACAGGAAAGGCAATATTGTGTTCTTCTATTTCGTAATACTTTCTTTTAGGTTAAAGGACGCTTCAGAGTCGAACGAAGCTTTAAAGAAAGCCTTATCTAACCAAGAGACTTTTACCAAAAGCATCTGCGACCAAAACAATCAGCTACAGGAAAAGATATCTTCACTGGAAGATGAGAACATATCTACTCACAATAGCATCAAGGACTTGGAAACCAAACTACAGGTTCGTACCGAATACTGTGGAACAAGTACTTGCAGTGAGGTATTTGATTGTGAAATGACTTTACATCGCATTTTTGGTTTTCTAGGTTGCCATTACAGCAAATGAAGATTATAAACAACTCATGCAGACCCTCACTGACAAGAGGGATGAACTGGAAATTGCTTTAGCAAATAAGGAAGAGGTATGTTCTTTTATCTGCTGTTTAAAGCTATCATCATCATCATCAGCCCATTCCTGTCCACTGCTGGACATAGGCCTCCCCAAATGCACGCCACTTCTCTCTCTTGTACTAGCCGTCCTGCGCAGATCGTCACACCACGTGGCCTGAGGGCGTTCTACACTACAAGTTAAGTTAAGTTATGTTACAGTGGATTTACAAATATTACATTATACATTGCAGGCTTTGAAGAATTTAGAAAAAGAGCATCATATGTTGAAAGAACAACTGTCCAATGTAGAGACTGAGCTTAAGTCGGTGTCGTCTGAACTGCAAGCGACTAAGGAGGAATGTACTGCGAAGACTGTGCGTCTTACTGAGCTAGAGGTGCTCGTGGCAGACCTGCAAAAGAAGGTTCAAGATTTGGAGGAGGAACTAGTACAGTTGAGGTAATCACGGCATTTCTAATAGAACTGCAAGTATTTATACAAGGTGAATCGTGTGTTTATAGCTGAATAAGAATAAGGAATTCATTCCCTGAGATACATGTAAGTGCTTATGAGCAAAACTGCAAAACCAGATATGGTTTGTCTTATTTACTACTAGAGGACGCCCGCGACTTCGTCTGCGTCAAATCTGATGTTAGATGTATTTTGATTGTAGAACCTGACCGTGTATTCCTGCCGTCCCCGCAAGCCTAATCCCCCCTCCATACCAAGTTTTATAAAAAACTAAACACTTAAAAGTTTTCCCATACTCGTTGAAAGAGTAACAAACATCCATCGATCCATACTCACAAACTTTCACGTTTATAATATTAGTAAGGATTTTCATCGTCCTCGTTCTGTTGAAGTGTAAATCTTGCAGAGCTAGTAGTTCCGCGCAAGCGGACGAGCTGACGCGCAGCGCGCAGCTGAAGGACAAAGAGCTGGAGGAGAAGACGCGCACCATCGGGCAGCTCATGACGCAGCTCACCGCCGCCGCCGACGCGCGCGCGCGCTGCGACCTCACGCTGCAGCGCGCCCTCACCGACCTCGACACCGAGCGACGCGCCGCCGGCGACCGGGACCGCGCCGCGCGCCGCCAGCTCGAGCAGCTGGACCAGGCGCTCCGGGTGAGTGTGTGGAGCGACCGGGACCCGCCAGCTCGAGCAGCTGGACCAGGCGCTCCGGGTGAGTGTGTGGAGCGACCGGGACCCGCCAGCTCGAGCAGCTGGACCAGGCGCTCCGGGTGAGTGTGTGGAGCGGCCGAAGCACGGGGCACACGAGGGTATTACGATACATAGACGAGGATGGATTCACTTGTTGAAATAATTCATCTATAATAACTACCAAAGTGACTACTATTATGTCTTATTTTACAGAGCAAGGACGACGAAATATCGAAACAAATATCTATCATTATGGAAATACGCGCAGAAAAGGTAATTGCTATTGGAACATTCACTATGAAGATGCTTCAAATATTTGGAATAATATTCATTGAGAGTTAACGTGTTGATCTGTATCAGGATCGGCTGCAAGACAAGATCCAAAGCATGCAGAACACTATAGACAACATTCAGAAGGAGTTGACGGGGCGCTTGGTGTCCTCTACCAACCGCTTGCCGCCAGAACAGGACGATAACGCGGTTATGTGCCCACCTTCTAAGGTTTTTCATCACCTTTTTTTATTATGTTATAATATAACACTTTAATACATACTTCTTTGCTTTTGATCAACCAAAAGTACGCAGACATTGAAACAGCTTACTTCTTTTAAAATCTGCCATAAAGGTGCTGCCACCTGACGCCATCGTTCTTAGTCTTGCAATTATTCAACAATTACACCTGTAAGATTTTAGACTTTCGCGTTCCATTACACTAAATATTTGTCTAGTTATGAGTCTACACTGAGTTCGCTCGCGACCACGATTGGTGTAACCCAGTCGAAACGTCGGGCAGAAAGTAGCTATGTAATTGCTATTCCTAGGATCGCGTGCAGACCCATAAAGACTAATATTTAATTACACCTGTAGAATAAGAATATATAATTTTAAAATATCATGGTAACACACATTAGAAAACTGAAACTGTCTGGGATATTTACCATGTTGTTTTGTTTTAATGAGCTCCCGATATTTCGCACTGTTGCAAGCGCCATGATCACGGGTGAACTGTAGGACTGCGAGAATGACGGTAGGTCTAAGGACAGACATATCGGTCTCCCCTTTTTCTCAGTCTTTTATTACGCACGACACCACTACCCCGTAGGGCTAAAACAAAACAACATGGTAAATATCCCGGACAGTTTCAGTTTTCTAATAAGAATAAGAATATAGTAGTTTCTGTACGTTTACTGTACTTGTAACCTTCGAATGTTTAGGAGTTGTCGCAGTCACCGAAGCTGCCGCAAAAGTTTGCGGCGCCGCGCGCAGACCCTAAGCAGGCGGAGCTGTTCTCGCTGTTCAGTGACACCAGCATGGACGGGGACACCATCGACGTAAGTCTGAACTGTTTAACAGGACGCTAACGAGAGGAATGGTCCAAGATCCCAGAGCTGCCAGACATCACTTATTTTCTAATGGACAAAATATATACGATTGAGTAGTGTTGGGGTGTACTATCATCATATGACTAGTTGCTACCTTGACGGCCATTTTTCAGATATCAACCAATCAAGGTACATAGAAACTCTGCCCACCTCACTTAGATTCTGATGGCAGATTTTAACATATATTTCACCCAATATCATTAAAAATCACGATTCATTAGTCCCAGACACATTCGGTCGGCGGTTTTACCTTACAGACGCTCTAAAGCTATGAAAACAATTTTACTTTTTACTTATTTTCTGATGCTTGATTTTTTATATATGTTATTCAAACAACTGAAAAGTGCTCATCTGACCGCAATAATTATAGAATTGTACCTTACAAACTATTTTATTAGAAAATCTTAACTAAATTCAATCTAAAAAAATCTAAAACAGTTGGGTCTGGTGAATGTTTGGCCCCTTGGATCGGTCTGTCCGTTTGCAAAACATTTTAAAATAGTTGTTTGAATAACATATATAAAAATCAAGCATCATAAAATAAGTAAAATTAAGTAAAAGTAATTTTTTTTCATAGCTTTAAAGCGTCTGTAAGGTAAAACCGCCAACCGCATGTGTCTGGGAGTAATATACCTGATTTTTAATGATATCGTGTGAAATATATGTTAAAATCAGCCATCAGAATTTAAGTGAGGTGAGCAGTGTTTCTATGAACCTTGATTGGTTGATATCTGAAAAATGGCCGTCTGGTCAAGGTAGCAACTAGTCATATGATGATAGTACACCCCACCACTACTCAATCGTATATATTTTGTCCATTAGAAAATAAGTGATGTCTGGCGGCTCTGGGATCTTCCTCTAGAAGCATTTTGTAAAATCTTGAAGCAGTTCGTCGGAATCGCCACTGTTCAACCTTTTTGGTGAATACTGTAAAAAAATAAATGTAGGTTGGCCTTTTAGAATATAGATAGTGGAAAGTGTTATGTAAAGATTAAGGTGTCCTGGTTCCAATGAGTAGGTAGGTTCAAACCTGACTTTTACTTTCGAAACTCTTCAGCGACCGCCTAGAGGCCGTAGAGTCTAAAAGTTGGAGGTATTGATTGCTCATGTGAGTATTCTTATATCAAATGCCGCGGCAAGCTACCTTGAGCTTTTTTAATAGGATCCTGTTCAGTAATGACAAGTAATCTTAATAAGCGCAAATAATTTTTATATGTGGGTTATATACGACTACGAGGAAATATTGAGTTGGAGACTTGAATCGATGATCAAGGAATATCGATGTTCTAACGATGGAGGGACGTTTTTTTCCCAACTGATATGCGATGATAGCTTGGAGTAGCCTCATCATCATCACCGGACTTGCGGGGGAGCGGATTGCACTCAAGTCTCAACCCTATAAGTTTTGAAAGTAAAAGCTAGGTTCTGTCAATCTGATATCAGCTGTTATTATGTTATTGACCAGCCGTCGGAGGTGAACCGTCGCTTCGAGGCCCTGTCGCGCGGCGAGCGCGTGGCTCCGCTGGCGCTAGGCTCGCTCAAGCGCCGCGCTGGCGTGCCCGCGCCGCACTCCGGCCTCAAGCAAAAGACGCCGGCGAAAACTGATGTGAGCAACAATGCATTACCTACTCGATATTCTATGTATTCAGGTTCTTTGTCATCATTCATATTCTTTGTGTCAATCATATCGTTTCCCTAACATACACAAATGTACACAAATCAAACATTATTGCAAGTAGGTAAGTATAGAAATAATGGGTCAGTCAGCGATTATTATTTAGCCTGTTTGGCTATTTATATAGCCAGCCCAGCACCATTTGAATTACTTGTAGGTACTTGTTTGTAACACTATGCTACTGATATGTCAACGCTTTCCACGTTGTGCACTCTTATTGCACTTATGTTGCACCGAAATCGTACTCATATTGTGCTTGTCTAGTACCCGTATTGCACCCACATTGCACGAGCATCGCACTCGCGTTAAATTGTCATAAACTTATGTGTTACGTGTGTTATTTCTTATGAAGATATTTTTTGTCTTTTCCCCAGGACCTGATTTCGCTCTCTCAGGTGAAGAATGATATGAAGAAGGATAAAACATTTTTCAAAAATAAACGAGTCGACCTCAAAAATAAGAAGACTAAATAAATAGAGTATGATTAATTATTCCTAAAATTGTTACAAGAAGAAAACTTTGTTTTTGTTGATTGATGATATAATTTGAAAATAAATATTATGATTTGTTACCTTATTCCTGTTTTATTCTATTTTTAAATACAGGCATGTACCTATATAATGTGGCGGCGTAAGTAGGAATAGGATACATACCTAATTCCGCCCAGAAGCGGATTCTTATTTAAGTACCCTTCTTTCAGACGGTGATCTAAGTAGGTAATAAACAAATAAATAAATATTTCACAACATCACACATCGATCTGATTCCGTGGTAAGTAGCTTAGCACTTAGGTATGTTACGGATATCAGAATCGAAAGTGGATACACAAATATACATAAATATATTTAATAACACACTAATTATATTTTTCACAGCTGGAGGAGGCAGAGAAACGAAGGGTTTCTATCTTAAACACTATATTATAAAAATTACAATTAAAAGTACTAAAATCTAATTAACCTAGGTGTGAATGGGTTCGATGTTAGAACCATACTGGTCTAACAAATGTTAAGTGGACAGAGGAAAAGGTGAAATGGGGTTAATAGTGACGAACGGATGCTGAAGTGTGCGTAGCCGAGGTGCTGGCGCTGCATTTCGGTGCCTCGTGATTCTCTGCAGGTCACGTTGTTCGCTGTACGAAGTCCATCCGCTGATTGCGACACCTTGCTCGCTCGGTGGTGGCGTGGATACGTAACACACTCAGATACGGTACAAACACCGATGATCGTCGCGCAAATAGGTATTCATCCCGGGTGGGAATCGAAACCTCGATTTTTAGGACCATAGTTAGTGAACCTGTATCCATCTTTCTGGATCCTGCAAGAAGTGGACTACCTGTGTGAAGGGGTGTTATACAGCGATACATTCAGTGGAACTAAGCGTTCTGGAATGGAATTGAATAGTATCCCAATTGTACTAACTGTATTCGATATTAATATAATCTTGCTGAGCAACGGTGTATTACCGCTGACTTACTGACTGATTCTGACCGAGTACTTTCTGTACAGAAAATTTGCCACAATTTTGTTCGAACCTCGTTAGTTATTATAACACTCGTCGACAGATGAGACTACTAAGGGTGTACCTGTTTCCCTGAGCCTAATGTAGTCTCGTCAGAGTAAACGTGTTCTATGAATATAGTTGCTACGGTTGCTTGCTGCTACCAATACAATATAGAAGAAAAGGTTTTTTTTTTTCATCACTATCGAAAAATTAAAAGGAACTTGGTTGATATATAACTAGGCCAGAACATAAAAATTAAAAAAAAAAACAAATTGTCAAATTGAGTTGACACTACTTGACAGATCTCGTCTGTTTGGCAATACATACGCTCCGACTGAGCATTACATTATAAATTTAAAAAATCTCTGAAAATAACCACCATTGATTCGTATCGCTGGTGCTGAAATCTTCTACATGAGTGTGCCCACCTGACGAAAACAAAAGCCGGTGGTTAAGATGGACCGCGGCAAGCTGACGTCCGCAGGTCGCGGCGCCAAGAGCAAGGCGCCGCAGCACCCGCAGGACATCTTCGCGCTGGGCGGCAAGTCCACCGTGGTGGTCAACCGGGACGCCGAGAAGAGGAACATACACAAGCCGTCCACGAGCGGTGAGTGGTTGCGTAGTTAGGTTACTTGTATCTACCTTGTTGTGTTTGGTTAGGCATAAGGCCTAAAAACATTAAATTTATCTTATTTAATATGTGTAGCTAGTACCTAATCACAATCTAAATAATTTGAACAGTTTACAACCAATATTTTGAAGGCTTTAAAGTGATTATGATGATCATGATTTAAATCATTTTTGTAAAACTCTAATATTAAATCTCACATTTAATACAATTCTCATCATCAACCCATATATGTCCCCACTGCTGGGTCTCGAGCCTACCCTAAACTACGGTCTTCTTCTTCTTATCATATGGTTGATGAACAACCTGGTGTCAGAGTTTTTAAACCGCCCGTAGGCTTCTGACATGGCTTCACACACCATTGAAAAATTTCTCAAGTGTGCTGGTTTCCTCACAATGTTTTCCTTTACTGTTAAAGCGTGAAATGATGGTGACATATGAATTTCAAATTGGAAAAACACATTGGTACCTGGCGGGTTTGAACTGGCGACCTCTCGCTTGGCATCAACGACCTTAACCACTCGGCCATCAACGCTAAACTAGGGTGATAAAACCACGCTAGCTAAGTGCGGGATGGTTGACTACACAACATAAGAATGTTTTCATGGTTATGCAAGTTTCACATTCATCATTTCTCAATGTTATCCATTACTGTTAAAGCGTAAAGCACACTATGTCTATGAAACATATCTGTATAAAGATTATAATTTTGTAATTATTTCTTTTTAGGTGTAGAACGTAAGCGCGAGACTACTGGATTTGGTAACCAACCCCCTACAAAGAGATCAAGGATTGGGTCCCCTGCTGAAGCTGTCGGTGGCACTTCGCTGGAGGTGGACCCTGTTGATCTGGTGCCTAATGTGTTGCAAGCCTTAGACACCCATAACTCTGACAAATTGGTATGTACTCACCAATCGTTTTTAGGACATTGTGGTGTGAAAGACGATGTAGTGACTAGGGTTGATAAGGGTAGGCTTAGATGGTTTGGTCATGTTGAGAGGATGAATGAAAGACAAACAAGGAAAGGAATATACAGGGTGTCCCAAAAAGTAGTGTCAAGCGGAAGTCCTGAGATAGAACACCCCGTGGGGCATCCGAAACACCCCCATGTATGTTCCGCGATTTTTTATAGTTTTCGAGTTATGATTCTTTTTCTAAAATTTTGAGAACAACTGACCTAACCGACTAAAAATATTGTAGAGAAAAAAGTATTTGACTTTTTTGAGTAATTCTTTTTGCAAATCAATTTTCATGAGTTTTTCTTTAATGCCTAAAATATTTGTCTCCATAACTTATATGGAAAATATCAAAATTATGGTACAAACTGAAAAGTTACGTTCTGTAAATAATGTCTTACAATTTCAACGTTAAATTTAAAATATAAGGAGGTAGCTACATGGCTCCTTAATAACTTTAAAAACTGCGCTAGACTCTCAGCTTTCATAATCATTAATAAAAACTGGTACTTAAGGGGCTACTTTTGCTGAAATCGGACTACAAAGACAGAGAGGTGGAAAAATCATAAAATTAGCCATTTGAATACGAAGTATTATTTGGACATTTTATTATTCCGAAAGTTAGTCAGTTTGTTAACAAACCTAAATTTAATACAGGAGCACTCAGATGCAAACATTTGGATGATTTTTTTTTGTTTAATTTAAGTTTCATTGCGCTAACACTGTTTTCACATGTAATACCTTTGTTACGACGAACTTGACGAACTTTGCTTTCTTTACGGACTTTAATAAACTTTTACTTATAAACTTTTTACAATAAATAATCAAAAACGATAACTTTCTTTAATAAATTTCCCATTTTTATACTTAATTAATTTTTTAAGTATCACAAATTAAACTTTCAAGTGGTTATTTCTTAGCATTTCTGGTATAATTTTGATTGTTAACAATCTTATTAACTTTAGAAGTAATAAAATGTCCAAATAATACTTCGTATTCAAATGGCAAATTTTATGATTTTTCCACCTCTCTGTCTTTGAAGTCCAATTTCAGCAAAAGTAGCCCATTAAGTACCAGTTTTTATTAATGATTATGAAAGCTGAGAGTCTAGCGCAGTTTTTAAAGTTATTAAGGAGCCATGCAGCTACCTCCTTTTATTTTAAATTTAACGTTGAAATTGTAAGACATTATTTATAGAACGTAACTTTTCAGTTTGTACCATAATTTTGATATTTTCCATATAAGTTATGGAGACAAATATTTTAGGCATTAAAGAAAAACTCATGAAAATTGATTTGCAAAAAGAATTACTCAAAAAAGTCAAATACTTTTTTCTCTACAATATTTTTAGTCGGTTAGGTCAGTTGTTCTCAAAATTTTAGAAAAATAATCATAACTCGAAAACTATAAGAAATCGCGGAACATACATGGGGGTGATTCGGATGCCCCACGGGGTGTTCTATCTCAGGACTTCTGCTTGACACTACGTTTTGGGACACCCTGTATGTAGAGAAAGTATTAATGAAAAACTAGCCAGGGAAAGACCAAGAAAGACCTTCCATGACCAAATAGACCACATCTTAAGAAAGGTCAATCAAAAGTACCCGTAGTTGATGAGGGTGCATGAAGAGGTTGATGGATGAAGTATATCAAATATTTTGTGCTTTTTCAGCTTGGACTCCTAACTGGTTCTATCCGTCTACTGAAGTCCCAACGCTCCAAGCCAGACCCCATCCTTTGCATGAGTATGTTGTACTTAACGAAGATTCGCCCGAACATGTTCGCTCACGAGACCGTTACCCAGAGTCTTTGCACGTTACTGAAGAGAGAAGCTGGAGCTGCGTTTAAGAGCAAGGGCAATCCACTAGTGTTTGTGTTGGCCTGTAACATGCTGTATGCAGGACATAAAGAGAGCAACAACTGGCCGGATACATTTATAAAGGTATGTATTTGCTTTTTTTGTTATTTAGGTTAGTACAGCACTTCACTTAAACTTTGAACCGCCGAAGACCTGATCACCACTCACACGTATAACCGCCTAGGAGCTAATCAGCTCTCTTATTACCTGTGTAAATTTTCGGATTAAATTAATATTTAGTGTTATCTGTATGAAAACTCTTCTGTAAGATTTTAGACTTTCGCGTTCCATTACACTAAATATTAGTCTTTGTAGACCCACTACACGTGCTGCAAGCATTCATTTCGTTCGCGACCATGATTGGAGTAACCCAGTCGAAACATCGGGTAAAAAGTAGCTATGTAATTGCTACTCTAATATTTAAAAAAATATTCTATTCTCAAGACACACTATTATTGTGTTAATATTGGTATCATATTTAGGGAACTATGTAATTGAAATATACTGTGACATTTCTTCCCTGAATTAAGCAAACTTGATGTGTATCTGACATAGGTTTACATAGAAGACGCGCTTAATGAGCGCTGGTGGGTGGAGTGCTCGTGGTGCAAATGCCTCGTGGAGAACATCGTGACGGCGTTCAGCACCAAGCAGCCGCCGCCCTACCTCGTGCCCTCTGACAATACTCTCGGTCAGTACCTACACCACTGTAACTTTAACATTATTTGTTTGAGGTAAGGTTGATTATACCTGCATAAAGGATATAGGATGAAATGTTCTCGACAGCCTTAAAAGTTAAAAGAAAGTTAGGCCTAACTGACTTCCAAATTGATTGATCATAAAAAGCTTATTATTATTTTTTATTTCAAGCTTACATTTTCTCTATCTGATCTAGCATAAATAAGGACAGAGACTGGAAGGGGCTTTGTTTTAATACTATGTAGTGATATACCACAATCAGAATTTTAAAGTGTAACTTTCACATGGTTTTATTATTTTTATCTCATGTCAGGTACCATGTCCCCATCTGGGTCAGGCTCGCCGCTGATGGGCAGCACGGATGAGGATCCAGACAACACGGAGCTGGAGTACTCTGTCTTCCCAAGGTATGTATTATATTTATGAAAGAAAGGAATTTTTGAAAGAATTCAATTCATTACCAAAAATATTTGTGTTTCTTCAAAAAAATAACAATTTGAGCTATTATGTACCTACAGACAGTGTTGATCCCTGCTAGACTAATCATGTGGGTAGCATTGGATTAGAGTGTTGTGATCTATTTGGAGGGCCTGCTAGATAGGATGGGCCCATGCCCTAGCAGTGGGGACATATATGGGCTGATGATGATGATCTAGTTAAATAATCAGAGATCGAATATCAATTGATGGCTTGTTAATGTGCTGTTTTCCAATTTTAAATATTAAAAAGCTCAAACCGTTAGTGATATTAATAAATTGTTTTTGCCAGGTACTCGAGCAGCTACGAGACGGTGGAGGCGCTGGTGCTGGAGGCGATCAAGGAGCAGATCCAGCGCCGCGCCGCGCCCGACGCCATCCACCGCGGCTTCCTCAAGCTGCTGGCCGCCACCTGCGGGTTCCCTGAGGTGAGGCAGTGAGGGGAGTGGGGATTATACACGGCTTAGTGAGAATGCTACTGATTTATCGACATTAGTATTGAATAGCACTTACGTTTCGCGCAGACATTGGAGATCGAACTACACATATGAAGTTGACTGTTTGCGTAAAATTACTTCCATGAGCAGACCCCTGCTCATGGAAGAAGAATTTCCATGTTACTTATTTAAAAGTCCAGTCTTACGATTATCTGCAGGGTAATGTTTGACTGTGGTTCTAAAAAAATTGTGAGTCCATGTGAGTTGATTGTACATGTGGTGTTTGTGTTAATTTTCTGAGAATAAATTTTCGTCCACAGATCCGGATGATATCCGCGTCCCGTCTCGAAGCGTGGCTGCACTCGGGCAAGCTATGGCGCTGCGCCCAGGAGCTGCTCGCGTGCGTGTGCTGCAACGTGGACGCGTGCGGACCCACCGCCGCGCGCGACCACGAGGTGCTGGCGCAGCTCGCGCGCATGCGGCTCAAGACCAAGCCGCTGCAGGCCGCCTACCAGGCCTGTCTCAGGTGAGGGGATCCTTGAGGAGGACTCTATATGAAGCGTGGCTGCAACGTGGACGCGTGCGGACCCACCGCCGCGCGCGACCACGAGGTGCTGGCGCAGCTCGCGCGCATGCGGCTCAAGACCAAGCCGCTGCAGGCCGCCTACCAGGCCTGTCTCAGGTGAGGGGATCCTTGAGGAGGACTCTATATGAAGCGTGGCTGCAACGTGGACGCGTGCGGACCCACCGCCGCGCGCGACCACGAGGTGCTGGCGCAGCTCGCGCGCATGCGGCTCAAGACCAAGCCGCTGCAGGCCGCCTACCAGGCCTGTCTCAGGTGAGGGGATCCTTGAGGAGGACTCTATATGAAGCGTGGCTGCAACGTGGACGCGTGCGGACCCACCGCCGCGCGCGACCACGAGGTGCTGGCGCAGCTCGCGCGCATGCGGCTCAAGACCAAGCCGCTGCAGGCCGCCTACCAGGCCTGTCTCAGGTGAGGGGATCCTTGAGGAGGACTCTATATGAAGCGTGGCTGCAACGTGGACGCGTGCGGACCCACCGCCGCGCGCGACCACGAGGTGCTGGCGCAGCTCGCGCGCATGCGGCTCAAGACCAAGCCGCTGCAGGCCGCCTACCAGGCCTGTCTCAGGTGAGGGGATCCTTGAGGAGGACTCTATATGAAGCGTGGCTGCAACGTGGACGCGTGCGGACCCACCGCCGCGCGCGACCACGAGGTGCTGGCGCAGCTCGCGCGCATGCGGCTCAAGACCAAGCCGCTGCAGGCCGCCTACCAGGCCTGTCTTAGGTGAGGGGACCCTCGAGGAAGACTCTATATGACTTGATAAGTGCTTGTGTTTTTTTTTTGGCTGGAATTACTCTTTTAGATAAAATTTGTTTGACAGTGTCAAACGAATCAGCGTTGCCAGATATATCGTTTTCCAGGTCGGGATTTTGGAACTTTTTAAAAATTAAATAAATGTATATACCTAATCAAAAGTTTATGAATAATTATATTTTTATTTGAATTCAAATTACATTTCTGTGACAATATTATAGTAAAATTATGCATAGAAATTGTATTTTAAAATAAAAAATATGATATATCTGTGCCACCCGAAAAGTGGAACATTAAAATTTGATAAAAAAATAGGGACGTTCCGCCAAAATTGGGACGTCTGGCAACGCTGTTAGACACTGACACTGTAAACAGTAGTTATTTTTTTTAAATCTTGTGGTTAGGCAATTTGCAGTATTTATAACGTATTCAGTCTAAGCTTTGTACCATTGCCATAGTTTGACCCTCCAGTGAATAAATATCTGTCAAAATATGTGTCAGTAATTATAACGGTTCGATCGTCCCCCGCAGGGAGATGGTGTCGGACAGCCCGGCGCTGCTGCGCAGCGTGGTGACGCACACGATCTACAACGAACTATCGAACGTGCGCTCGCCGAACAACATGGCCGTGCTCGCGGCGCTGATCCAGGCGCAGCCGCAGCTGGTGCCGGCCGCGATGGCGGACACGTACCACGAGCTGCTGCTGCGGCCCGAGGACTACCTGCGGCCGCTGCGCGCGCTCACCAGGGAGTCGGTGCGCGCCGCGCGGGCCGACGCCCAGGCGCTGCTGCCGCTGGCCCGCGCGCTGGCGCAGCCCCCGCCGCACGAGCCCGGCGCCGAGGTACGTGTGCTCCCCGCCGCTCACCAGGGAGTCGGTGCAGGCGCTGCTGCCGCTGGCCCGCGCGCTGGCGCAGCCCCCGCCGCACGAGCCCGGCGCCGAGGTACGTGTGCTCCCCGCCGCTCACCAGGGAGTCGGACACATTAGCGTTCACCTAAATTGAAAGCGCTAATCATCGTAACTATAAGGCTTTACACAAATACTTTTCATATGACTTACTAAAAAGCAGCCCTCTTTTGATTTATATCATCAGCCCATATGTGTCCCCACTACTGGGGCAGGGGCCTACTCTAAACAAGTGTGGATTGAAGAATTTCTTCGTAGTTATGCAAGAAAAACATCGTGTGGAAACCTTCACGATATTTTCCATCACCGTAAAAGCGTCAAATCACCGTACAAATAAATTTTGGGTTGGGTTTGAACTGGCGACCTCTCACATTGCAAGCAACGACCTTAATCCACTCAGCCATCGACTGCTTCCCTACTTGGAAAATTCTCCATTCATCCACCAATAGTGACATATCTAATCTATACTTCCAGGTGCGAGAGCGAGCGTTCACCTCGCTGGCGGACCTGTTCTGCTGCTGCTGCCTGGTGACGGCGGCGCACAGCAAGCACCTGCCCGAGTTCAAGCAGCAGCTGTGCGGCATCCAGGGCGCGGCGCTGGGCTGGCTGCTGGAGACGGCCTGCTCGGTCTACCGGCCCTCGCGCCACGACTACCAGCACGCGCTTAATAAGGTTTGATGAATAAATATCTGGGATATTTCCACACACGGTCATCTGACCCCAAACTAAGCAGAGCTTATGGACGACAGAGACTGATATACAATACATCAGGGTTGGCAAACCTTTATGTATCAACGTGCCATTTTCTTCTGAAAGTGTTTGAATCGTGTCCTTGACGTGCCATCAAATAATTTTGACTATCTGATTATTTGGAAAATAAAGATAACGGCAACGTCCGCTCGTCACAAAATACCTACTTAACACATATTTTACATATATTATGTCGCGTGCTATCTGTAGTACGCGTGCCATTGGTTCGTCTACCCTGCAATACATAATCACATCCAGACACGGAACAAACACCGTGGTTCATCACACAAAATTTGTCCCGAGTGGGAATCGAACCGAATCGAACGACTCTTGGAACCGCCAGCCAGTGTCAATAACCAATGTTCCACAGTTAATTATTACATGAGACCTTTCAGGCTCTATCACCTAATGGTAAGCGGAAGTGATTTCCAAATACGAGGTCGACAGGCATAAAAGACTCTATTGAGCCAATCGCAAAATGACAACTTTTTCATTTGATACACATATCTTAAAACTACTGTGGTATTGTGGATATTCTTAATCTTATGGTGCCTACATATACGTATT
The DNA here is from genome assembly GCA_039566165.1 of Maruca vitrata. NCBI lineage: Eukaryota > Metazoa > Arthropoda > Insecta > Lepidoptera > Crambidae > Maruca > Maruca vitrata. The sequence goes on along the minus strand of CM076928.1, from coordinate 983,508 downwards.
TCCATCTAGTAAATTTCTCAGACGCGATAGCCCCACCATTAAACTTATTTTTTTAAATGTATGTTACATTGCTCTCAGATAATGTTCGTGGAGAGCGCAGAGACGTACAGCAAGACGGACAACTGGCCGCCGGAGTGCGAGCGCGCGCTCACCCACCGCGTGTGCTGCGAGGCGCCGCTGCCGCAGCACAACCTGCTGCGGATCGTCTTCATCGGCCTCTCCAAGGTATCGTGAAGCAGGGACGAACGACTGGCCGTTGGAGAAAAAAATTGGCGTTTGGTCCTTCGAGCCGGATATAATCATTTCTGATTCTTATTTAACTATAACTGGCTCGACCAGAGCCCGGCTCGGTCGCGGTTAGATTTTGCTTATTATCCCTGTTACTACACTTTCTGAGATCTAAAGTCCAAAATTTAAAGGAGGAGATAGTCAAGTAACCCAGCATAGTAATACTAATCCTTATATACTTACAGGACATACCAGTAGCGCCGGCCGAAGCCCTAGAACTAGTAGAGCAGTTAGCGAGACGGGCGTGCGCCCTACCGCCCGAGGACCAGCCGCTGCTCGTGGACAAGCTGGAGCTGGCCGACTACGTGTTCCAGCTGTGCCAGTTCAGCCCGCCCGACAATATACACCTGCCACAGGGGTGAGTGCGACTGGGGCCATTAAGGGCCCATGATAATCGAGTTATTGACGTCTCGTTTCGTATGTTCAAAGTTATTTGTGTCTCACGTGCATTGTCGCGTGAGATTCTTGTTCAGTTTTTCAGGTAACTAGTGAAACAAGTGTCTTGTTTTTCTCGTGACTTGCGTCTCGCGTGAATAGTGTCTCATGACACGTTATTCACGTAACCGGTCTCAAGTGACAACAGGGTAGTTTCCAAAGTCTGATTTTGCATGCAATTTCACAATCAACAGTAAGATAAAGGAATACTTATTAATAACATTAGTCAAATCAAAATTAAAATTTCTGACGAAATGAGACAATAATAGACTTTAGAAAACTGAAACTGTCCGGGATATTTACGCAGCTACTGTAAATTACTTTCGATAGTTGAAACCCGTCTTCACGATTGAAGTTTTTGAATTTTTGAATTTCAATTGCTTCCCTGAGTAGTTACCAGTTTTGGTATGTAATGGCGTTCTGTCGAAAGTATCTTAGGGTTATGTAACTCAATCCAGTGGATCGTTCCTGATTCTAAAAAACGTTGAGCGATTGCAGATTTTTGTGCTTCGTTGTTTTTGACTGCCCTGATATGCTCTTTCACCCGGCACGAAATCGTCCTTTTCGTTTTCCCTATGTACGAGCTTCCGCAGCTACAGTCAATTTTATAAACGCCTGGTTTTTCTAAAAGAAAGCTATCCTTCGGTGAGCGTAGAAATTGCGATACCTTTTTCATGTATGTAACCATGACAGTTTAAAATTATATAATAATAGACATTTGATGTTGGGTGGGAAAGTTCATTCCAAAAGTGCGAAAATTCTTCAAAAATCCAAATATCAAACCATTCTTTTAACAGCACCTTTGCAAAAAAATATAAAATAAAAAAATAGGAAACTACCCTACTGTCTCATATGATGTATGAGTCGTATGTGAAGTGGTGCAATATAATTTTTTATTATATGTTACCCAGGTACACCCCACCGGCGCTGGCGATCACGTCGCTGTACTGGCGCGGCTGGGTGCTGCTGGTGATGGTGTGCGCGCACAACCCGCACACGTTCGCGGAGCGCGCCGCCGCCACCTACCCCACGCTGCGGGCGCTGCTCGAGACCTGCATCACCAGGTGAGACCCCTGACCCCGTCACGTCGCTGTACTGGCGCGGCTGGGTGCTGCTGGTGATGGTGTGCGCGCACAACCCGCACACGTTCGCGGAGCGCGCCGCCGCCACCTACCCCACGCTGCGGGCGCTGCTCGAGACCTGCATCACCAGGTGAGACCCCCTGACCCCCGTCACGTCGCTGTACTGGCGCGGCTGGGTGCTGCTGGTGATGGTGTGCGCGCACAACCCGCACACGTTCGCGGAGCGCGCCGCCGCCACCTACCCCACGCTGCGGGCGCTGCTCGAGACCTGCATCACCAGGTGAGACCCCCTGACCCCCGTCACGTCGCTGTACTGGCGCGGCTGGGTGCTGCTGGTGATGGTGTGCGCGCACAACCCGCACACGTTCGCGGAGCGCGCCGCCGCCACCTACCCCACGCTGCGGGCGCTGCTCGAGACCTGCATCACCAGGTGAGACCCCCTGACCCCATCACGTCGCTGTACTGACCCCCTGACCCTGAGGCACAAAATGGAAGGAATCTTTTCTTGAAATTAAGCTAAATTTACAGGAAAATTTGGCAGTTGCTCAAACCAGTTCGGTTTTGGCAGATCTTTCTCCATTTTCTTTATTATTTTTTTTTTTCAGTTTAAAAAGATAGATCTGATGGAAGTCGACAGGCACAATAGAATCTACTGAGTCGATCGCGCTCACACATTCCGCCTAAAGAGCCCAGGATAATAGGATTACATGCTTCCTGGATTTGTCCAAGGCCTTTGATATGGTTTCGTATAGTAAGCTGTGGACAAAACTACAGGATGCTGGTGTGTCTCCTGACATTATTAGGATATTTTCTTACTGGTACAGCAATCAGGTGAATGTTGTGAGGTGGGGAAATTCATACTCTGATGAGTATTACATGTGAGACAGGGGGTCTGACCTCGCCTCGTCTTTTTAACATTTATGTAAATAACCTCATTGTGGAGCTCAGCAGCACACATGTGGGATGCTTTGTTGATGATGTGTGTGTTAATAATCTAAGCTACGCAGATGATATGGTGTTGCTGAGTCCTTCAATTGGGGGGTTAGAAAGTTGTTGAGAATTTGTGAGACTTATGCTCTGTCGCACGGTTTAAAGTATAATGCGAAAAAAGTAAGTTCATGTTGTTTAAATCTAACAGTAAAGGACCATCTACAATACCACCACTTACACTGAACGCTGTGACTTTGAACCGTGTCACACAATTTAAGTACTTGGGTCATATACTCACAGAAAATTTGAGTGATGACCTGGATATTAAGAGGAGCGTAGGGCGCTTTCGGTGCGTGGTAATATGTTGGCACATAGGTTTGCTCGATGTACATTCAGCAACGCTGGCGGTCGACCACCTATAAGGTGAAAATCGCTTGGCAATTTCGCGTCTGTCAGAGCAAGCCCCGCCCAATTGTGGTCAAGGAGTTGGCAATAATTTTTTGGTAGATATTTGAGGCATGCTGAAAACTTGTCCTGTACCTCTCCTATTATATCCCAACACAAATCCGCAGACTTGGCTGAGTACCGGGGCTAAACCAAACCCCCAATTTTTTTATTTAAAAATATATTTTATAATCCAAAAATATAATTTGTCAGTCACCTGACAGGTAGAAGTTCCATCGTAATAATTTGTCTTAGTGAGTCTTATTTTTTAGTTATAAATAAAAAGATGAAAAATATTTTTGGGTTTTGCTTTAGCCCCGCTACTCACCAGCCAGGTCTGCATTTTCGTGCTGGGATATAATAGGAGAGGTACAGAATAAGTTTTCAGCTTGCCTCAAATACCTACCAAAAAATTCTTGCTAGCTCTCCTACTATTGGAACGTTTTTGCTTGGATTTTGACAGATTTTCTTCAAGTGCTCTTCTATTGGCCAGTGGGCGGGGCTAATGGCGTTTAAAGAAATCTGTTTGAAAAGTGTACTACCGCCAAACTTTCCGGTTGTACAGCCGAAGTTAAAATCACGCTTTTTAAGGCCTACTGTCAGTCAATGTACACGAGTAGCCTGTGGGCCAGCTTTACACAGAAATCCTACCATGCCCTACGTGTCCAATACAACAACATCTTCAGGGTTATGTTCAGGCTCCCACGCTACTGTAGTGCGTCGGGTATGTTTGCTGACGCCAGTGTGGATGACTTCTATGCACTTATGCGGAAAAAGGGTTGCCTCATTGGTGAATAGGGTGAGACAGAGCACGAACATAGTCCTTAAGATGGTAGGTAATAGTATAGATTCAACCCTGGTTGGCAGATTCATTGATCTACATGTGAAAAGGGGTTGATGAACCTGCCAACTGGAAGTAATGAGGAATAAATTTGAAATAAATAAATTTTAATGTATTGCACTAACCTACTAACATAGTCTATAAGTTACATTGTTACTAACTATTACTTACTAACTATCTATGGACATACTATGGTCTGAAAATAAATGATTTTTATTTTTTTTTATATTTTTTTTTTATTACTAATTTGTTTTGTATTAAATGCATGATTCCTTAATGTTTTTTCACAGTAAACCGAGCATAGAATGGAGCACGAACACAGCGGCGGAGACGGAGCGCACGGAGGCGGAGCGCGCGGCGATACTGCAGCTGGAGTCGCACCTCGCCGCCGCCAGCAACGCCAAGCTGCCCGTCACCGAGCACACCTCGCGCCTGCTCAGCCAGGTGACTAGTGTCTCATGTGACGTGTGTCACGTGTGTAGAACGGGCGATACTGCAGCTGGAGTCGCACCTCGCCGCCGCCAGCAACGCCAAGCTGCCCGTCACCGAGCACACCTCGCGCCTGCTCAGCCAGGTGACTAGTGTCTCATGTGACGTGTGTCACGTGTGTAGAACGGGCGATACTGCAGCTGGAGTCGCACCTCGCCGCCGCCAGCAACGCCAAGCTGCCCGTCACCGAGCACACCTCGCGCCTGCTCAGCCAGGTGACTAGTGTCTCATGTGACGTGTGTCACGTGTGTAGAACGGGCGATACTGCAGCTGGAGTCGCACCTCGCCGCCGCCAGCAACGCCAAGCTGCCCGTCACCGAGCACACCTCGCGCCTGCTCAGCCAGGTGACTAGTGTCTCATGTGACGTGTGTCACGTGTGTAGAACGGGCGATACTGCAGCTGGAGTCGCACCTCGCCGCCGCCAGCAACGCCAAGCTGCCCGTCACCGAGCACACCTCGCGCCTGCTCAGCCAGGTGACTAGTGTCTCATGTGACGTGTGTCACGTGTGTAGAACGGGCGATACTGCAGCTGGAGTCGCACCTCGCCGCCGCCAGCAACGCCAAGCTGCCCGTCACCGAGCACACCTCGCGCCTGCTCAGCCAGGTGACTAGTGTCTCATGTGACGTGTGTCACGTGTAGAACGGGCGATACTGCAGCTGGAGTCGCACCTCGCCGCCGCCAGCAACGCCAAGCTGCCCGTCACCGAGCACACCTCGCGCCTGCTCAGCCAGGTGACTAGTGTCTCATGTGACGTGTGTCACGTGTGTAGAACGGGCGATACTGCAGCTGGAGTCGCACCTCGCCGCCGCCAGCAACGCCAAGCTGCCCGTCACCGAGCACACCTCGCGCCTGCTCAGCCAGGTGACTAGTGTCTCATGTGACGTGTGTCACGTGTGTAGAACGGGCGATACTGCAGCTGGAGTCGCACCTCGCCGCCGCCAGCAACGCCAAGCTGCCCGTCACCGAGCACACCTCGCGCCTGCTCAGCCAGGTGACTAGTGTCTCATGTGACGTGTGTCACGTGTGTAGAACGGGCGATACTGCAGCTGGAGTCGCACCTCGCCGCCGCCAGCAACGCCAAGCTGCCCGTCACCGAGCACACCTCGCGCCTGCTCAGCCAGGTGACTAGTGTCTCATGTGACGTGTGTCACGTGTGTAGAACGGGCGATACTGCAGCTGGAGTCGCACCTCGCCGCCGCCAGCAACGCCAAGCTGCCCGTCACCGAGCACACCTCGCGCCTGCTCAGCCAGGTGACTAGTGTCTCATGTGACGTGTGTCACGTGTGTAGAACGGGCGATACTGCAGCTGGAGTCGCACCTCGCCGCCGCCAGCAACGCCAAGCTGCCCGTCACCGAGCACACCTCGCGCCTGCTCAGCCAGGTGACTAGTGTCTCATGTGACGTGTGTCACGTGTGTAGAACGGGCGATACTGCAGCTGGAGTCGCACCTCGCCGCCGCCAGCAACGCTGCCTGCCCGTCACCGAGCACACCTCGCGCCTGCTCAGCCAGGTGACTAGTGTCTCATGTGACGTGTGTCACGTGTGTAGAACGGGCGATACTGCAGCTGGAGTCGCACCTCGCCGCCGCCAGCAACGCCAAGCTGCCCGTCACCGAGCACACCTCGCGCCTGCTCAGCCAGGTGACTAGTGTCTCATGTGACGTGTGTCACGTGTGTAGAACGGGCGATACTGCAGCTGGAGTCGCACCTCGCCGCCGCCAGCAACGCCAAGCTGCCCGTCACCGAGCACACCTCGCGCCTGCTCAGCCAGGTGACTAGTGTCTCATGTGACGTGTGTCACGTGTAGAACGGGCGATACTGCAGCTGGAGTCGCACCTCGCAGCCGCCAGCAACGCCAAGCTGCCCGTCTCCGAGCACACCTCGCGCCTGCTCAGCCAGGTGAGTACTGTCTCATGTGACGTGTGTCACCTGTGTAGAAGGGGCGATACTGCAGCTGGAGTCGCACCTCGCCGCCGCCAGCAACGCCAAGCTGCCCGTCACCGAGCACACCTCGCGCCTGCTCAGCCAGGTGACTAGTGTCTCATGTGACGTGTGTCACGTGTGTAGAACGGGCGATACTGCAGCTGGAGTCGCACCTCGCCGCCGCCAGCAACGCCAAGCTGCTGCCCGTCACCGAGCACACCTCGCGCCTGCTCAGCCAGGTGACTAGTGTCTCATGTGACGTGTGTCACGTGTAGAACGGGCGATACCGCAGCTGGAGTCGCACCTCGCCGCCGCCAGCAACGCCAAGCTGCCCGTCACCGAGCACACCTCGCGCCTGCTCAGCCAGGTGACTAGTGTCTCATGTGACGTGTGTCACGTGTGTAGAACGGGCGATACTGCAGCTGGAGGCGCACCTCGCCGCCGCCAGCAACGCCAAGCTGCCCGTCACCGAGCACACCTCGCGCCTGCTCAGCCAGGTGACTAGTGTCTCATGTGACGTGTGTCACGTGTGTAGAACGGGCGATACTGCAGCTGGAGTCGCACCCTCGCCGCCGCCAGCAACGCCAAGCTGCCCGTCACCGAGCACACCTCGCGCCTGCTCAGCCAGGTGACTAGTGTCTCATGCGACGTGTGTCACGTGTGTAGAACGGGCGATACTGCAGCTGGAGTCGCACCTCGCCACCGCCACCCACGCCAAGCTCCCCGTCACCGAGCACCCCTCGCGCCTGCTCAGCCAGGTGACTAGTGTCTCACGTGACGTGTGTCACGTGTAGAACGGGCGATACTGCAGCTGGAGTCGCACCTCGCCGCCGCCAGCAACGCCAAGCTGCCCGTCACCGAGCACACCTCGCGCCTGCTCAGCCAGGTGACTAGTGTCTCATGTGACGTGTGTCACGTGTGTAGAACGGGCGATACTGCAGCTGGAGTCGCCCCTCGCCGCCGCCAGCAACGCCAAGCTGCCCGTCACCGAGCACACCTCGCGCCTGCTCAGCCAGGTGACTAGTGTCTCATGTGACGTGTGTCACGTGTGTAGAACGGGCGATACTGCAGCTGGAGTCGCACCTCGCCGCCGCCAGCAACGCCAAGCTGCCCGTCACCGAGCACACCTCGCGCCTGCTCAGCCAGGTGACTAGTGTCTCATGTGACGTGTGTCACGTGTAGAACGGGCGATACTGCAGCTGGAGTCGCACCTCGCCGCCGCCAGCAACGCCAAGCTGCCCGTCACCGAGCACACCTCGCGCCTGCTCAGCCAGGTGACTAGTGTCTCATGTGACGTGTGTCACGTGTGTAGAACGGGCGATACTGCAGCTGGAGTCGCACCTCGCCGCCGCCAGCAACGCCAAGCTGCCCGTCACCGAGCACACCTCGCGCCTGCCCTGCCAGCTGACTAGTGTCTCATGTGACGTGTCTCTCGTGTGTAGAACGGCCGATACTGCAGCTGCAGTCGCACCTCGCCGCCGCCAGCAGCGCCAAGCTGCCCGTCACCGAGCACACCTCGCGCCTGCTCAGCCAGGTGACTAGTGTCTCATGTGACGTGTGTCACGTGTAGAACGGGCGATACTGCAGCTGGAGTCGCACCTCGCCGCCGCCAGCAACGCCAAGCTGCCCGTCACCGAGCACACCTCGCGCCTGCTCAGCCAGGTGACTAGTGTCTCATGTGACGTGTGTCACGTGTAGAACGGGCGATACTGCAGCTGGAGTCGCACCTCGCCGCCGCCAGCAACGCCAAGCTGCCCGTCACCGAGCACACCTCGCGCCTGCTCAGCCAGGTGACTAGTGTCTCATGTGACGTGTGTCACGTGTGTAGAACGGGCGATACTGCAGCTGGAGTCGCACCCTGCCGCCGCCAGCAACGCTGCTGCCCGTCACCGAGCACACCTCGCGCCTGCTCAGCCAGGTGACTATCGCGTCTCATGTGACGTGTGTCACGTGTGTAGAACGGGCGATACTGCAGCTGGAGTCGCACCTCGCCGCCGCCAGCAACGCCAAGCTGCCCGTCACCGAGCACACCTCGCGCCTGCTCAGCCAGGTGACTAGTGTCTCATGTGACGTGTGTCACGTGTGTAGAACGGGCGATACTGCAGCTGGAGTCGCACCTCGCCGCCGCCAGCAACGCCAAGCTGCCCGTCACCGAGCACACCTCGCGCCTGCTCAGCCAGGTGACTAGTGTCTCATGTGACGTGTGTCACGTGTGTAGAACGGGCGATACTGCAGCTGGAGTCGCACCTCGCCGCCGCCAGCAACGCCAAGCTGCCCGTCACCGAGCACACCTCGCGCCTGCTCAGCCAGGTGACTAGTGTCTCATGTGACGTGTGTCACGTGTGTAGAACGGGCGATACTGCAGCTGGAGTCGCACCTCGCCGCCGCCAGCAACGCCAAGCTGCCCGTCACCGAGCACACCTCGCGCCTGCTCAGCCAGGTGACTAGTGTCTCATGTGACGTGTGTCACGTGTGTAGAACGGGCGATACTGCAGCTGGAGTCGCACCTCGCCGCCGCCAGCAACGCCAAGCTGCCCGTCACCGAGCACACCTCGCGCCTGCTCAGCCAGGTGACTAGTGTCTCATGTGACGTGTGTCACGTGTGTAGAACGGGCGATACTGCAGCTGGAGTCGCACCTCGCCGCCGCCAGCAACGCCAAGCTGCCCGTCACCGAGCACACCTCGCGCCTGCTCAGCCAGGTGACTAGTGTCTCATGTGACGTGTGTCACGTGTGTAGAACGGGCGATACTGCAGCTGGAGTCGCACCTCGCCGCCGCCAGCAACGCCAAGCTGCCCGTCACCGAGCACACCTCGCGCCTGCTCAGCCAGGTGACTAGTGTCTCATGTGACGTGTGTCACGTGTGTAGAACGGGCGATACTGCAGCTGGAGTCGCACCTCGCCGCCGCCAGCAACGCCAAGCTGCCCGTCACCGAGCACACCTCGCGCCTGCTCAGCCAGGTGACTCAGTGTCTCATGTGACGTGTGTCACGTGTGTAGAACGGGCGATACTGCAGCTGGAGTCGCACCTCGCCGCCGCCAGCAACGCCAAGCTGCCCGTCACCGAGCACACCTCGCGCCTGCTCAGCCAGGTGACTAGTGTCTCATGTGACGTGTGTCACGTGTGTAGAACGGGCGATACTGCAGCTGGAGTCGCACCTCGCCGCCGCCAGCAACGCCAAGCTGCCCGTCACCGAGCACACCTCGCGCCTGCTCAGCCAGGTGACTAGTGTCTCATGTGACGTGTGTCACGTGTGTAGAACGGGCGATACTGCAGCTGGAGTCGCACCTCGCCGCCGCCAGCAACGCCAAGCTGCCCGTCACCGAGCACACCTCGCGCCTGCTCAGCCAGGTGACTAGTGTCTCATGTGACGTGTGTCACGTGTGTAGAACGGGCGATACTGCAGCTGGAGTCGCACCTCGCCGCCGCCAGCAACGCCAAGCTGCCCGTCACCGAGCACACCTCGCGCCTGCTCAGCCAGGTGACTAGTGTCTCACGTGACGTGTGTGACTAGTGTGGGAAGTCACGTGTCTCACGTGACTAGTGTCTCATGTCACGTATCTCACGTGACGAGTGTCTCAATTGGAGGTATCACGTGACGAATGTCTTAAGTCACGTGTATCACGTGACGAGTTTCTGAAGTCACGTGTCTCACGTGACTAGTATCTCAAATCTCAAGTCATGCTTCTCACATGATTAGTGCCCTCATGTCACGATTTTCATGTCACGTATCCCACGTGAATTGTGTTTCGAGTCACCTGTATCACGTTATCAAGTCACGCGACTCACATTTTAGGTTTAAAGACATTTATTTTACTCATAAGAACATAATACAGTTCACTTAGAATGAGTTAATGATAACATTTTTTTAAAAACAAAATATAAATTTAACGCGCAGCGCAGCCAAATAACTTTGCTATACAATGCTAACCAATACATCAATCCAACCATCATAAAGATATTATGATTACAAGGTTACCAGTGCTTAACATTCCCATATAAGTACGACGAAGTAAGTTTTTATTAAAAAGAAGGTAGGTAGGTATGTACCCCATAATAACAATTTGCGATAGAAAAAAAAAAACTTTACTCAAATTACCACCATTTTGGTGCATTATCTTCTCAGTATGCGTTTCAAACAACAAAACAAACGGGTATCTTCGCAATCCGTCGACTATTACTAATCGTCGGGGTATTAATTTGAGTCTCACACGTATGTACTGTACTGTATTTTTTCTTGCTATTGCCAACCAGGCACCAGCTAACCTGTGAACTTGTCTTCCAGCTGACGACGCTAGAGCCGACGGGCCCGGCGCGCAAGCCGCCGCAGAGCGTGGTGGAGTCGCTGCAGGCGCTGAGCGCGCAGCTGCGGCTGGGCCGGCTGCTGTGCCGGCAGCCCGCGCTGCTGCTGGACCTGGTGGAGCGGCACGGCACGCGCCGCGCCATGCCCTGGCTGCACCAGCTGCTGCGCCACGAGCAGCTGGAGCTCAGGTGAGATGGGGTTGTGGTAGCAGCACCGAGTCGCTGCACTGTTAGTATATTATTAAATAACTCAAAGCACTGTGTCAAAATTTTTATGAGGGACTGGTGATTGCGATTCGCAAATATTTTTGTTCAGGTACAAGTGAGATATGACCCTATAATTTTTCATTGATTTGGACCTTATGTGAGGTGGTTAAGGTCCAAAATAATAAGGCATCTATATATGCCCTGGCCTCGTTAAGGCTTAAATCACGTTTATTCATCTTCTGAAAACCCACTCTCTGTTGCAGCGTCCTCCCGGTGCAGTGCCTGTGCGAGTTCCTGTCGGCGGGCGGCGGCGAGGCGGGCAAGGCGGGCGAGCTGTGCGCGCACCTGCGGCGCACCGTCGCGGACAGCGAGCCGGGCGCGCGCGCCGTGCTGCACTACTACCTGCAGCGCCTCGCGCACCCGCACGCGCCCACGCGCGCCTCCGCCTCGCGCGTGAGTACTGCAGCGAGCGCCCGCTGCGAGCTGCCACAGCGAGCCTATAGCGCCCACGTCTAGAAGATACCACCTTTTACCGCGCCTACAAGAGTCCTTGTGCCTATAGGAGTCCCCCCCCCCTTCTCACTGCATCTCTTCTAGTGACCCACGCAGCCTTTTCGTTTACTCCTACAGAAACTCACTTTCTCCAACGCGCACAAGATACGTCCGCTTTTAAAGCTTTCCCGTCACACCTGCAGTAAGTTCCTACCCCGAAATTATCAGCACTCGTATACGATTTAAGATTTATTATTTTGTTTTCAGGGATTAAAACTGGTGCTCACACAAGCGACCGACGACACCACTGAGATGGACTACAACGCCGAAGTTAGCCCCGAGTAAGTAACACGTGTTTTTTATGTGGCTATCATATTTTAACATGTGTATAGAGGGAGGTAGCTCAATTAATGTCTCATTTTAATTAGTAGTATGGCTTAACCAAAGGAAGATCTACCACTGACTTGGGAGTGGCTCTTGCCAAACATATCTTTGACGCTTGGATGAATAAGTAAGATGCAATAGGCATTTTCTGTGACCTGTCAAAAGCCTTTGATTGTGTAAATCTTGAGATATTGCTATTAAAATTGTATCATTGTGGTGTCTCAGATAAAGTAATTGATTTATTGAAATCATATCTCAAAGCAAACAGTGTATGTCCATGGAGTTGATTCGTGTGGCGCTCCTATCCTCACGGGAGTGCCCCAGGGCTCAATTCTGGGACCTTTACTGTTTCTGATTTATACACCGTGAAATTTTAGTAGTTGTTTTCCCGTGGCAGAACGATTTGCCTTTAGTAATACTATCAAATCATTATTCGCATGATTGTGGTGTGGTGGCATTGATGGTGGTTCCGGAAAAAAATATTTTTTTTCGAATTTTTAAAATATTTATTTTCCAACTCGAAAACGACTGAAGTTATCGTTGTTTTTTAAGAAGTGATGTATTCAGGTACTGCTTGCCGTATGAAATCGATGCTTAAAGCTAAAGAAGCTCTACGCCCTAAGTAATAAAGTGGTTCGAACGTACTTTAAAGTTTCGGTTATACCTTTCGTAAAACCGGCATTTATTGATTTTAATAAAAAATAACTGCACAGATCTATTGTGCTACTAAGGTAGAATCATTTTGCTGCGGGAAAACAACCACTAAAATTTCACGGTGTATAAATACTTCACTACAAACTGTTACTGTACTGTTTGCTGATAAATCAAACCTCGCGTACATATTCCCATTTATTTCCCCCGCAGCGAGTGGCTGGACCTGGTGTGGGAGCTGCGGCACTGGGCGGCGGTGCGCTCCGAGGTGGTCCAGCGCGTGCGCGCGGCGGCGCTGGTGGAGTGCGTCCCGGCGCACGTGGCCGCGTACGTCGCCTTCCTCGCGCGTCACGTGCGCACCCCTCCCCACGCGCTGCACACCGACCTGGTGCTGGTGAGTGGCTGGACCTGGTGTGCTCCGAGGTGTAGTACGATGTAGTTCCGACCGCTTCTAACAGATGGCGCTTTTGGAAAATGTTCTGCTGATAACACGTCATGGTCACGCATCTAATTTTGGCATATAACTAAGTCCATTTTAAAGTAAGTATTGATGGTTGGGCGCTGTGGTAAGTCCGGGGGTTAAGTATTTTGTGGGAGACTGTATAATTAAACAACAATAATGACATGCTTACCCAAATGCATATTGCCATTCCAAGCCACATTAAGACGCGTTGCCGTTGCTTTGCAAAGCACAAGTTTCGTAGTTTTTTTTAACTTGACATTGGTTTGTGTTCAGGACCTGAGCCAGCTGCTGATGGAGCGCACGACGGTGATGAGCAGCGTGCTGCCGCCGGCCGAGCTGCGCGACCCGCCGCCGCCGCCGCAGCCCCACGCGCACCGCACGCTGCAGGCGCTCACCGCCATCCTCTACGCGCATATGCGCCAGGTACACCGCCATCCTCTACGCGCACATGCGCCAGGTACACCGCCATCCTCTACGCGCACATGCGCCAGGTACACCGCCATCCTCTACGCGCACATGCGCCAGGTACACCGCCATCCTCTACGCGCACATGCGCCAGGTACACCGCCATCCTCTACGCGCACATGCGCCAGGTACTGAGCTCCGAGCAGCGCTCATGAGCACGACGGTATGGGTGCGTTTAGCCGACAGACAGACTGGTCAGAATCTGAGAGTGCTGAACAGCATTCGACAATTCTGACTACAGTATCGGCCAGAACCATGCTGAGTGGAAATGAGAGATGTGAAGTTAGCTGTTAACGTTTGAATATTCCGCCATATGACGAATCAATCAATCAATCTGAATATCGCCACTTAGCATTCCTCAGCCGCGTCAGCCTATGCTACTCAGAAATCGCCATTTTTCTTTCTGTGCTGACAAGATTGTGTATCGGCTAAACGCACCCTATGAGCAGCGTGCTGCCGCCGGCCGAGTTGTTTAAGCCGCCGCGATGGACATAGCAGCACATGAAATAAGCAAAATACTATAAATACTTTTTAGCCGACTGAGTCGGCCAATTTGACCTGAAGAGCAACGTGTACAAAAAGTGGTGTCCGCATCAAAATCATGAATACTTAACTCATATAAACATTTTACATGTAGGTTATAAATCAATACAGCAATAGTCTAATTCTACTACCGGTTCAAGAAGACTCCAGGTTGAAATAAAATTTTTACTCTTTTGAAATGGGTGTATCACATTGAATTAGACCCGCGGCAGGTCCAAGTGTGATGATTGTGATGTTTCTTTGGAAAAAGTAAAAATAAATTTTGGTTTCAAATCCTTATTTATTTTGGTGTCGTATTCCCCCAGGTCCGTTCGACGGGCGACCCGGAGCCGGAGCCCGAGGCGGGCTGGGCGGCGGGCGAGCGCGTGGTGCTGCAGTGGGCGAGCGGGCGCCGCGCCGCGCTGCCGCTCGTCATCGCGCACGCACACCTCAAGCTGCTGTGCTACGGGCCCTCGATGTGTCAGTGGAAAGATTTGTTTTTGAAATTTGTCTGGCTCGAAGGACCATATTTTTTTAAATCAATGAAAATATTTAAATTTCAATTATCTTGATTGTTGCAGTGTGTTGATGCTGTGCTTTATACCCTTTATGTGTTTGCGGACCTATAAGTGATTTCCTTATTGTTACTATTGTTATTCGATGTTAAATATCTAGTGTTCCTTTTTTTTTTTTTATTCTTTTTTTTTTTTTTCCTAACTGACTAACGATGATGGCTTGGAGGAGCCTTGTCATCATCACCGGGCTTGCGGGGGAGCGGATGGCTCTCACCCCCAAATCTAGTGTTCCAAAAATAAATAAAATAATGAGTACATATTTACAAATTTTGTCTGGCTCGAAGGACAATGTATTTTTTTTTCATATCAGAAAAAATATTAGATCTATTGATGTTGAAATTGTGTTGAATGACGTTTCCAGCTGTGCAGAATTTTATCCGGCTCGAAGGCCCAAGTGCTTTTTAACCAGAAAAAGAAACTTAAAACAACATTGTTTTTTTTTTGACAGATGACACGAACCAAGAGATGTACACGTGGCTCCAATCCGTGTGGGTGGGCAACGACGCGCCCACCGCGTTCACCGGCGCCGGCGCCGAGGAGGCCCCGCTGCTGCCCGACTGGCTGCGGCTGCACCTGGTGCGCTCCGCGCGCCCCGCGCTGCTGGAGGCGGGCCTGCGCGCGCTGCCCGCGCACAAGCTCGCGCTCTTCATACAGACCTTCGGCATGCCGGTCGCGTCCATGTCGTGAGTGCACACACACTACGTATAGTGCCCGCTGCTGCCCGACTGGCTGCGGCTGCACCTGGTGCGCTCCGCGCGCCCCGCGCTGCTGGAGGCGGGCCTGCGCGCGCTGCCCGCGCACAAGCTCGCGCTCTTCATACAGACCTTCGGCATGCCGGTCGCGTCCATGTCGTGAGTGCACACACACTACGTATAGTGCCCGCTGCTGCCCGACTGGCTGCGGCTGCACCTGGTGCGCTCCGCGCGCCCCGCGCTGCTGGTGGCGGGCCTGCGCGCGCTGCCCGCGCGCAAGCTCGCGCTCTTCATACAGTCCTTCGGCATGCCGGTCGCGTCCATGTCGTGAGTGCACACACTACGTATAGTGCCCGCTGCTGCCCGACTGGCTGCGGCTGCACCTGGTGCGCTCCGCGCGCCCCGCGCTGCTGGAGGCGGGCCTGCGCGCGCTGCCCGCGCACAAGCTCGCGCTCTTCATACAGACCTTCGGCATGCCGGTCGCGTCCATGTCGTGAGTGCACACACACTACGTATAGTGCCCGCTGCTGCCCGACTGGCTGCGGCTGCACCTGGTGCGCTCCGCGCGCCCCGCGCTGCTGGAGGCGGGCCTGCGCGCGCTGCCCGCGCACAAGCTCGCGCTCTTCATACAGACCTTCGGCATGCCGGTCGCGTCCATGTCGTGAGTGCACACACACTACGTATAGTGCCCGCTGCTGCCCGACTGGCTGCGGCTGCACCTGGTGCGCTCCGCGCGCCCCGCGCTGCTGGAGGCGGGCCTGCGCGCGCTGCCCGCGCACAAGCTCGCGCTCTTCATACAGACCTTCGGCATGCCGGTCGCGTCCATGTCGTGAGTGCACACACACTACGTATAGTGCCCGCTGCTGCCCGACTGGCTGCGGCTGCACCTGGTGCGCTCCGCGCGCCCCGCGCTGCTGGAGGCGGGCCTGCGCGCGCTGCCCGCGCACAAGCTCGCGCTCTTCATACAGACCTTCGGCATGCCGGTCGCGTCCATGTCGTGAGTGCACACACACTACGTATAGTGCCCGCTGCTGCCCGACTGGCTGCGGCTGCACCTGGTGCGCTCCGCGCGCCCCGCGCTGCTGGAGGCGGGCCTGCGCGCGCTGCCCGCGCACAAGCTCGCGCTCTTCATACAGACCTTCGGCATGCCGGTCGCGTCCATGTCGTGAGTGCACACACACTACGTATAGTGCCCGCTGCTGCCCGACTGGCTGCGGCTGCACCTGGTGCGCTCCGCGCGCCCCGCGCTGCTGGAGGCGGGCCTGCGCGCGCTGCCCGCGCACAAGCTCGCGCTCTTCATACAGACCTTCGGCATGCCGGTCGCGTCCATGTCGTGAGTGCACACACACTACGTATAGTGCCCGCTGCTGCCCGACTGGCTGCGGCTGCACCTGGTGCGCTCCGCGCGCCCCGCGCTGCTGGAGGCGGGCCTGCGCGCGCTGCCCGCGCACAAGCTCGCGCTCTTCATACAGACCTTCGGCATGCCGGTCGCGTCCATGTCGTGAGTGCACACACACTAGGTATAGTGCCCGCTGCTGCCCGACTGGCTGCGGCTGCACCTGGTGCGCTCCGCGCGCCCCGCGCTGCTGGAGGCGGGCCTGCGCGCGCTGCCCGCGCACAAGCTCGCGCTCTTCATACAGACCTTCGGCATGCCGGTCGCGTCCATGTCGTGAGTGCACACACACTACGTATAGTGCCCGCTGCTGCCCGACTGGCTGCGGCTGCACCTGGTGCGCTCCGCGCGCCCCGCGCTGCTGGAGGCGGGCCTGCGCGCGCTGCCCGCGCACAAGCTGGCGCCCTTCATACAGACCTTCGGCATGCCGGTCGCGTCCATGTCGTGAGTGCACACACACTACGTATAGTGCCCGCTGCTGCCCGACTGGCTGCGGCTGCACCTGGTGCGCTCCGCGCGCCCCGCGCTGCTGGAGGCGGGCCTGCGCGCGCTGCCCGCGCACAAGCTCGCGCTCTTCATACAGACCTTCGGCATGCCGGTCGCGTCCATGTCGTGAGTGCACACACACTACGTATAGTGCCCGCTGCTGCCCGACTGGCTGCGGCTGCACCTGGTGCGCTCCGCGCGCCCCTGCGCTGCTGGAGGCGGGCCTGCGCGCGCTGCCCGCGCACAAGCTCGCGCTCTTCATACAGACCTTCGGCATGCCGGTCGCGTCCATGTCGTGAGTGCACACACACTACGTATAGTGCCCGCTGCTGCCCGACTGGCTGCGGCTGCACCTGGTGCGCTCCGCGCGCCCCGCGCTGCTGGAGGCGGGCCTGCGCGCGCTGCCCGCGCACAAGCTCGCGCTCTTCATACAGACCTTCGGCATGCCGGTCGCGTCCATGTCGTGAGTGCACACACACTACGTATAGTGCCCGCTGCTGCCCGACTGGCTGCGGCTGCACCTGGTGCGCTCCGCGCGCCCCGCGCTGCTGGAGGCGGGCCTGCGCGCGCTGCCCGCGCACAAGCTCGCGCTCTTCATACAGACCTTCGGCATGCCGGTCGCGTCCATGTCGTGAGTGCACACACACTACGTCTAGTGCCCGCTGCTGCCCGACTGGCTGCGGCTGCACCTGGTGCGCTCCGCGCGCCCCGCGCTGCTGGAGGCGGGCCTGCGCGCGCTGCCCGCGCACAAGCTCGCGCTCTTCATACAGACCTTCGGCATGCCGGTCGCGTCCATGTCGTGAGTGCACACACACTACGTATAGTGCCCGCTGCTGCCCGACTGGGTGGGGCTGCACCTGGTGCGGTCCGCGCGCCCCGCGCTGCTGGAGGCGGGCCTGCGCGCGCTCCCCGCGCACAAGCTCGCGCTCTTCATACAGACCTTCGGCATGCCGGTCGCGTCCATGTCGTGAGTGCACACACACTACGTATAGTGCCCGCTGCTGCCCGACTGGCTGCGGCTGCACCTGGTGCGCTCCGCGCGCCCCGCGCTGCTGGAGGCGGGCCTGCGCGCGCTGCCCGCGCACAAGCTCGCGCTCTTCATACAGACCTTCGGCATGCCGGTCGCGTCCATGTCGTGAGTGCACACACACTACGTATAGTGCCCGCTGCTGCCCGACTGGCTGCGGCTGCACCTGGTGCGCCCCGCGCGCCCCGCGCTGCTGGAGGCGGGCCTGCGCGCGCTGCCCGCGCACAAGCTCGCGCTCTTCATACAGACCTTCGGCATGCCGGTCGCGTCCATGTCGTGAGTGCACACACACTACGTATAGTGCCCGCTGCTGCCCGACTGGCTGCGGCTGCACCTGGTGCGCTCCGCGCGCCCCGCGCCGCTGGAGGCGCGCCTGCGCGCGCTGCCCGCGCACAAGCTCGCGCTCTCCATACAGACCTTCGGCATGCCGGTCGCGTCCATGTCGTGAGTGCACACACACTACGTATAGTGCCCGCTGCTGCCCGACTGGCTGCGGCTGCACCTGGTGCGCTCCGCGCGCCCCGCGCTGCTGGAGGCGGGCCTGCGCGCGCTGCCCGCGCACAAGCTCGCGCTCTTCATACAGACCTTCGGCATGCCGGTCGCGTCCATGTCGTGAGTGCACACACACTACGTATAGTGCCCGCTGCTGCCCGACTGGCTGCGGCTGCACCTGGTGCGCTCCGCGCGCCCCGCGCTGCTGGAGGCGGGCCTGCGCGCGCTGCCCGCGCACAAGCTCGCGCTCTTCATACAGACCTTCGGCATGCCGGTCGCGTCCATGT
Organism: Maruca vitrata; assembly: GCA_039566165.1. Classification (NCBI taxonomy): domain Eukaryota; kingdom Metazoa; phylum Arthropoda; class Insecta; order Lepidoptera; family Crambidae; genus Maruca; species Maruca vitrata. The sequence goes on along the minus strand of CM076928.1, from coordinate 964,637 downwards.
CGTGAGTTTTTTATTTTATAAAAGCCTAACAAGATGACCTCACTCCACCTGATGGAAAGCGGTAGTGAGATCCAAATATGAGGTCTACAGGCACATTATACCATATTGAGCCTGTCGCACTCACCCTGAAAGCCCGCTTAAAGAGGAGACCACTGCTGCGGCAACAACGAGACAAGGCGTGGAGTCTCGCATTGGTATTGAGCTGTGCGGGTCCGAGTTGGCCAGTCCGCTGGACGGAAGGGCCTCGGCCTCAAACCGCACCTGGAACGAACTTCTCGGTCCTTACGTAGCATTTGCTATCAATAGATCAATGAGACATTACCTAGAAGTACATCGTTATTCTATTTGAGAGGACTCGGCTTCGCGTAGCAAATCGGAGCAATTTTTTGTGTGAATATTTCTGGCTCTACACTCTACATGGTATATTTGCTACTTCTATATCCAATTTTAAACTGTCATGGTTACACACATTAAAAAACTGTAACTGTCCGGGATATTTACCATGTTGTTTTGTTTTAATGAGCTCCCGATATTTCGGCACTGTTGCAAGCGCCATGATCACGGGTGAACTCACACACCCACGGTCACACGCACAACATGGTAAATATCCCGGACAGTTAAAGTTTTCTACTTCTAATATCGCTTGTAGATCCATAAAAAACCACTATGTAATGTGATGGAACGCGAAAGTTTTAAATCTAGAGTATTTCTAATTAAAATACGTATTAATATGTGTTTTCTCCCCCTAGGGCGTTGCTGAGCGCGCTGGACGCGTGCCCGGCGGGCGCGGTGGTCCGGCTGGGCGTGGAGCGCGCGTACATGGCGCAGCTGCTGCGCGTGCAGCGCGCGCGCGGCGCCCGGGGCGGGGCCGCCTTCGCAGCCGCGCTGCAGCTGACGCAGCCGCACGCGCCGCCCGGTGAGTGCGACAGACAGACACACACACACGCGGCATAAACAATTGTAGCTAAATAGCCGAAAGGCATGTACACAATATTCGCTATTCAATATTCAAATAAATGCAAGGTATCTGTTTTGAACTTTCTTTTATTTAAATATGTTTGGGCCCATATTTTCAACAGTCTTTAACCGTAACAGGTTAACAGTAATTTATTTACCAATTTTTATTAAAATCGCTACCGATGCTTTGACGTAAAATCGTGATGGATAAAGTTACTTTCGCATTTATGTATAACTAGCTGTGCCAGCGACTTCGTTCGCGTTACCCCCGTTTTTTACACATTTTCCATTGTATCTTTGCTCCTATTGGTCGCAGCGTGATGTTATATAGCCTAAAGCCTTTCTCGATAAATGGTCTATACAACGCAAAAAGATTTTTTCAAATCGAACCAGTAGTTCCTGAGATTAGCGCGTTCAAACAAACAAACAAACAAACTCTTCAGCTTTATAATATTAGTATAGATTCATGAAGTAACCCTCAAGTATATGTTATCTGCTCCAGACGACATGGTGTTCGCTGATGAGGAGCTGCCCCCCGAGCCGGAGGACGCGTGGGCGCGCGCGGGCGCGGGGGGCGGCGCCCCGGGCTGCGCCGAGCCCGCGCACGCGCCGGCTCTGTTAGCGGCTGCGTTCGAGAACGCGCCCTACCCCGCTGATGTGGATACTGCCTTTACGCATCTTATCGCGGTGAGTTTAGTTCCATTTTTTTTTGACCCGGTGAAATACGTGACGCACCGTCACCGGGAGATGGGGTTCTCTCTGGCGACTGGCGCTAAGATGGTAAAGGCCAATCGCTGCTCCGGAGTGGAGTGCAATGCCCAGGGGGTCTACCGACTCAAACACCGCGATGTACCTCATCGCCTTGGCGACGTTATGGTTCCTAGCATAGTCCTACTACTTGGCTGTCTTAACTTAAGAATCCTTTTTTTGTTCGTTCATTAGGAACTAAACTTTAATGATAATTATTTAAGTTTATAAACATCGACAACCCGTTGATGTTTGGATCTCCCAAAGCAACTTATGACCGACGACCATAGCCACCTATTTTTGATGATTATGTATCATTTTGATAAATTGGCTGATTTTGTTTTTGATTGAGTTTTTATTTAAATTTACGATTCACGAACATACACATTCAGATCCTTATCACCAGCGTTATCCATGGATCTACTCATTTTCCTTGAATGAAACACTGGTCATATTGTATTCCGGGTACAAGTTTTTTATTTTAAAATTTCTTGTAGCTATTATTTACACTTCGGAAAAACAAAATGCTCGCGAGATTCCACCGCGTTGCACAAGCTTAGATGGTATTTCCAGTAAGTTCTTTTTAGTAAGTCAGGGGATACCAGTCACAACTATCTGTCCGGTGGTTGGTGAACGGTATACGGGTAAGCGACCCCGGCTCCTCGAGCTGCTATCGACTCAGTCCAAATCATCCGAGGCGATAGTATCCTTCCTCCCCTTTTCCTTCCCCCGTCATATTTCCTTGCTACTCGTGGGAACGCAATGACCTTGTTTAAACAATGCACAAGACAGAATGGCGGCGACGTGGTCCACAACCCGTCACGTCACGTTTCCCACAGAGGTGAAAAGTGGATCGCTGGAAGTGATCTCTGCCTACCCCTCTGGGAAAAAGGCGTGATTTTATGTATGTATGTATGTATTTTTTCGTGTGTGATCAGGCGGTGACGTCAGAGGCGAAGCGCTACAACTCTACTGGCGCGGCGGGCGGCCCGTACCCGTGGCTGGAGAGCGCGTGCGCGTACCTGTCGCGCGCGGCGGCGGGCGGCGCCGCGGCCGCCGGCCTGGCCGCGCACGACGCGCGCGCCGCCGCGCTGCTGCGCGCGCTGCTGCCGGCCGACCACCAGCGACTCACTGAGGTAAACAAAATCCTATTGAGCCTGTCGCACTCGCCCTGAAAGTTTCATTAGATGTAGAGTGAGGATTGGGTGAGTGAGGTGAGGAGGAGGAAAAAGCGTCGATGGCCGAGTGGTTAAGGTCGTTGCTTGCCATGCGAGAGGTCGCCGGTTCAAACCCCGCCAGGTACCAATGTGTTTTTCAAATTTGAAATTCATATGTACCATCATTCGACGCTTTAACGGTGAAGGAAAACATCGTGAGGAAACCTGCACTCCTAAGAAGAAATTCTTAGGTTGTGTAGTCGACCAACCCGCACTTGGCCAGCGTGGTCGACTAAGGCCTTATCGCCCTAGTTTAGGGTAGGCTCGTGCCCCAGCAGTGGGGACGTATATGGGCTGATGATGATGATGATGATGAGAGTGAGGATTGATCACTACATCGCAAATGTAACGTCTTCTTCATCGCGAAGGTCAATAAACTGAAAGTCAAGCATTGGACGGCGTATCTAGCGCGCGCGCTGACTGTAGTGGAACCATGTCGCATGGATGTCCTGCTAACAAGGTCTTACCTATTTGGACCTTGGACCTTGTGTGAGCATTTGGTAACCTATGACATCTAAGGTACACATAAGCCTGGTGTAGCCCGACTAAGGTGATGATGAGTGAGGACTGGTCGTTACTCCCCGTGGCTGGAGAGCGCGTACCTGTCGCGCGCGGTGGCGGACGGCGCCGCGGCCACCGGCCGACCACGAGCGACTCACTTAGGTAAGTGAAGTGATCTCACAATAGATCTTGTGCGAGGATGGTTTTGCAGCGCGAATTTATACTCCTAATGGCTTCTATAAGTGATCTCAAAATTGATTTGCCGTTACCTTTTTCACATTTCTTGATGTATTATGATGATCACATAATGATGACATTATTTTTGGGAAGGGCAGTGAACAACCTGAGTCTACAGATGTCAAGCAACGGCTGTGATTTGCGTGATACCGATAACGTACATGTTGAATTAAATTTAAAATCGAAAATTTCAAGTATTGAGGTGCATATTAATTATGTCTATTTGTTAACAGATAGCGGAAACCCTCCTAGTGCAGTACAAGTGCGTGGGCGGGCGGCTGGCGGGCGCGCTGCGGCGGCTCGCGCGGCTGCGGCGCCGCGACGCGCCCGCGCTGCCGCGCCTGCCGCCCGCGCACACAGCCACGCGCGACCAGCTCGTGCGAGGTGAGCACACCGACAGACACAGAAACCTCCTAGTGCAGTACAAGTGCGTGGGCGGGCGGCTGGCGGGCGCGCTGCGGCGGCTCGCGCGGCTGCGGCGCCGCGACGCGCCCGCGCTGCCGCGCCTGCCGCCCGCGCACCAAGCCACGCGCGACCAGCTCGTGCGAGGTGAGCACACACCGACAGACACAGAAACCCTCCTAGTGCAGTACAAGTGCGTGGGCGGGCGGCTGGCGGGCGCGCTGCGGCGGCTCGCGCGGCTGCGGCGCCGCGACGCGCCCGCGCTGCCGCGCCTGCCGCCCGCGCACACAGCCACGCGCGCCCAGCTCGTGCGAGGGGAGCACACCCCGACAGACACAGAAACCCTCCTAGTGCAGTACAAGGGCGTGGGCGGGCGGCGGGCGGGCGCGCTGCGGCGGCTCGCGCGGCTGCGGCGCCGCGACGCGCCCGCGCTGCCGCGCCTGCCGCCCGCGCACCAAGCCACACGCGACCAGCTCGTGCGAGGTACACACGGACAGACGGACACAGAAACACTGCCAAATAATAAGATGTCTGACCGATTTCAGCCATGGAGGTCGATCTCAGTTTAGATCAGCCAAGTGCGCAGGACATGTGCGCATTATAGTGCACAAGTATGCGCGCAAACACAAGTGCACTCTCTGTTCCCTTAGTCTACTTAAGTGAGTGAGAGGAATATATAGAGGAAGTATAAATGGAAATGTCGACAGGGGAAGGCCAAGAAGGACCTTCCATGACCTAATAGGTCATATTTTGTATAAGAGTCAAATCAAAAGTACCCGTAATCGACGAGCATGCATGAAGAGTAACGTAAAAGAAGCGAAAGTAGTATGCCAGGACCGTAGCACATGGCAGGAGATGATTTTTGCCTAACCCTCTAGGAAAAAGGTGTGATGTTATGTATGTAGGTATGCAGTCCCATTTCATTTGCACAAAATTTCAGTTGAATTAGAATCCAGGATTTCGTCCCCTTCCCTAGGCCCCTATTTTTTCTAGCTTTATAAAATGAAGGCATAAAACAAAAACTCCTTTTTCCCGCAGTCCTGGAAAGTGCCACGGCGAGCACGCTGGAGGCGATCGGCAACCGGATGATCGAGACACAGAGCACGCCGCTGGTGGTGGACGTCATCTCGCACCTGCTCGAGAAGAACCAGGAGGGCTGCTACGAGACCAAGGTGAGTGGAAACTATTCTAACTAAATTAAGGTGTAATATTAAACTATATTAAGGTGAGGCCTGGTCTCTGCCCCAAAGTGTTGAAAGCTGGATCGTATTCGGAAACCTTGCTCTTCATCATTCTTATTGCGACACGGGCCTCGCAAATTCCAACCGCTACCGTCATACGGCGCAGTCAGACTATTATTGTACAGTCAGCCAATAAAGTGGTCTACCACTTTTGACAAAAGTTTCTGCGAGCTTTAACGATCGCTAAGGTTGACAATAGTCACTGACACAATCTTATTGCCAGGGAAAATCGACCTTGTTGTTTCATGACGTACAAACGAATCTCAATCGTAGGTTGGGAGACCACATTTTTGGCTGACTGTACAGCAGTATAAATAAATAATCTGCATTCATCCACTTTAATCACATCTAAATCGTGAACTATTGACGGTAACAAGAGCTTAGATCCTATGCAGGGAGACGACAAATAAAACAACAATTTTGGTATGTGATTATTAAAAGCATCATTTATTTCACAATACGCAAAAGTTTATCACTTTTGCGTATTGTTCATCAGCTATACCTACTAAAGTCTATGCTGGCATTACACAGTAGATTTTCGTAATTCCAATGTTAGAGAGTGATCGTAAATAAGGTAACTGTTCTACCATTGATCTCCGGTATTAATTCGTACCATATTTACTAACGCGTGTTGCAGATTAAAGTGGAGAACCCCGAAGAAGAGACGGAGTCGCTGTTCGCGCGCGGCGGGCTCGGCTGCGGCCTGCTGCTGGACTGGCTCTCCGCGCTGCAGCAGGAGACGCTCGGCGCCGAGCCGGAGCGCCAGGTGAGGAGGGGGGGGGGATACAATGGGTGAGGGGCATCCGACTTGCTAGTTCGGACTGCAGCCAACAGATGGCGCCCGAAGAGAAGACGGCGTCCCGGAGCCGGAGCACGTAGGTGAGGAGGATGGAGGAATACAATAGGGGAGGGGGACATTCGACTTGCTAGTTCGGACTGCAGCCAACAGATGGCGCCCGAAGAGAAGACGGCGTCCCGGAGCCGGAGCGCCAGGTGAGGAGGGGGGGGGGATACAATGGGTGAGGGGCATCCGACTTGCTAGTTCGGACTGCAGCCAACAGATGGCGCCCGAAGAGAAGACGGCGTCCCGGAGCCGGAGCACGTAGGTGAGGAGGATGGAGGAATACAATAGGGGAGAAGGACATTCGACTTGCTAGTTCGGACTGCAGCCAACAGATGGCGCCCGAAGAGAAGACGGCGTCCCGGAGCCGGAGCGCCAGGTGAGGAGGGGAGAGGAATACAATGGGGGCATCCGACTTGCTAGTTCGGACTGCTGCCAACAGATGGCGCCCGAAGAGGAGGCGGCCTCGCTGGACTGGCTCTCCGCGCTGCAGCAGGAGACGCTCGGCGCGGAACCGGAGCGCCAGGTGAGGAGGGGGAGGGACATGTTCTAGTTCGACCTGCTGCCTACAGATAGTATCTATGTATAAATACCAACTTTCTACGCAAAGCCTGTATTAAACTATCAAAGTGATTTTGTAATTTCAGCTACTAAGCATTTAAATCATAAACAATGAAAAGTTTGCCAGTCCATAGCCCCGAACACGATCACCCAGCTCACAGTTAGATCTTCTTCTTTTAGAAATACTTCATAACCTTCTGTGTTCAAGGTATAATGGCCCTTTTTTTAAATACTAGGCTAACAAGATGATCTCTCTCAACTTGATGTTGAGCGGTAATGAGATCCACATATGAGGTCGACAGGCACAATGGACTGTATTCATCCTGTCGCACTCACCCTTTACGCCCCGCCTGAGGGAAAACATGAGCTGGAAGGGCATTCGATGCCTTAATGGGCAGGAAAGAGAAACCGAAACTCTCGGTCAGAGTCACCAGCGCCTGCATTATATGGAGATGGCAGCGCTGTCCACCACGTGCGGTTCCTAATTTAATCCTTACTTCCTTACTTAATTATATTATAAACGTGAAAGTTTAAGTGTATGGATGGATGGATGGATAGATGTTTGTTACTCTTTCACGCTTAAACGTCTGTACCGATTTTCATAAAATTTGATATGATGGTAGTTGGCACTCTGGAATAACATATAGGCAACTTTTTTCAAATTCAACCCCCATGGTGTGCATTGGGGGAGGGGGGGGGGTGAAAATTAGTATGGGAGAGCTTTTACGTGTTTATAGATTTATATAAAACGTGGTATGGAAGGGGGATTAGGCTTGCGGGGTACAGCGGGAATACACGGTCAGGTTCTACAATCAAAATACATCAGATTTTACGCAGACGAAGTCGCAAGTGTCCTCTAGTTAATTATAATGTATGTTCCCGTGTCCAGATGGCGCTGATGTTCCGGTCGGGCTGCGCGCGCTGGCGGCCGCAGCTGGTGACGCAGCTGGCGCACCGCGCGTCGTGGCGCACGCTGCACGCGTGCCTGCGCGCGCTGCTCGACCCCAACCAGTGAGTGGGACGGCACTGGTGACGTCAACGAATATGTAGATGATGATTGTTGTGTAGCTTTGGTGCAGCAGAAGTTTGGTGTGACTATCTCTCTCCTCTACATTTCAACATAGACAAATCATTTTCCAAAAGTGTTTGTTATTGCTATTCGATAAAGATTACCCAGATGACGTGGTTGGTGATTGTGACGTCGTCCTCCCTATTATAAAATTTAGCGTGACCATAGCTTTTATTCCACCCTCTCCTCTTTCTTTCCTCCTCTGCACATCTCTCTCTCTCCTCTCGCTCTCTGGTCTCGAAAATATGACAAATAATATGAACTATGACGTTGGTTTGTGAATTCTTTTTAATTAATAATAAATGTTTCTATTAGTTTTGAAGTATTCGTCATTCGCCGAAAGTGATTTTTTATGAAGGGCATGGCATGGTGATCAGTTTTTGCGTCGGGCGTTTAAAATACATGCTAAGAATATGTGTGGGCATTAAATCATACTAAAGCCTTCGCTCTTCGCAGGAAATGGGCGGCCAGCTCAGTGGTGGAGTTCTGTGCTACCCTGATGGACTCGCCGCGCGTGTGGCAGGGCCGGGACCGCGGCGCCGGGCTCGACCGGCACGCCGCCAGCGACGACATGCTGCGGCTCACGCACAAACAGGTAACGTATAGCAATAACCTACTAGGAAGTTACCATTCCGACCAACAGATGGCGCTTATGAACCGAGAGATTAAGAGCATCTTAGAACGCGTTTATATTTTTTTTATATTTTTTACGATGTTGATCTAATCATATCAGGGGCTAGCCCCTGATATGATTAAGAATCAAAATCAGAGATTTTTTTTTATAAAAGGCTAACAAGATGACCTCACTCCACCTGATGGTAAGCGGTAGTGAGATCCAAATATGAGGTCGACAGGCACAATAGATCGTATTGAGCCTGTCGCACTCACCCTGAAGGCCTGCTTAAATGCCGTTTCACGCCCCTCCTCATCCTCCTTCCTCCTTCCTCCTTCATTTTCATAACATTATATTTTAATTTTTTTTAAGCGTCTCTTTTCATCTCATTTTGTATGAAAATTTTTAAGCTTCAATTTAGTAATAATATGATTTTGACTGCTATCGGTCTGGAATCCCGATACTACCGAGATAAACCCCTGAAAGAAACTCGAATCATAGTGCAAACTAGCTTTGTTCATCTTTTGACACTTTGCACTTTACGCACAGACTGTGCGCAAAATAATAACGAGTAAACTCGCGTGTATTCTAAAAGAATTGTTTAGAGACCCGACGTTTCGAGCTCAGTATATCGCTCGTGGTCACGGGTAAGACGAGCGTTGAAACGTCAAATGTGTAGTGTTCGCGTAAATACTAGACAATACTCTGAGTGTTGGGGTGCGGGGTTGCAAGTGATTGTTAAAAGTCCGACAGAGAGTGATTAGATTATTTATTGTACACTAATACAATAGACACAATATAAAAATAACTATAAGTAAGGATAAATGTTATGTTAATGTTCGAATGCACCCGGTCGCGACTGTTTCCAAAAATGCACAGGTGAGCCGCCACGCGGCCACCTATGACTTACTTCGGCGCACGCGCCTATGTACGTCATCACAGTGTTAGGTTACTACCTCGCTGTATAATAATCTCCCTCCTCGCTGTGTAATCGCTGTATTGTGTGTAGGTAACTGCCTCGTTGGTCTATTGGTAGCAAGTGCTGCGTTAGTACCGAGAGGTCCCCGGTTCGAATCAGGGGTCGGGCAAAATTTGTGTGAGTTTTTCTGTAATGAAATTACTCAGCCCGGAGTTAGGAAGTTGGCGGTTGAACGCCCGTGCCTCGGAAAGCACGTTAAGCCGGTGGTCCTGCGCCCGATCTCTCATCGGTCATGTCGGATTGCCGTCTCACCGAATTATGAGAGTAAGGGAATAGAGAGTGCACTTGTGTTTGCGCGCACCGAACAATGAGTATTTCTTAACTGTTTCATTGTAGCTGGAAGTCCTAATCCGCTACGTGGTCGAAGAAGCGGAAGCGGCCGGCGAGACGGGCGGTCCCGAAGCAGTCCGGCGCCGCGTGGAAGCACGCCTACCACTGTTACTGCGCTGCTGTCCCGACCCGCCCGCGCTGCTCGCCGCCGCGCTCGCCGCCGCCGCGCACCCGATCCTGCTGCTGCTGTTGTACATGAAGGTAATGCTGACCATGACAGCTATTCGCTATGTGCGGGGCGGGTGGTGGGGGACGGCAAATCGATCGAAGCGCACGATGTGACAGAAATGTGATATAATTCTGAGCTTTCATGTGTCAAATTACTTTAATTTCATAAATTCCCTTGTATTTGTAAGTAGAAACGTTACGTACGTAACGTAAACGATGCAAATTCAATACTTATAATAGTATTCATATTTTTGTGAAGTAAGAAAATCACTTGGTATATACACACTCACTTTATAATTTTAAACTGTCATGGCTACACACATTAGAAAACTGTAACTGTTCGGGCTATTTACCATGTTGTTTTGTTTTAATGAGCTCCGATATTTCGGCACTGTTGCAAGCGCCATGATCACAGGTGAACTGTAGGACTGCGAGAAAGACGGTAGGTCTAAGGGCAGACATATCGGTCTACCCTCTTTCTAAGTCTTTTATTACGCACGACACCACTACCCTCGTTCACAATATTGTCACTCGAATTCGATCACAACACACTACACTTACAGTATCACATCTTTTTCGAGAACGGACACTTGTTTTATTTTTATTTTTATTTTTACATAAACGTATCACTGGATGCCATACATTCGACAGTTGAAACCCATCCTTCACGATTGAAGTTTTTGAATTTTAATTTCAATTGCTTCCTCACCAGTCGTGGTATATAATGGCGTTCTGTAGAAAGTACTTCAGGGTTATGTAACTCAATCCAGTGGTTCGTTCCCGAATCTATAAGATGTTGAGCAATTGACGATTTTTGTGTTTTATTGTTCTTGACTGCCCTGATATGCTCTTTCACACGGCACGAAATAGTTCTTTTCGTTTGCCCTATGTACTTACGAGCTTCCGCAGCTACAGTCAATTTTATAAACGCCTGGTTTTTCCAAAGGGAAGCTATCCTTTGGGGAGCGTAGAAACTGTGATAGCTTTTAACCTGGATTATAGGGTAGATGGGCATCTAGCATATTTGGTCTATGAAAAAGGAGGGACAAATAAGATCTCGAACTTATTTAAAAATTCTCAGTTAAAACTATCTTCACTCCTCTTAAAAGTTATCACAGTTTCTACGCTCCCCAAAGGATAGCTTCCCTTTGGAAAAACCAGGCGTTTATAAAATTGACTGTAGCTGCGGAAGCTCGTAAGTACATAGGGCAAACGAAAAGAACTATTTCGTGCCGTGTGAAAGAGCATATCAGGGCAGTCAAGAACAATCAAACACAAAAATCGGCAATTGCTCAACATCTTATAGATTCGGGAACGAACCACTGGATTGAGTTACATAACTCTAAAGTACTTTCTACAGAACGCCATTATATACCACGACTGGTGAGGGAAGCAATTGAAATTAAAAAATTCAAAAACTTCAATCGTGAGGATGGGTTTCAACTGTCGAATGTATGGCATCCAGTGATACGTTTATGTAAAAATAAAAATAAACAAGTGTCCGTTCTCGAAAAAAGATGTGATACTGTAAGTGTAGTGTGTTGTGATCGAATTCGGAGTGACAATATTGTGAACGAGGGTAGTGGTGTCGTGCGTAATAAAAGACTTAGAAAGAGGGTAGACCGATATGTCTGCCCTTAGACCTACCGTCTTTCTCGCAGTCCTACAGTTCACCCGTGATCATGGCGCTTGCAACAGTGCCGAAATATCGGGAGCTCATTAAAACAAAACAACATGGTAAATATCCCGAACAGTTACAGTTTTCTAATATACACACTCACTTTATACAATTTTTATTTATTTTGTGTTGAAAAACTAGTCGAAAATCTTTATCAAAACATCTAGTTGCTATGATATGACATATCAAAACATCTAATCTAAAGTCCTGAATAGTTGTCGCCACTAGGGGCGCTATCATCGCGCACATAGCGAATAGCGTACAGCTACAAGGCGACAGCACAGCACAGATCTTTTTATGCGTGAAACCTGGAGACTGTGCCATCTATGGTCAGATATTGAAACTACGTGCTAATGTTTGTCCACATATTGCATTGCAATGGCTGCTATGAGCGTACTAAGGCTTCATACCTAGCTCAATGTTGAATCGTCAATCGGCGATACTAAAAGTTTGCGGCAATTCAGATTCTACGATATCAGGGCGTGCCAAGAACCACACTATATCCACTGATAATCATACTAAGTTACCGTTTGCCCGCCAGGTCCAGGCAACCTAACAGATGTCATGGGCTCACGAAGAACCATTCATTGTCTGTCATTATCTACTGATAAACTATCTGCTGTATTATTATTTAAAGCGACTTGCAGACAACGCCATCTATCCTCAGCCGGCGAAAATAACTATAACTATCTATCCACCAGGTCCCAGCGATCCAGCAGCTGCTCTGGGCGTGCGAGGAGCACCGGCCCACGTGGACCGGCATCGGGGACATGCTGAAGGGCTCGGAGGGCGTGCGCGCCGCCGCCGCCGCCTGCACCAGCGCCACCGACCGCGTGTCGCACACGCTGCTCACGGCTTTGGCGGCTTCGCAACACTCGCACCATCATAGCAAGGAGCACTCGCACAAGTAAGTTGGTGGTCCCGAGCGCGGACAACAGATGGCGCTTACAGACAATTTCATCGGGAACATGCTGAAGGGCTCGGAGACCAGCGTGATGGACCGCGTGTCGCACACGCTGCTCACGGCGCTGGCCGCGTCGCAGCACTCGCACCATCATAGCAAGGAGCACTCGCACAAGTTAGTTGGTGGTTCCGAGCGCGGACAACAGATGGCGCTTAAAGATAGTTTCATCGGGGACATGCTGAAGGGCTCGGAGACCAGCGCGTCGGACCGCGTGTCGCACACGCTGCTCACCGCGCTGGCCGCGTCGCAACACTCGCACCATCATAGCAAGGAGCACTCGCACAAGTTAGTTGGTGGTTCCAAGCACGGACAATAGATGGCGCTTAAAGATAGTTTCATCGGGGACATGCTGAAGGGCTCGCTGCTCACCGCGCTGGCCGCGTCGCAACACTCGCACCATCATAGCAAGGAGCACTCGCACAAGTGAGTTGGTAGTTCCGAGCGGGGACAATAGATGGCGCTTTCAACGATTTTCATACTGATGAGTAACAAGTGTGCAATACTACATCACGTTGTACCATCGTGTGTCGCGGAGAGCGAGGCCTGACAGCGGCAATGTTTTTAACGGAATGATTATTTTTTTTGAAAGAAAATACATATTTGGTTCCTCATTTTCAAAGTTATCAGCTATTTTGTTGTTTTCGCTTTTTCGACAGGGGTTTTAAAAACATCTGATATATTAGATTACCAATATTTGACAGTCCACCTTGTTTTTTAAATAAAATACTTCCAGGGTGACCTCACTACATCTGATTGTAAGCAGTAGTGAGGTCCACATAAGAGGTCGTCAGGCACAATAGCGATATATTTTATTATCAGGTTTCTTTTGCCTTTTCTTTCGTTTGATGGTTTTGCGTATACGCAGGTTGAACCGCATGGAGAGCGTCCTCCGCGCGCTCTGGACCCGGGTGTGGGGCGCGGGCGCTAGGGCTCTGCCCCTGGCCGCGGCGCTGCTGCGCGGCGCGCCCCGGCACCAGCCGCAGCTGCTGGCCGCGCTGGAGCTGCTGCCGCGCGCGAACCTGCACCCCGCTGACGACGACCCGCACACTGATCTGTTGGACAGGTAGACTATAAGAACAGTTTATTGCTCACTTCTTCTTATCGAGTCGATGGCATAATCCAACTTTAACGGCCCAGTATTCGGCCACACGAATGGCGTTATGTGAGGCACCTATTATGTCGCTCAGCGAGTAGGTTTCCGGACAAGCGGGACATGACATTAGATGGCACATGGACTGTGGCAAGAAACCGCACACACAGGCCAGATCTAATGCGTCATCCCCATTTGACCCTATTTTCCTAGCCACGACCAACCTGGGTACGAAGTCTGTGTAATGACTTCCACACTAGTACATATTACATAATATACTCCGTGAATTTTAGTGGTTGTTTCCTGCAGTAAAATGATTCTATCTTAGTAGCACAATAGATTTGTGCAGTTTATTTTTATTAAAATCAATAAATACCAGTTCTACGAAAGTAGATAATAAATGAAAATTGAAAGCACGTCCGAACCGCTTTTGACTTGGAGTAGCCTCGTCATCATCACCGGACTTGCTTGGAGCGGATGGCTCTCACCCCGAAGCTACTGCACCATAACACCTCTATGTACGCCTCTCCTCAGCACGGAGGTGCAGAGCATCCTGGACTGCTTCCTGCAGCTGCTGCGCGCGTCGGGCGCGCGGGACGCGGCGCTCGTGGCCCGCACCAGCGCCCTGCTGCGGCGCCGCCTCGCCCGCCGCCTGCCGAGGCACAAGGACCACAGGGGGTGAGCGATCATACTTACACACTGTGTTTATGACTTTAGTTCACTCACCAAGCCACTAGATGGCACAATGTATACAAACCCAAGCATTACCTAATAAGCAGTACAACGTAGTTCAACGTAACGCCGCTAGATGGCGTTGCGTGTATTGTGCATCTCGCAAGCGTTGTGTTTCCCGGATAGGATTGTGATAGCGGTACGCGGGAGAGAAATTAAATACAAGGAGTTGGTTTTAAGACTGACTGTATTTTAATAAATGGACCCTATATATAGTAATTAATTAGGGTTTACATGACTCATAGTATGAGTACCTAGATGGTGTCATAGGTTGTTGCCCTCTACGGTATGTAGGCTAGGCTTCAGGTTACAGATGTTTATACTTAGATACTATTACAACCTCAATTACCATATATAGAATTATATCATATTATAGGGTCATGTTACAATATTAATTCTTCGAACTATTTTATCTTATACCTATTACATCTTCCCTTTTCATAGAAAAAAAAATAATATTACATTTAATTAATTTTTTTTTTTTTTTTTTTTTCAGTTTTTGAACAGTTTTGTTCTATTTTTATGTATTAATTTTATTTTTCCATTATCTAAGATCTCTACATTTGGGGATATATCTCTTACAACTACATAAGGACCTGAATATATGCTGGTCAGTTTATTTCTATTTTCATTCTTAATTAATACTTTATCATTAGCTTTATATACTACTGGATTACAATTCTTATCATATCTTATTTTTCTTATCATTTTACTTTTTATTAAGTTTTCTCTTGCTTCCGTTTGTGACAACTGAAGTCTATACTTCAATTCCAAAGGGTAACTTTCATGATTGTAAAGTGGTTCTGGATGAGATGTTAAATTACCTGGTAAATTGGCTTGCTTTCCGAATACTAATTCGAATGGTGTAAATTTAGTTTCTGTATGGACAGACGTATTATACGCAAAACACCAATACGCTATCCATTTACTCCAATGTCCACTATGATTATCAGTTTGAATACGTAAATACGTACCTAGGCTTTTGTGGCTGTTTTCCAATGCGCCAATACTTTGATGATGGTAAGCTGTGGATGTAAGTTTCTTTATCTGCAGTAAGTTACATACCTCTTGGAATGTTGAAGATATAAATTCTGTTCCTCTGTCTGTAGCAATGACTTCGGGTATCCCGAACCGAAGAATGAAGTTATTAACAAACTTTTCTGCAACCTCTTTCGTGCTTTTTGTTTCCATAGGATAGGCTTCAATATATTTTGTTAATTCACATTGTATAGTAAGAATGTATGAAAAATTTTCTTCATCTCTTTCTAATGGTCCAACGACGTCCATAAATATTTTTTGAAATGCTTGTGTAGCTGTTGTTGTTATTGTCATTGGTTCCTTAGTATATCTTGAATATTTTTCTTTCTGACATTTCTCACACTTTTGTACATAGTTCTTTATATCCTCTTCTACACCTGACCAAAAGTATCTTCTTTTATATTGTTATACATTTTTTTTCCCCAGCATGGCCACTTGTAGGCAATATGTGAAAATCATTTAATATAATTTTTTTTCATCTTTATCATTTATTCTTATTACATCATTTATTATACATAATCGGGGACCGGTCCATTTCTTTGTCTTTGTTATTTCATTTGCTAGCTTTCCTACAAATATATTATTATTCTCATTTTTCATTACAAATATTTTATTTATATTCCATTCTTCACATTTTATACCAAGTTCTCGCACAAAGGCGCGTCGCGTCGTTTGCGATGGAGAAAAAGGTTTTATATATAACGTTTTTCCTTCTTTTAAATATATCAACTTTTCTGATTCCTTTACATTCATTTTGTTACTTTTTATTTATTTTATAGAGCTCTTTTTCGTAATAAATCTTAATTCTACACATTCCCTAGGTTTGGTCATAAGTTCTACCACTCTAGGATGATCAGACCTTTTGTGCATAGAATCCTTATTAATTGACTCGTCATTGTCCTTTTCTTCATTTATTCGTTTTGTCATTGACCTGGTAACTACGTATAAACATTCATTCATTTCCTTTAGTTCTTTTGATGTTATTTTTATCCGCGATAATACATCAGCTGCGGTGTTTTCTTTACCCTTAATATACTCAACCGTAAAATCATATTCTTCTAACGCTAGTCTAAACTTAAGTAATCGACTTGATGGATCCTTCATGTTGAAAAGATATATCAAAGGCTTGTGATCTGTTTTAACTTTAAAATGTCTACCATATAAATATGGGCGAAAATGTTTTGTTGCCCAAACGATTGCCAATAGTTCCTTTTCTATAGTGGCGTAGTTACTCTCTGCTTTATTTAGACTTCTGCTTGCATAAGCTACAGGCTTTCCATTACTGTTAGATAGAACAGCACCTATCGCGTAGCCTGAGGCATCTGTATGCAAAATAAATTCATTTTCTTCGCTAAAATCAGGATATTGCAATACAGGCGGTGTTATAATAGCATTTTTTAATTCTTGAAATGACCGCTGGCAATTGTCATCCCATTTAAATTTTACATCTTTTCTTCCTAATTTGTTTAAATGAAATGCTTTTTCTGCAAAATTTTGTATAAATTTTCTATAATAGTTAGCCAAAGCAACAAAACTCTTTACTTCCTTCTCGCTTCTTGGCACAGGATATTCCTGTATTGCCTTAATTTTTTCAGGATCCGGTAAAATTCCTTCTGCAGACACTACATGTCCTAAATATAAAACTTCCTTTCTCAAAAATTCGCATTTTAACGGATTTAATTTAAGATTGACTTTTGTAACCTTTCAAAAACTTGTATTAGATTTCTATTATGTATTTCCAAACTTCTTCCAAAAATTACTATATCATCTAAATAGACAAAACATTTTTCATAGGTTAGACCGGACATTGCCAAAGTTATCATTCTGCTAAACGCACTTGGACTTGTCTTAAGTCCCATCGGCATACGGGTCATTTGGTATTGTCCTGAATTGAATGCTGTATACTTTCTTGAGTCCAATTCTAATTCTTGCTGGTAATAACCTGAAAATAAGTCTAGATGACTAAAATATATCGATCCTGACAATGAATCTAATATTTCTGTTATATTTGGGAGAGGGAACTTATCATCTTGTATGCGTTCGTTAAGTTTTCTGTAATCGATCACAAGTCTCCATTTTTTCTCCTGCGATGCATCAGGTTTTTTAGGCACTAACAAAATTGGACTCGACCATTCACTTTGTGCTGGTTCTATTATTCCATCCACTAACATTTTTTGTATTTGTTTGTCAATTTCTTTCTTCTGTGAATGCGGCAATCGATAATTTTTAACAAAAACTGGTTCTACGTTAGGTTTCAATTGAATATTATGCTTATATGTATTAGTAACTGTCAACTTATCTTCCGGTAATTGAAAAATGTTAGCATATTTTGCACATATTTTTTCTATTTCTATTTGTTCTTCGAATGTTAAATGTTTTAGGTTAAGTTGCTTTAGTACTTTCTTTACCCTTTCTGCGTCTTTTATATTATCACCGAAATAACAATAATTATAGTCATCAAGATTATGCACCTTTGGATTCAACTCACTTATTTGCACATCTTCTTGGTTGGTATTTAAAATCTGAACAGGTATTTTACCATTTGTTGGTTTTACAATTGTGCTTGCTATGAATACACCTTTACATATTTCTTCCGCACATATTACACACTCATCAACTTGATCAGTATTAATATAATAAATTGACTCTGATCGTTTTTCTAAATTATAACACGTTTGCATCCCCGTTTTATTGTATTTTAAAGTTATTGTCTTATTATTATTAATTAATAACGAAATGGTTTTCTTCCCATAATTTATTTCTGCTTTATATTTATCTAAAAAGTTATGTCCTAAAATTCCTATTGTTGTACATGGTAATGAGTTAAATACATACACTACTTGTTCTATTATTTCTTCTCCTATTTGAATTTTTAATTTAACGTATCCAATTGATTCTAAATTACCTCCAATACCTTTGATTATCATTCTATCCCTAGTTATTGGAACGTTTTTGATTTTTAATATAACTATATTTTACAGCTGAGATTGTTGCACCTGTGTCTATTAACCATGAACATTTTATATTGTTTGTTTTTAATTCGAGTGTAATTGTATTACCTCCGGATAGTATGGCATTAGTCCCGAAAAACTTGTTTTCATTTATTTCCGTATCACAACCTTTATTATTTTCTATTTCTGTGTTTTCCGACAAGATATTAACCCTAGGGTGATGTCGCCCCTATTGTATCCTCTTTGATTATTATAGTACTCACTTGACTGGTTTCTTCTCTGGTTGCCACGTCCTCTATAGTGTGCTTTTCCGTTACCTCTATACTGCGAATATGTTTGTCGTTTATAGCCGTTATCTCTAGATGTAAAGTTGGACTCTCTTCTGTAGCTTCCTCTGTAATTTCCTCTGAAGTTTCCTCTGAAGCTTCCCTTGGGTTGACGTCTAACTTGATAAATAAATCTAGATTGATATGAGTTATACGTACCTATTACGTCGGAACTTGTCGTTGTTACTTCTTCATCTAGCGCAGCTTGTACAGCATCCTTTAGTGACTCGAAGTTTTTAGCTGCAATGATGGTGCTCAATCTGCGATTTCGTAGTCCATCGGCAAATCTTTTTATAGCCATCTTTTCATTCAAAGGTTTTAATACTTTATAACTATTGGCATCGCCTTTTGACTGTGAAATCGTTAGATCAACAAATAACTGTGAAAGTTCTTGACCAAAGTCATTAATATTTCTGTCATTTTGTTTCAACTGTTGCAACTTAATTTGGATTGCATTTGCCGATTTTTGCGCAAGTAATTTACATCTCATATCCTGAATTAATTCCTGTATGGTCGCGTATGATTCTGATAATTTTAATTTTCCTGCTTGCGAAAGTCGACTTTTTAATACAAAGTTAATTAATTTTGTCTTACAGGCTGAGTCTGACAGTGTGGATCCATAGTATAGGGTACTTTCCTAAGTTATATTTTACATAAAATTTCACAATTAACAGTAACAAATAGGTAAATCAATAACATAAGTGAAATCGAAATTAAAATTTCTCATGAAATGAGACAATAATAGTTATTTGAAGTAAGGTGGGAAAGTCCATTTCTAAAGTGCGAAAATTCAATAAAATACTATGCCATCTTATAAATAACAGAATTAGTAGTAACTTTCCCTATGAAAACATATTCTTAAACGCAACATTTGATATAGCTGCTGAACAATGTTCTTACGATATGCATACAGTATAAAGAGCGGTGACGTCATAGCTCGCTGCGACATTTGTATGAAGCGTTTTGAGCTCGCCCAAATGATGTGCTATTGAAACTGTAATATCTTCGCGAGTTTTCCAAATATCAAACCATTATTTTAACAGCACCTTTACAATTGTGTAGTCCATCCATCTATACAAAAATAAAAAGTAGGAAACTACCCTATTCTATGTTATCGATCAACTGTCGCGTAACCGTTTCGTCATCTGTCATTAATGGCAATAAGTCTAACCCTGTCTTTAAGCTAAAAGTTTCCATTTCTACAACCTCACACAATTTTTTGTCTTCGTCGTACAACTTACGAAATTCTTGACTTAATTTACTTATATTTTCCTCTGTTTCTTTGTCAGATTTACCTAGTTTTATTTGTTCGCTTATTATCGCTAGAACAGAAGAAAAATTTGAAAATAGCACATAACTTTCATCCGCTTTTTTAAGTAAGATTTCGCCTTTCCGCCTTTTCGGACCTAACTTTATTAAATAAGTTCTAACTTCTTTTAACTTAGTAATAAGCGATTTGATTTCATCTGCCATTTAATTAACATATTATTTTATTTTACTTTACTTAATACGACGAATACAAAAAGGATAAAAACTAATCATTAGACTACGTACTTACATAATAAGTTTTTCTTATTGTCCTTATATTGTCGCGTTGCTCAGTATTTTTTTTTTCACAAACACTACACACTACCACTCACTACCATTTATTGTACGTAGAGTCACGTTCCCACTCAATCTTCCAAATCCAGCATAGTCTCCCTTCGTTCAGCAACGTCAGCTGGGCTACTGCAGTTGTCCCATCATGCAACTCGATATCCAGTGAGTTAGACATCAGGCTGAATGATCGGCTATTTATCTTCCCTGGGCATAGCCGATAATGACCTTTCCTGCCTTCTATAAATGCTTCGACAACAGTTCTTCCTTGGTTGTTCCCTATTCGGATACCTTGGCACTTTATTTCATAAATTTCACTGAATATTTCCATGTGCTTTGCTATCTCCTTCATGTACTGCTCCATACTTCTATCTTCTTTACGCACCAATTTTTCTCAAGTCTACAACCTGGCTGCGCGCTCTTCTTTCAATCTTCTTATTTATGGATAAAATGCAGTATCGTATAAGTACGAAAACAACTATTAGAATTATTGTCAATACGAATATGCTCAAATAGAAATTTATATTTGTGATTCCCTGGGTGATCGAAGTATTTTGCTCGATAGTGTTCGTTTTCCCGAATTGATTATAAATATCACTATGACCTGCAGGAGCAGCCGGCGGTATAGGAGTACTGTATTGTTTTCCCATCTTAGAGACGAAACATTGTTTTTTGTTTAATGTTATAAGACACCCATCTAATTATGGATCACTACCGGCGCCTATCCATATTAGTAACTTTAACCCGAACCTAAAGCGAGCCGCACTGGCAGGGTCGCCATGTGATAGCGGTACGCGGGAGAGAAATTAAATACAAGGAGTTGGTTTTAAGACTGACTGTATTTTAATAAATGGACCCTATATATAGTAATTAATTAGGGTTTACATGACTCATAGTATGAGTACCTAGATGGTGTCATAGGTTGTTGCCCTCTACGGTATGTAGGCTAGGCTTCAGGTTACAGATGTTTATACTTAGATACTATTACAACCTCAATTACCATATATAGAATTATATCATATTATAGGGTCATGTTACAATATTAATTCTTCGAACTATTTTTATCTTATACCTATTACAGGATAAGGCCAGACCAGTATGAAAAAAAAAAGAACATTAGATCAAGCTACATTGTTGTTTAATTTCAATAATAGTAGCTCCATTAGTACAACAGTTCAACCTTTAATGTACAATACAGTACACACTGTCTACTGTGTAACACGATATACCATCAATAAAGTAACTACAGGGGATACCAGTCACAACTATCTGTCCGGTGGTTGGTGAACGTTATACGGGTAAGCGACCCCGGCTCCTTGAGGTACTATCGACTCAGTCCAAATCATCCGAGGCGATAGTATCCTACTCCCCTTTTCCTTCCCCCGTCATATATCCTTGCTACTCGTGGGAAAGCAATGACCTTGTTAAAACAATGCACAAGGCAGAATGGCGGCGACGTGGTCCACAACTCGTCACGTCACGTTTCCCATAGAGGTGAAAAGTGGATCGCTGGAAGTGATCTCTGCCTACCCCTCTGGGAAAAAGGCGTGATTTAATGTATGTATGTATGTAAAGTAACTACAGCGACACTTTACACTATCAATACCTTGTATCATTATAATACACAACTAATATCGACGCCTTCAACAGTGCCGAATATTGCCATACCACCAATACCGCATTTCATTTAATAACAACACGATGCACCACCAATACCGCATTTCACTATCTACCAGTACTACACCTACAATTCCGTATATGTATTACTAACTACCAACACTACGATGCGCTGTCAATTCCGCATATCACTACACATACTGTTGCGTGAACGGGGTACGTTAAATTCAAGATACGCCAAAAGTCACCAAAAGACAATTAATTTATTTGTCGACTAACAATTACACAATTGTACACTAAATTACACTAAAACACTGAGTCACACTAAAACACTGAATCGCACTAAAACACTTTATTACACTGAAACTATTCGCAGTTAACGCCCTTGATCACTCTTAGTTCGCAGGAGACTGATTCGCTTCGCTTTCCCAAATCGGAACTGTCCCGTCGCGTCGTACATCTCGCTTTTATACCCAGTGAGGACGCAGCTCTTCGCGTGGCGTCGAGAATATTCTCGCGGGGATCGAAATCTCTAGAACTCGCTGGAGCTTGCTCCGACCGACCAGAGTGTGTGACGTATTATGGTGCAAGCGAATATAGACCTTATCCATACGACGATAAGACTAATTCCGCTTGCCCGGTCCCTCGTGGTCGTAACAATACCATAACATTCATTATTATGGTTTCAATGTTTTATTGATCGTAAACGGCCAAAAGACTGAGAGATCGCTGGGATCGTATGAATTTGTGTCAACTAGCGGCTCAGTCGTAATGTTAGTGTTAGTGCAGTGTGTGGTGAATATAAAATGGGCAATCAGTGTAGTGATATCGAATTAAGTGAGCTCCCTAAACAAAGTGCGCGCGTGTCCAACCAAAATAAAAGCACAACGCCGGTGCTACGTTCAGTGTTTTCCTTTCCTGATCACAGTGCTTAGATCATAGTAAAACTAACATAAATTGTATTATCATCTTGTAACTAGTAGTTAAGCTCATGCTTATCTCCATTTCTCACTAACAACCTCACTTTCTCCCGCCCGGGAATATGTACGAGCAACGTACATTTAGCCGAATCATCACCATTTCACGCCATTTGACCTAATTGTACAATATCGCACAATCACTCATCAGTCATACAAATCAGTTCGCAATCAGCCATCAAGAGCGCCGCGCGTACTCATATTGTATCATCCAATTTGTAGCAAGTTATTAGTTAAATATATTTCAAGTTTAATTCATCAAGTTTTATCATTTAACAAATCATATTGTTTCGGCTAACCCCGAACACATAGAAAAAAGAATATGTCCAGGATATTTACCATGTTGATTTTTTAAATTTAAATCTTGGCATTTACTATATCAGTATAAAGGAATTTTATGCCCTTGTATTTGCTGATACTCTTGTGTTTTTGTTTGATCTCTATTTAGACATGATCGGAGATTATTGATAAGACAACACTATAACCTGAGTTTTAATTATTTTTTTTATAATACCGCTCTTTATCCTCAGCAACTCCCCCGCACTGGGGGGTCCGCCGGGGGCAGAGCCGCCGCCGCCGGCGTCGTGCGCCCCGCCCCCTCACGCGCTGCGGGCGCTGCAGCGCCGCGTCGACTCGCCCGAAGAGCTGCACTGGATGGTACAGGTACGTTGAAGCCGTGGGCTAGGAGAGAGGGAAGAAGGTAAGTCGTTGCTTGCCATATTTATTCATTTATTATTTAAGTGTTTTTGATATTCGAAATTCATGTCATCGCCAACAACATTGATTCACCCGTGGCGCGCTCGCTTCTACGCACACATGCGCAGCGTGTACACCGCACCGTTCTACACAGTAGTGAGTGAGTACCTGCTTCTTAATTTGTCTACTGCGCGACACTACGCGCACTGACTGCTGTTGCTCCGCGGTGTTCTTTGCTTTTGGGCCTTGTTTGGTGCTTGTGTAACTGCACGACACTACTGCTATAATGGCACCCAGCAATAATAAATGCAATGGCTGTCGTAATCTTATTACTGATAAAGAATTTTTGGTATGTTTTTCTTGCACATCCAAATATGACCTCATTTGCGCTAATGTTGGAATCAGGCGTTTTAATCTTATGGAGAAAGAACAGAGGCGGACTTGGAAGTGTCCCGAATGTCGTAGCAGTCAACCAAAGCACGATAACACGAATACTCCAGTACGCCAAACAGCGCAAACTACCTTTGACAAGTCAGATTCTGAAGAAACAGCTGGCACGAGCAACGTTACACTTCGATCTAAAAACCGCAGAGTTTGGAAGGAGATAAATATGTAACAGAAAATGCTTTAAGGCTGATTCTCAAGCAGGAACTCTCAAAGGTGATTGAGCATACGCTGAAAGAGGTAATCACGGAGCAACTTAATACCATTAACAAGAGTATTGAGGATTTTAGGGACTCAGTGGAGTACATTAACAAGCAGTATGAGGATATGAAGACCATACTAGACCAAAAACTGCCATAATTTCGAACTCCAAAAATCCCATGAAACTCTGAACAAAACAGTCAAGGACCTCTCGGACAGGCTTCACTTGACTGAACAGAACATGAGAGAGGCTAATATTGAGATTAATGGTGTGCCAGAGTATAAAACCGAAAATCTACCGAATGTAGTATTGCAGCTAGCAAAGATTGTGGATTGCCCAATTGGAGATAACGATATCACTCATGCCGTACGTGTTGCCAAAATAAATACGCACACCGAAAGACCTCGCACTGTCGTTGTTAAACTGCGCAATCCTCGTCTCCGCGATTCTGTTCTGGCCTCAGTTTCCCGCTACAACAAAAGCAACCCAAATGAAAAGCTCTCAACACAGCATCTCGGATTAGCGGGTGAGAAGAAACCGATTTTTGTCGCTGAACATTTATCACCAACAGGCAAGTCTCTTCACGCAGCAGCTCGCCATAAAGCCAAGCAAGAAGGTTACAAATTCGTTTGGGTGCGCAACGGGCGAGTCTACGTTCGTAAAGATGAATTTAGTCAGTCATTTTTGGTTCGCAACCATGACAGTCTTAATCTCATTTCTTCACAAAAAATGTAACAGCACTAGGACTTGATATGTATTATCAAAATGTGAGGGGACTGCGTACCAAAACTGCAGATGTACTGCATAATACCCTAATCACCAATTATGATGTCATTGTATTTACAGAAACGTGGCTGAACTCTAACGTAAGCAATGGAGAATTTATTAGCTCCAAATATGTTGTATATCGCAGAGATCGTGATTGTGAAAGGTCCTCCAAGAAGGACGGCGGAGGTGTTCTGATAGCCGTCGCGAATACTTTATACTCCACGCGCATGCAGCAGTGGGAAAGCGACTGTGAAGACTTATGGGTTACTGTACAAGTCAAAATTGCCAACAAAATAACAGATATTGCAATCTGCGCTATTTACTTACCTCCGCCGACCAAACTGGAAACCTTGAATAATTTTCTTAGTAACGTTGACTGTGTT
The DNA here is from genome assembly GCA_039566165.1 of Maruca vitrata. NCBI lineage: Eukaryota > Metazoa > Arthropoda > Insecta > Lepidoptera > Crambidae > Maruca > Maruca vitrata. The sequence continues at coordinate 939,312 of CM076928.1, read as the reverse complement.
ATTAACCAAACTGATCAAATTATTGTATTGGGTGATTTCAATATGGGCTTCATAACATGGAATTCCGATGATTCAAATTCGTCACTCTCACCAATGAATTACAATTGTAATTTAGGTCTCTCACTCGTCGACTTCATGGCGATTAGTAATTTTTGTCAGTTTAATGGTATCTTGAATTCAGATGGCCGGTGTTTGGATCTCGTCCTGAGCAACTTAAATAGTCATATTAAAGTAAATGTCGAGCAGTCCTTAGATCTATTAAGTAAACTAGACTGCAGGCACCCTAGTTTGTTGATTTCTCTACAGCACGTGGATCTCAAGTACCTTAATCCTAAAGAAAGATGTGACTTCAATTTTCACAAAGCGGATTATGAAAGTATTATCAATAGCATACAATCTACAGACTGGCACAAGGAGTTCGATGTGTGTCTTGATGTTAACGAAATGTTACATTTGCTTTACAGTGAGTTGTACAGGATAATTGAGGAGTCCGTGCCAAGACGCAATCGCAAAAGATCTAAATATCCGTCTTGGTTCAGTAACTCTCTTATTAAACTCCTAGGCGAGAAGAACAAATTAAGGAAAATGTATCGAAAGTTTGGGAACCCTCGCGATAAATTAGAATACGAGCTACTTCGTGAAAGATGTCATAAATTAATTAATAAATGCAACTTAACACATAATACTAATATTGAAAATAACATAAACAAGAACATTAAAGCATTTTGGCAATTTGTCAAAGAAAAACGTGGCCATCACTCAAAATTACCCACAAACATGCATCTCAATTCATCTTCTGCAAACACAGGTCCTGACATAGCTAATTTATTCGCACGCCACTTCCAATCCAAGTTTACTCTTCCATCATCTCCTTGCACACTCACCTCCCTGCCCTCTGTAACTTCCAATTATACATGTATGTTGCAGTTTACGGAGTCAGAAGTTTTTGAGCAAATTAAACTTCTCGATATCAATAAAGGATCCGGGCCTGACAATATACCTCCAATATTTATTAAGTGCTGTGGCTCATCACTTGCTTTACCTTTATCACTAATTTTTAATAAATCCCTCTCTAGTGGAATTTTTCGGCATGATTGGAAAAAAGCAAGAATTGTGCCCATTTATAAAAAAGGCGATTTAAATGACATTCAAAATTACCGGCCCATCTCAATACTATCAGCTTTTTCCAAATTATTTGAGATTTTAATACACCCGCACCTAAGTCGCCAAGTAGAATCTTTATTGAGTGATAACCAGCATGGATTCCGTCATGGTCGGTCTACTCAAACTAACCTCTCTGTCTTTGTGTCAGACATTACAGAGGTTGTAGACAAGGGAGGTCAAGTCGATGCGATATACACGGACTTCAGTAGTGCATTTGACACGGTAAATCATCCTCTTCTCCTGGCTAAACTCGAGTGTTATGGCATAATCGGAAGGTTTTTATGTTGGTTCCAATCCTATCTGGAAAATAGGTTACAATCAGTTGTTGTTGACGGATACGAATCTCACGAATACGCGGCTCTCTCCGGAGTGCCACAAGGGTCCCATCTGGGTCCTACACTGTTTCTAGTATTCATAGATGACATTAAGAATCACATTACACACTGTAAATATTCATTGTTTGCCGACGACCTCAAAATTTACAGACCATGTAGTAATCATGCAGATTCCTATCTTATTCAGCAGGATTTAAATAGAATTGATCAGTGGTGTAGCACTAATTTAATGACGCTTAACATAAATAAATGCTATCATATAAAGTACACAAAAAGAAAAATCCACAACAATCTCTTTATACAATTGGCACCTCAATATTAACTGAAGTAGACGAGATCCGCGATCTAGGAGTAACCCTTGACAAGAAATTAAAACTCTCGCCACATATTAATAACACTGTCAAGAAAGCCGCACAAATGTTGGGATTTGTTAGAAGGAACAGTAAGTGTTTTCGACGTGTTTCCACCCACAAATTGCTCTATAATACCTTGGTACGAAGCCACTTAGAGTATGCCAGTGTAATATGGAGTCCTTCCTATGCTATTCACTCCCAAAGAATAGAACAAATACAGAGATCCTTCACGAAGTCGCTTGCTTATCGATCTCAAGGAATCAGCCACAGGGCCCCGTACATTTCTAGATTGAAATTCTTTAAAATTGAAACCTTGCGTCATCGCCGTTCAATCTTGGATTTATCGTTTTTGCATGGACTCATCAACAACAGGGTAAAATGCTCGGAGCTTGTGGGACGTGTCGGGTTGGTCGTTCCTTACAGGAATCCTCGTCGTACAATTTCAAAAATCTTCCACACACCTCTTAGCAAGTCTAACCTTGGCCATCATGCTCCATTAGCAAGATGCTACGACCAGTACAGACGACTTGTAGGGAGAGACCCCAGCGCTGACATTTTCCATGACTCCATGCACCAATTTAAACGCAAACTCCATTGCTCTTTCGATACCGAATAAAGTATTTAGTAAAGTAAGTTAAGTTATTAGATGTAATAGTAATAAGGTAATAATAGGTTAAGTAATGCTGTGTACACCTGTAATTGGTGCATATACTAGACTAGTACAATAAGATATTATAATTTAATGTTTTGTATATGTTCTGTTGGTGTACCTTGTTTTAAATAAATAAATAAATAAATAAATTCACAGTTACAAACAGATGCCATATATACTGACTTCTCCTAGGCGTTTGATAAGATTAGTCACCATATTTTAATACGCAAACTGTTAAGATACGGATTTGGAGGTCCTCTACTGGAATGGTTGCAGTCATATGTGTCAAACCGCTTTCAATATGTTGTAGTAAAGAACTATCGATCCACTCCATATTCATCGAAGTCGGGCATACCTCAAGGCTCGCATATAGGACCTTTGCTTTTTGACATTTTTATCAATGATATTGGCGATAAGATTCAGCATAGTGATATTTTCCTTTATGCCGATGACCTAAAACTTATCAAAGTTGTAAATAGCGCTGAAGACGAAAGACTTTTTTGTTCGTTTGAGCAAAACGGTATATGATTTAAATGGGCAATTCCGTTTTGGCTCCCGCAACAAGATTTTACAGCCATATTTTCAGACCTCCCTAAACAGTGGCGCCGTCCGGTGAGCCCAAACGCGAAAGCTCTTTTTTTTCCTAACCGACTTCCGGTGATGGCTCGGAGTGGCCTCGTCATCGTCACCGCACTTGCGGGGGAGCGGATGGCTCTCACCCCTGAATACCCGATAGCTCTCATTATTACGTTTGTCTGCGGCAGGAGATCGACACGTGGGGCTCGCGGCGCGGGGGCGCGTGGGGCGGCGCGGGCGCGGCCGCGGCGCTGCTGCGCGCCGTCGCGCCCCTCGCCGCCGTCTCACACCCGCCGCTGCGCGCCGCCGCCGCCGCGCTGCTCGCCAAGCTGCTGCCCGCCGTCACCGACACCCAGCCCGGTACGTACACGAGGCCAAAAATGTGCTCCACCACCCTACGGTTGAGATTCGTTTGAACGTCACGAAACAACGAGGTCAATTTTCCCAGGCAATAAGATTGTGTCAGTGACTATTGTCGACCTTAGCGATAGTTACATCTCGCAGAAACTTTTGTCTGTCAAAAGTGACAGACGACTTTCTTGGCTGACTATATGTCCAAAAAGTTTTGTGTTCATTCTTATTGTTTTATAAATGTCAGTTGATATCAGGCCAGCAATGTTTCTTTTAGAAACTCTTCAATAGATGGAACTATCCCTTTTTACATCGCGGGCCCGGTATGTACACGCTTATTCTGGGTTCCGGAGATCACTCATTTCGGAATTAGGCAATGAAAATTATGTTGGGTACGACACGCCGAAGATACGACGGGAGAAGCGAGCATTTGGGCAGGCGTGTGAATGATGGTAATATTTCCATAGGAAATGTCAGTTTATTTGATACCATTATGTAAATAATTTAATTACAAGATTGAATACTTTGCAGTACTTTTTAAGAAAATTAATTATTAAATATTGGAAGTTGAACTTCCGTTACTTTATAGGTACTTTTACCAATAGTGCCATGCCGTGTGAACATAATATAAAATAACGTTTCTATGATATCCTTGCCATTATTTGTAATCAATAATTGATTTTTGTCATTACATGCCATTCTACTTATAGTCGTAGAGTTATCATAAATTAACCGATTCATTGCGTATCCCACTTTTAAGGACTTTTGTCCATGGCGGCTAACAAATTTTCTGTGACGCCACTGTGCGTCAGACGCCACGCATTAAAGTGACGCCTTTTGGCATCTTCAGCCATGATTGAACATAATTTTGGTTTTTGTTAAAATTATGGCGTATTTGTCCGTGTTTTTCATTCAGTCGGCGTCAGATGTCATATGTAAAGGTTTTGTTAATTCGTTTAGAGTGTTACAAAGTGACTTATCTACGTGATTTCGCTGAAATGGCTAGTGAGTGATTTATTTGGATCAGTTGTTGTAAACCTTTTGTGTATTTTTAGTAGAGTATTACAAAAGGGTGTGAAAGGAGTGCCTATATTTAGTTTGTTAAATCTAAAAACCATAATTACGTACGCAAATTGCATCCAGTATATGCCTGCAAACTTTATCAAGTCGTCTGTGCATCTTCGTAATCGTTTTCAGATCTTAGTAGGTACGCGTTTTTAATAAAATGAAAATCTTGAAGTTTTTTGGCCCAATACTTAGCTAAGTACCACACAGATAGCTATCCACAGTGGGGGATTTAGCCTAAGTAGGCTTTAGCCTAGGGTATTTTTAATTTTACAAATTAGGGAACGAAAATTTTTTGAATGGGCTCGGGTCTGGGTTGACTTCCTCAGTAGGTATTCGTCTTCTAACCCTCATAATAAAAGATTACATACATATTGGTGTTTCTATGGCGCATTTTTATTTTAACTTTCAAGCATAAGTTTGAGTTTCTGAGGTTTTGCGCTATTTACCTAATTAAGTAGGTATTGTTATGATTAATATGTGCATACTTAAACAAATTTTGTATAACATAATGTAGTTAAAAGCTCTGTGGATTAAAATGCTTTTAAAACCATCATAATGACTTCCAAAAACCTTCATGACGCCATGCGGCGTCATACGCCATTAGTAAAATAAATTAAATTTGGTAACAAAAGGTTTGCAACATCTGAAGTTTTTAAATTGCCATTAAATCATAAAACGGTTCATACAGGCTTAATATTATTGACAAATAATGGCAATTCTGTTAATTAGGACTCTTTAAATAGCAACAGACGAACTCTTTAAGACGCCTTGTGGCGTCAAACGCCATTCGGAAAAGTTACAAATGACGCCATAAGGCGTCATCCACAATGAATCGGTTAAGGTCCTAATATTGAAATCATGGTGATGGCAGGCCTCGAAGCGGTGATGGAGTGCCTGGACTCGAGCCAACCGGAGGTGACGCAGTCCATGCTGGACAAGCTGCCCGATATCATATGCGGGATGCAGGTAACACACGACTCCACTTATATAGATACAAAACCAATTTCTTTGAATATTTGTCTTCCAAAGAAGTTTTGTAATAAATGTAAAAGAACGTAAATGTGTTCCATTGATTGCTGGTCAATCGAAATAGTTCATCTAAATGTACCTAAACACCGTGAAATTTTAGTGGTTGTTTTCCCGCAGTAAAATGATTCTATCTTAGTAGTACAATAGATTTGTGCAGTTCTTTTTTGTTAAAATCAATAAATGCCGGTTTTACGAAAGGTTTAATCGAAACTCGAAAGCACGTTCGAACCGCTTTATGACTTAGGGTGTCGAGCTTCTTCAGCTTTAAGCATCGATTTCATGCGGCAAGCAGTACCTGATTACGTCACATCTTTTAAAAGAACGTAAGCTTCTCTCGTTTTCGAAAATTATTATTTTGAAAATTTGAAAAAAAAAATCTTTTTTTTCGAGGAATTATTTGCATGATTCGATAGTATTACTAAAGGCAAATCGTTCTGCCACGGGAAAACAACCACTAAAATTTCACGGTGTATAGATTGCTACACCACATAAGAAACAACACAAAAACTCCACTATATATAATTTTTTAGGATGTGTGCTAGGTGTGGTAGTAGGCTTCTAGCTTGATCCTAATAGCAGGGCTTCAGCTGGGAGGCGAAATGAAACAGCAGGTTCAGTGATGTGTCTTGATCGGAAGTCCGAGACGAAGTATATTAAAATTCGGAAAAATGAGACCTTAAGTACTATTTATAGACTTAGAACTAGCGATGGGTGACATGAGTATATTTACAATACAAACTAAACTTAAACTACGGTAGAGGGCGCGCGTGCGCGCTCGGCGCGGGTCGGCCGTGCGTCGGCGCGCGGCCGTTACGTATAAGAGGCGAACGGGCCTCGCGCGCGAGCCATTTGGGCGCGGCCCGCGCGAGCGACGGACGGGCGTGTAGTGTTGCCATCCACAAAAGACTCAAAAACAATAACTCGCCTAAAAAACAGTAGGTAAAGAAAAAAAGGCAGACTTCATAATTTTGCTCATATAATTAAATAATAAACAATTTTCTTAGTTACTAGAACTCACATTCAATGATATATTTATAACCACAACAACAAAAAACAAAAATCAAAGTACTAAAATTATTTTTCAGTTTCATTTTCTATTGCCTCATCTTCAATATTTTTGTTCATATTTCACATTTTTTTTCTTAGGAGGACTTTTTCCTGTCGATGAATCACTACTCATTTTATCAAAGACGTTGTAATTATTGTTTTTTTTAAATTTATAAAGACTGTTCAAGGTATTGTGACTTGTGACTATAAAACAATACGCAATACAAACAATAGACGTGTAGCTGTTATTCATAAATAGGGATTTCCCCGTTCATAAAAATATAAAGAAGATACTACCATCTATGTCATTGCGTTTTATTACGTAGTGGTTTGTCATTGCGTTTTATTGCGTAGTGGTTATCAAAAAATTTTTGCTTATTAGTGTATTAGGTGGCGCTGAATGCGAAAACAGTAGAAAATAAGAATGAAACAGAAAACATGGTCATCAAAGTGAAAACAGCAAATCTACTGTTAAAACAGTAGGGTTGGTAATACTGCGGGCGAGCGCGGCGCGCGGCGTAGGCGCGCGCGATGTATTTATGAATTGCAGGCAGCTACAAATTCATTACACCAATATTTTCTAATTGACCATTGAAATCGATCAATTGGGTTATCTGGAACACATCTCTAATAGCGACAGGATGTTGTTAAGCCAACTGTGGAGTTTTTTTTAAATTTTAATTTGATTTTTTATTTTTATTTCGGAAAACGGAAAGAAATCAAGTGCTCCTCTTTTAACCGGGGTTTTGAACACCCATCCTTTTATGAATCGCGCCGAGACGTGCGAACCTATTATACCAACCAACCAACAGCTTATTGAAGCCGTTGATTATTTCCCGCATATTACCTGTTAGCCACAGGTGGCGCCATCATCCGTTCTCGTAGGGATCCGTTTTGATTATTTAAAATGTTTGGGCTAATTTTGTTTTTTATTTTTTCGTCCAATAAGAAATGTCTAATATCTATTTTATGTGTGTTTGGTCAGGAGCACGCGGCGCGCGTGCTGGGCCGCGTGTTCGAGCTGGGGCTGCAGTCGCGGCACCCCGTCGACTCCTGCCTCGCCAAGTGCGTCGCCACCATCAACCTGCACCGCGGCTGCTAGGCCCACCCGCCGAGAGACACAACTGCATCCACAACTTTGCCCTGGGGACGTATTACGACCTCTATTCCAGTCAGTTTAACCCTTTAGAAAACTGAAAATATACCGATATTTCGGCACTGTTGCAAGCACCATGATCAAGTTATAGCCCAGTAAAATTAGGTAAAGAAGGGGTCAACCTCAGAATTAAAGATAATAAGCTGGAAATCAGTATAAAACTTTGTTTTGTCGCCCTAAATATTGTCTCAAAAGTCACAAATGCTATCGTGTCCGCATCTCGATTTTTGTAAACTTTGACCTTTAATAAGTGAAGACGCGTACATGAGCATTTGTGACTTTTGAGACAATATTTAGGGCGAAAAAACAAAGGTTTCTAGACTACCAATTTCCAGCTTATTATCATTCATTTCGAGATGAAAATATGACTGGTTAATATGACTGGGCTATTAGCGTTTTTTAAACCCAGGGAGTAAAAACGAGCCCTTGCAGACAATTTCTGATTCCATAATCCCAGACTCTTTAGGCGAAGCGTGAAACGGAATCTAGGCAGGCCTCCAGGGTGAGTGCGACAGACTCAATAGTCTGTTGTGCCCGACCGACAAAAAGCTTACCATCAGGTCAAGTGAGGGTATCCTGAAAGTCTTTTTGTTCCTGTCTCCTACATTTTAATATTCACAAGAATATCAACAGATATGAATGAAGAACAGTTCATAATAATATTGATCTGCCAATCTGACCAGCCAAAGTATTGGAGATCATGTTTTTATAAAGATAGTGAAGATTTGTAAATAATCTTAGATCTAAGAAATAAGTTTTTAAAAATAAATTGAAAATTTGTTTCATATGAGTTTTTCATTTCTATCTTCCAATTTGCATTCTCGCATTATTATTTGGTACATAAAATTAATCATAATTCATTCAATATAATAAAACACAGATACTTATAATACATTTTATTGTAAAACATGAACATTATTAAAAATATTATCTTTTGATAGTACACAGAGTTCACACATTCATTATGTCAATCATCCTGATATTGCACATGTAACAAGTTCCTATTGTCCGACATACGAAACAAATTGAATTTTCATTTAGATGATTTAGATATCAAGAGTATTTTTGAACAAACCTTCATTTCAAAAAAAATCTCATTAATGAAAGTAACTGATAATAACATGCCTACTTTTTCAGTTCATAAATAAATACCGCAACATAAGCTTAGAATAAAACCCGCACTCCACAAGCAATACTGTTCAGTCCACATTTGCGACAGTCAATACACCATAGACTTAGTCTATGCCTCATAGCAGTTATCACCAGTCGTTGGAGCCAAGGTCTGCAAACATCTTGTCCTTTATCCTTGGCTTGGGGTCTTCCTTTATTTTGGTTTCCACAGCACCAACTTGGCCCAGGAGGAATTCGAATTCTAGAAAAGAAACAAATTGATATTTTTACAACATACATACTTATGAATAAGGAGAATTTAAATCATTTCGATTATAAAAGCCGAGATAAGGCAAAGTCTTAATAATAAGACCTGTTATGTATGATTTTAGACTTTCGCATTCCATTACACTAAATATTAGTCTTTATGGGTCTACAGTATGGGCAGTAAGTAGCTATGTATTTGCTACTCCTAATAACGTGTGTAGACCCATAAAGACTAATATTTAGAATAAGACCTGTTGTATGCTATGGGTACAGAACTCCAATAATAAAATATTTTATGATCAATTAGATTTTGACTGGCACAGTGGAACAGTGTTTAGTGACCCTGGCTGGCGATTTCAAGAATTGTGTGTTCGATTTCCACTAGGGAGGGAGGGGGACTATATTTGCGAAGAACATAGTGTTCATTTCATGCCTGGTTGTTCTTTAATGTATATTAGTCCCTGACGCCCATAGTACAAGCTCTGCTAAGTTTGGGATCAGATGACCGTGTGGATATGTCTCAGTGTATTTAATTATAATCTGCCCTATTATGATTGATCATAAAACCTATAACAATAATTCCATTTAGTAAAGTTAGAGGAAGGTATAAATGCATAATAATCACCATCACAAGTGAGGGCAGTGCCCCTCAGCTCAGGGCCAATGAACTGCTTCCTCATCTCACCCTCGAAGTACACAAACACGGAGGGCAGGTTCCTCTCAGGGTAGTTGGGGATGCAGGTCTGTGCCACAGCCTTTACGAACTTCACGTACGGGAACTTCTCTGCCAGCTGGCGCATGTGCTGGTTCAGCAATGCACACTGCTGGATGCTGCAACAGAGGAATTATAGTAGTCACATGCTTTAAAAATTTCGCTCTACACAAAACATATGTGATTACTCGCAACTGTAGTTGCACAAAGCATGCAAGCACTTAAAAACAACAAGGTAGGAATAGGCTTGCGAATCTGTGACATGGAATGTTAGTGAGGGTAACAATGTAAATGATGACTGGCTCTATGACACTTTAGATAGTGCCCTTGTCTCTTGTGGCAAGAGTATTGGGTTCAATTCCCTGTCTGAGTGTGTTATTTATACAGGGTGTCCCAAAAAGTAGTGTCAAGCGGAAGTCCTGAGAAAGAACACCCCGTGGGGCATCCGAAACACCCCTATGTATGTTCCGCGACTTCTTATAGTTTTCGAGTTATGATTATTTTTCTAAAATTTTGAGAACAACTGACCTAACCGACTAAAAATATTGTAGAAAAAAAAGTATTTGACTTTTTTGAGTAATTCTTTTTGCAAATCAATTTTCATGAGTTTTTCTTTAATGTCTAAAATATTTGTCTCCATAACTTATATGGAAAATATCAAAATTATGGTACAAACTGAAAAGTAACGTTTTGTAAATAATGTCTTACAATTTCAACGTCAAATTTAAAATATTAGGAGGTAGTTGCATGGCTCTTAAGTAACTTTAAAAACTGCGCTAAACTCTCAGCTTTCATAATCATTAATAAAAACTGGTACTTAATGGGCTACTTTTGCTGAAATCGGACTACAAAGACAGAGAGGTGGAAAAATCATAAAATTTGCCATTTGAATACGAAGTATTATTTGGACATTTTATTATTTCTAAAGTTAATAAGATTGTTAACAATCAAAATTATACCAGAAATGCTAAGAAATAACCACTTGAAAGTTTAATTTGTGATACTTAAAAAAATAATTAAGTTTAAAAATGGGAACTTTATTAAAAAAAAAGTTTTAGTTTTTGATTATTTATTGTAAAAAGTTTATAAGTAAAAGTTTATTAAAGTCCGTAAAGAAAGCAAAGTTCGTCAAGTTCGTCGTAACAAAGGTATTGCATGTGAAAACAGTGTTAGCGCAATGAAACTTAAATTTAAAAAAATCAGCCAAATGTTTGCATCTGAGTGCTCCTGTATTAAATTTAGGTTTGTTAACAAACTGACTAACTTTCGGAATAATAAAATGTCCAAATAATACTTCGTATTCAAATGGCTAATTTTATGATTTTTCCACCTCTCTGTCTGTGTAGTCCGATTTCAGCAAAAGTAGCCCATTAAGTACCAGTTTTTATTAATGATTATAAAAGCTGAGAGTTTAGCGCAGTTTTTAAAGTTGTTTAGGAGCCATGCAACTACCTCCTTATATTTTAAATTTAACGTTGAAATTGTAAGACATTATTTACAGAACGTAACTTTTCAGTTTGTACCATACTTTTGATATTTTTCATATAAGTTACTAGCGACCCGCCCTCGCTTCGCTTCGGTATACCTCTATCTCTATATAAAATATTACATTAAAATATAATATTTATTATCAGGTACTTATTTACCTACGAAACGAATTTAAAGCGAATTCAAAATTCCTTCAAGTTAAAATCAAAGTGGCAACCACGCGACTTTTTCTAATACTTGCATTTTTAAATTCGTGATATCTTCCTAAAGAAATGTCCGAATTGAATAATTCAAAAAGTTATTTAAAGGTACTGAAGCCGTCTTGAATATAAAGAAATTTATTTTGATAAGGATTAATACCAAGGTACAAATAAAGAGCCTTTTCAAGCGGCGACATATAAATTAAATTTTTAGAATAAAAAACTGCTTACTGTGACATAACTATAATATTTAGACATATGCTGTCGCGACACTTTTTGTAGATAATGGAAAGTTCTGCAAAGTCGTAGTAAATGATTTTATTCTATCATCAATAGTTTTCGCAGCGTACGCGACGTAAGTAATTTTTTAGGACATTTTTTTACACCTTGGGTTACATTATTGGAGTTTTAGTAAGGATCCCTAATTTTTAAAACAATATAATATAGCCTATGTTACTTAATGGTGAAAAAATTATTGCAATCGGTCCAGTAGTTTTTGAGTTTATTCATTACAAACATACAAAAATACAAAAATACAAATCTTTCCTCTTTATAATATAAGTATAGATATAGATGGAGACCAATATTTTAGGCATTAAAGAAAAATTCATAAAAATTGATTTGCAAAAAGAATTACTCAAAAAAGTAAAATACAGTAATACCCCGCTTTACGCGAGAGATGCGTTCCAGAAAAATCGCGTTAACTGAAATTCGCGTATATCGAGGTTTATGCTTAAGCATAGCCAAAATTTAATTCGACATTTTTACGAAGCTTTTAATTATGTACCTATGTATGTATCTCCAATAAATGTTAAAACACGACTGCCAGCCGAACTAAACATGACGGAACAAACGAAACGAACGAGGGAATCCCCATAGAACAAAGTCGAAGGACGGGAATTCCCTATTCTTCAAACAGAATGCTCAGAGGAAGCGGGAATTCCGCGACCATAGAGACGTTGATGACTACATTATGTTTATACGCACTTTTTCGCGAAATGCGAGGCATTTGAGCGCGAAATTTGAAATTCGCGTTATAGTGAAACCGCGCAAAACGGGTCGCGTAAAGCGGGGTATTACTGTACATTTTTCTCTACAATATTTTTAGTCGGTTAGGCCAGTTGTTCTCAAAATTTTAGAAAAATAATCATAACTCGAAAACTATAAGAAATCGCGGAACATACATGGGGGTGTTTCGGATGCCCCACGGGGTGTTCTATCTCAGGACTTCCGCTTGACACTACTTTTTGGGACACCCTGTATATTTAACTTTTAGTACTTTGCATTAGAGCCGCATATTATAGAGTGTGATAATCATTTATGTATAACTAGCTGTGCCCGCGACTTCGTCCGCAAGGAAATGGGAAGTGGAGTTGTTTATGTGGATTAGATTTAATCATACAAAAATATTTTCCCGCTAACTCCCCATCCAGAGGGATTACGGAAATTCCTTACTTATTGCACCTCTTCGGTACCTATGCTGCGTCCTTTCCAAATGCCTATGTTTAGCCATTTAGGCTGTGCATCGATATGTCATAAATAACAAATCAAGGTACCCACCCCTGTTTATACAAATGTATAACCACCCAAATGCCTTCCCCAGCCTTGTTGACCTCCTGCACATAGTCCTGGCCTGAGACTTCTCTGACGTCCCCAAATCTTGGCTTCTCGGCCAGTTTCTTCAACTCCGCAATACGCTTCCGCCTGTACTCCTCAATCACCGCCTCATCCTCAGAGTCCTCAAGCTCATCAAGGCCATCTAAGTCCAATTCTGAGAGTTGTTTATCCTCTGAAAATAAGGCCAATGTTATAGTTAACTGAAATTTTAAAATATCCTATGCAACAAAAGAAATGAATAATTTATATGTAGTATGACTCATCAACACAAGCTCATAACATCAATAGCAGAAAAATCAATAGCTATTATTAGTTGATAAACAAATGCAGCTGATTCCCAATTATATTCACGTAGTATGTTAAGATGTTGGAAATGTAAAAATTACCAGATCCTTCTGCTAACTGTGGGACCAATTTAAAACCACAGGTGTAATGATAACCTAGAAAACATAGGGTACTAACTTACTTTCAGCCTGCTTCTGTTGAATGGTCTGTTCGATCATGTTCACAATTTCCTCCTCGGAGACTTCCTTCTCCTTCGGCGGGAGGATCCCCTTAGCCCGGAGGACATCATTCCATTCAGTATCCTCATTTGGATTCTAAAAATAAATTTCATATTAAAATATACATCATCTTCTCAAATATTTTTCTATCAAAGTTTACGTCAACTCGAGGATCAACAACTGCTAACCTGCATTTTTATTTTCTGTAAAATTTAGCCGTAAATTAAAAGAAAACCCGCTTCAGCTCGGGAATAATCACTGAAATTTGACACCCAACCAGAATTTCGCTAATGTCACAGCTGACTGCACTTACTGACATTAGGCAATGTTGCTGATAAAAATAAAACTGTTTAAAAATAAATGTTACATTCTTTCGACAACATAATCTTATCAAGAGTAATAAAAAAAATTGCAATAAGCTTTACGTAAAATCAACGATTGAATAAATATGAGCAACTCAACTGAGCTTAAATTATCTTTGTTTGAAGCATGACTTAAAATTAATTGGCCTGGGAAAACAAAGTTAAACCTCAGTTCGATCATTAACAAAGATTTTTTAGAGTACTTCTTTAGTTTAGAGCCTGAGAGATTTATTGGAACAAGCTATTTCAGCTTTGAAAATAAATTGTTTCTCAAAATTTAACATGTTATGTTTCACGTTCATCTCAAAAAACCGAAATTAAATCAGAATTAGCGAGTGCAACACTGATTTTGACAGATGACACGTATTTTTTTTCTATGAAGTTGTCAATTGTCATCTTGCGTCGTGTTGGAAAAATTTTGTTCGCTATGTTCAGTCAAGTCTCAGAATAAATAAATTGATCATGGCAGATATCGAAGGACATAAACACCAAGAGTCTAACTTCCATGAGGGAGAAGGTAAATAAAGTTGTAATATTATTGTGTAAGGCGCGCGAATAGTTCCGTTAGTGCGTCGCGGGAACGGCCGTGGGCAGACGGCCGTCCGAACTCAAAATTACCCTCGTGTTACCTCAGTGACATTGAAACTGGGTTCTTTTTATATTTGCTGCCTGGATTACGGTGCTGATCTGCCAGGATTGAAGTGTGTTTCCCGCCCGAGGCTTTTGTGAAGCGCTGGTGGTTGAGACAATAGTGAACATGACTGGGGGCGCGGACAGGACTCTGGATTCAGGTACTCATGTTTTTGTTTTAATTTAGAGACCAGTGGCGGAGGTTATGTGCGTCGTGCACCACAATTACTGGCCACTCGAACACTCATTATTTATTGTACTTTGCACTGTGTGTCGTGAATGGGGCAGTCCATATTTTTTTGTAAAAAATCTACAAAGTGTTAAAAATAGATTGGACGATAGCTTTGTTTTTATCAGTGACGGTGGTACAATAACAAAGCTGTAGGTAATCTTATTATCAAATGATTCGTTAATACATATTATGGGCTCTGTAACATGCACTGGACACTTTCAAATATTTGTAAACTTTTAATAGGTACCTGGACTGTGTCTGATACTAAATATCACCAGTCATTGTTATATTTTCTTTTCTTGATTATTCATTTGCAACCAAATTTAATTTGCATCTATTAAAAAGTGGTGACATGCAAATTTATGCTTGTATAAGTTCAATAAATTTACCTATTTTTCCATTTACCTAATGCATAATCAACATTTTAAATTATTTTTTAAACTGATCAATAATTTGTAATGAATTGTTGAAACACTTTAATACTTAATTTTTTATCATTTCTGGCAAGGCCAGGCAAATTTCTTATGAAATATGTTATTTTATTATGAAATGTTGACACTTTCAAATGAGCCCAGTAGCCAGCCCGCCTCAGTTCTGTTTATTAAAATGACAGTAGGCTAGACTGCTAGCCTGCATTTGTGTTGGTGGCATGGATGTGCTCTTCTGACTCTAATTACCCCAATTGGCACACACTAAACATTCATTCAGTAATCATAACATTAATTGGTGGACACTCTTTAGTTTGCACTTTTATTAATAATGCCTTCACTGTACTACTAGAATTAAGTTTGTTTATAAATTTCCAATTCAAGTGGCCATGATACACTGATTGCTCAACTAAATCATTGATTTCTTCATGGTCTTGATAAGATTATGTTATTCTTTGTCATGATGATATAGAAATCATGATGAAATCTTAAAACCTTTTTTGCTACTAAGTTATAGTACATTTCTTTATTCAATATTTGTAATGGATGAAAACCAGTTTATAATAATATACCACTGAATATATTTGAATATTTTTGAAAGTGCTTGTTTATGTAAAGACAATGCAAATTTTGTAATTTTACTTTTGATTATAAATTACTATATTGTCTTAGATAAGTATTACTGGGCAATATATTTTCAACATGAGCAATGTTTTACATCTTCAGAAGAATAGGTTTAATATAATTTGCTTAAGTAGCCAGGGTGCAACTATACATTACTGTACATTGTACAATAATATTTATAGTAGAGTAAAACTAATACCAAAGTTGACTTATAAATACATACATATATGTTAAGTAATTTCAAAATTTATTGTAGTAGGTTTGTCTGTATTTCCACAAATCAAAACCCTATTATGCACTGTTTAGTGTGGCCTATTTTACGCATAATTGCACATGCCACTGCGGCTCAATGGAAATATACATAATTCATTTAGTGATACCAACTCATTAACATACACACACTTACCTGTTGAAATATTTGTTATGACAGAAATTCTATGACATCAAGTATTTTCTAAAATTGCCTATTCCTTTTTTATTCAAAATGTTGACTTGTTGACATTCAATTTAAAAATTATGTATGACTAAACAGTTGTGAAAGACAAATTGCGTTACCAACATTGTTATTATTCTTAGGGACTTTTTTGTAAACAAACAAAGATTAATCAGTAACAGTGAATTCCTCCTTTAATCCCCTTTTGGCTCATCAACCCTGTACCTATGTGAATCTCACTACTGCTTACCTTTAGTTGAGTGAGGTCATCCAGTAGCGCTACCATGAGTTTAAAAGTTACAGACTCGTTATCGCCTACGTAAATATGTCTATGATAAACTTGTACAGCGCCCCTGCTGGTTACGCTAAGAACTAAAATCGGTCGTATGAAAAAAAATGGTTTTTAACGTTCGTAAGTTTTCGATAGCCAACTCACAGATATTTTTTTGTAAACTTATTTCTATTTTTATTTTCATAATGTCTTGATCCTTAAATTATCGTAAGATTTTTGCGGTCGGCGTTACGTCCACAGCGCAAGAAACCTGTCCCATACAAATGCAAACCAGTAGGCCTGCGGTCGACTGCACTTGCAACCTACACTGTTGCTTCAGAATTATACCCTGCTCACAGAAAAGGTCATGTCAAGACAGCCAATTTGACCAATGATCTTGTTTTTGTTTATAGATTATTCTAACTGTTTATTATTCCTATTTCCATAGAGCTAAATAGTTTATTTGTTGAGGGCGCTCACCTAGGGTCTACTGATTTCAATAATGATTTTTTTTCTGTTGACTGTCGATTTATCGACAAAGGTTACGTAAATAGAGTCTTGTTACAGTAGGATTCTTTTTATAACTTCTGCCCAAGATTTCTTCCCATTGAACTCTGATACGAAGATATCAATCTTCATAATAATCAGGTTGGACCCAGAATCACTTGATCACCAGTCTTCATAGTTATAGTGAGATGTTATGAAAAGTAAGTGTTTCTTTCTTTTTTTCAACATGCATTGTATAAGGACATCCTAGTTGTTATTCAGTTATACTTATACATTTCTTGATGCCTCAGAGAAACACGAGACATCATGAAGTGTTATAATGTGTAGCTGTCTGTTGCCGACCGCATACGCAACTTTCACGGCGAGATAAGAGTTAAAAGTTCCTTTTGAATACTTATGAATGGATTAGTATAAGTAGCGATAGCGATTGGGCTACTTAAACATACTACTTTGTATGTTATTAGTATATTGCTCCAATAAGATAAGATATTGTTTATTGTATTATGATATTTTTCAGTTTTTAATGCCTTTGTCAGTGAAAACTGGAAAGTGAAAGTGTACGCACTATTTGGAACAGAGATATTTTTTCGAATCTAAAAAGCAGTTTATACAATGATACCGTATTTCGTATAAAATATCTGATATCATAAAGCAGATTAGATGCATGCATACGGCTAGTAACAATAATTGCATATTGTTGCAGTTCCCAACTGTTATAAAATTAATAACATTAAATTGCACTCATCGAACAATACGACCATAAGTAGAAATTATCTAATTCAATACATTGGTATTACCTACAAGTGTTTATACATTGATAAATGATGAAATATTAAGGAAACAATGATAATGACTAAACAACCATTAGCGTATCATGTTCAATCATTGTTACGTATCCGTATCCGTTATGTTTTATATAAATGAAACATAGTTACTAAACTAAACCATTTTGGGCCATTTCTCGTACGTACGAATTTTACGTATGCCTATTTTTCTATTGCGAACGTTTATCAAGCATTTAAATAACGCGTAATAAACACCCGTGGTCGACCGCTCGTTCTTTGTTTATATCAGCGCATTACAATACCGTGGTTTATTTGCGTAGAAATACCAACTTTAGACTAATCCGTTCAGTTACACTTGATTACACCTAGCCTGGGGGTGTGGTTGAGACTCTACGGCTTCACTACACCGAAAGGGTTAACACCTACATAAAGGCTTTACTCATGTAGTTATGTGAGACGTGATTCTTAAAGGTAGTGACAAGGATAGTACAATCAAGCTTTTTGGAGAATTAATCACACTGGAATGACAATTTCGCAAAAGTTAGATAAAATACGGGTTCTATGAATATGCCCAAAAGTATAGATACCTTTGTATCTAAATAGACAAAGTGAAGTGGTTAAATATACAACTAGAACAATGTCTTTAAACACATGTCTTGAGGAAACTGTTGAGAAACGATTGTTTCAGATAAATCATCCAATAAAATATCAGTTTCATAGTTAACCGCCTCATTAATTCACTTTCTTTACGTCGATCCGTCAATAATGCTATCATAAACGCATCAAAAGTGCCCGATTAAGCGTGGTGACAAAGCGTGTGTAAAATAAAGGTAATTATCACAAAGATATGCACCATAAAACTTCCTGTCATAACGTTTATGCGCCGTTAAAATCATAGCATTCTTTGATCATCTCACTCAATGCACGCGACGTCGAAGAAACTTTTCTACCGGCGATTTTGATCTAATGCCAAATTTCTGACGAGAGAAGTAATCCTTGAGTTATGCCCGCGATCGATTCGTGTATTTCTGTACTATGATTAATGCGTTTGCGGTTTTTACGGGCCGCATTGAACGGATGAAGAATAGATTTGTGTAAAGTCAGGAAGCGGAATTCACCTTCGAGCAGTCCTTCAAACGAGATCGCAGATTCATCTGCCGAGAGAACAATTAGCAAGAAACGGTAGCACTATGTATAATAGGATTTGGCTTATTCATAAAAATTTAAATTGATTGAATTTTGCCCTATCACTTCACCTATTTTGTTTGCAAGTCATTTTGAAATTATATGAAAACGAGATGTATTATGTAAGTTAAAGTCGGTATTTTATCTATTTATAAATTAAATATGAATGAATGAATGAATGAAGTTTATTTCTCAACACAAAAACAACAATACAATAATAAAGATACAATAGGCGTAGATTACATGGTATTTTTGTGTGAGACTGATGCCTATGCTAGATATAATATTATATCTGTATTACAGGTCATCAGGCTCCCACCAACTCGGACTGCTTAGGATCTATTATTTATTGCTGTGACCAAGCTAATTTAACAAAATAACAAACATAAGGCTTGGATAACCTATGACTTTCGAATTAAGTTTACTTAAATTAAAACATAGCATTACTTATATAACTACAATTTATATATATAATATATATATATATATATATGTGTGTGTGTGTGTGTGTGTGTGCGCGTGTGTGCGTGTGTGTGTGTGTGCGCGTGTGTGCGTGTGAGTGTGTGTTGTAAGCGTGTGCGTGCGAGTGTGAGTTTGTGTGTGAACGGGATTGTGTACTTTCATTTATTTAATCACAATCAACATTCTTTCAGTTTCAGCATAGTTCAATTTCTGGAGCCAGTCCGTCACTTTTATCTTGCAGGCGTGAATAGGTAGGGGGTAAATGCTAAGGGCAGTATTGATATTGGTGTAGAGTCGGAATCCTAAAAGCAAAAGAACCTTTGGGCAAAGCTTTTGTGAAAGCGAATCGTGGTGCAGACAGAACCTTTTCTCCGCTTCTCAGAGTTTAACAGAGGGTCAAATGGAATGGTGACGTGCATGCGGAGGATTACAGCGAGAATAAATAGTTGGCGAACGGTTAGTACACTCCAGTGTTTATAAACATCAGTCGTGGGACACCTAATTGGCAGGAAAGCACTAACTTTTAGGACTGCTCTCTGGGCCCTTTCAACTTTTAGCAGATGTGTCTTGGCGACACCTCCCCAAGAAGACACACAGTACCCCAAAAGAGATTGGCAAAGAGAGAAATAGACTGTTCTCACAACCGATTTACTTGCTACATGGCGCAGGGTCTTAAAAATGTAAATCAATTTTCTGACTCTCGCGGCAAGAAGATTCAGATGAGGTAGGAATTTAAGACGACAGTCAATTATTACGCCTAAGTATTTTATGGCTTCAGACGCTTGAAGGTCTGGACAATCGCAGTTAGGGGACTTCGGACATGAGCTCACGTGCGATTTAAGCTGAAGATTCCTGGGTAGGCCTCGACTAGTTATAGAAAATTTCAAATATTTGGTCTTGTCCACATTGAGAGTTAATAGGTTAGTAGCTAGCCAATCAGAGACCAGGTCAAATCCTGCTTGTGCATTTTGAAAAGCTTCTTCCCAGCAATTTCCGGAGAAAAGCAAGGCAGTGTCATCGGCAAATGCAACTATTTTCCCATCCTGAAGTTTCATTTGACATAGATCATTAATGTAAATGAGAAATAGTGTTGGGCCGAGGACACTGCCCTGTGGGACTCCAAAGGTAACCGGCAACTCTCCACTGATCCAGCTATCAACTCTAACTGCTTGGTAGCGATCCGTCAAATAGCTAGAAAACAGCCTGTGGGCCAAACCTCTAACACCTAGCCTCTCCATTTTCTCAAGAAGAATCGCAACCGAGACGGTGTCAAACGCTTTTGCCAAATCGACAAAGATTCCAACAACTCTTCTCCCTTCCTCCAAACCCGTAACAATGAAGTCAGTGAGATCATGGACTGCATCATCAGTTGATTTCCCTGAACGAAATCCGTATTGAGATGAGGATATAATATTATGCTTGTCAAGGAATGCAACCAGACGCGTGTTCATTATTCTTTCTAAAATTTTTGATAGGATAGGAAGGAGAGATATTGGCCTATAATTGTTGACATCGTCTCCGTTGCCACCCTTATGGATGGGAATGATGAGGGATTTTTTGTAAAGGTCTGGAAAAATCCCAGAAGATAGGCAGAGATTGCAGACATATGTTATGGGGGGTGTCAATAACGCTATGTGTGTTTTCAATAGCCGTCCCGATATTTGGTCAACACCTGTGGCACATTTATCTCTTAGTGTGAGAATAAGGTTGCCTACCTCAGATTCATCAGTGGGAAGTAGAACCATAGAAGTAGGTGCAGAAGGGATAGAGTTAGCTGAGAAGGTGTGAGTGTTGATGCTAGAAATACAGTTTGCTAGGTTTTTACCAATATTAGCGAAAAAGGAATTGGCATCGTTGACACAGACTTGGGGATCACCCTTAGCAATGAGGTTGATCGAACTGCTGCTCGTTTTTTTGTAGTTAGTGATGCTAGAAATCGCTTGCCATAGCCTCCTGCTACTATTTTTAGAGTCTCGTATTAGTTGTCTCTCATAATTACGTTTAATCTTGTTAAGAAGTTTCCTGCAAAAATTCCTATATCTTTTATAGGTTTCTGATAAGACCGAATCATCTGGGCTACGCAGTGCTTTTTTATGTAGGTTGTCTCTGTTTTTCATGCACCTGAGAAGACCAGGGGTCAACCAAGGTTTAATTAGTCTCTTACGCCTTGCAATAGGAATAATTTTTGAGTTAGTTTCAATTACCTCTGTAAGACGGTTAGACAGGTACCTTGAGGCATCGTTAACGTCCTTCATTTTATAAATTGGTGAAAAATCTATACTTCCTATTGCCATGTCTACTCTAGTCTGATCAATCCAGAGTTTAGTCCTGCTCAGTAAAGGTGTTTTTTTTTGTAGGTTTATTTGAACTGCTACACTATTATGATCCGTGACAGTAGACTGAATAACAAAACAATGCGCGACTTCCTCTGACTTTACCATCACGTGATCCAGACATGTACTAATTCGGGTAGGAATATTGTGACCAGCATGGATATTGAACTCAGCTAGTAAGTTTAAGTAATCCCAAGAGCGTTGATCATTGCTGTTTTGGGCAATGTCGATATTAATATCCCCAACAACGATAATGTTTTCGAATTGCTTAAGGCTAGTGATAAGTATTCTCAAAGACGAGATAAAGTTATCAAGTTCCTTATAACCTGGGGGACGGTAGATGGCCACGACGACAGAAGAAGGGTTTATCTGAATCGTCAAACAGTTAGCATCATCAAATTGAGGCTCATTTATAATAGGACAGGTAGACGATTTGTAATAGACAACCACTCCTTCATTCTGAGTCAGATTATGTTTGGTGGTAGAGTAGGAGTAACCGTCTAGCTCAGGTATTTCACTAGCTGTTAGAAGCCAACATTCCGTCAAGACCAACAGATCCCATGATATTTCAGTTCTAGCCAATAGTGTACAGAAATTGTTAATGTTACATGTTAGACTTCTTATATTTTGGGTCAAAACTGTGAATGAGACCGGTGAACATATTATCAAATTAGAACAGTCCTCGGGGTTGCACGTGTATTCTGAAGTGTGTTTATAAGTGTCTATGTACGAATTTAAGTTATTGTCGTTCTGCAACATGATATTTGTCGGCAAGGGTATGATGCAGAATCAAAAGAACTCATATAAAGTACGTTTATGGAGAATAAATTAATGTGATATGTGATCCAAGAGTTTGAAAGCGAGACGTATCCGTGATATAGCTCTAAAGGTACACTATATTTTATGCAAGTAAAAACGAGAAAAGTATGTATTTTGATGGTCAAACTTGAGTCTGTTGAGTTATGTGACTAAGGTATTTAAAATATGATTTGTTATGTGTGTACAGTGTTTTATGATACAATATTTTAGCTATGAATAAGAACTAATACTATAAAACTATGAGGCTAAAGATGTTACAATACTTGAGTAAATAATAATATTTTTATGCAAGGTAAGACGGAGAAAGTAGGTATACTTTATGGTCAGTCCTGAATCTCCTGAGTTATGTGACCAAGGTGCGAAAAGAACATTTATTAGGTTTTTTTTTTTTAAAACAATCTATTTTATGATATAAATTTACGCTATCATTAATTAGAAATTAAAACTGTAAGGCTAGCGATGTTACAAGTGCTTCATATGAGATTATATATTAACGTAATTAATTTAAGTATAACTACTACTAACTATTACTAGTTAGATATTGGCAACTTCACTTTCGTCGTTCACTCTCATAGAGGGTTGGCCTTCCTCTTTCCTGATGTATACCTGTCCGTAAGCGGTCCAGGTAGCCACAATTTTGTTATTTTTGAGTAGCTCCCTAGTGAGGTAGTAGATTCGACGGGCTTTTGATGTAAGGGCTTCTGATACGTAAACTGGTTTATTAGGGCCGGGTATTTTCAAGTTTGAAGTGCTGAATGTAGGTTGTTTAGATTGACGCTTTTCTTTATTATAGTCTTTGAACCTCTGGACGAGTTTCTCCTTCCTAGAAGTTGTTGTAAAATCCACTACAATGGCCTGGGTTCTGGTCCTATATATTTCACGTATCTCTGATTCTAATATTTGGGGCTCGGTTCCAATTTCGGCTCCCAGGTTTCGGATAGTGGTGCACAAAAATTGCTTGTTTTCTTTGTCACTTTTCGGGATGTTCCGAATTTCAATCGTAGTTGCTTTCGAATCCTTTTCTAATAAATTAATTTTAGTCTCAAGAGTCTTTATGTGAAGCTTGAAGTTTTGGTTGTCTTTTTCGAGAGACTCAATTTTGTTGACTAAAGTGTCGTATTGGGCGGAGATAGAATCGACGGACCTTTGTATATCGCTATTTTGTTCAATTAAAGTGCTAATTGAAGAGCTCAGCGATTCAAATCTGGATTCCTGGTGGGATTGTAACTTCTCAAACATTTGCTTAAACTCGAGTATCAGCTCATCCGAGCGACCTGGAGTATCATTTAGCCAGCGTTTTGCTCTTTTAGTAACGTTGGGTAAGCTATCGTGCTTAACCGTGCGAGAAGATGATAAGTTTAGATCTGAGTCAGATCCGTAGTGAGTAGGCGAATAATCAGTCGTGATATTAGTCTCAGAACCTCCAGTCTGGGGTGGCGTACGTTGAACTTTAGGCATAGTTTGCGTAGAATGTTTAAGATGTTTTAAACGTAATAAGCCAAAGGTGAAACACGCGCACGCCACCTGGTGATCAATTGATGTTGAGCTTGTATGAAGTTCGAGGATAATATTGTTAGATATTTATATTGGCGTTGACCCGTTCTTGAGACGAGTGGTTGTAGGTACGTTCGTAGACTCGTAGCACATGTAGATTGTAGCAGGTAATTTCGTCGCCGTCGCTCACCTGTACCTTGGTGTAGTGGCGCGACGCGTAGGCCGCGACGCAAGAGGTCGCCGGTTCAAATCCACCAGGGAACAAAAGTAAGTCGGGCTCACCGCGAAGTCGGGGTGCTCCAAAGACACGGGGCGCAGTCGTCAGATGCTTTGGGGCGCAGGTTCACTTTTCTTAATAAATATTCAACAAATTACGACACGTCCGTACGCTTTCAAAGCCGAGAGGCGAGAGGAAATGCGCTAAAAAGAAAAATAAACTTTTACACTATAACTTTACTGTCAACTTATAACATTTCAAATTCAACATATTTGACACAATTTATATGTTTTAAAAGCTTGTCGCGAGATTTAAGTACTCGTATTTACTTTCTTAGTTTAAAATTTTTAATAGGTATTTTAAAACTTGCTTTTAAAATTACGAGTAGGTACTTAAATCTCGCGCCAAGCTTTTAAAACATATAAATTGAGTCAAATATGTTGAATTTGAAATGCTATAAGTTGACAGTAAAGTTATAGTGTAAAAGTTAATTTTTTCATTTTTAGTGCATTTAAATAAAAGCTTGTTTTTAAAGATTTTTTTACCTTAATTTATTTTATACTTTTTAGTTTTCACCTTGTAAGTTCCTAAGTCTCTACCAAGGTTGAAGGAAGGGAAGGAAGGAAGGGAAAAGTGGTTACCATCTAGATCCAAAGTACTCATCTAGGCGAATCAAACGAGCCCAAACTCGATGGGGTTGTGTCGTTTAAGTACTGAGTTCGTTTGGCTATCTTCCGGCTCCACCATCGAACCCTGGTTACCATCTAGCTCCAAAGTACTCATCTAGGCGAATCAAACGAGCCCAAACTCGATGGGGTTGTGTCGTTTAAGTACTGAGTTCCTTTGGCTGTCTTCCGGCTCCATCATCAGACCCTGGTTACCATCTAGCATCTAAGTACTCATCTAGGCGAATCAAACGAGCCCAAACTCGATGGGGTTGTGTCGTTTAAGTACTGAGTTCCTTTGGCTGTCTTCCGGCTCCATCATCAGACCCTGGTTACCATCTAGCATCTAAGTACTCATCTAGGCGAATCAAACGAGCCCAAACTCGATTTGGTTGTGTCGTTTAAGTACTGAGTTCCTTTGGCTGTCTTCCGGCTCCATCATCAGACCTTGGTTACTATCTAGCACCAAAGTACTCATCTAGTCGAATGAAATGAGCCCAAACTCGATGTGGTTATGTTATTTAATTACTGAGTTGCTATGGCTATCTTCCGACTTCATCATCAGATCAGCTCCATGTCATAATAATATTGCATTGTCATCGGATATACACGTGCATGCAAAATTTCAGCTCAATCGGTTGAGGGCAAGTGCCTTAAAATTGAGTTATAAAATTCCACCCGAACACACAAACATACATACATACATACATACATACATTGCAAGTTAAATAAAAGCTTGTAATAAAAATGAATAGCAAAATGTGTTGGTAAGCGCATAACTTAACAACGCCTTAACCAACTTGGCCAATTTTTTTTTTAAATGTTCGTTGAAGTCCAAGGATGGTTCTTACGGCGAGAAAAAATCGAATAATTGCCGGGAAAACCCTAAAACAGTCCTTTTCTTTTTCCCTTTTTTTTGACAGGACGAAGTCTGTCGGGTCAGCTAGTTTTATATAAAGATCGCAATTGTTCAAGGTACTTTGAATCATGTAGTACCTACACAATACATTCGTATCTCTAAATGAAAGACCAACCCCCTTTGTAGTTGAACGTACATACAAAGTCCGAGTCTCTTTGTAGCAAGTTCTTTGTTAACTTCACTTCCTAAGTATCCACAAGAAAAACAAGAAACAATACAGCTGTAAGCTGATTTTCTTAAATCGTTGGAAATCTTAAAAGTTTCGAAGTGTCGCGTTTCTGTTTGCGGACTTTCTGGACGATTGTCTATGGTGGGCCGTGCATTATTTAGCGAGCATTACTATTAATGTCAGGCGCGGGGTGACCTCGACTCGCATACCTTAGCAAGACGATAGCAAGAAGCAAATGTACGAGTAATGTTCGACCGTCGGTACTTGGTGCCACAAGTCACTACGCTAGAATGTCAATAGGCCCCGTTGTGTGGCTCTTGATAGAATCTTTGATCGCGCAATCGTGTACCTTATTGATGACAATTGAGCCTCTGTACGAGCATTGTGGTTACACAGTCGAGTTTTAGCTATCTCTATCAATTGCTAGTTGTAGACTCTGAAGCTCAGATGTAAATCCAGTGAAATAAAGCTGAAGATGTGAAGTGACGTAGGAAGTAGTAAAGTTGTAAACTAATTCGTAGTTAGCACGGAAAAAATGACAACATACTTTTGTTCTCGTGTTGCTAATATCTAGTAAAGTTTATACAGGTCATAGCTAGGAATGCGAAGACCAAAACAAGAAGTATTCAATAACAGTCTTCATATTTTGTCGATCCTTCTCGCATCGTTGCTTCAGCCTGAAAAAGACATGACAAGTAGGATTTCGCTTACAGTCCGAGTCATATGAGTGGATGTCGGCGTTCTGTGCCAAAACCATGTACAGATGACGAAGACGGATTATTATGATTCGGTACAACAAAATGTTATATTTTCTAAAGTTCGAAATTATATGTGGACGAACTTCATCTATCTCTATTAGTACAGGATCCGTGGTGTATTTTTCACTTGATTACTATCAAGCTAATTTTCCGTGAGTAGCTTCATTTTGATAAGACGCCCAAAAAATTCCTGTGCGAAAATTTTTGATTGTGGTAGCTAACAGAGGTATCAATGATTAAATATTTAGGACCGTAGGACCGGGACAAAGTACCACGGAATTTGTAGGACAATATGACCGTTACATTATATAAATATTAACTAAGTAAAATAATAAAAATCAGCTGGTTAGTAATCATTTTTGGTGATCTCCTCCCCTCCAACTTGTATCGATAACGAGATCACCAAAAATGATTACTAACCAGCTGATTTTTATTATTTTACTTAGTTAATATTTATATAATGTAACGGTCATATTGTCCTACAAATTCCGTGGTACTTTGTCCCGGTCCTACGGTCCTAAATATTTAATCATTGCTACCTCTGTTAGCTACCACAATCAAAAATTTTCGCACAGGAATTTTTGGGCGTCTTATCAAAATGAAGCTACTCACGGAAAATTAGCTTGATAGTAATCAAGTGAAAAATACACCACGGATCCTGTACTCTATCCCTATTTATGCTTAAATCTTTAAAAATACACAACGGATTTTGATGCGGTTTTTTTATCGATAGAGGAATTCAAGAGAAAGGTTTTCAAAGCGAAATCTGTTGTTATCATTGTATTTTAAACTGAACGAACAAACATAAATAAGTACGTACAAGTCAAACTGACCTCCTTTTTTGAAGTCGGCCTATTAATTCTAATGGAAAAAGAAGGCTTATTAGCTTACATGTAAATTAGATTGAGTTGGTAATGCATCAATACCACAAACAATACCAATGCTGATATTTTAAATCGGGTAGCCTAATACAGTTATCACATATCTCAGAACGTTTTATCCATCTTAAGAACCACGCGGAATGATACCGTATACATAAGCTGCTTATCTCTGTAATCAGATCGCTCTGTGCTATTATCTGATATTTATTTATACCAGTGCATATCTCTGTAGACGTAGCTCTTTTCTCGCGACGCAGTTCAATTCATTGCATTTCACGTGTGATGCTCCCTCCGTTGCAGCTTGCACCGGGCGTGCAAATAAATCGGAACTGTTAATATTTCTATTATCGTTCTAGAAAATATTGGCACAATTCCAGGTCTCAGGTTAATGACATTACCCAATGTTTGGTGGCTGGCCAGCGCCCGGGAGGACGGGACACTCACGAATCATAAGGCTTGGTAACTAATGGATAAAGTCTGGTGCCATCCCTCCAGGATGTCATGTATGTGTTTTCGTGGAACGTCCTTGTTGGGTGTCGTCTGATGATTAATATTTGAGGTGTAAGTTATGGAACGGTGCAGAAATACTGACTATCATCAGAACATCGTCAAAGATTCTAGAGTTGAAAATGCAGCGAGCCATCCGATGATCATCATATTTCCTTAAACCAATCAGATTGTTTCAATGGTATATTCTGCGTGAGCTGAAGCACAAATTCCTGTTCGAGCCAAGAATGCGGGTCTTTATAACTCAGCTCAAGTAATAACTCCAGGTTGTAGCGGCATTATTAGTGCCTAGGCAAGCACGTTAAACCAGGGGTCCCGCGTTAATGTCATACCAGATTCATATAGACCCAATAACCGTGGCCCAGAGGCAACATGATACAACTTGTTGATATCAGTTGCAGTGACTGAAATTTGGTCAGTGAAACTGCTGCAGCCACAGAGTTGGCTCGCGACCATGATTGGTGTACCCAGTCGAAACGTCGGGCAGTAAGTAGCTATGTAATTGCTACTCCTAATATCTCGTGTAGACCCATAAAGACTAATATTTAGTGCTACAGCCACGTTGTATATCGTAGCACGTTGTGTTCCAGGCGACGCGGTTGTGGGTAAACTGAGTTTGAAGGTGATCTTTGTGGAAGCGACTCGTAAGTGGCCGTGTGTCTGTGTTCTTTAACCCTCGTAGAACCCCCCACGGGGTTTTTATTAGATGGCATGTACCGACAAATCGTCAGTCAGCGAATCTTTGGTTGGTTTCAAGTATAGCAACTGCCGTGTTGAATTTCTGTTCCATGTCCTCCAATTAGCATATAGAAGATTTTGGGAGTCTTGTTAATGTATGATCTACATAAATGTATACACCGTGAAATTTTAGTGGTTGTTTTCCCGCAGTAAAATGATTCTATCTTAGTAGTACAATAGATTTGTGAAGTTCTTTTTTGTTAAAATCAATAAATGCCGGTTTTACGAAAGGTTTAACCGAAACTCGAAAGCACGTTCAAACCGCTTTATGGCTTAGGGTGTCGAGCTTCTTCAGCTTTAAGCATCGATTTCATGCGGCAAGCAGTACCTGATTACGTCACATTTTATAAAAGAACGATAGCTTCTCCCGTTTTCGAGTTGGAAAATCATTATTTTGAAAATTTGAAAAAAAAAATTTTTTTTTCTTGGAATTATTTGCATGATTCGATAGTATTACTAAAGGCAAATCGTTCTGCCACGGGAAAACAACCACTAAAATTTCACGGTGTATAATTTAGTACATTTTTGCCTTTTCTTTTCTCATTTCTTCGCGTATCATCATTCTCCTGCCCTTATCCCACGCTAAGTGGGGTCGGCGCAACATGTGTATTTCTTCCACTCGGGCCTATCATTCGTCAGCTCTGTGTCTACTCCTTTCACTCCCATATCATCTCTCACGCAATCCATCCATGTCTTCTTCGGCCTGCCTCTACCGTTACGTCCATTGACATTCATACTCATCACTCTTCTAGTTACATGGCTTTCTTTCCTCCTCATAACATGCCCGTACCAAGCTAACCTTGCACTTCTCATCTTTTCTAAAATAGGTGCAACTTTCAGACTTCCCCTTATATATTCATTCCTAATCCTATCCAACCTTGTTACACCACACATCCATCTTAACATACGCATCTCATTTGCATGCACCTTCCTCTCTTCAGTCTTTTTCATTGCCCAGCACTCAGATCCATACATCGCGACAGGTCTGATGACCGTTTTGTAAATTTTCCCCTTAAGTTTGAGGGGCATTTGTGGGTCCCAAGTTGTTCCCGAGACCTGTCGCCACTTCATCCATCCAGCATTCATTCTATTCTTAACATCTCGATCAATATTGCCGTCGTTTTGGAAAAGTGAGCCTAAGTACTTAAAGTCGGAGCAGACCGGTAGGGTTACACCATCTAAGGCAATTGGAGCCAAAGCCGCAAAACAGATGTTCTGTTTTGGTGCGTCTTATTTTCAGGCCAACTCTCTCCAATTTTTCTTGCCATTTTCCCAGTCTGCTTTGCACCTCAGCTGCATCTTATCCGACCAGAACAATGTCGTCGGCAAACAGCATGCACCAGGGTGCCTCCTCCTGTATGTCTGATGTTAAAACATCCATTACCAGGAGGAACAGGAAAGGGCTTAAAGCCGATCCCTGGTGCAAACCAACCGCCACATTGAACTCGTCTGTAACGCCGGCTTCGGATCTGACGTTCGTGCGCGCTCCTTCATACATCCCTTGCACCAACCTTACATACTTCCCAGGCACGCCTTTCTTATGCAAACCCACCACAAGACTTTTCTGGGGACACGGTCGTACGCTTTTTCGAGGTCAATAAAAACCATGTGGAGGTTTTTATGCGCACGACGATGCTTCTCGCATAGTTGGCGCAAAGCGAAAATTGCATCTGTTGTCCCCCGTCCTGGCATAAAACCAAACTGGTTGTGGGTAACCTCACATTCCTCTCTCATTCTTCTGTCTATTACTTTCTCCCAAACTTTCATACTGTGTGACATAAGCTTTATTCCTCGGTAGTTGTTGCATTCTTGCACATCACCCTTATTTTTATAAATAGGCACCAGCGAACTGCTGCACCATTCCGTCGGGATCGTCTCGTCTTGCAACAACTTATTGAAAAATAAAGCCAGCCACTTACATCCATCCTCTCCCAAAACCTTCCATGCTTCAACTGGTATGTAATCTGGGCCAACAGATTTACCATTTTTCATACTTCTCACAGCCAGTCCTACCTCCTCAACACTTATTTCATTAACCAAACCTCTATTTATTTGCACGCTTTCTAAATCTCCATTCCAAGTATTTTCCTCGTTCATTAACCTCTCAAAATATTCCTTCCAGCGCTGTTTTATTCCTTCATCCTCTGTCAGAACCCTTCCACTTTCGTCCTTTATACATCTAATATGGGCTACATCCTTTTCATTCCTCTCTCGCAATCTCGCTAAACGGTAAAGGTTTTTCTGTCCTTGAGGACTTTCCAGAGATTGGTATAATTTATATTGGGCTTTACCTTTAGCAATAGCAACCACTCTTTTAGCTTTCTTTTTACATTCTTCATACGTTTTCTTTTTCTGCTCTTTCACCTCAGGGTCAATATCTATCCCACTTTTCCAATCTTTAAACGCATACTTCTTTTCTTTCAAAACCTTCTGTACTTCTTCATTCCACCACCATGTATCCTTTTCGATATTTCCTTTCCCTTTCGTCTCACCACACACGATTTTTGCCACACTTCGCATACACTCAGCCATTTCATTCCAGCATTCATTCACAGATTTGAGTTTAATTTTATCATCCATCTCCATAATTTTTTCACTCGCACGCTTTCGAAATTCTTTCGCGCAGTCCTCTTTTTCTAGCATGTACCATCTGATTTTTGGAGGGGGCTTGGGCTTACGCATCGTCTTTTATTATTTTGACTTCCAACAAAAAGAAGCCGATGTTTTCTCATTTCTTCGCGTATCATTATTATTAGCATTGTTAGCACGTAATCATTGATTCACCCTTTTTGGGTGAATCTCATTTCATTTCATGATCTCAGTGTAAACTATTATTAAATTG
The DNA here is from genome assembly GCA_039566165.1 of Maruca vitrata. NCBI lineage: Eukaryota > Metazoa > Arthropoda > Insecta > Lepidoptera > Crambidae > Maruca > Maruca vitrata. Next base: position 907,423 of record CM076928.1, on the reverse strand, counting down.
TAAATACATACTTTCATATGAATAAATTTGTTTTTTATGTAAATAAAATATACACTTTCTTTAATGTATAAAATCAGGACGACAAACATTATGCTCGATTGATTCTTTGATTACTACACAGTGCCAGATTGAGTCACTATGTTATACATCGTTTGTTTGATATTGTTATTCATTGTAAGCTGTTTACTACACAGCATAATCAGACAGACATACGATACCTACTGTAAACAATCATACCGCCCCTTAGTAATTTAATAAAGAAACCGCATCTATTATTGCCCCGTCATATTATATTGCGGTAAAAGTATTTTATGGATGCTTGCACTATACATTACCTTTTGTGGTTGGCACCTAATCTTCGCTGACACCACAATATATGGATTTAACTTTATATTATTAATTAGTTTTCATCATCATCATCATCATCATCATCATCAGCCCATATACGTCCCCACTGCTGGGGCACGGGCCTACCCTAAACTAGGGCGATAAGGCCTTAGTCGACCACGCTGGCCAAGTGCGGGTTGGTCGACTACACAACCTTAGAATTTCATCGTAGGTGTGCAGGTTTCCTCACGATGTTTTCCTTCACCGTAAAAGCGTCGAATGATGGTACATAGGAATTTCAAATTTGAAAAACACATTGGTACCTGGCGGGGTTTGAACTGGCGACCTCTCGAATGGCAAGGAACGACCTTAACCACTCGGAAGCTTTTTTTTTTTAGTTTTACGACGAATTAGTTTTCCGAGCATCAATTCGTATACGAAGATATCGGAGTCAGTTAAATGGTTAGCCAGGTTAACCTATAAAAGATATACTTTTCTTAGTCTTAGTACTATATTCGTACCAAATTTCATTAAAATAGTCAGGCTCAATACGGTCTAATGACATCACGACCGCTTACCATCTGATAGACTAAAGTCATCCTGAGTCTTTTTTAAAAAAAAGAATAGCATTCAAGTGCGTCGATTATATTTTTCGGTATCAATCGTTTTAGCTAATGTTATACAACGAATCATAAGGGCTTTTAGACTTTCGCGTTCCATTACACTAAATATTAGTCTTTATGGGTCTATACGCGTTATTAGGAGTAGCAAATTACATAGCTTGTTACTGCCCGACGTTTCGACTGGGCTACACCAATCGTGGTCGCGAGCGAACTAATAACGCGTGTAGACCCATAAAGACTAATATTTAGAATCATAAGGGCGTTGTGTAGATTTTCATAAACCACAGATAATTGACTATAGAGCAACAAGCATTATCGATATGCTTCATAATGGATTGTTTTGATGTCATTATTGTAATGTGTGCTATTGTAGTGTATTGTGCTATACAATGATAATAAATTAGTCATTGCACATGTTTCTTTTTTATCTTTTTGCTCTCTATTACGTCACGATTGCAAAAACGAAAATAGATCTGTGAGATCTATTATCGATATGATATGATGAGATGTATGTTCATAATCAACTACAACGTTTCTTCGTAATTTCGGTTACAAAATGGTTATTTACACATACGTATATACTTTGATAGTATGGTGTGTTCAATTTATCTATGTTACATAGCTATGTAACATACGTACGTACGTACGCAATTAGCTACTTGCGCACCAAATTAACATAATATCGTGGTTGTTTATTTATCACCGTGTATCTTTATATTACATGAATATTTAAGTACATATATTTAAATTCTAAAAACATATTAATAAAAGAGTTACCATCTATCATGCCAAACTCGGACACGAAGTAACTTAACATGAAGGTTTATTAATTGCTTAGTGACGCAATGTTTTAGAATGTCTAGATTTTTTCGCGAGCTCTTTCGCTAGTCAAGACGCGCTTGACCTTCGCATCAAAGGCAGCAGGCTAACTTTGCATTAGGATACAAAATTGTATAGCAGTTTCCGTTCGTGCACAGTACTAGAGAGACCAGTAAGGTTAGGCATAGACAGTAGTCATCATAATTTTTTCTGTACAGAGTTGCAAAAAATAAGTTTTGGCCATGAATATTTTTTCATCCTTTAAAATAAAACTGCTTTTGCAGACATAACAGGTAAAAGTAAAGAGGTTGGACGTAGTAAAGAGATATTATTCTCGCGTTTCCAGCGAAAAGTACAAAGGGCAACGAGCAATGAAAAATCGGACACGATACATTGTAGGTTAGGCTCATCTATAATAATATTATAAAGCTGAAGAGTTTGTTTGTTTGTTTGTTTATTTGTTTGAACGCGCTAATCTCAGGAACTACTGGTTCGATTTGAAAAAATCTTTTTGCGTTGTATAGACCATTTATCGAGGAAGGCTTTAGGCTATATAACATCACGCTGCGACCAATAGGAGCAAAGATACAATGGAAAATGTGTAAAAAACAGGGGAACGCGAACGAAGTCGCTGGCACAGCTAGTTAAGTAATAACCAACAATGTTTTAGGCGGAACTAGTCCCGTCGTCTACCACCCGAACTACGTTTAGACATTTGGACATTGGGAACCTGTATAATTTTAACATATTATAAAGCTCATTCCAAGTGTCAACCTGAGTGGTTGCCACTAGTGGGACAACAGGTACCTACTGACATTTTAAACATAGGATACAGACCGTCAGTACCGACTCTGTGTATAATGGGGAATGCTCTGAAGAGCCATTTCAACGAACCCCTCCCTCCTCTTTCCACTCCCGAACGACACGTGCAGGACAGCGCTACCTTCCACATACAAGCAAGCGCTGGTAACTTAGACCAATAGGTTTAATTCCTCTTTCCTGCCCCGAGTCATTAAGGCATAAAATGGCCTTCCAGCTCATGTTTTCCCTCCCTCCTATGATCCCTGGCTCTTCAGGCGGGGCGTGAAACGGCATTTAAGCAGGCCTTCAGGGTGAGGGCTCAATATGGTCTATTGTGACTGTCGTAATTTTTGTTTTTTTAAAGTGGAGTTTAATTACCTTTTGTTTTGCTTTCCTAATTTAATCACTGTTTTCAATTTTGTTAGTATAGTAGCCCTCATATCCATCAGTCACACCTACCATCTTGTTGACATTGGAGTGGCTGAAAATCAGCGCTGGCAAGGATTTTGGTCCTATGTCAGCACAATCTGAGCCACGTCATTTTACTCATTACTTGTTTTTTTTTCGTTTTTGTATAATTGTGCAATATCATGTAAAATTTTCATGTGAGCAATAAACAAATTCTTATTCTTACTGTCGAACTCATATGTGGATCTCACTACCGCTCACCATCAAGTGGAGTGAAGTCAAGTCAAGAAGAAAAAAAAAACAAAATTAGTCATCGTTAGGACTCGTCTTACGACCAGTGCTGCTACTGTGTTCAGCTCGGCGACCTCAGTCGGGAGTTGCTTATTAAGCCGTAATTAGTTTCAGCGCAGACGCAGGATATTGGCAACAGAATAACTTCCTTATTAGCCCTTGCGTACCGGCACGCGATCCGCGACTCCTAATATTTATTGAGTTTGGTCTTAATAAGCTCCTCAATCTATACTAATATCTATACTAATATTATAAAGCTGAAGAGTTTGTTTGTTTGTTTGTTTGTTTGAACGCGCTAATCTCAGGAACTACTGGTTCGATTTGAAAAAACCTTTTTGCGTTGTATAGACCATTTATCGAGGAAGGCTTTAGGCTATATAACATCACTCTGCGACCAATAGCAGCAAAGATACAATGGAAAATGTGTAAAAAACGGGGGAAACGCGAACGAAGTCGCTGGCACAGCTAGTCACTATATAATTTTAAAAACTATGCAACGCATTTGGTTGCCGTTTTATTAAATAGGTGGAATAATTCAAGAGCAAATAACATATTCTGGTACTAAACGCCCTGGTTAACAAAAAAAAAAAGTTAACGCAGTACATAAGCAAATGCATAGCTATTTATTCCCTTACGATTGGGTTAATGCAAGCTTATATAAAGAGAAATATGTATATCATAAGTCTAAATATAGTAAGCAACCCTATTTGTTTCAGTGACAATTCTCTATAACGTCGCCCATACATTTTAACAAACCAAACATGAGACCGAAAATACACGTGTTTATAAATGCAGTAAGACAAGAAAATCGTGTACATAATTGTTGTGCACATTGTATGTACGTTACCAGTATAATAATAACAGTGTCAGAACGGGTAACAAGACTTAAAATCGTCGAGACATTCACAAATGCGGGATAGGTGCTATTAAGTATACCGTGAAGCACGCAACATTGCACGCTGGTTATGCAGTTTAGTAATCAAAATGTTGAGGTTAGGTCGGTAACCGGGAGCGTATGTGATGCATACAGGAGATGCAGGATAATATTTATATTTGTTTGTTTATACTTATGTCCCTGACACGATGGTCCGATTATATCAGCTGGATCTATCCATTATATTGGATCATGCCAAAACACCTTGGGGAGTGGTATTATGGTAGTAGGTTAGAAGAAAGATTATGTCCATCCAAATGTAATAGGATTCACATTCGAGCAAATCGAATCTCTCTTAGTTTTGGTTATTCGCTATGTGCGCGATGATAGCGCCCCTAGTGGCGACAACTATTCTGGACTTGAGATCTGTCATATCATAGCAACCAGATGTTTTGATATGTCATATCATAGCAACTAGATGTTTTGATAAAGATTTTCGACTAGTTTTTCAACACAAAATAAATAAAAATTGTATAAAGTGAGTGTGTATATTATACCAAGTGATTTTCTTACTTCACAAAAATATGAATATTATTATAAGTATTGAATTTGCATCGTTTACGTTACGTACGTAACGTTTTTACTTACAAATACAAGGGAATTTATAAAATTAAAGCAATTTGACACATGAAAGCTCAGAATTATATCACATTTCTGTCACATCGTGATTTGCCGTCCCCCACCACCCACTCCGCACATAGCGAATAGTAGAAACCTGACTAGGGACATATCCTACCTAAATTGTTGTTACTACGAGCAAAATTTTTGAGGAAAAGCATACACACAAGTTAAACTAAAAACCTGTTACTATTTACTTACTTAGCAAATGCATCTTACATAAAACACAGTGTCATAGGCATCTCTCACCAGGTAGCGCTTGTAGAGAAATCTGTTATGTCTTATGTTACCACCATCAGCCCATATACGCCCCCACTACAGGGACACGGGCCTACCCCAAATTAGGGCGATAAGGCCTTCTTAGTCAACCACGCTGGCCAAGTGCGGGTTGGTTGACTACACAACCTGAGAATTTCTTCGTAGGTGCAGGTTTCCACACGATGGTTTCCTTCACCGTTAAAGCGTCGAATCCGTTATGTATTTGGTACAAACCGTACTGTACTGTGAGATAATTAGAGCCTCATTGGCACCAGGGGAGATAGTTTACTCCAAATACCTGTTCGAGGCCAGTTGAGCAAACGAGTGACGTCACACGCCTACATTACGGGCAGTGTTTTGTTACAATTTGCAAAGCAGAGCTGATTCAACAACAGATATCGCACTCTTTGTTTAATTCGATAATGTCATTATCGGCCCCGATACATATTTTAGCCGAGTCTAAACAATGGAGTTCCGCTTTGAGTGTTTTCTTTGTCGTGCCTCAGCTATTTCAAATAAACCAGTTTGTAATTTTTTTGTTGTCTTGAAATACATAAATTGTTTTGTATTTCATTATTAAAACGTAAATGATTTTTCTTAAAATGTTGTAGATGTAGAAATATTGCTGTTGAGTTAAAAACTAGTACCTAATATTATATTTCGATTCCATTTACGATACCAATCTTAAGTGAGGCAACATCAAAGCACATTTAATAAAAGTATATTGACTATAACTTCCAAAAACAACATCTTCCGACCTAGCAATTTTTACCGAAACATTTACAAACCAATTTAACAAATCGGCCGTAATAGCAACTTGAACCTGTTATTTGCGACTGGCGTCTTTCAATTGTGAAGGCAAAATAGCTAACTAGATAATAACATAATGGGATCAGAGTTTGGGCGACCTCTGGACCGAAGGCCGCCTCACGGACCGAAGCCACTTTCACTCGTCGTGTCAAGTGACCGGTTCCTATGGACAGCTGTGTCTAATTCATATGTAGACTTTCAAATACCTAAATCTCTGCGACGTTTGACAGCTATATGTTAGTGGTTCTAGGAGCGAAATAACGTGCGACTTTCGTAAGAGGTGGAATGTTTTGCTTGCTGCATTCTTAGGTGTTGTTCTACCCATCTAAAGGCACTGGAATCTTCCCTAAGCTTAGATATAAGTCATAGATACACTAGAGGATAAATACTGTAGATCGTATCGCCAGGGAAGGTTATCTCCCGCAATGTGGCCAGATGTGATTATCAAGTAAAATCCTAGCCGGATTCGTCTTACATTTCGCTGATATTAAGTCGTATGATACTTTGAAAGACTTCCACGTACATGTTATGTTAAAAATAACCCTGATTCTAATGAAAAGAACTGGGCAAAACGAGCATTGCATGAATTCCTACTACTCTAGAATAAACTAGCAATAGGTTTACTCTGTCTTCGTGTCCAACAAACGGAAGCCATACCTCTTGATCCCACGTTTATCTCTTGCAAAAAGTTTAGCATGAGAACGATCCGCGGGTGATACCGGCCGTCTGAATGCCGCAGAGGAAACAATGACAAATTAGTATTAAACGATGGGATTCGCGTCATTGTTCAGGTTATCTCATTTCACACGTGTCTTGAGGAAACCACACGCTCGAAAGTAGCGAGACACATGTGCAGAAATCTAGCATATACGTTTCCTAGAGCATTTACATCCGAACAAATATAGAAAACAAAAATAGTCTAAACATATTTTGGGCCAAAAATGCCGCACCCTATTATGTAGGCTGAGAAGTCGGGTGCCTAGAACACCTAGAGTCTAACCTGCAGATTCTCAAGTGCTCAACCTTTTTGGTAAATCCACCAATTCCCTTCATATCAGTAGATGTGTCCACAATTCCACATAGATCAAGTATACAAATATTAATGCTAAGGCAAAAAATGACTATGCACCACAAGCAAAAGTGTGGCTGCTTGATTAAAATAGTTCCCACGATTGTTCGCCCTAATGTCTTTGTATTGGGTGGAAATGATCTCATTACATAACGGCGACTGATAATACTCACGCCGACAGTTTTACACCCATCCAAAACATATTGGTTTAGCAAAACAATAGCACGGATTTAAAACAAAGTGGTGTAAAGTGACGAGTGAAACTGTGAGAACGACACTGCATAATTAAACAAGTATTTTACATTTCTAAGACCATGGTGTACCAGGATGTTTCCATCTGGTTCTTGACAATTTGGTGCCTTTCTTTGGCTTGTATGTATAATGTATTTGTGTCTATTGACATGTAATTCCAGGCTGTTATAGTATTCAAGGTGTCACCGTGATTCAAGTGTCCTCAACATGAAAAGTAACTCACATCTTTGTGTCACTCTCTAAGTCCAACAGCGATATTATCTACATTTAGAAATAATGTTTAGTTGATACTCTGAAACGATTTATCATTAGCTCTTTTTAAAGCATCTGACTGATGGTGGTCTTAATTGAAAATAAAAATCATGTATCCATCATAAAGCCAGCGTTCGTGTGTGAAAGGTCTAGGCCGTACCCGGCGTGACCTAGCCGAGCGGGCCAAGGCCGCTATCGGTAACATTGTATTGTTTCTTACGAACGTGAACCTAGTTACTTACTAGATGCAATTGTATTCCTATTGTCAGTTCACACTTTATTGCTTAACGACTGTCGTTTGTCATCGATAAAGAGATGGAATAGGAATGGAGCATTGATATATTGTTCGAGAGAGGTTAGTTTTGGCTAAAAATTTACGAAGTGGAATCATTGAAAAACAATACTGTTCTTGTACCAATATTCCTATAAATGTAAGTTGCAAATTGGATAGCAATAAAACTTGCCATGAAAAATTGGGATCTATAGGCTTGATCCTTTTATTCTTTTATTTCGGAGACTTTATTGGTCGTCTAGCATCAGGTTGATAAATAAAATAAAAGTATTCATTGAAGAAAGTCAGGGGAAATGCTAGATTCAATAAACAATGGTCAAATGAAAAAAATTGTAAACAAAAAAAAACCGCCTTCAAAAACCCGACTCACTAAAAATTACAAAATAATATAATACGAACATTTATAATCATCTGGGTATGAATTTTATATGTTGTTGAAGGCGGTGCCGTTTATATTTCAAACAGACAAGCACAGAGTGCTTCTTTTTCCTCAAAATTTTGATTGGCACCGCCTTCAAAAACATATAAAATTCATACCCAGATGATTATAAATGTTCGTATTATATTATTTTGTAATTTTTAGTGAGTCGGGTTTTTGAAGGCGGTTTTTTTTTGTTTACAATTTTTTTTCATACTTTTTAGTGTTACATTTTTTGTTACCGTATTAGTACAGCTCACCTGTAATACTACTGATATTATAACTAGTAGTCTTAATATGTATACAGTATTGAAAGAATTATCCTTTTACTCCAAACAATTAAGGAGTTGACCTTCCATCATCAGCTCAGCATCATAAGATTATGATTTCCAGAAGCAAATGCCAATATAACTTCAGATAATATGCAAAACGCGGTACATGTCCCTATAAAATTTGCGGATTGCCCTCGATTTCTCCTGGATCCCATCATCAGATCCTAGACTGGTCACCCTATTAGTTCAGCTCACCTATAATGCTACTGATATTATAACTAGTAGTCTTAATATGTATACAGTATTGAAAGAATTATCCTTTTACTCCTAAGTATTAAGGAGTTGACCTTCCATCATCAGCTCAGCATCATAAGATTATGATTTCCAGAAGCAAATGCCAATATAACTTCAGATAATATGCAAAACGTGGTACATGTCCCTATAAAATTTGAGGGTTGCCCTCGATTTCTCCTGGATCCCATCATCAGATCCGGGACTGGTGAAAATGGGACCACCTCGGAAATCCGTCTATAATTGACGAAAATATCGGTGAACATACATAAAAAAAAAAAAAAAATATTATACATACAGACGAATTGAGAACCTCCTCCTTTTTTTGAAGTCGGTTAAAAATATACGTTTGATTGAAATAAATGGAGGCATTGACATTCTCATTGACTTTGGCAATAAACTTCGGAATTGTAAGAACGACCAATTAAAACGGAAAATAAATCGCTCAATTTATTACGACCGGTTATTCTACGTCTTGTAGTTTTTATTGACGCATAGGTAACGTTGTTTTGTGTTCACACTTCGACCACTTTTTTGTTCCCCTTGCGATAATGGCCAAAATCATGGTCACATTTTCTAAGACCCTCGGAATATTCAGGTTTTCTCAAGATACTTTTTTTTTCTTGACCGATGATGAAAATGACTTAACTTCTCTATAAGCCTCGTATTGACGCTAACTGTGAGCTGTTTGACTTTGCAGCGTATTGATCAAAAGCACGGACCAAGTTCAAAGAGTCAAGTGGTTAGGTATCGAGACCGTCCGATTCACAATTATGTAATTAGTATTAATGTATGTTCTAATTTAATGTTGACTGCCTTCGTTGAACTATTGGTGACGAGTGCTGCGTAGTAACTGAGTCCCAGAGCTAGCTAAAATTGTGTGAGTGTTATGAAATTACTTATCCTTAGATAGGTTGCTGTTAAGTCTCAGGTAGCACGACAAGTCATTATTTCTGCTCCGATTTATCATGGATCATCTTCTCTCACATCTCTAGTGAGAAAACTTAGAATGGACTGTTTCTTTTGTACTAAGTATGCCCTGCGCAATCGGCGAATCTCTATTGATTTCCATCCTAAATCGGTCGGATTTATCGGTTCGTGTCAACGTGGAACTATTCTGATATCTAATTAATAATAACTTCTGTTAAGTTTCGTTATTATTAATTTAGAAGATTTAGATCTTGTCGGGAATTATTCCGGTGCCTAATCAATAATATTGTTAAGTTTCATTAAAATCCATTTAGAAGTTTTTACCTGATAGAATAACAATCATCAATCTATCTCCACAAACATTCGTGTTTATGTGTATAATATTAGCATTTTTAATGCTGTCTGTTTGTCCTAAAAGCGTTCCACCGTTGGACTACACCAAATTTTATGGATAATGATGTGTGATTGGACTGTGACTCCAGAGACCGTAAGGCTTCAAACTGGTCGCAAGTGATGGCGATGAATTCGCGGTAGAATGGTTCCCACGGACGGCACTGTTGAAATGCTTCAGTTTGTATGAGAACCCTGCACGTGCGTCCAGTTTGCAACCTAAGGTTGAATGTTAGGAGTAGCGAACGAAATAACGTGTGCCTTTCGTTGCTTGCTGCATTCTTAGGCGTAGTTCCCCCATCTAAGATACTGAGAAGTTAAAGAGCATACCTGAACGCTGAACACCTAAGAAGAAATTCTAAGGTTGTGTAGTCGACCAACCCGCACTTGGCCAGCGTGGTCGACTAAGGCCTTATCGCCCTAGTTTAGGGTAGGCCCGTGCCCCCGCAGTGGGGACGTATATGGGCTGATGATGATGATGAAAGAGCATAAAGTTTACCTTGTACGTTTCGTGTTACCCAGAGAGCGTGAAGGAGAAACCGGCCCCGGCGCCGGCGCCGTCTGGCCCGCGCGGCGTGCAGGTCGTGGACACCGGGCCCGACCACACCTTCGTGCTCAATGAGGAGGCGCTGGCGACGCTGCTGCTGGCCGACGACGTGCGCGAGCGCAGCGTGGTCGTCGTGTCGGTGGCTGGCGCGTTCCGCAAGGGGAAGTCGTTCTTGTTAGACTTCTTTTTGCGGTACATGCACCATAAGGTTAGTTGGTACCTAAGCCACAAATTTTTAGTGCCTTAGGTGTGTTTTTTTTTGTTTTATGGCTATAAGGATGGATGGACGGGATAGGCATCTAGAGGTATATTTACATGTTTTTAATGACTTAATCAAATTATTAATTTGTGATCATGAATGTGTAACATATGGTAAAATAACAAAATTTACTTATGTTACCCGTTTAGACATAAATTTCCACCAAGCAATCTCTGCTTACAGGTCAGAGATTAGAAAGAAAGCCTGCATAGCATTTTGTATTCAAGTTGTAAATATTAAATTAAATAGTAGTATGATTCTACGAAGGAAACCACAGGACCTCATAATAGTATTTTGTAAAGTGTCATAATATCAATTACCTAACATTCCTAAAATACTCGAGACGTGCACTTGTCTGAATCATACCAAAGAATCCTAGGTCTCAAGCCAAAGATCCCACTCAATCGCCCATCACGGCTCTTTCCGCGATACTCTTAAATAATGTTTTGTCGCCGTTCCGCTGTGACGTAACGGCTGTCTACGACAATTTGACGTAATTATGTCGGCCTCAACCTTGGTCATCGACTGTCCGCTGCAGTTTATTGACTTGTTGACACGAGCACGAGGGAAGCTGAGTCGCGATCGCTTTGAGATTATTGCCACAAGACACAAGTAAATTGGATATTTCTATTCAGCGTCTTCTTGCGACAAGTCCGTATGAATTTGTTAATCGAGTGAAACATTATTCTCTCTACCGTAGTCGGTTAAAAAGTCTGAATCTAGATTATCTGTGTACTTTTAATTAAATCAGTTTATTATATGCGTGATTGCAAAATAAATAGACATACTTTCAGTTCAATTATATTAGTAGTTCAGGCGTAATAATCTCGCGTGGGCGTTTGACGACTATACCTTTTCCTTAGAATTCCAAAAATTATTTTAGTTTTTAAGTGTTATTGTTGAATTGCACACTTGTTTTCTAGATTTTGAAACTAATCGACAATACCTAAGTTATTATTAAATCGTTGCACTGGGATATGTAATAGGATTTCAAATTATGTGTGTACGTTTTTGACAAAGTCTTAGTAGCTTAAGATCTTAACTTTACTTTCATCGCAACACACATTCACATACATTCTTCTGGACAAAATTTGATGAATTAACTGGTGCTTGCAACAGTGCCGAAATATCGGGAGCTCGTTGATATAAAAGAACATGGTAAATATCCCGGTCGTGTTCAGCTTTCTAATATTTTAGTAACTAATCGAGACATCCATAAAAGTTTAATTACCAACTTGGAGTTCTGATTGCAAAATTGCTGATTTACCGTAAGCTCAATCCTCGCCTAAGCCGAGCTTTCTTTGAGATGCTAAATATGGTGTCACATTCCGAGGTGACGTCACACCCTAATGAGTCGGCCCTACCGGTCGGGCGAGCCTCGGGCGCTGCGACCCGGCTGCGTGTGCGCAGGCCTCCACGTTGGAACTTGCGTGGGCAACTGCTTTCGTTAGCAATGATATTAATTTATTGACCTCCTTTAATAGATGAGATGTCGATTTTTTTTTTCAACAAATGATGAAAATCCAAGCTTTATAAAAAGTTTTTTTGATCTAATGGCAAAATGGTTGGTACTAAGATTATCTTTTGCCGTTTATCTTTTTAAAAAAATGGTTTCCTTGTAACGCAATGATCACCACAGATATTTGTTACTCCTAACTAATAACTTTTTGTTGTCGAATGTTGTTTAGTAGCAAAATATTGATCAACATAAAGTAGGTAGCTGCGGGATGGATGCACTATTACATATACATACAAATGTGTTTATTGTTTACCAAAAAAATGCCCAAATACAATAGCATCGAAATTATGTTTAAACATTTAATGTAGCAAATGGCGATGGTAGAGTTGTTGCTGTCCTCAGAACGAGTCCTAAGACAGGGCTGGGTTTCTGCCATTTCAAGTCTCTTTAGGATTTGGATAATATTTTTAATAATCATAAGCTTCAAAGGCTTTTATACAACTTGCACATGTATACAATTTCGGATTTTTTATTTATCATGTTACATGCCTGGTTTTAGAGTTGGGACCGCATGTCCCTGATCTCAGTATTCTATGGTACGTGATTTTAGAACGTCTAACCGAAGGACTACGCCACTAGCACTATGAACTCTGTTTACAACATCTCTCATTCAGTATATCTGTTTGTCAGTATGGCGCTGGCGGCGGCGGCGACTGGCTGGGCGGCGAGGAGGAGCCCCTGCAGGGCTTCAGCTGGCGCGGCGGCTCCGAGCGGGACACCACCGGCATCCTCATGTGGTCAGAGATCTTCAAGGCCACCCTGGAGAATGGGGAGAAGGTAGGCGTACTTATTAACTTGAACTTTGAAGTTCCTAAAGTTAGGAAAAAGCACATATATGCCCGGCTGCTATTGATTCAATAGCAATATTTCATAGCGTCAATGGGTATGACCGTTGCTTGCCAGCTCGAACTTCACCACGTACCACTGTGATTTTCAAATGAAATTCATATGTACGATTATTCGACGCACATCGTTTAAGGTATCAGCAGAAGAGCTTATTTGCAGCGCCTCGATTGCTCAGTACAGCCCTGCTGAAATCATTCTTTGTCGTTATGAACATTTAGGGAAACTAAGATTTTTTTTATAAAAGGCTAACAAGATGACCTCACTCCACCTGATGGTAAGCGGTAGTGAGATCCAAATATGAGGACGACAGGCACAATAGACCATATTGAGCCCGTCGCACTCACCCTGAAGGCCTGCTTAAATGCAGTTTCACGCCCCGCCTGATGAGCCCGGGATCATAGGAGGGAGGGAAAACATGAAGACGGTTTCTTTTAAGTTTTTATTTGTTTCTTTATTCAATAAAGATTGTTCTTCGTGTCCCAGGTAGCGATAATCCTGCTGGACACGCAGGGAGCGTTCGACAGCGAGTCGACAGTCCGCGACTGCGCCACCGTGTTCGCGCTGTCCACCATGCTGTCCTCCGTGCAGATCTACAACCTCTCGCAGAACATACAGGAGGATGATCTGCAGCACCTGCAGGTTAGTCGCTCTGGGAAGCCTTTGTGGTCTACTGTGTTTTTTTTGTCGTTAAATCTGATATTCGAAATAATCAAGTTTAATGTTTAGAGTCGGAAACTAGTATTACTAGTCTCTCTATTCTATGTAAGATTTTAGACTTTCGCGTTCCATTACACTAAAATTAGTCTTTATGGGTCTACACGCGATATTAGGAGTTCGCTCGCGACCACGATTGATCCCAGTCGAAACGTCGGGCAGTAAGTAGCTATGTAATTTGCTACTCCTAATATCGCGTGTAGACCCAAAAAGACTAATTTTAGTGTAATGGAAATATTTAATTTAAGTCACTATTCTATGTTTGTATGTATGTGTCTATATTTGTAGACACATACACAAACATAGACACGTACATACATCCATAGAATCAAGCCCTTTTTCCCGAGGGGTAGGCAAAGGTCACTAGTATTTCGAGTCTTTAAAACTCTCGGAGAAATCATAGTTTTATAAAATCATCACCTTCATTTATATATTTGCGATATCTTTGTGTTGCAAATAAATAGGCCTTTGATTGCCTTTTTTGTGTCCATTGCACTAAAATATAATTGTAATTGGTTTATACCTGAGCCGCTCTTAGATGACTGATTTGACACTTTTTATTTTATATTTTGCATTTATCCTTGTTAAGAGGAACATATTTAGCGAATCATAAAGAACAACTTTTAAAAATAAGATGTTATTTGTGTCAAATGCACCTAATTATCAAATGATTTGTCTTTTATTACCTAAAATAATTGAAATATAAAAGAAAACGTAAAATTTCCACTCTGTATTACGCTTTTACAAGGTTACGTCGTTTGACACGTTTTCATAGTGACGTAGGGGGTAATACTCACAGGTATTTTTTAAAAATAGGATGAAGGTTTTAAAAAGTAGGTATTGTATTTTAATAAATATATTTTTAAATAAGAAACTTCAATTCAATCTTCTGGATATGAATATTTGATTTTAATAAAAAAAAAAAAATTAGACCTTGCTTGGTTATAAAGTGGAAATAACTGTTACTTATATACTTCGGCAATTTTATCGTTGTCCCTCACTAGTGCAGTCAGTCTGACATGTAGCAAATCGGCCAACTTAGAGCGGCTCTGGTATAATCCAGTTAAGACGTATTGCAGTACGCGCCTAGTGGTTATGGTACTGCACTTTACCTAGTTACTCGTCCATTACCAATATCAAACTCATTTTTTTGTCTTGTTACCCAGCTTTTCACAGAGTACGGCCGGCTAGCGCTGGAGGACGGCGGGCGCACGCCGTTCCAGCGGCTGCAGTTCCTGGTGCGCGACTGGAGCTTCCCGTACGAGGCGCCCTACGGAGCCGACGGCGGACACACCATCTTACAGCGCAGGCTTAAGGTAATTAGTTAGGTACCAAATAACTGAGAATCTAGTAAGGAAAGGCATTTGGAGGCAACACTTTTATTCGGGCTTGTAAATTATGTTTAGACTCGAAACTTATGTTGAGACTCGAAACTTATGTTAGAACTCGAAAATTTAACTAAGACTTCAAAATAAAAGTAAAACTCGAAGTCAATAGTCAACAATTATGTTGTGATTAAATATTGGTCGCGAGCGAACATGATTGGTGTAACCCAGTCGAAACGTCTGGCATTAAGTAGCTAGCTATTTGCTAACAACGCGTGTAGACCCATAAAGACTAATATTTAATGTAATGGAACGCGAAAGTCTAAAATCATACAATTATGTTGTGACTCGAAATAATATTAAGATTTGAAATATGTATTTCAAATCTTAATTTTATTTGTAGCTATGTAGCTACAAATCCACAAAAAGCAATACCCGAAATAGTGACACACAACACCGAATGAAAACCTGAATTTGATCAATTTTGTATGTAGAGCTACATTGAGATCTAATCTAAATATTGAGCTAATGCTGGAATAATTATCATTAATAATAATCATTTCAGCCTATTGTTCATCATTGTACAATAGGCTGAAATGATGATGATGAATGATGATCTTATAATTCCGTTGTCCGTCCGCGGGCTCGGTAGGCAGCCAGAATACCAGGCGCCCCAGTGTCTTCTTGTTGTTGAAGCATATGCTGAGGCTGGGACCTAGTTTACCACTAATAAATTAATGAATCATGTTGTGCTTTTATGTAATTTTTTTCTCTTTTTTATTTTGTGGTTTAAAACATTTTTTATTCTTTTTCTTATTCAGGTGTCAGACAAGCAGCACCCGGAGCTGCAGTCGCTGCGCAAGCACATCGCGGCGTGCTTCTCGGAGATCGCGTGCTTCCTGCTGCCGCACCCCGGCCTGCGCGTCGCCACCAACCCGCACTTCGACGGACGGCTCTCGGGTGAGGTGACACTCGTTAATGCGTAGACACGCCCCTAGGGGATGGGGGCGGGGCTTAGGGTCTAAA
This sequence comes from Maruca vitrata, assembly GCA_039566165.1. Lineage (NCBI taxonomy): Eukaryota > Metazoa > Arthropoda > Insecta > Lepidoptera > Crambidae > Maruca > Maruca vitrata. Next base: position 891,132 of record CM076928.1, on the reverse strand, counting down.
GAGGCGTGGTTATAAATACACATGTAAAAATCTATATAGCTCTAAAGTCTATTATAGTCGTTTTATTACAGAAATTTTAAATTATAGGTAAAATGGAATCATAATCATCATCAGCCCATATACGTCCTTCCCCACTGCCGGGGCACGGGCCTACCCTAAACTAGGGCGATAAGGCCTTAGTCGAACACGATGGCCAAGTGCGGGTTGTCGACTACACAACCTTAGAATTTCTTCTTAGGTGTGCTGGTTTCCTCACGATGTTTTCCTTCACCGTTAAAGCGTCGAAAGATGGTACATATGAATTTCAAATTTGAAAAACACATTGGTACCTGGCGGGGTTTGAACTGGCGACCTCTTGCATGGCAAGGAACGACCTTACCCACTCGGCCATCGACGCTTTTTGCTAAAATGGAATACCTACACACTTTTCCGGAAGTCAAAATCAAAATATGTTATTCTCAGTTCGCTTTTCCAATTCGCAATAGTGTAAGATAGTATTAATAATGGTTTTTCGTACTATCTTGCAATTTAATTACGATTTATGACATTTACATTCAACTACTAAATATCCATGACACTCCCACAACAGTTAACTACAATATCAGTATACTAACCCCTCCCCCTCAGACATCGAGTCGGAGTTCAAGCGCTCGCTGCAGCAGCTGGTGCCGATGCTGCTGGCGCCGCACAACCTCGTGCCCAAGCTCATCAACGGGCAGCGCGTGAAGGCCAAGGACCTGCTGCAGTACTTCAAGTCCTACATGAACATCTACAAGGGGAACGAGCTGCCCGAGCCGAAGAGTATGCTTGTGGTGAGTACTGACTGAGTGACATGATTGAACACTATATCATTTCACAACTGTCATGGTTACACTCATTAGGAACCTGAAAATGTCCCGGATATATTACCATCTTTTTTTTTTATAAAAGGCTAACAAGTTGACCTCACTCCACCTGATGGTAAGCGGTAGTGAGATCCAAATATGAGGTCGACAGGCACAATAGATCGTATTGAGCCTGTCGCACTCACCCTGAAGGCCTGCTTAAATGCCGTTTCACGCCCCGCCTGAAGAGCCCGGGATCATAGGAGGGAGGGAAAATATGAGCTGGAAGAGCATTCCATGCCTTAATGGCACGGGGCAGAAATGAGGGGAAATCTTGTTTTGATTTAATGAGCTTCCGATATTTTGGCACTGGTAAACACTGAAATATCGGGAGCTCATTAAAACATGGTAAATATTTCGGACATTTTCAGTTTTCTAATGAAAAAAGGTAAAAAAGGGGGTTTTTCTTCGTCACGGAACTACTATTTTTTTCTTAACAACTATACACGATGAGTCTGTGCTAACTTTTGATGTAACAACGCCAGTAGGCGTGGCCTAATAGGTTTTCGCACGCCTCTTTACTTTTGTGTAAACGTTACACATTGTTTCTTTGAAAATACTTAATAAATACAACTTCTATTATTAGTTTTTTAATAATGCGCACTCTCTCTGATTGTGATTTTTTTGACGAAATTTATTTATATCAAATAACCATGACATTTTTTTAGAGTTAGTGCTCGTTAGCATTTCGTATTTGTAAGAAGAAGAACCAATATTTATACGGTTTATTAGTATTTATTGGAATTTAGAATCATCCAAATGAACTTACTCGTTTGTTCCCAGGCGACAGCGGAAGCGAACAACCTAACTGCCGTAGCGGAGGCGAAGGAGGTGTACACGACCCTCATGGAGGAGATATGCGGCGGGGCGAAGCCCTACCTGCAGGCGCAGCTGCTGCAGGCGGAGCACGCGCGCGTGCGCGACAAGGCGCTGCACGCCTTCCACGCCAAGCGCAAGATGGGCGGCGAGGAGTTCAGCCAGTCGTACTGCGATCAGCTCACGCATGTGTGTGATTCTTGCTTCTTGATATCTCATACTAGCTTTGTTCGCGTGGACTATATGATTGTTATAAATAAATATTACACAACATCACATACATTGATCTGATCCCGTGGCAATTTTGTAATATTGCGTTGCAAGTAAGCTTTACGTTCATTAGGGTAATGGATACACAAATAAACTTAAATATATTTAATAATACACCCAGACACGGAACAAATACCGATGTTCGTCACACAAATATTTGTCCCGAGTGGGAATCGAACCCACGACTCTTGGAACCGTAGGTTTTGAATCTGAGTCACTAACCACTGTTCCACCGAGCCAGTCAAGTTCAAATTGCAGTGGTTGTTTTCCTGCAGTAAAATGATTCTTATCTAATTTCTTAGTAGTTATATGGATTTGTGCATTATTTCTTATTTAAATCATTAAATACAACGACACGATGACATATTTTTTAAAAATTAAAAAAGAATATTTATTTTGTTTCAAGAAATAACTGTGCGTTGATATGTCAATCAGTCAGTTTCTCCTATATATTTAGAAAGTAGTAAATACAAACGGCGTACAAACTTACAGACGTCAACCTAATACGAAATCAGTTGTTTTGTACTTAATAATTACGTAAATCTTTTTATTTAGTATTTTTCATGATCTTCTTTAATTATCAAATCAATAATCTTGCGTGTGTTTCTTGACACGTTTCGTGATCTGCCTGCACGCCGCTCTCTCGCCGGCTATAACCTGAAACGGTAAATGAGGGGGGGACCTCACCTCACTAACACTAACCCACCGATACCTCCCCAGGACCTAGAGGAGCAGTACCAGCAGTTCCTCGCGCACAACGAGAGCAAGAACATCTTCAAGGCGGCGCGCACGCCCTCCGTGTTCTGCGCGCTGGCGCTGCTGCTGTACGTGGCCAGCGGAGTCCTAGGGCTCGTGGGGCTCTACCCGCTCGCCAACCTCTGCAACCTGGCCATGGGGCTCGCGCTGCTCACGCTGGTGCTGTGGGCGTACATCCGGTGAGTGTGTCCTCTACCCGCTCGCCTCTGCACCTGGCCATGGGGCTCGCGCTGCTCACGCTGGTGCTGTGGGCGTACATCCGGTGAGTGTGTCCTCTACCCGCTCGCCTCTGCACCTGGCCATGGGGCTCGCGCTGCTCACGCTGGTGCTGTGGGCGTACATCCGGTGAGTGTGTCCTCTACCCGCTCGCCTCTGCACCTGGCCATGGGGCTCGCGCTGCTCACGCTGGTGCTGTGGGCGTACATCCGGTGAGTGTGTCCTCTACCCGCTCGCCTCTGCACCTGGCCATGGGGCTCGCGCTGCTCACGCTGGTGCTGTGGGCGTACATCCGGTGAGTGTGTCCTCTACCCGCTCGCCTCTGCACCTGGCCATGGGGCTCGCGCTGCTCACGCTGGTGCTGTGGGCGTACATCCGGTGAGTGTGTCCTCTACCCGCTCGCCTCTGCACCTGGCCATGGGGCTCGCGCTGCTCACGCTGGTGCTGTGGGCGTACATCCGGTGAGTGTGTCCTCTACCCGCTCGCCAACCTCTGCAACCTGGCCATGGGGCTCGCGCTGCTCACGCTGGTGCTGTGGGCGTACATCCGGTGAGTGTGTCCTCTACCCGCTCGCCTCTGCACCTGGCCATGGGGCTCGCGCTGCTCACGCTGGTGCTGTGGGCGTACATCCGGTGAGTGTGTCCTCTACCCGCTCGCCAACCTCTGCAACCTGGCCATGGGGCTCGCGCTGCTCACGCTGGTGCTGTGGGCGTACATCCGGTGAGTGTGTCCTCTACCCGCTCGCCTCTGCACCTGGCCATGGGGCTCGCGCTGCTCACGCTGGTGCTGTGGGCGTACATCCGGTGAGTGTGTCCTCTACCCGCTCGCCTCTGCACCTGGCCATGGGGCTCGCGCTGCTCACGCTGGTGCTGTGGGCGTACATCCGGTGAGTGTGTGGACTGCTTCCATCTCTAAGCTACATCATCTTCATTATTTCTATTTAAAAGCTGCCTGTCACCAAAGAGGCTAAGAAATAATAATCTATATTGTTCATTCCAAGTGTCTTCTACAACGAGCCAAGGATCTTAAACACGACGAAGTAGTGGTTATTCGGGATATTCATTGTTTTAATTCTGTATTTTATTTGCTTACAGGTATAGCGGTGAGATGCGGGAGCTCGGCGTGACCATAGACGAGGTGGCCAACTGCTTATGGGACAATGTAAGTTAAATGCTTCAAAGTAAACTTTAGTATCGAGTACTTTAACTATTAACTTCGAAACTATTACAAAAACGTGGCTGGTATTATACCAGACTGTCGTAGCAATTAAATTTCGATGAGCGTTTTAATCGAATCAAAGCATATATTGCGTCTCACATTATACTGGTTGTAATAACAGATTATAAAATCTATGTATATTTTCATTATAAAAGGCTAATACAAGGGCTATAATACCAGAGCCCACGAACAAAATTTTTGTCTCATAACAATACAGCCAAAACCGCATCAAATCGATCAAGTAAGATTATTCTGAACTCGAAAATACCAATATCAGACATTTTCCGCGTAGTCGGGTTCTGACCGAATTTTTCAAAATTGTCAAAAGAATTTTACCGAACTGATCTAAAGAGCTACATTTTGTTTCACGGACTTGTAGCGTTGAATGATGATTCTGAGATACCGGAAACATATTTTTCAGACGTTAGTGGTGTAGCGCAAACCCGTAAAATCACTTTAAAAGATTAAAAATGAGACAAAAAAAATGTCTCATAGCAATACGTCTGAAAATCTTTTATATTAGTAAATTTTGGTTATTTGATGCGAACAAAACAATTTTCAGACGGAAATGTGGACGCATAAAATTTTGAGACCGTTTTGAAAATGTTAACAAATTTTACCGATCGGTATCATAGCAATATGTCTGAAAATTGCTAGACATGATAGAATAAGTTGTCCACATGTGCAAAAAATTTATATCAGACAAATGAGGTGTAGCATCTTCTCTATCAGACAACTTTTCGATACTCAGATATCATTTAAGAATCGTATTGAGGCATCTTGAATTCTCTGTTAAAAACCAATGAATAATAGTAAGAAAGGGCTGCCCCTTTCTTACTATTATTCATTGGTATTGGGCGTAACAAGCGCTGAGGCAGTTGAAATTAAATACTGATTGATTTGATAGTTCTGGTTTTATTTAAGCACACTTGTTATTTTGGTTTTGGGAGTATATGCTACACTTAAAGTGTCTGAAAACAGGTTTTTGGTAATCATGGCAGCAAAACTAAAAGTAAAAAAAAAAAATTTATCCGTATTGCTATGACACAGGTCGGCTAAATTTTTTGACATTTTCAAAAATGCGCTCAGGCTATGTGCTACGCACAAAATGTCTGAAAACAAACTTTTCTTAATACAATTATAAAATCTATGTATATTTTCATTATCAGACGTATTGCTATAATACCGACTGCCTTTTTTTTTTTGACACAGCAGAAATGGCCTCCCACGCAGTTGCTACACTTTCGACCGTTACTATATACCTAGTCGGGTTCAGAATCATACGATCTAACGATTTTATAGGGTTTTTGCCGTATTGCTATAAGACATGGTTTTGGTCGTGGGCTCTGTAACTAGTAGATATTGAGCCTGTCGCACTCACCCTGAAGGCTTGCTTAAATACCGTTTCACGCCGCGCCCGAAGAGCCCGGGATCACAGGAGGGAGGTGAAACAAGTAGGACATAAGTTTGTCATCATCATAATCAGCCTGTTATAATATTCCACTGCAGGGTATAGGCCTCCTCCGTAGAACGGTCCTGCACCAGTCTTATTCAGAGACCTCCCTTTCTGAATGTCACTTGCCCATCGGGTGTATAAGTATGTACATGTGTGCCGTTGTCAGCAGGTGATGAAGCCGGTGTACCAGTCGTGCCTCGAGAAGGGCATGGAGCACGCCGCCGCCGCCGCCGCCGAGCGCGTCATGGGGCCCTCCACGCCCACCGCCAACGGGAAACACAAGGCTTTGTGATGCCCGCGCGTCCCACGGGACCCCCCCGCACGGTGCAGGGACCCCCGACACGCTGCGAAGACCCCCACTACCCGCGGGACCATGTGTCACCGGGACCCCCAGACACGGTGCGGGGACCCCCCAACACGCTGCAAGGACCCCTCGACTATATGCGGGGATCCCCCAATGTGTCGCTGGGACCCCCCAACACGCTGCAAAGAGCCCTCGACTATCGGCAGGGACCCCCCATTGTGTCGTTGGGACCCACCGCGGTGCAGGCGAGGCCACAGCCCCCTTACTCACGACGCTTTTAACGCTCGGATTCGGAAACTCTATGTTCCGTCACTGTCATTTGTTTAACACACTGTTTGTATAGTTTCCGAATTCGAATCTTCAAGTAATGAATAAGGGGGCAGGCCTTTGACGCCGTGTTTAAATAATATCTGCTCAAACGATCCGACCGAGGACGAAGCGACGATTTAAAAGTCGAGTCTGGAATGTCTGGGGTATGGCATGAAGACGAATTAAGTAAGAGCTGTAAAGTGTGTGTCGTCCGTGTGTCCCTTAACCCCTCGCTCCTCGGGCGAAGTCGCAATATCGATGTCATGTGAGTGTTTTTGATCGATGTAGACGTTAGCGTAGTACAGCGAGGCCGACGGTGGCGGTGGAAATGGTTGTTTTGTACAGTATGTAGTGAAATTTTAATTTAGTTTTAGTTTAGCGATGTTCGTTGTATTGATTGGTGTATCTGACTAGTTTCTCTTTTTCGCAATAATAGTGGTTGTAGAGGGTGATAGATCGCGATTATGATATACCATAGAAATACTGGTATCCTCACTGGGTTGCCACGAGAACTACATTAAATGTGGAAGTTAAAGAAGAATGAAGATATTTTCTACACTTGACACTGTTAACAGTCATGCATAAGATGAGTCTTATTAAGACGGATAATACGATGAAGAAAGATCAGATTAGATTAACCAATCAATACCATAGAGAATCAAAATTATGGTCAAACAATATTAACATTGTATGTAGGTCGTATTTTATCATGTAAAATCGTTAGGCACAAAGGATATTTTAATAGTCACATTTTAACAATATGAGAGTTCATTGTATAAACCCAGAAGTAATCGTTATTAGGAAAGAGAATTCGGTGATTTTTTTAAAGAAAATACTTCATATTATAATTTGGAAGTTTAAATATAGACATGGCTGGACCACTACCTGGGTTTATAATGAAGGGAAAGTGATCGAAACACTTTGTTGAATCGCACCAGGATGATGTACTTAACACTGAACGTAGACGTGTATACAAATTTGTACTCTGTATCTGTAGTATGTAGGAGCTAAATCAATTGTCACTTGGTATTTTATCTGACAACTATGCAAACAAATCTTGTTTGCCCATAAATTGAAATACGTTTGATTAGTTAGCATGCATTTTTTTTTATTTTTATGTGACTCTAGTTAGCTCCTGATAGTACGTATGGCAAACCTGACAACGACTCGCGTGTTTCGACTATAAGCATTAATTACAATAGGACTCGAGTTTTAAATTTGTACAAATCATATTATAATAACGTAGGTATTTTTTTTCGGACATGTTTTCGTTATGTCGACGCGAGGGGGCGTGGCCAAACCGTATTGACCAATGAAACACGCGCTTCGTTGCCGGACCCTTGCCATAAATAGTCGCAAAATAGTTTTGTAAATATTTTAATTGTACAATCGACATATCTACAAAGCTCTATCAAGTGACGTGATGTGCCAATTAAATGAATTTTAGATCTTTCAAAATTAGCAACTTTTGTTATATTTTCAGAGTTTATTTTGTTACGTTAGATGGAAACATTAATAGACTTTATCACTTAGCTGTTGCACTCGATTAATGAATGAATAGGCAGTTGTACTCTGAAATAGCTTCTCTTGCCACACATCCTTGAAACATCTATATGGTTGTGAAATCCACATAGTAATTTGATATAAAGCGGTATGATTAGGGATACATATCTATTAGATCCGGCGAGCCGGAGCCGGGCGGCGCGAGCTCTGACAATAAGACCGCCATCGAAGCCGAATATCAATTATGCGTAAACTAGATTAGAAGACAAGTTCAAAAATTTTAATTGTAAATATAATAACTTATGTAAATAAAAGCCAAAAGTGCCTATCTTCCAATTTTACAATAAAACTTTTAATGAATGTATTAAAAACCATTTGGTCTGAACTCCATCGTGCCAAACTTTTAATCACATTTGAATTTGTTTCAATAAAATATTTTGGCTTTTTTAGAATTAATTCAAGATGTAAAGCTAGTCAATGTTATCTTGACTGGTCCATGACAAAATATTATGTTTTAACGATCATTGTTTCTTATGAAAGATAGAGGATATGTCAATTTATATGTTATTAGTATAATTTGTTAAATAAGAGTTGTTATGGGGTGAAATATTTTGTTTATAAAACAATCATGGCCGATGAGTATGTATAGTAGTATATTATGTTATATGATAGATTGTTTTAAACACTTTATTTGTAACTTTTGCTTAGGTTTAAGCATTTTGTGTTGACCGTGAACTGGCTTGCAGGAGGCATTCGTACGGAATGTTCATTATCGACGAATATCATCTGGAACTCAGTCCTAATGTCAACTAATAAAAATGAAAAAGTACTGATGTCGAGTTTTTTTTCATTTTTCAACATTTATGTAGGTTTTATTCGCGATAAGATGTGGAACTCAATCCGAATTTGAACGAAGCAATATTTACAAATGAAGGGTCGGTCCACTGTCCACTTGCTTTTATTTTTAAGTACATATATAAATCCTTGAATTATCTTCTGTGCGTCGACACACGCATTCTCACGCTTCGTCAGTCACGCGGCCAATCAAACCTCATTTAGTCATATGTATTTATTTAAAATATATTTCTAATCTAATTGAATAAAAAAAACATAAAAGTGTGATCCTCAGGTCACGGACAAACAAAAATATTTGAATAGAGTAAAGTTGGTTAATTTTAAGCCATGGCGGTGTGATATGTAAACAAAATATTTATTTTAATTAAGTGATTTTAATTGGACAATGAGGATTGTTTAGTGTTGTAGCGCGGGTTGGCCGCTCGTGTCGTCACGCCGGCGTTTTGCTCAATTTTCACTTAGTTTTAAGTTCCTTTTAACGTGGTGTCAACACCTTTTAACTAAACACTTAAGGGATAAACATTACTGTCGTTTGAGACGTCTTCTTGGCGAAGAGCGTCATTTATTGAAAATGGATGACTCGAAATTATGCTCGTAATGGTCTCCAGTAAATACAGCCTTGGACTAGTTTGTTATTTGACATGTTTTTGTGTATTTCTTTGTGCGATGTCGTTCAGTCGAAGGGTAGACCAGGGTGGGTGAATCAAGAGCGTGCAAATAAAATCCTAGTAGCATTTCGTGGAACTTGCGAAGCCTGAATTTGGTTTAAAATGTTATAAATACTCAATCTCTTCAGTCTGTATAAAAATAAGACATGGACCAAATATGCAAAAAAAAAATTGCTCTGCAATCAAGTGGTAAACCCACCCAGATTTATTTCAAATTAGGGTTAAGATGTTCTGTCGTTTTGTAGTTGTGTCTAAGTAGGAAGAGGTTTTTATGTTCAAACTTGAACCCTATATTAAAGGCATAAGGTCTGTAGTTATATAAATATGGATTAGCGAGCGTAATTTGTAAATTCTTAGGACAATGTACAGTCAACGTCAGTTCCTTGGCGGTAATTTTAATGAGTAAGAAGTTTCCATTGTAAAGTTTTAAAATCTTGACTGTTGAAATTGTGAAAATAAATAGGTTTTTATGCCAGCCGTAACCTGCCGGGTTGTCTTGCTTGCAGGGCGTGGGAATAATAAATGAATAGATATAGATAAATACATAACATGACATGTATTTTTGCAGCGCTAGTACATATATTATTATGACCCAATGTAAAGACTTTTTTGAAAAATTTAATTATGTTAAATAAAAATAGCGTAACCCGTTCATGTATTCTCATCATTATTAGTTTCATTAATTATTCTTATGCCCCTGGGTGAATATTGTCAAAGTCTTTTGGGAAAATATTTTCTAGCAAACCTCTTCATCATATTTGAATATATTAGTTGTATCATTATTATTCTGTTGGTTTTTCATTAGTCTTGCATAAAGAATCAGTTTGAAAATATTTATTATTCGTACGAGGTGTCGCCGGCATTGTAGACCCCTTCCTACTGTGTTTGATGTTAGACAATAAAATTATATTTTTTATAATACAAAGTAGTCGACTTAACGTAATCCCTTCCAGCTAACAAGGCGTATCATCTTCACTGTCAAAATTTAAAAATACTTAATTTTGTAAATTTTTATCAGACAACTGGCGTGAGCTTTGTGAAATGATATTAAATGTTTATTTGTTATATTAACAATTTGTGTTTTTTCTCCGATCCCAGTGACCTTACTTAAAACATTTTAATATTCAGATAATATAATATTGGATATGAGTAATTAAGAAATTAATAAACTTGTTTCACATAACTTCATTTAACAAAAACGACCTCTATTACTTGAAAATGTTTATTGACTTAGAATGTACTTTGCTTAACATACTTCATACGCTTAAAAATAGAATATACATACATATTTATTAAAAAAATAAAATATTAAAAGTTATAAAAGATTAACATTTTGTAAAAGTAGAGCAATATTCGAACATTCAAAAGACAACAGCTTTTTTGTTAACAATCTTTGTAAAACTTTAATTATTGTATTGTTTTACAATTGAAGCTATTCTTAATCACATAGATATCACACGTACAGTCAGCAAGTAAAGGCGTACATACATTTGACGTATAATAATGGTCAAAAGTCTAATTTTTTGCTACTGATATAAATCTGGATCCAACCAGAAGAGTTCTATAAACTTGTTTCTTTAAAAGTGTGTTTTTCTAACAATAATAATGTCTAGTAGTATGTTCATTTGATTACTTACACATTATGTTACTAACTTTTATTAAATTTGTGCATGGTCACATTAGCTTAAATTAACTATAATTACATAAATTAAAATTACAGGCACACCACATTTGGCAAAGTTGTAAATAGAAAAGTATGTCACTAAAATTATTTACTCTGTTTACCCCTTGATTGGTGGAGGCTGATGAGTCAATTATGTCTACACTGATGGGCGTAGGTTCAAATCCCCGTGTTGTGATTATTTTGCCTGCTGAGAGACTAGACAGTATTTTATATTTCTTGCAGGTCATCTCAGTGAAATAAGTATCGTAAAAAACTTTATTTAATAACAGGTCTCAGGGATATTTATACTGTTATTTATTTATACAGATATTTATATTTATACTGTCAAAACGGGTTCAGAAACCATAGTTTTACCGGATCAGAATGCATAAATAAAAGGTCAGGTCCGTTAACTTCAATAAGGTGGGTGACTTCCTTCCTTCCCACTGTGGAACATCGTAGTAGAACCAGTAGTAGGAACGTACCGACTGGAATGCGATGGCAATGTGTCAACTGGCGTAAATCTCGCTATGAGGTCTTCTTGTCTCCGACCAGCGCCGCGGCCGCCGTCTGCCCGGCAGTATGGAACGCCTGCTGCATCAGCTGGAAAATATATTGTAAAGTTAGTCGATGTGAAAGGAATATGTCAAAAGTCAAAATTCCTTAATTTATATAGGCATTTACACGCATAAATAAGTAATTAATAAGTGATTCTACCACCGGATGGGACGCTGATTTTACCAAGACACCAGCAAGATGTAAATATGTTACTCGAAGCTCCATTATGAGTACATAATTCATATAAAATTTTACCTTTATCGCGGGGAATGTCTATGAAACGCTGACCCTTGATGCAACAAAATAAAGGTAGGTACACTTACATAGTTTTTCACTATTTCGGCAACATCGTCGATTTTCATAGCAATTTCTCGGACGTTGCCGCTAGCTCTGAAAATAACAAATGAAGTCATTATAAAAAAAGTTCTCTTTCTGTGCCCGCGTCCACAAATGGGAATAACCCTCGGCTACCGCACAACTACCTCGTCAACATCCTAGCAGTAATGCTAGGATGTTGATCTTATATGTATCGAGTACATCGAGTATGTATGGTAGTAATGCCATCTAGCAAATTCCAGGGATACTACATGCAGTATCAATTTACCTGCTGTAACACCAGAGCAGTATCATCGCGCCAGCTGTGAGCGAGGCCATGGTGCCCACCGCGACCAGGGTCTGCAGGCCGAGCGCGCCGCCCAGCGCCGCCAGCGCGTAGCCCAGGATCAGCGCGCCCGCCAGGACCGCCGGCGTCACCGCCATGCGGAATAGGTTCTTGCCCTCGTTGTGCGCTTTGAGCTGCTCGAACTGCTCGTCTAGCTCCTGGAAGGGTAAGTAAGGTTTCAAATTATCACCTTAGTTCTTCAAACCAATTTAAGGAATATAGGTACTTGACTGGCTCGGTGGAACAGTGGTTAGTGACTCAGGTTCAAAACCTACGGTTCCAAGAGTCGTGGGTTCGATTCCCACTCGGGACAAATATTTGTGTGACGAACATCGGTGTTTGTTCCGTGTCTGGGTGTATTATTAAATATATTTAAGTGTATTTGTGTATCCACTGTTGATCCAGTTTTCCGTAACACAAGTGCTTAAGCTACTTACCACGGGATCAGATCAATGTATGTGATGTTGTGTAATATTTATTTAATTATTATTTAAATACTTACTGCATAGTTTGCAAATTTGGAAAACGTCAGCTATACCAGCTACACTAACTTAGCTTAGTTCTTGGACAGAAACTCACTTTAGCCTTCCAATTCTTCACTTAAAACATAATACCCAAAATGGGTTTTGGAGGTAGAGAGGAAAGAAATGTTTTATTCTTCACCTGAGATGTTTTTTCCATTAAAGTAATTTTTCCACCACCATGACCTAGACCACAGTCTATACCCGCGAGGGGGCAACTGGGAATGTACCAAAGGATCTTTTGGAACATGTGGACAGCTATAACAGACAGGCTAAACGGCTATAAAAGAGGTCTCTTGCTCAACTAACCTTGACCAGCTGCGTGGAGTAAGCCACCTCCAGCTCGGGCCCGCCCATCTTGCGCTTGGCGTGGAAGGCGTGCAGCGCCTTGTCGCGCGCGCGCCGGTGCTCGTCGGCCAGCAGCCGCGGCGGCACGTACGCGCGGGAGCCTCCAGCCACCTCCTCCATTAGGGCTTCGTACACGTCCTTGGCTTCCGCTACCGCTGTTAAGTTGTTAGCTTCGGCTGTCGCCTGTGGAAGTTGGGAGTCAGGTCGGTAATGGAGCAATTAAGTAGATGTGGCATCAGCCTATATGTTTATCCACTGCTGGACATAGGCATCCCCACGTCTTCGCCAGTCCCGTCTATTATGTACCACGAAGATTATGTAAGACATTCGATAAGTTTTCAAGATAAAGGTTACAAAGTTCTCAAAGAGCACCACCCGAATCGGGTGTAAAATACATGATAAGGCGTGTTTTCTTTATCTTGTGCCTATCTGGTTTCTATCTCTCGGTCCCATCGGATTGCTGTCTCAATGAACTATGGAGATTGGAGAAACAGATATCACCTATTTCGCGCGTTCATTTGTAGGTACTCTTCAAACGCCCTTTCCAGTTGGCGATCCACTGGTTTGAGATTAGTGACTAAGGCCCGAAATCGGTGGACCCATCTTTAGGTTTGTTGTCTAAAAGTAGGCTTTCATTTTCAGTAAATAGACAATACTACGCTTTAATTTCTAACTTTTCAAATTACCTCCAGTATAGTCTTCGGCTCCGGCAGCTCAGTGCCGTTGAAGATGTTCATATAAGCCTTGAAGTAGATGAGCAGGTCCTTGGCGCGCACGCGCTGCCCCTCCAGCAGCTTTGGCACGAGCCGCTCTGGCGCCAGCAGCGACGGCACCAGCTCCTTCAACTGTTCCTTGAACTCGGGGCTGATGTCTAGAGGAGACAAGGCATAGTTAGTTAATAGGTAGTCGTGAAGTTAGGGTTGAGCCATTCTTATGCACGATTTGATGGCTATTCGCTGACTGTTTTTTCCTGCAAAAATAAAGTACGACCACACATCGCCCAGGACTGGAAAGTTAGAATAACTCCCAATGATCAACTACCGAAATTGTAAGTAGAACTGGGAGAAGGGGTTCTCTCCCAGTGGTGTGTCGGACTCCCCAGCGACTGGCGAAGAAATGGTAAATGCCAGGCGCGGCTCCTGGGCGGGGCGCAATACCCGGGAGGTTTAACGACTAAAACACCGCGGTGTACCTCATCGCCGTATGGCGGCGTCACGGGAATCTGACCTAGTCTTCTACTGACTTCTTCATAGCCTATCAAAGCTCAAACAGGGCCGTCTTTAAACTTTTTGAGGCCCTGGGCACATTAGGATCATGGGGCCCCTTAACCTTGTAAAAACACCATTTAGTTATAATTATAATTAGATTCATCAAAATTAATGTTTTTCGGTAATACCTAAATATCGGTTATCATTTGATAATCTGGCGGGAACTAGGGGGCCCCATTCGATCGCGGGGCCCTGGGCACGTGCCCATAGTGCTCAGTGGGAAAGAGGGGCCTGAGCTCAAAGGTACTGACCTTTGAGCTTCCCGCTGAAGTGCGGGTTGGTGGCGACGGTGAGGCCGGGGTGCGGCAGCAGGAAGCACGCCAGCTCGTCGAAGCACGCCGCCACGTGCCGCCGCAGCGCCTGCAGCTCCTCGTGCTGCCCGTCGTGCACCTGCCAGCCACAACCAGGATTATAGACCCGAAGACGAACATGCCCTCTTATTGGCTACGTGTTTTGCAACCGGAACTATAGACAGTGAGAGAGTTTCGGTTTTCCGAGACCGTGAATGTAAATAAAAGAGCAAGTGAATGAGACCGAGAAAATACTCAGTCTATGGAGGAGATCATCTGTAAAAGTGAATACAAAATGCCAGATGAGTTTATTAGATTTTTAAAAACCCAAACTTTAACGTAGGAGCTTATCCCGAAACTCCCTATTTTTCTACAAACTCGTTGATTATTTTTTCAGAAAATCCTGACAATCCTTAACCACACCAATTCCCAAAAACTTCCTCACTTAACCAACATTTTTAGGAAAGTTAAAATAAGTTTGGAAGCAATTATCTTCAGTGTTTAACCTCAAGCCACTTGTCCAAGAGCTTCTGCCCGCCCTCCGCGCCGTAAGGGTACTCGTAGGGCACGCTCCAGTCGCGCACCAGGAACTGCAGCCGCTGGAACGGCTTCCCCACGCTGCTCTGGAGAGCCAGTCGCCCGTACTCCGTGAACAGCTGGAAGGAAGAGAGATTATGGTGCTATTTTGTTATGACGTCTTAATTTCTCCAGATTCTGATGATACATTGGTGTTTTATCAGGACGTCTTACTACCTCCTTATTGGAGCTGGAGCTGAGGGCTCCTGGCTGAACCATTCTGCCATGGCAACTTGAAGATTATGTGGACCAGTGGACAGACAGTGGAGTGCCCCAAGCGGCAACATTAGAGGACAGCAAAAAGGCAAAAGATGAACGGTTATACTATTTTTAGTTGCTGTTGCGAGGGGGAGGGGGATCAAAAAATTTGTGAATATTAGGCAACTTTAGAGGGCAGCAAAATGGGAGCAAAAAATTTCGAAGCATATATCCACGCTACGTCACAGGGATATTACAAGTGGAAAAAAGGTCTGCTACTAAATTTACCTGTAAATGTTGCAGGTCATCTTCTTCTATGTTCTGCGAGAGGTTGTAGATCTGTACCGAGGATATCATGGTGGAGAGGGCGAAGATTGTTGCGTTGTCTCGCACGGTGGACTGGCTGTCGAATGTGCCCTGCGTGTCCATTAGTAGGATCACCACCTGGAAGAATCATATTTCCATAAAGTTGCGTCAGGAATCCTGTAAAATCACATGGTAACTAGTCGATTTGGATGGACCTGGACATCACAATTATTTTAAGTAGGTAAATATCATTCTGCTCAAGCATGCAACATAGCAGTGCACTACCACATCGTGCACAATTCATCAGTGACATTTTATTTATTTATTTATTTATTTATTTATTTTATTAAATTACACGCTGGCTTACAGTTGCCCAACACGCCAGTGTGTTTAAACATAATACATGAAACTTAAATTAAGCATTGTCAAAATATTATTATTACATGTCCAGAACATACATAGTCAAAGTATTAAACATTATTTAATAACATTCGATATTTATCATAAAACTGTAAAATATAATGTCAAAATAATATTGGATAAGAATTCAATTAATTAATAAACATAACACACACAATTACACAAACATTACAATTAAATAACAAATATAATTTAATGTCAAAGTCATAGCAATGTCAGAATCATTTTGTCAAATATTCATAAAATTTGTCAATAATTTGCTCTAAGCGGTCAGCAAATAAATCAATACCGTCGTGCTGAGCGAGTATGTCCCCGATCAGGACGCAAAGCGCGGGTAGTAGGCGCGTGCGCTGCGCGCTCGGTGCGCGCGAGTGGCCGGGCTAGGAGCCTAGGGCGGCGACGCGGTGCTACCAATCCCGCACTATCCCGGGGTACACAACTGGGAACCAAAAGACTCAATCTGTCTAGTACATGTGGACTATCTAATTTATGATGTACTATTGATAAGAAATGTATCAAAGTTAACATTACTCGTCTAGTCTTAAGAGAATCCATATTTACCATGCCTTGGACGAACATAGAAGGATAAAGATAAGGATAGTACCCATATCTTCTCTTGTATAGCCAGCGTGCAAATTTCCGTTGAATTTTTTCAACCATGAGAACATATTTTGTCTTCATAGAGATCCCAAATGATGGCGCCATACTCGAGCTTACTACGAACAAACGCGCTGTATAATACATTTGCTATCCCATGGTCACTAAAGTCACCAGCAGTCCTTATCACAAAACCTAACATCTTGCTAGCCTTTTTACAGATCATTAGTACATGAGAATGGAAATCTAACTTTGAATCCAGCATAAGGCCTAGGTCACGAATGTCATTTACTCTATCCAATGGAGCGTCAGAAAATGTATAATTATTAATTATTGGGTATCGTTTACGGGAGAATGTAATTGTTTTACATTTATTGTTGTTAAAAGGCAGACGATTAAGTAAACTCCACTGATGTACCGCATCTATATCCATTTGTAGTGCCTTAATATCGCCCAAGTTACCTATACCTAACGATAACTTAAGGTCGTCTGCAAATAGAAGACACTCACTGCAGTTGATACACTCTGGGAGGTCGTTAATGAAAATCAAGAACAGCGTAGGCCCCAGTGTACTTCCCTGACTAACTCCTGACCTCGTGTAGTAGTCATGAGATGCGTAGCCGTCCACTCTAACAAACTGACGTCGACCTTCAAGATAGCTGGCAAAAAAATGCAGGAGCCGAGGCACAAACCCCATTATAGCTAACTTTCCAAGTAGAATATCATTATCTACTAAGTCAAAGGCTTTCCTGAAATCAAAATACGCGGAGTCCACCTGTCGACCGACATCCATCTCAGCATGTATGTAGTCTACATGTTTAACAAGGTTTGTAGTAGTCGAACGGGCTCTACGAAAACCATGCTGACTATCGTGCAGTAGATGATTAATTTGTTTACTAATGCGGTGATTTAATACGGATTCAAAGATTTTAGCAAATACTGGGAGGACCGCAATGGGCCGGAAAGATGAGACATCCATCCATGGTCTCCCCTCGGCACAGGTGTTACCCGCGATGTCTTCCAACAGTTTGGGTATTTTGCCTGTTTAAGTGCTAAATTAAATAGATATAGGAGAGGTATATGCAAAACCGATATACAATCTTTGGCCAAAAATACTGGTATACCATCAGGGCCTACCGAAGAATTGGCCTTTAAGCGTCTAACAGCTGCTTCCAGATCGGATTTGTCGATTGTAGTGACTGAGATTAACGTAGCATCCGCATAGTGATGTGCGGCCCGCATCGCCTCAGCAGAATCCAGTAGTGGTATTTTATTTTGAAAGACTGATTCAAAGTATGCAGCAAAAGCATCAGCGGCAGCCTGACCCGTTACCTCAGCACCTTCAAAAATGTAGGTGTTGACTGGGTGCCTATCTTCTTTTTTTCGCTTGACGTATTCCCAAAATTTAGCCGGGTTATCGGTAATATTACTTTGAACTTTTGTAATATGCTGCTTGTACGCATTGTCAATTAAAATTTTAACACGCCACCTATAATATTTAAATAATTCGAGATTGAATTGTTTACCTTCTAACTTATATCTTTTTAAATGGAAGTATTTAGTTTTAATATTACGTATTATCTCAGCTGTGTACCATTTGGGATAAGAGTAACGGTTATTAGAATTTACACTCCGTTTTTTTGGTACGCAGGAGCTGATAACCTCAGACAGTTTTGTATAAAATAAGTTAACAGCTAGGTCCACATCAGCCGCGTTCAATATATCTGACCAATCTAGACCAGCGAGTGCTATATATAATTCCTGAAAGTTCGCTTTACGCCAGTTCCAGTCTGGTTTAATTCCTGGCGCCTGAGTGGAAGACTCAGGTCGCGTCGACAGGGGGGGTGGGAGAATGCATGAAAACTTAATCATGATCTCAAGAGAGGGGTGGTACTGGTCAATTGGTACTAGGGGGTCAAGTCCAAGGGACACTGAAATCTGATCACATCCATAATTGCTCAGCACGAGGTCCAATATTCCACCATACCTATTCTGTACTTTATTGTATTGCTTAAGGTTACAAAACTCACAAAATAACTGAAACTGCGTTCTTACATTGACACTACAGGAATTCAAATTAAAGTCTCCAAGAACCACTGTACTCATAGTGGGATAAGAGCATATTGCATTCTCAATACATGTCAAAATACTAAGATATTGTTCATCCTTGTAATTTGGCGGCAAGTACACAACACAACATAAAATGGAAGCAAATTTGAAGTTAACAATTGCAAATACTACCTCCTTGTCAGATGTCAGGCCTTCAATGTCAGTTATTATCCTGACCAAGAAGCAATCACGAACTGCTAACAAGACTCCTCCCCAACCAGTATCACCAACGCGATCCTTACGAACTACCACGTAACCAGGAGGAAAAAGTTCACCATCTGCTACCGAAGACGTCAGGAACGTCTCAGTTAGAGCTATAATATCGAACTTGGCTTGAGTTACACTATTATGGAACACACTAGTCTTTGAGCGCAGACCACGCACATTTTGATAGCACATTGATATGTTCCTGGCCTGCCAACGTTGTTTATGTGCTATTTTCTTTGAGACGAAAATTCTGGCGCCATGGTTTGACACATATATCTTCTGCCCAGTAATGAGTAGACATCACAATTTCCGCCTTTTTGTACGGAACACCCAGCTTGAAAGACGCATACCGTCCACGTGACTTCAATAGTTCAACTGTACACACGTCTTCACCACATATAGAAGCTAGATGGGTACGCACTTCTTCCACGGTAGTGCCCTCATGTACATAGTACAGATGTAGGTATTTCCATCTGTCAGCTGCACGCAGCGTCGTAGTTCCCGCAGCTGCTGTACCCCGAAGCACACCACGCAGAGAAGCACGACTCTGCCGTGACTTTACTTCCGTCCATCCATTATTATCTATTGTGTCTCTGGAATTCATAGTGGTAGCTGGAGCACTCAATCCGTTAGTGATGGCATCTGAATTCGAGTAAGACTTATCTTGTGTATCAGGTAGCCTTGCCTCATTAAGCAGCTTCTTCTCCTGCCCCATCCTTTGTTTTGGCTGTTGCCTTATTTTCTTTTGACGTGGCATAGGTAAATTGCTAACTTGAGGTAGCTCAGTTTTAGCGTCTGCGTTAGAGAGACCGGTAGTAATTGGATCAACTATTGTGGGCAAAGATTTAGCAACCCTAACGTTTTTGCATTTATACTGCTCCTCCAAGTCAACAATTTTTTGGGTCAATAAATTTATCTTATCTAAGAACTCTGATTTAAAGGCAATGAACTGGTCGACAAGCAGATGTTCAATTGTTTTTGTTAATTGCGTTTCAAAATCCATTTGAATTTTTTTCAGTTCATCTAAAACAGAGCTTTTAATGTCGAGCAAGCTATCGTTCAGCTCAGTATTTTGGCTATGAGCCAATCGAGCAGTAGTCCTCAGCGTCACATTGTCAGGAGTGTGTGTATAACCAGTATGCATATCCTGATTGTTGTGATGGCGTACAGGAGTGCTCGAATTGTCAGTCTTTGGAAGCCTGCTGCGACATTCCATGCATATCCATGCTCTTCTATACTCCACCGAAAGGGCACCAAATGCAGATGCATCGATACCAGCGCATAAAATATCGAAAATCTGCCTACATTTGGTGCATTTCATGTACGGGCCATTTTCACTCACCACTGCGCGGCATCCCGCACACGCGGCCTTCCTCGGTGACATCCCGTAGTGTAGAAGCAGCCGCACAGCACTATGCGAGCGACGGTTGGCAGCCGGTGCACGGTGAGTCAGAGAAGCGGGCGCTCGGCGAGTTGTCGTAGGTCAGTGATGAAAGCCGTTAAGTAAGATTTTTATATTTGTTTTACTTATTTCTCCGTATTTACTCTCCAGAATAAAATTTCGGTCACACCACAAGGAACTAGGGTTTAGTAGCTGTGCAAAATGTATAAACACTGCTTTGAAAAATTACTTTTTACACTGATAATGATTATTCTCCACGGAACAAACCGATATAGGTGTTGCTTCGTACGTATTTTTGTTTGCAGACATGTGAGTGTTGCAGTCAGACTTTCGTGGGACAGACAGGTCAGGGATAGACTGCAGGGAGGCTTCGCTTAAAAACCCAAGACTGGTAATGAATTTACATTAACAGGTACGGCAAGGCCCGCAATGCCCATATCCTCACAGTCAATACTCGACTGGCAATCGCCACCTCGTCTGTGGACATGAAGCAGACTTCTCACCTTCTCCCCGCTAGGAAGGGTGGCCTTAAACGGTTGTGACCATAGCAGCAGGCCGGTGGTGTTCCGCTCGGAGCCGCCGCGCCAGCTGAACCCCGTCAGAGGCTCCTCCTCCGCCCCCATCCACTCCTCGGAGGTCTCACCCTTGTTGTACTGAAATGCAGATAGATCTACGATAAGACTTAACCCTCTAATGGGATCGGATTGTTGTGATGGTTCGTTGATACCTGTTGAGCGTTCTGACAAATAGGTATTTGTAGACAATATACCAATCTCATGTAAGAAGGGACTTTCTTTTTCATTCCTGACACACACACACACACATACACTGAGATTCAACACAATATTTATTTTCTGAAGGCTTGTAGTAATTTTGAGTTTGAAACATACTTCACGTAACGTGGCGAAATGTTCAGTTAGTTTTAAAGATTTGTATCTTTTTTATTGCTAGCAAAGGCTCGACAGCTCCCAGCCACGTCGACGTTGAACGTCCTTGCTTATAATAATTCCAATCACATCTACTAAACAAAGGTTAGAAACCAAATACGTCATAGAATAAACCTAAGAAACCAACTTGTGAACGCTGGAAAGTCATTTTTTAACGCCTCTTATGAATTCTTTAATGTTACATCATATACGTACATTGATCTGATTCCATGTGCTAATAAGTTGCTAACTTTTGTTACGGATATCAGAAACAACAGAAGTGTACACAAATATAATAATAAGGTGTCCCACCGATTTGGGCCATGGCGGTCGATCTCAGATCAGCCAAGTGCGCAGGAAATATTATAGTGCACAAGTATGCGCGCATACACAAGTGCACTCTCTGTTACCTTACTCTCATAGTTCGGTGAGACGATAATCAGACATGCCCGATGAGAGATCGGGCGCAGAACCACCGGCTTGACGTGCTTTCCGAGGCACGGGCGTGCAACCGCCAACTTTCTAACTCCGTGTTGAGTAATTTCTTTAAAGAAAGACTCACAACGTTTGCCCGACCCTGGACTCGAACCGGGGAACTCTCGGTCCTTACGCAGCGGTTACTACCAATGATAGACGAGGCAGTAAGAACAAATATACTAAATACATAAATGACACATACAATATTTGTTCCGAGTTGGAACAAAGACAGGCAATTACCCTACCCAGATGCGTCATCGAGCCAATCTATTGAAATTCTATTAGTTTTTACCGTATGGTCCAGATATCTGAGGAAGAAGTCGAGCAGAAAGGACTTCCCCTTGCGGAAGGCGCCGGCGACGGACACGACCACCACGCTGCGCTCGCGCACGTCCGGCCGGGACAGCAGCTCCGCCAGCGCCCGCTCGTCCAGCAGGAACGAGTGGTCCTCCGGGATCACCACCGGCAGGCCCCGGCCCGCAGACAGGCTGGGAGCACCTGTTCAGGTCATTCAAATGTAGTTAGTTCTAATGATGTCAGTTTAGTTACTTTATTGTCCTAGTCAGGTGTCTACAAAATGTGACAGTATATTTCGAGTGTTGGCTGCTGCGATACAAGCAATTGTGCTTAGTGCAGAATCACAAGATTTAAGGATATTATGTAGTTGTTTATTATGGAAATAAAGATATTATTAACCTATTGCATAGCTTTTATCGCGGGCTTTGAGCGCGGCGACCGAACCAAGAAATTCCGTAACGAAAAATCCTCACAATCGTCTAACGTCGTTTCCAGTTCGGTAGACTTCGGCACAGTTAGACGTATTATACGACTCTACGAAACTCGCACGAATCGAGACGAGCTGCTCCAAAACGGACAATGCTACGCAATAGCTACGAGTATACCGCGGAAGTCCCCGAGTGCCACACATCTTTTTTTACATAGCTGGTTCTTACTTATCGCGTGTCAGATCGAGAATTAATATGGCTGTGGAAAGTGATTAAAATTCCTATTAAGTATGAGTTTTTACAGCAATAGTAACTAGGTATTCATAGGGATCATCCATAAAGTAACTACGTCACACGCAAAGAGGGGAGGTCTCTGAAATGTAACAAACTTTATGGATGGCCCCTTAGTGACCACAAAACTAATAGTGATTTTTGGCAGTCCATGTACCTAATGTACATAGACACGTACATACATAAAATCACGCCTTTTCCCAGATACACCTCTGGGCAGAGATCACTTTCAGCGATCCACTTTTCACCCTGTGGGAAACGTGACGTGACGGGTTGTGGACCACGTCGCCGCCTAATGTAGGTAACTATATGTATTTATATGTACATGGGTATTAACTTGTATATGTTTGTAAAGTAAGTATGGTGTTTAAGGAAGGATAATAATGAGGAAAAGATTTTAATTATCTTATTATTAGGTAATTAATTATAAATGATGATAAAGGATGCATTATTGCACAATATACAGAATTGCATAATTATAAATGTATACATTTTACATAATTTAGGTGTATTTATTATTTTTAAACAGTTATTATTATCAATACACACATACCTATTATAAGATCTTCTTTAGTGATTAAGCGAAACCAGTTGACTAACCTTGTTTACGCCGATCTTATTTCGATACCTACCTGCCTAATTTTGGATGCGTGAGCGTGACCCTTATAAAGTTCATCGCAATATGTAATGTGTTGATATTATATGTAGGCTTGCTTACTTTTTAATAAAACTAGATTGAACATTATGACAACCTTCGTAAAATTAATATAATTATGTAGATAGTGTTCCTAGACGTAGGTACCTACCTAGTGCCCAAGTCATCGTAAAATTGTTAAAACCGTTAGGTGTTAGGTAAAGTAGATTACCTCTAGGTATATCTCGCAAGATTTCAATGTCACAATAAAATATCTTGCGTGACCTACCTACTTAATGTTTGTAATATTTTAACTCGTTACTTTAGTTATACGATTGACGGTTTCGATTTATTAATGTATTGTAATTTAAAGATAAATAATGCGTAAAATTGCGATCAGTGGGTACTAACTCATCACTGTACTCAACATGGGTATTCTATCAAGTTGGTTTGTAATTTAACGATTTTTACAATTGCCGGAGACTCCTATATTCACATACTACGTTGTTATGTTACACACATTGACACAATTCGGCAAGCAATAACAGAACGTGCTACACCTGAATCACAGCATTCTCGCAACATCTGACATAATACTCTATAATTAGTCCCATATAACTACACATAATATCCCAACCGTTACCACTGATCGCTTATTTGATATCTCAAAACATTTCAAAAACAATTCTAGTAATAGTAAAAGCCGTTTTCTCCGTCTAAATAGTAAATAAACAAGTATAATCAACACTAATAAAAGTTGTTTCGTTCAGTCGAACGGAGCGCATAATTTAAACAAAATTAACATTTTTTACTTCGTTTTTCGATCTTATATTAAGGTGCACACAATAAAAATAAAAGTTTCAAAACTTGATAGGTATACTCACTCATTTTGTAGTGATTTTGTGTATGTAAACAATGATTATCAATTCTGGCTTCGTTCGCGGGCGGTTCGCTCGGTAGAGGCGCGACGGAGTGACTAAACTACCTACTCCGAATGAGCGGACAGGCGGCCGATATGACCACAGTGTACAAATATTGAACAGTAAAATTTCTGTTACGAGAGACGATGCACTTAATGTGCATCTTTTGAATCTTGCTGTTACACAAAAGGAGTTGGCTATGACATTTTTCGAACCCTATGATCCAAGGTACAAAGAAATGTGTCTCTATAATGTAGTCTACTTATATTATAGTCGGTGAGTGAGACCCCATGATTCTTCTCACATACCCACTAACTTCCGCATCTAACTTGTAGTTGTACTGTACCAGTAATGACTAAGTACCTAGATATTGTACCTAAACGATGATTTTTATAATTTCCTTACTCTTTAACTTGTCACTTTTCTATGTAACCTACATGTAGAGAAGTATGAACATAGTGCGTTTAGCTGCTAAATTTCTCATCGGGAAACTATCGATTTCTTGATATGCTGAGGCCTGAATGAGAGTTGGAGACGCTTTACTGTCTGTCTGTCCACTGTGGCTACGAGCTAAGGTCAGCGTGACGTCACGAGCGCGAGTCCACGGTGCGGTGATGTCATGTCGAGCCGACCATGAGTGGTGGCTATCGGCGGGATATGGTCGTCACTTGAAAACGTCAATATTAGTTAACTAGTGAGACTGTGTGAATGATGGCAGATGGGCACGGAAGGATCCGGGTTCGTGTAATGTTTCGTACGCGATATTGGTTTGCAGTCTTCAGAAATCGTTTAATGCAAAATGGGAATATACATTGCTTCACGTACATTGACCAAAAAATCCTGAAGTAAGTTGCTTAAGCACCACAATTTAGTGGTTTTCTTAAATAAGTAGGTACTTGAATAAATAAATAAAATATATACACCCAAACACGCAAAACTCATTCATCACACAAATATTTATCCCTAGTGGGAATCGAACCCACGACTCACGCAAGACAGGGGCACTATCCAACGCGCTATCGAGCCAATCAGAGTTGTATTACAAAGACTTCCTTGATTCAATCGGGTAGCATTAATGTAAATAAATAGTAGAATCACGAGGAGTTACAATTTTTTTTTTATCTCCAGTAACGATTGCCGTATCACCTGACTGTCTGTGATAATGGAGGAACTGAGTGTACCTACTGGTGTTAGCGCTCTTTCATGAATCCTACCTACGTTCTGTGCAGTCGGGTAATCATTGGTCATTGAATGATATTAGCCTCTTGGCAATAAAATCAGTTTGCAAAGCAAATGGAAAAAAGTAGGACTTTTATGGGTAGGTACATACTCATTGTTACCATTTGGTTTCAACATCTGATTTACGACTTTCATGTAAATAAATAAATGTCTGGGACATTTCCACACACGGTCATCTGACCCCAAACTAAGCAGAGCCTGTACCTACTATGTCTGTCACATACATACATAGATATTTATAAATACATACACCCAGACACGGAGCAAACACCCATGTTCATCACACAAATATTTGTCCCGAGTAGGAGTCGAACCCATGTATTTACTGCTACAGTTTATCATCTAACATAGAAACTCGAGTTGTTTATGGTCCGGTCCACATCGCGTCCGCGGTGAATGGAAACGCACTCAGCAATCAATGTATTGAGGGAATCCACTTTCGGTTGCGCCCGCCGCACGCGTATCGGCTAAGATCGTTCCAGTTGCAATTCCGCTTTGCAATTCATATTTACAATTATTAGGTGTACATTAGCATCGCCGATTTTACTTACTTCCTTGATACATGCCCCCCCCCCCCCTTTAACTCATTGTCAATTGCTTTACTCTACTCACTCTCTACACTAAGCCGCAAATGCTAAAGGAACGTGTTTTGGTACCGTATACGAGAGCCATCCGCTCCCCCGCAAGTCTGTTGATAATGACGAGGCTACGGCAACCATCATCGAATGTCAGTTAGGAAAAAAAAAAGAGTTACCATTCACACATTTTTTTTATTTTTTTTTATTTAGCCTGTTCTGTCCCACTGCTGGGCAAAGGCCTCCCCTAACTCACTCCAAAGCTGTCGATTTTCGGCCAATGCCCAGAAAATAGATGTTTTTTTTCCACGCATGTAGTTATGACAATGTCATCAGATTACCTAATGAAGAGTTAATATAGTTAATAATAATTTGAGAAACTAAAAACGTGATAAAAAAAAATGTTTTATTTTCAGAGTTGAACAAGGCCTAAAATTTAAATATAAAATGCATTTTACATCTTAGATATTACTAACTTACCTACGCTTATTCTTGTTCTTATAAAAATAATCACCACTAGGTGTCTTCATACTTTATTTATCCTACTATTCAGTGATGGACATGTAAAATAAATAGGGGCACACAACAAAAATGAGTAACTAAATACATAAAGATTTTGATTTCAGAACAACTATCATAAAAATCCATATTAATGTGAAATGTATTATTGTGTGATAATTCTATGCAATGTACTATGTATGTAGTAGTGTAATTACTATGTGTAAAAATGCAGAATGGCCCCAATTCATAATACAACGAAATAAGTATTTTACAAGGTATCACACTATCAATTTATCCAAACATTTTCTTAATGACATCAGCATAATTTTTATTAATCTTCTCAACCATTGGCCTGAGGGAATTCGCTTTTTGTAATGTAGCCTTATCGTTGGGGTCTATCTTGAGAGCTTCTTGGATATCTGCCCAGGCCTCTTCATACATGTTGAGGCCTGCATGAGCGGTGCATCGCCTGTACAGGGCCTTTACGTTGAGCGGATCAAACTTGAGAGCTCGCTCACAGAGATCCAATGTTGCATCAAATTCATTGTACTGAAGTTGACAGTGGGCTAAATTGTTATATAATTTTACCTGTAACAATTATAAACAATTTGTTATCAGAAAGTATAAATAACTTTATTGCATTCATAATCAGATATTTTAATATAGCAATTATAAATAAATAAATATAAATAGGTATTTTACAACATCACATACACTGATCTGATTCTGTAGTAAGTAACTTAAGCACTTGTGTTACGGATATCAGAATCAACAGTGGATACACAAATATACTTAAACATATTTTATAACACACCCAGACACGGAACAAACATCAATGTTCATCCCACAAATATGTGTCCCGATAGAGAATCTAACCCGCGACACTTCTAACCATAGGTAGCAAACCTGGGTGACTAACCACTGTTCCACTGAGCTAAAGCCAATAAAATATAATTACATGACAAAGGTCAGTTGTACTAAAATATTGAACTTTTTACTTTGGCAATCTGCAATAAAACCAATATCTTGAGGTATCTAACCATGTCAGGTAAAACCATATTGCATTGTTTTAAAAACAAGGAAATAAATTAACTACTAATATTTTGAGTTGTACCTTTAAATCTATCATTTCCTTGAGTCTCTCATCCGTGATCTGCTTGGGGTCCACCGGTTCGATGGCTATAAGCATCTTTAGAGATTTGTTGAACCTACAGAATGCATCTGTTATTCTTTTCTCTTTCACTAGCTCCACACCTCTTTCCTGCAAAAAAATCAACATAATCAAGGTTATATTATTCAAGTGGTGTAAAAAACTGATTCTTAGGTGTTTATGTTAGTCTGACTTTCGAGAATTAAAAAAGAATAATCACTGTACCACCTGCTTGGGATCCTATCATGAAGGCTATAATATCCCAGGCCTCTTCAAAACAACAACATATTGCTAGACCTATGGATGTTGTGAGTTCTGTGTGTGTGAACCAGAACACACAAAATATCTCACCAAATGGCAGTAGTGATTAAACATTAATAAAAAACAGCTGTCATCTCCAGTCAAGCCCATGACCTCAAGCGCTGTATTGTGCCCAAAATGTCAGGTCTTTAAATAATGTGTTTAGAATAGCAATACATGTTTAATACGTAAAATAGTTTTATTTCAAGGAATAATCACATAACAAAATGTGGGCCACTTATATCATTTTACATCAGAAAAATGCCTACTCATTTAGTACACAGTGTTCTCAACATATAGAATAAGACAACTTACCTTGTGATGACAAGCAGCCTCAAACAGCCTCTCCGAGCTCCAGTCACTAATAAGTTGCTCCTCCATGACTTCCTTCAGCTCCACCCTGCAGGTCACCTCAAGTGCTGGCGCGCCCTCACCATCCCGGTACACCATACTAGCCTCGCAAGTCTCCCCACTACACATCTGCTGTAATATCAACTCGAAATCGCGATCCAAGAACGAATCACAGTCCCCTATTAAAATATTCCCATCGAAACTGCTACTGAATATACGGCTTGATGAATCTATCTCGCCTTTTGTGCATTTCACTTCGGTTATCGCAATCCGGCAGCGGGAATCCTCGAAAGGAACGACAGTGTAGTCGCCCGGCGTTAGCATGCGCTTCTTCAACTCTCTATCCGGTCGTGTGTGGACAATTGTCTCTTCCGCCATCTCGAAATGGTTTTGCTAATAGTAAATTACAAATTAATTGATGAAGAGAACTTAATTATTGGTACACAAAACTTTATGTTTCTCAAAATGTTCCGGCAACCACACAAAACAACAACTTTTTCACGTCTGTCAAATTCTCTCAGTGTCAGTCAATCGTTAATCTGTCCGGAAGTTTCTAAATATGTAATCTAGTCCAGAAACATTGGAAAAGCTTTTATAATTTACGTAATTAATGTAGATCTCCGTGAAAGTGCTTAAATAACGGAAATACCTATTGCGAGCATAAATTCGTGAAAAATTATTTTCTTTTACTTCATCATTGATATTGGCCAATGTCAAAAACAGCTGATCTGAAAAGTTGACATTGACAATTGTGTCATTTCCGAAGAAAACTTATTACATCTTTCAAATTGTTAATTTGCGGCCGTATTTTAAAATGAAAAAGTTTACAAAATGTTACTAAAGATAAGAAAGCGTGCAGTGGTGATTTAATTTTGTTATATTTTATATTTTTTGAAATATTTATTTTACTTCATTCGAGTATAAACATTCCTCTGGAAGGTGAGTGAATAATGATTGATTACATTTCAAGGAGAAAAAGAAAAGATGAATTACTTTGGAAATAAATGAAAGTCGCAAACATCGATAACCTCTCAAACTATTTAGTCAATCCATTTAAAGTGAAAAACCTGTTAAAAATGTTCTATTTATATAAATAACCCTTACTCTAACCAAACTAACAGCTATAAAAAAATATATTTTGGAATGTGAAAGTCTTACTTATACCAGGAAAATGTTGGCCTTATATCTTCTGACTTCAGAACATCATCTCATTGCAGATATCATGTCGCTGCTGCTGAAGAGTGTGTGGCAGCACATGCTGCGTGGGTCGCTCGGCCGAACATCTATCAGGAGTGTCACAACCACATGTAAGAATTAGTTCTTATTTAAGCTAAAAGCTTGGTTACCAATAAGTAATCATATTCCCAATTTGGTTTCCAAACAAATGTGATCACTAGCACACTTGCCAAGCCAAATCTAAATATGGAATGAGTCTTATTATTTTTATGAATGAGATTAAGAAGTTGGCTATGAAAGTATGTGCTTGATCTTTATATGTTAGATTGCTGTCTGACTGAACTATGAGAACGCACTTGTGTTTGTACACTTGTAAACAATAATAATAAGTCCTACACTGCTTTCTCCAAGATTATCGGCCATTACCAAAATACATAGATCAGTTATTGTTATTCTTAGTAAGGTTGAGAGCCATCTTCACTCCTGCAAGTCCGGTGACGATGATGAGGCTACTTCAAGCCATCATCATATCCGAGTCAGTATTTTGCCAATGTTCTGAGTGTTCTCTACTGTCGCTATAATGGTGAATGCTCTGAAGAGCTATTTCAGCTAGTCCCTCCCTCCCCTTTCCGCTCCCGAAAGACACATGTTGGACAGCGCTGCCATCCACATACAATGCAGGCGCTGGTGGCTGGGACTAAGAGGTTTAGTTCCACATTTCTACCATGTGTCATTAAGGCATGGAACTTCCTCTCCAGTGACCGAGGTCGCTACGCGCGGCGCTCCGCCCCCGGACGCTGTGATGAGAAGCCTGCAGGCGGCGCCGAGCGCGGCCGCGGTGCTGGCCGCTGTGCAGACGCACCTGCCAGTCCTGACTCACAAGCACCTGCTGCAAGCTCTACGGACGCTCTTCGAGCTGCAGAAGGCTGGCAAGTGAGTGGGCTTTAGCTGCTGCTATCTGCTTAATGCTATGATTTTGTAAAGTAGTCAATTTCATTACCATTTGTAGTAATTATGGCGAAAAATTCTCCTTGCTTCGCTTCATGTAAGTATATTATAATTTTTTTAAACAAAAAATGTTGTTACAGACTTATTGCTTAAATAATATGCGCTTTTAATTTCCATCAAAACCTTCCTCTTAAATCCCCATATCTACAAAAAAAACAAAGCGAGATCTGTTGTATAGTTTTAAAGATTTAAGCATACAAACAGACAGACAGAAGTGGGAAGCAATTTCCGCTGAACAGCTGACATATGATTCAGCCAAAAAACTTTAAAAAGAATTATATTTCGGAGACGTCACAACAGAGAGAACACCATGATGTACGGCTCCCTCACGCCAAGATCTATTTATTTATTTAAGATCACCAACAAGATTACATTAACAATATGATATAAGTAACATGACCAAGATGAACATTTAGATAAACGCAAACTTAATTATAGGTGACAACTACATGCATTTCAGACAACAGGCATTTTGAATTTTATCTAGTTTAAAATACAAGAAGTGGTTTTAGTTTTAATACTTACGAAACTTCAAATGAAACATATTAACAATTTTGAATCCTAATATATCCTAACGAGTTGCTTTTGATGTATTTTCCACCATCACCATAATATTAACTGTGCTGTGGCCTGTGTGTGAAAGCAGGATGGAGGAAGACCCTCAGCTTGTGATCAAGAATCCTACCTTCGGCGTACTCTGCCAGCACTTCAAGAAGCACGCGCGCGCGCTCGAGCTCAATGAAGCAATAGAGGCTACGAAGGTGCTCTCCTACCTTCAGGTAAGTAATATCTGGGGACATTTCCACACACGGTCATCTGACCCCAAACTAAGCAGAGCTTGTACTATGAGCGTCAGAGACTGATATACATACATTTATATTTATAAATACATACTTATATACATAATCACACCCAGACACGGAACAAACACCGATGTTTATCACACAAATATTTGTCCCGAGTGGGAATCGAACCCACGACTCTCGGAACCGCCAGCCAGGGTCACTAACCACTGTTCCACCGAGCCAGTCTAAGTGAAAGTTCGTAGTTCGTAGCAGCAGCCAGTATCGTAGTTAGCCGTAGCAGAAGTGGGAAGCACGTAGTATCGTACTCCCATGCAGAATTTATGTCCCAACCAGTAACACTGTGACACGTTGGGAGACCTTTCTTAAATCATTCCCAACCAGTCACACTATTAGGTACATAATATTTTGTCTTGCCGCTGTCATAAATTATATTGTTTTGTTAAACCTGCAAAAGTATTCTATTGTATTACCAGACAAAGAAGCGCGAACTATCATAACCTTTCGGCTACTTTTTCGGAGACTCCAAAAAAACATTTTGCGTAAATAAGTTGAGAGCAATAAAACACCTGTTCTTTTTAACAAAACAATATGATTTATGACAGCGGCAAGACAAAATATTATGTAATAGTGTGACTGGTTGGGAATGATTTAAGAAAGGTCTCCCAACGTGTCACAGTGTTACTGGTTGGGACTAATTTTAAAAAGTTCTCCCAACGAGTCACAGTGTTACCGGTTACAGTGTTACTCGTTGGGAACAAAGGATTACAAGTGGTTACCCCCCAATTTCGCACCTCACTTCGCCACTGGTAGGACCAGATGCCTCTCGTTCTACAATATTGCAACTGGTTTCAATGATCTTTATATTTATAACGCGAAGCTTTCCGGTAGTTTCCCTAGAAATATTTTTGTCGCAACCATTTTGTATCCTGCTGTGTGCTTGTGTGTAAATCCATTCAATCCACATCCATCCAATCCACATCCATGTATGTTATCCCGATTGCTCCAGAAAGAGGGTTTTTGCAAAGCACACAATGTATCGATTATTATGTCCTAATGATCTTCCCTATCTTCCCAGGTGCCAATAGACTCCTTAATCGTGCAAACGATGCTACAACTGATCAGATACAACATCAACTCCCTCGGCGTGCGTCAGATCATGTTCCTGGACTTCCTGCTGAGCCGGTACGACTCGAAGAACCACCTGGTGGACGCGCTGCGGTTGGCGCTGCCCCTCGCCTTCCAGATCCGGCTGCCTTTGGAGCTGGATAATGAAGACCTGCCGCTGCTCAAGGATATGCTAGCCTACTCGTGCACCCATGATTTGCCAGACAGGTGCGTATGATAGGCACAGCTTGTTGAATTTTATTCTGGATTTTGAACTTAAGTGAAATTATTAAATTATTAAAGTTAAAATCAAAATGCCCTTGTATTTACCGTCCGATGATCATGAGTGCTATATAGGTCCCCCAAATATCCTCTTAACCATAATTATTGATCTCTGTATATCAATTATTGACATGGTCATTAACAAAACCTATTAAATGTCTGATTTTACATTTGTAGGACAAAATCTATAGGTTGTCTGATTTTACATTTGTAGGACAAAATCTATAGGTTGCCTGATTTCACTTACTTACAGGATTACTTTGATGTCCATCTGCCTGTCTAGATAATTCACATAAAATATTCTTCTTGACTTTGTATCTTGTGATGGTGTTTGGCTTAACCATAATTTACAAACTACCTGAGTCTAAGAAGCACTAACTATCTACTTCCACCCTTGTCGGTAGGTGTATAAACAACATAGTGACAGGTCTGCTCTTACACGACCGTTCGATCGACGCGGCGAGCGCCAAGTCCGTGGTGTGGTCGCTGTGCCACGCCAGCTGCGCCGAGCGCGTGCACCCCACGCGCGCGCAGCTGCTGCACGTCTGCTGCGACATCCTCGCGCAACACGTCCACGAGGTAACAAGTGTCTATAGGACCCTCACTCAACTCAAAAGATCTCTATGGTGAACCGTTCATACTGTCCCCGCTACAAGGAAAGAAGATCTACAGGGCTTACCGCCTGTGGTGTTGTAGCAGTCACAAAACTAGCTTGGACAGCTACACATCTGCGATATCTTGACCCACAACGTCGACCGTGGTAGTAAAAGTATCTGGAAGACCTGGTTAGCGCTAGCGGTGTTGTGGCAATGCTAGGACTTAGAGGATTTGGATTTGGTAGAAGGCAAAAGGTAAATTAATCCGTCCTGGTTAAATTGTGAACTACATACTTCTGATCCTGCCCGGACCTGGATGTCCTCGGACGATCAATTTAAGATTCTTGTTTTTACACTAAATATTAGTCTTGAACAACACGCGATCTAGGAGTAGCAAATAAATATTGGGCTTGACCTATCATGGTCGCGGGACTCGCGGGAAATCTGGCGCCGCTCGTCTTCGTCTGCCACAGCGGTTTGCATTTCTTTATCCACCCCCAAACCAGCACTAATGTCATTTGTACAGCTACCTACCCACATTTGTTCGACACACAACACTGTATCCGGGTTTACATTGACAGACACGTATTGTCTTCAGCTGTCGTACGAGGACATGCTGCGCACGGCGGCCAAGCTGAAGGGTCGGGTGCTGGAGAGGCACTACGAGTTCTACCACGAGCGGCTGCTGGACGCGCTGGGCTCCGCCGCCGTCGCGCGCCGTCTGCCCTTTCCGCGCGCTCTTCTGCTGGCCAGGGTTCTGTCCAGACTCGTGAGTGATTGTCATGGATGTCTACCGCTAGGAGCACAAACAGCGGAGGAGCCTAGGAGCCAGGTCAAGTACGACCCTCCACTACGAGCAGCTGATGGACGCGCATGTTGCTAGGGTGCTGTCGAGACTCGTAAGTGGTGCTGACCAAGTGTCCAACTTTCAACACAACAGTTGCCTGCCACTAGGAGCCTCTACCACAAACTTGGTGGCTACCTATAAGAGCCTCAACCCTCAACCAAGAGTGGCTGGCTACTAGACGCAGTCACGCGCCGCCTGCCCTTCCCGCGCGCACTGCTGCTGGCCAGGGTTCTGTCGAGACTCGTAAGTGATGCTGACCAACCCACAGAGATACAGTTCCTACCCTTAATCTCGAACACCACCTCTAAGGCCGTCAATCCACGACCACGACTTTTGGACGCCACCTTCCCGCGCTGCTGCTAGCCAGGGCACTGACGAGACGCGTGAATAATGCTGTTAGATAAGACTCCTATATCCTTCTACCACGAGCGGCTGCTGGACGCGCTGGGCTCCGCCGCCACAGCGCGCCGCCTGCCCTTCCCGCGCGCGATGCTGCTGGCCAGGGTACTGTTGAGACTCGTAAGTGGCGCTGATCATATGTCCAACTTCAACACCAACAGATAAGTGGTTGCCTGCCACTAGGAGCCTCTACTATAAACAGCTGGGTGGCTACCTCTAGGAGCCTCAATCCTCAACCAACAGCGGCTGCTGGACGTAGTCGCGTGTCGCTTGCTCTTCCCGCGCGTGTTGCTGCTAGCCAGGGCACTAAAAAGACTCGTGAGTAATGGTGTTAGATAGACTCTTGAAGACCTGGTGTTTACCGCTAGGAGTCAGATATACCCTTCTACCACGAGCAACTCCTAGACGCCTGCCCTTCACGCGCTGCTGCTGGCTGGGTGCTGTGGAGACGCGTGAGTGATGCTGACCGACCCACAGAGACACAGTACCTACACTTATTTTTGTTATAATAGTTTAACAACATGTTCTTACTCCACCTGATGGTAAACGGTAGTGAGGTCGACATATAAGGTCGTATAAGGTCGACAGGCACAATAGACCATATTGAGCCTGTCGCACTCTCCCTGAAGGCCTGCTAAAATGCCGTTTCACGCCTCGCCTAAAGAGCCCTGTATTATCATAGGAGGAAGGGAAAACATGAGCTGGAAGGGCCTTAATGACATGGGGCAAAAAAGAGGAACTGAACCTCTTGGTCCGAGCCACCAGCACCTGCATTGTTTGTGGATGGAAGCGCTGTCCAGGACGTGTCGTTCGCGAGTGGAAGGGGGAGATAGGGACTAATTGAAATAGCTCTTTAGAGCATTCCCCATTATAGAGACGGTAGAGAACTCATAGACTGGCTATGTCTCTACGTAAAAAATTGCAGATGCTTTCGGACATCTGTAGATCACCGACAATACGGATAACCAGTCGCTGCAAGCTATCCAAGTTAATTACGAACAGCTTGGTACCTAAGATTAGGTTTACCAAACATCAGTTAGACGGTGAACCTTCCGAGACTCCATTTCCGGACCTCAAGTTCAGATATCCGTATCGTTCCCAGGCGCACACGCACCTCGGCCTGGCGGAGTACCTGTGCGAGCAGGCGGCGTCGAACCCCACTACTCTAGCCGAGGCGCAGACGAACATCCTGTTCGGCTTCGTCAACTGCCTCTCCAACAACAACTACACGCCGCCGCCCGACCAGTGGGCCGAGATTAAGAGACAGATATCGAGCAATCCAAGTGAGTGAGTGAGGTGTATAGTTAATGGTAACAGAGGGCCTACCATGAGTTGGCTATCGAAAACTTACTTACATTAAAAACCTATCGAGTTGTTTTTTTCATACGGCCGATTTTAGTTCTTCGCGTAACCACCAGCGGCGCTGTTCAAGTTTTTCATAGACATATTTACGTAGGCGATATCGAGTGCGTAAGTTTTAAACTCATGGTAGCCCTACAGTTCCTTGTTATTTACATCTATTTTGTTTTTGTTGTAAATTTACTTTTACTTCTAACTCTATTTTGAAACTTCATCAGTGTCGTAATCATCATCGCCATCTTCTTTTTTTTTTAAAGTTAAAATAGTGCGACTGTCAGTAAATTGGCACCCTTCCCTCTAAAATCTAACTACCTCGCCCGGTCGCCCCACCTCCGTTCGCCATTGTATGCCATGCGTTGCTTCTTAGAATATTCTTAGAGACATGACATTTCGAGCTTTTTACAGCTCTCGTGGTCACGGGCAAGACTTTGTGCTTGTTAGCAACATAAATCTCAGTATGGTGTAAATTACACGAAAAATAATGTATGTAATGACAGCTGTCATTGGGCTCAATATAACTCGACAATAAACACCTTCCACCACTGGCGTCGCTCGGGCACTACGAGGATCGTCTGTTAGCGCGCGTGTTCAATATTATTGGCAATGAGTTCCATTACACTAAATATTAGTCTTTATGGGTCTACACGCGATATTAGGAGTAGCAAATACTTAGCTACTTACTGCCCGACGTTTCGACTGGAGTTCGCTCGCGACCATGATTGGTGTAACCCAGTCGAAACGTCGGGCAGTAAGTAGCTAAGTATTTGCTACTCCTAATATCGCGTGTAGACCCATAAAGACTAATATTTTAGTGTAATGGAACGCGAAGGTCTAAAATCTTACAATGAGTTCCATTTTCAAAATTGAAACTTATTTTTTTATTATTTCGTTTACAAGAAGCCAGTTCTAAAAACTTTCTGTGTCGCCCTCGTGTGTAATGACAGCTGTCATTGTGCTTATTACAGGTGTTTACCCGTGGTCCAACTGGGTCGACCCATTAACGGGTTCACGGGTAATTTTGATCCCATGGCGTTAGGGATTGCTCCCTGGTCTTATAATTTATCGAAAATTCATGAGCTCATTTCATCATTAATTCTCTATTGTTTCTAGGGTATAAATATGTGAATGTTTAGAACAAATCAACTTATTTTTGTTGTTTTTTTTTTTATTTAGCCTGTTCTGTCCCACTGCTGGGCAAAGGCCTCCCCTAACTCACTCCAAAGCTGTCGATTTTCGGCCAATGCCCACCAGTTCTTCTCATGGGCATCTAGGTCATCTCGCCATCTCTTCTTCGGCCTACCTCTTTGTCGATGACCGTCGAGTGGTTATGTTTGATTAATGGTTTTAATTTTTGGGTCGACCCAGTGGGACCACGGGTAAAAACCCCTTAGTAACTCGACTTCTACACCTCCACAGTAATGGACGGCACCAACCCCTCCTTGCCCTGGGCGAAGCTGTGCCTGGAGCTGGCGTCGCTCGGGCACTACGAGGATCGTCTGCTGGCGCGCGTGTTCTCGCCGCGCTTCCTGCGCGAGAACCTCGCGCGCGTTGACAACCAGCTCGACCACCTGCAGCTGCTGACCCTGCACGAAGCCGTTAGGTGCTTCCACAGGTGAGAAGCGAGTTCCGACAGCAATCGACAGATGGCGCTAACAGATAATCTTCCAGCGCGGCCACTTCTGACGCTGCACGATGCCGTGAGGCGCTCCACAGGTGAGTACTAGTGACTAGAGAGTTCCGACAGCAACCAACAGATGGCGTTCATAGATCACATCCTGCATCGCGCTCGACCACCTGCAGCTGCTGACGCTGCACGAAGCCGTGAGGTGCTTCCACAGGTGAGAAGCGAGTTCCGACAGCAACCGACAGATGGCGTTCATAGATCACATCCTGGATCGCTATAGACCACCTGCAGTCGCTGATGCTGCACGAGGCCGGAAGGCGCTTCCACAGGTATGGAGTTACAGCAGAGAAAACAATATAAAGCATATTAATAAATCCATCTCTGGAGTACCGACTTCTTCAGGGGTGTATTTTGGCTTCTATTCTTTTTACTATATACGCTAAAAAATTTCAAGGCGGGCCGCACAGTGACGTAGCAACCCCGTCTTCAAAAAAAAAATTAACGCTATGAAATTTTAGAACATATTTGTTTCAATCTCTTTACTCATCAAGTCAAATATTTACAATAAATATTAGTTTTTATAGGTCTACACGCGATATTAGGTACTATGATAGTGTATCCAATCGAAACGACGGGCATTAAGTAGCTATGTATTTGCTACTCCAAATATCGCGTGTAGACCCATATAACTACTGACTAAGATTTTTATTTGACTAAGACTTATATTAAAGTCAAAGTCAAAGTTTTTACTGCAAACTTAGTGACTTTGACTTAAATATAAGTAAGTCTTATTAGTGTAAGAACAAAATGGAACGAAAATCTGCAATATTAATAATGCTTATTGAACTAATTTATGAACGTTGTGTCTCTTGCAGCCAGGAGTACTCGCTACCGGAAGAAGTATTACAAAAGGCGCGCTCGCTGTACCCACTAAACCCTCTGGCGCGCGCAGTGCAAGAGGAGCTGGGCCTCGCGCTCGGCGCGCCCGGGCTGGTCGCGCGGCACGTGCAGCTGCGGAGCGGGATCGTCGCCGGTAACATCTTGTTAGCCTTCTATAAAAGAAATGCTTTGTGACAGGACGACCATCGGCGTACCCCCCAGAAGGGAAAGCTGGAAGACATCTTAAACCTGCTTTATAATAAGGCGTCTGACCGATTTCGGCCATGGCGCCCGTTCTCAATTAAGATCACCCAATTGCGCTGGACATGTTATAGTGCACAAGTGTGCGCGCCAACTTCCTGACTCCGGGCTAAATAATTTCTTTAGAGAAAAACTCGCACAGGTTTATCTGCTATTTTTCTTTTTTACCTGCTACATACGGAGAGCTTATAGTTGCTAGTATCGACAGCTAGCCCAACACGGTCAGCTTGTAGCTGTTAGTATAGACAGCTTCATGCTGCTCATTATCATCATCATCATCAGCAGCCCATATACGTCCCACTGCTGGGGCACGGGCCTACCCTAAACTAGGGTGTTAAGGTCTTAGTTAACCACGCTGGCCAAGTGCGGATTGGTCGACTACGCAATCTTACCCAAACCTTACGCAAACCTAGCCCCACGACGAGACGACTTAACAAATAAAGCAATATTTTGTTTCACAAACAAGTAATTATGAAGATATTTTGCTTAGAAGTTACGGATGACGTCACGTTATGGTACAATTTTTGCCTAACCGTGACGTCACAAGCCCCCACTCAAGAAGTTTGATAGATAGCTATAATTTTCAAATTTTTCAACAATTGAATAACGAAAAGATAGATGTCCACTTTTTTTTTATACTTACGGAGTAAATACAATAATACAATTTTGATCCAGTCGTCACGACTATATAAACATTAGCTTCTTACTGCCATGACTAATTAGAGATTTTGTTTCAGATGTTCTAGTATGTCTGAAAAACGGATATCCCATCCCACTGAAAATTCCTGAAGGTGTCGAGAAAATACCCATAGAAGACCTCAATTTACCCAAAGACTGCGTTGTGTAAGTAATTGTCCCTATCAGCGCCACCTTTGACTTATATCCTCATGCCACAGCCTGAAGGCACAAATTATAGAAGTGCAGGAATTTTACTTAATTGTATCAGAAAAGTAAAAAGTTTCAACAGTTTACCCGTATCGGGCATGCAATTTTACTTACAACTAAAAACACGTATTGCTATAACATAAAAAATATTTAGCGGTGAGAGCCATTCGATCCCCCGCAAATCCGGTGATGATGACAAGGCTACTCCAAGCCATCATCGTATGTCGGTTAGGAAATAAAATACTTATTATGTTTTTGTTATAGATCTGTTGTGTGTGGTCTATAAAATTTATTTATTCAAAATTCACGCCTCATAAATATAAATTTCAGATTTTTGTCTAAAACATACAGCAGTTTTTTTTTCCTTATGTATAATATACGCCATCTGATTACCATACAGTCTTGAAAGACTAATGAGTAATTTATTATTGACAGAAAATATTTTTTTTTATTCAGCAAATGACTGATTTTATTTTTGTTTTTTTTTTTCCAGCGCCTGCCTCCTAATATTCAACCAGGGCTGCTACTCGCTGAACAGCTCGCGCGTGCGCGGCACGTTCGCGCTGCTGCAGCGCGCGGCGGAGGCGGGCGGCGCGGCGTGCGCGGCGCTGAGCGCGCGCGCGTGGCGGGACGCGCCGGGCCGCGAGCGCGCGCCCCTTCTGCTGCGCGAGCTGCAGCACCGCCTCGCAGAGATACCGCTGCGGCTGGCTAACACGTGACCGGGGGCAAGGGGGAGATTTGTAGCTAATAAATGATGTTGTTCAAGTTTTTTTATGATCTTTGTTTTATTACCGAATACCAAAAAAAATTTTTTTTTTTTTAATTATTTGTCGAAACTGGACTACACAGTTATAGATTGATAATGCAAGTTTTGAAAAAAAATACAATTTTTTTATTTAACTGGGTACATGCGGGGGAGAATGCGTGTTTCACACTACACACAGCTGCGTGTTGCGCTTTGTTTTATTTAATTATCCAAAATAATTAGAATTAAAAAAAACTGGGTTGGTTTTGTTTTTTATACTACTACGGCTCGCCAACATGTAACTGGGTGCAAGAGGGGGGAGATAAGTTGCTATTAATTTTTTTACGTTATCTTATTTTATACAGCAGACAGAGCAGCTTTACTCTTTACAGCAAAGCAACATCCATTCACTATATACTTATTATATAGAATCTGCTTTCTACGTACACAATTTAAAATTAGGTAGACATTATGCTCTTGCTTTTATACCTTTACGGATCCTTTATTTCGATATCTACCTAACTACTGCGTTCTGCTATGCGGCATATAGTGGTTGTAGAGACATTTCAAAACCAATGCTCAGTTTTATTCAAAAAAGTTTTTACACCGATAGGCGTTTCGATTCAAATATCTTGGAAATTATAACGAAGCAACTGACAGTTATGTCATTTTCAATGAAAAGAGCAACACGCAAATATTGTTGATACTTTTTTAATTTTCCAATTGGGAAGCAAGTCGTTTTCATATTTATATACTTACATATATTGGAGTTTCGCGCGCCAGCGCTTTCGTCTTTCTTGTACGATTTTATTTTCATTTTATTAAATTTGTTAACCGACGTCAGCCAAAACGAGAATTTTAAGTTACGTATATAGCAACATTTTCTTAAACGTCAAACTTCTAATCAAAATCGCTTCATACCTACAATTTCGAATGTATTCGCTATTATTTTCCTTATTTACTCACATGCGGCATCATTAACTGTGCTAAATGCTGCATAAATAACAATAATCAGTTTCTGCGCTCTCTAGAGCTGTTAGTTTTCGCCTGACCGGCGCACAGAGCGGTCAAAATGAGTGTTTCCGTGAAGTTCGGTTTGTTATTGTTTTTGAGTTTGGTGATTATCTCTGAAAGTAAATACGGGTACGTGACCTGGGTCGGGGACAAGGCGGAGATATCGGTCAGCGATTACTTCGCGGACATCCCGGACGTGCACGTTGCGAGGGCTTCCTACAGCAATGAGATTAACAGCACAGGGTACCCACATTACTACATTATGTTTTGCGAGCTTTTTTGCGTTGGCTTAATTTGTAAGCTTTTAATTATATAAAAATAGGCTAACAAAGTGACCATACTCTATCTGATGTTAAGTGGTAGTGTGATCCACATATGAGGTCGACAGGCATAATAGACCGTATTGAGCCTATCACACTCACCCTGAAGGCCTGCTTAAATGCCGTTTCACGCCCCGCTTGAAGAGCCCGGGATCATAAGAGGAGCTTAAATGAAGTTATCTTAGTTTAAATTTTATTGACTCTTGGGAATTGTATGAAGCAATTAATATATTATAATATTTACTTACATTTCCTGTACCAGTAAGAACTTTTGTTAGTTGTTATCATATTTGATGATTCATGTCATGTATTGTAATTTATTATCTTATTCTATTATTACATCCTATATTTGTTTTCAATAAAATTAAACAATAACTTATTATAAACTAGCGACCCGGCCTCGCTTCCCTTCGGGTATATCTCTATCTCTATATAATATATTTCAACCCCGTAAGGGATTTTACATACAGAAGTTATTTCCCAATAACTCCCGTTCCCATGGGAATTTTGTAATATCGCGTTGGAAGTAAGCTTAACATTCATTAGGGTACCTGCATGCCAAATCTCAATCGTCTATCTATATCGCGGTTTAGATTTTTTCATACAAAGTTTTTATCCTATTACTCCCGTTCCCGTGGCAATTTTACAATATCCTGTTGCAACTAAGCTTTTAATTTATTAAGGTACCTGCATGTCAAATTTCAAGCGTCTAACTTATGCGGTTAGTATTTTTCATACAAAAGGATTTTCCCGTTATTTCCCGTTCCCGTGGGAATTTCGGGAAATCCTGTCCTAACGGATGCTTACGTCATAACATCTACCTGCATCCTAAATTTTATCTCGATCCGTCCAGTGGCTGTGACGACTTCGTCCGCGTAGAGATGTTTAACGGCTAAAACATTACTTCTTTATAGCACAATCGGTTAAAAAGTAGCCTATAACCGTTTCTAGGCTCTAGACTATGTCTGTACCAAATTTCGTTTAAATCGGTTCAGTACTTTATGCGTGAAAGCGTAACAGACAGACAGACAGACAGACAGACAGACAGAGTTACTTTCGCATTTATAATATTAGTAAGGATGCAAAAGAAAGTTGTAAGGATAGAAGCATAGTTGGTTTCTTTAACATTAAAACTACTCAACACATTTCAATGAAACTTCACAACAATATAGCTTACTTAAGAAAAAACATGTATGTAACATTAAGAAGTCAACATATTATCTAAATCCACCACCATAATGATTTCCGATGAATGTGATATTTCATTAAATGTCTCAGATGGGCGTTCCTGGAGCTGCACACATCAGAGGACTCGCCCGACGAGGAGCAGGCGTACGCGGCCGGCTACCTGGAGGGATTCCTCACCAGGGACCTCATCTGGATGCACTGGCAGAATGTGCTGAAAGGGTAACTGTAACATTGAATTAGGGAGAATTAAATAAATAAATAAATATCTGGGACATTTCCACAACATTTACATAACACAATCATCTGACCCCAAACTAAGCTGAGCTTGTACTATGGGCGTCAGAGACTGATAGACAAACATATATATTTATAAATACATACTTAAATGCATAATCACACCCAGACACAGGACAAACACCGATATTCATCACACAAATATTATTACCGAGTGGGAATCGAACCCAGAGTTGTGGGTTCGATTCCCACTCGGTAACCGAACCGCCAGGCAGGGTCTCTAACCACTGTTCCACCAAGCCAGTCATATTATGATATATTCAACTTATGCAATTTGGTCCATGGTCTGTCTTGCTGCCCCCTCTGTTGTTGTTTTGTAGCCCCCTAAAGTTGTTACAGGACGCGGACCACCTCCCGCCCCTACTATGCTACGCCACTGGGGAAGATTAATAATATGTACTGTCAAACTAGTTGGAGCTCTGTGTACATAATTTACAAAGTACACACACTTAGATAGATCTTTATTATCATTACTGAAAACATCAAGAGGCCAATGTCTTTTATTTGTCTGAGTTCTGTTATCATATATTCTAAATAAAATGTAGGTTTGTTTTGATTCATTATCAAATATGTTCATGACAAACTGGACTGAATGTAGACTAATAAACTATACAAACCACACTCATAACATTCATAATCAATATTATATTGTAGGTACAGAAAGTAAATTTTATAAACACTTGTGTTCTCTATACCCAATAACAATCATGTTCCAGATACTGTTACAACAAGACAGATGTGTGCGGCCTCATTGAAGAGTTCCTTGATAGGAATGAGGCATACATTAACTCTATGGTGGATCAGCATCCCGATGACCCTTATTGGTATCAGGTACAGTTAATACTTATATTACATTTGGTCTCTTCCAGCTAACAGTTTGCCAATTTATTAAAAAACTGTATAAACGAAAATATCGAATTAATTTATTATAATCAGCATTAAGGTGAAGCAAGGCTCTTTGCCCTATGTGAAATTCCAGTTAAATTGACATCATCATCATCAATAGCCCATATACGTCCCCACTGCTGGTGCACGGGCCTACCCTAAACCAGGGTGATAAGGCTGTAGTCAACCACGCAAGCCAAGTGTGGATAGTTGACTACACAACCTAAGAATATCTTCGTAGGTGT
Source organism: Maruca vitrata (assembly GCA_039566165.1). NCBI lineage: Eukaryota > Metazoa > Arthropoda > Insecta > Lepidoptera > Crambidae > Maruca > Maruca vitrata. The sequence goes on along the minus strand of CM076928.1, from coordinate 846,747 downwards.
TCAGGTTTCCTTACAATGTTTTCCTTCACCTTGAAAGTCAAATTGTACGGTTTGACAATTTGAAAAAAAATATAATTAAGAAAAATCTATATTTTTGGGAAAGATCGAGGGCTCGGGCGATTGCCCTGTTGGCCACCCACTAAGGCCGCCCGGGCTGACCATTGTAACAGTTAGTGTACCTTCATTTTTAGGTGAAACTGTACTACATACAGCTGCAAGGGCTGGCGATCGGCTACAACGAGGCCACCGCCGACCCCTACGAGCTGCTCACTGTTAGAGACATCATGTAAGTATGATTTAAATCGGCCTAGTTACAGTTTTATACTGTGAGTTCCAGGAAATACAATTACATATTAAATTTGTTGAATTATATAAAAATAATCTATAAAAGATCCCTAGTAGCGCCATCTATTGTGCTTGTTAACAAACTGTCATACATGTGTCATGAGTGTCAAATAATAAAGTCAGTTCCGTTCGAATCTCGAAACCGGCGTTTCATTATAAAATTGCCTCGTCTTAGCACTATAGAGGCTTGGAATGGCTGAGATGTTCGTCCGATACCGTGCTAGAGGCAACATCTGTGTTATTTTGCTCCGTAAATATTTGCTTATAAGAGTGGTAAATTTTGAAGTTTTCCAGTCAAGTCATATATCAATTTTGAGCTTGTCAAATCAGCTTTCTAGTGGTGGAATTAGAATTTAAATCGGTCAAGAATTGTTGGAAATATAAGCAATAATATTTCAAAAACCGTTACGGTCCCTGACCTACGACAACCCGCGCATCGCTCGTTGCTGTGGTGTGACGCTGTGAGTCACCGTGCTACCCGCTCCCGCTTGCACCTCGCCGCGCGCCGCCCGCCCGCCGCCCGAGCTATTAGCCTACGATGACGTCGCGTGAGTTCGTGTGCGCGGGGTGCCGGGGCGCTATTGAAGATGGAGGCGCTTTTATGCAATGCGTCAAATGTAAGCAGCTTTACGATCTTTTGTGTGCTAATTTCACTCAGGACAATTATTTATCGCTGTCTTCTGAATTCCGCAAGACTTGGTTATGCGAGGAATGCCGCAGTAAAATACCCAAGGGCGATAATTCAGGCACACCCGTTCGGCAAGTACAGTCGATACACGAATTAAGCATTGTAAGCGATTGCGCCGATACATCTATGTTCAGCACGGACAATGTCACCGTTCGACCAAAGCCGAGGCAGGTTCAAACTACAAGTACCAACAATGCTATTGATGGCATCCTGGATTCTATTCGTACTTCGGTTACCCAGGAGCTGACGGATATGCAGAGTGAGCTGGAGGTACGTTTAGTGTCCAGGATAAGTAAACTGCTGTCGGACCACTTCGCGAAACTAAAATCGGAGGTATTGAATAGAGTCAACGAACTATCTGTAAACATGAAAGAGATTGATACCAAACTGGATAGGATTAACTGTCTCTACACTCCTGCCCAGCCTGAACCTGTAGTTCTGACTCAGTCCAGGCGCTCCACCGCCAATTCCGGCCTTCAGCATAAGCAAAGTGCCGGGGAGGCGCGGCCCCCGAAATCTGATCAAACCGGCAACATTCGCAGACTCCAGGATACGCAAAAGAAGGATACTTTGCCTGGAAACAACAAGAGCGCGGTGGTCCAGTCGGCTTCTCCGTCTAACTTGAATACGGATGTTGAGGAGGACATACCGGGGGAATGGGTTGAAGTCAAACCAAAAAAACAGAGAGCTTCAGTGACAGGAGTACTTCGAGGAACCGCAGCGCCAGGCGTCACATCTCTGCGAGCGGCTGAAAGGTGGAGATACCTGCACTTATATTATGTGGTTGAGGGTACACCATCAGAAGAGGTACGGGCTCATCTTGTTTCTATCTGCGGAAGTGACGTCTGCACTGTGGAAGAGTTGAAGTCAAGCTTCCATTAGGATTAGCTTTACCCCAGCCCTTGTCTTCTTCTATTGAAGGATTAGTTACTGGTCCTAACTGGAATTGGCGTAAGGCTGATTTTCAGGCACTATATGCGGCGTTAAATGATTTGGATTGGTCTGATCTAATGACTATTACAGATGTGGACTTAGCAGTTGACTGCTTTTACTCTAAATTGTATGAAGTGATAAGTTTGTACGTACCAAATAAGAAACAAGTTTCAGGGTGCAACAAATATACTTATCCTAATTGGTACACTCCTGAGATAATATATAACATAAAAAATAAATATTTTCACTTGACAAGATACAAATTAGAGGGGCAGGATCAAAAGTCAAAGTCAAAATTTCTTTATTTATATAGGCATTAACATGCACTTATAAATCGTCATTGTATTAAATAAATAAGTAATTCTACCACCGGTTCGGAAAGCCGATTCTATCGAGAAGACACCGGCAAGAAACTCGATAGTTACTCTTTTTAACCGATTATCACATAAACTTGTTTAATATAATTGTAATTGCCATGTCGTACAGTTTCAGTATGTCACAGTATCAAAGAGAGAAAAAAAAACCTTATACTACAATTACTGTTAATAAAAATCATAAAGAAACAAAACAAATCAATAAAATAACTACAACAATTCCAACCTGCATGACATAGCTTACATAGAGTAGAATCTTAATACTATATGACTGTATTACAACAATAAATTAAAATACATTATTTGAATATTAATAAGAACAAAAGTTCATAAAAAATGTCAATGATTAAAATAATTTATATATTAGAAAATTTTTATTGCAAATGTCAAATTTTAGTTAACGCAATTTGTCCAAGCATTTTTATCATTAAAATAGTCTTCTACTTTATAGTAGCTCTTCATAATAAGACCCTTCTTAATACATTCTTTGAATTTTTGCAAGGGTAATTTAGTAATACTTACAGGTAACTTATTGAACATTTTTACTCCTAGTCCAACAAAGGAGCTATTAACTTTATTAAGTCTGAAATGTGAAATAGCAAGTTTATGCTTATTTCTAGTATTGAATCGGTGAGTATCTGATTTTTTAGGAATGTATTGTATATTTTTATACACATACATTAAGCAGTCTAGAATGTACTGAGAGGCCATTGTGAGAATATTATACTCTTTAAAACGATCTCTGAGGGAATCGCGTGGTTTGAGTTTGTAGATGGCCCTTATTGCTCTTTTTGCAATACAAAGATACTATCAATATCAGCTGCTGATCCCCATAAAAGCATGCCGTAGGATAGAATACTGTGGAAGTAGCTGAAATAAACTAATCTTGCCGTTTCAACATCAGTCAATTGTCTAATTTTTTAACAAAGAAATGTTTAGCTACTATAGATGTAAGGTTAAAGTCTTAATTGACAACGCGTATAAGCAGCACCTTAAACTGACACAGCAGAATATTGTTAAAGATCCAGTAAGTTTTTGGGAATATGTTAAGGACAAAAAGAAAAAAAGACGTCAAGTAGAATCTTTTAGCTTTATGGGTAATGAAGTAACAGGTCAGGCAGCAGCCGATGCCTTCGCGGAATATTTCAGCTCTGTGTTTAAAGATAAGAAGCCTCTATTGGACTATATAGAAGCTGAAAACGGCAAATAATAGAGTAGACTCTTTATTTGTCTCGGTGCGAGAGGTGGACGACAGCGACTTTAAAAAGGCCGTGAAGCGCCTTAAGCCGCGTTCAGCTGCTGGCCCTGACGGTATTCCTGTTTTTTTGATAAGGGATTGTGCATCAGCTCTCCAGGCCCCATTGCTTTTAATTTTTAACTTATCCTTGAAAACGGCTAAGTATCCGGAGAAGTGGAAAGTGACCAGGGTGACACCAGTTCCAAAAGGCGAAGCCGGGAACGATGTTTCAGCTTTTAGACCAGTGGCGGTGCTTGCGGCTTCAGCAAAGCTATTTGAATCAGTGTTGAATCAACGTATAAGCAAACAAATTGACTATAAATTGCAAGACAGTCAACACGGGTTTCGAAAAAATCGTTCTACTTGTACAAACCTCATAGAACACGTTGACTATATCTGTGCTGAAATAGACGGCAGTCGACAGGTGGACTCTGCTTATTTTGATTTTCGAAAGGCTTTTGACTTAGTGGATAATGACATTTTATTGCAAAAATTAGCGAAGGTGGGCTTCACTCCACAGTTACTTAAATTTTTTGCTAGTTATTTAGGTAATCGTCGTCAATTCGTAAGGGTGGGCGGATTTGAATCCAACGATTACTTCACTAGATCGGGGGTAAGTCAAGGAAGTACGCTCGGTCCAACACTATTTTTACTTTTTATAGATGACTTATCAGATAATGTTAAATTTTCCAAAAGCCTTCTTGTTTGCAGATGACTTAAAATTAAGTCTAGGAATAGGAAATAGTACGGATACCCTGTCTCTTCAACAGGATATAAATGCAGTTTCGGAATGGAGCAGAGATAATCTTCTACCTTTTAATAAGACTAAATGTAAAGTTATAACATTTTCAGTAAAAAGGAATCCTACTATTGTTGACTATATGTTATATGACGCGCCTTTGGTTAGAGTTGATGACATACGTGATCTAGGATTAATGTTGGACACAAAGCTTGACTTTCATAATCACATAATAACTATTTGTAAGTCGGCTAGTAAGACTCTAGGATTTGTTATGAGGACTGCTGCAGATTTTGACGATATTAGGGTGGCTGTAACTTTGTACAACGCGTATGTCCGTAGTAAATTAGAATACGCAGCAGTTGTATGGGAACCGTACCAAAAAAAATATGTTGTCCATATAGAAAGGATCCAGCGTAAATTTGCTCGTTGGCTTTTCAAAAAACGAAATGGGTATTACCCTTACCTATATCCATCTGCATTTATCTTAGGTATGGTAGAATTGGAAACTCTGAAGGTCAGAAGGGTAATGGCAACCTTAAGACACTATCTGTCTGTCATTCACCATAGACTAGACGGTCGATTGGTTTTAGAGGGGCTAAAGTTGTTGGTGCCCAGAAGATTGGCACATAATGGGGAAGGGACAGTGGCTCCTCGTCGTGGACCCCGTCTCCTGCAGAGACCAGTGACGCGAACGGAACGGGCGGCATTTGCGCCTACTAATCGAGCATTGCGTCTCATTGGGGACATACTCGCTCAGCACGATGACATGGACATATTTGCTGACAGTCTAATGTGTTTATTGACATCATTTTATCAAATAATTGACAAAACGGTAACATTTTAATTCCCAATTTGATATTTTAATTCTTTTGACATTACATTGATTATTCCATTGACATTATTATTATACCATTGACTTTTTGATTATCGTTTGACAATTTTTTGACATTTTGAATTTTTTTTTTTTGTGTTTGCATTATGTTTTGTTATGATATATATTTTTTAATTGTGTTTTTATTATTTGTAATTAATTTTAATTTGTGTACATCTTCTGACATATATGTGAATTTAAATGAATTGAATGATGTGATGTTAAATTTAAACTTGTGTGCGTGTTGGAATTATTTCTGTAAGCCATAAGTATGCTGTAATAAATAAATAAATAAATAAATAAAAATCAGGCTATCATATCCATTTGCTTTCGTTTTGTTTTTAGTTTTTTAAAAGCTAAAAATTATTGAATGAAAATCTTTGCAATATTTGAGCTCAAAGATCATTCCAACACATAATGGCATGAGTCTGGTAGCTCGGACCAAGAGGCTTAATTCCTCTTTTCTGCCTTGTGCCATTAAGGCATGGAATGCCCTTACAGCTCTTCAGGCGGGGTGTGAAACGGCTTTTAAGCAGGCCTTCAGGGTGGATGCGACAGGCTCAATATGGTCTTTTATGCCTGTCGACCTCATATGTGGATCTCACTACCGCTTCCATCAGGTGGAGTGAGGTCATCTTGTTGGCCTTTTATAAAAAAAAATTAAAATTAGCAACTTAACCTACCTATATGCCTTGCATTGAATTGAATCCTCACGTCTATATCAGCTGGATCAACATGCTTGGCGACCTGGACGAGCTGGCGTTCGCGCTGACGATGCCGCCGGAGACCCCGGCTGGGTTCCTGTTCCCGGAGCACTGCTCGGGGCTGGTGAAGCTGCTGCCCGGCCTCAAGGAGCTGTACGTGTCCCAGGTCACGTGGAACAGGTGAGGAACGACAGCTGGGAGGGCATGATGCCTCTAAGCTTGCTTGGTTATGAAGAATAAATAATTAAGTAAATATTACACAACGTCACATACATTGTTCTGATTCCGTGACAAGTAGCCTAAGCACTCGGTTACAGATATCAGAATCAACAGTGGATACACAAATATACTTAAATATAATTAATAATACACCCAGTCAGGTAAGAAATACCGATGTTCGTCACACAAATATTTGTCCCGGGTGGAATCGATCCCACGACTCTTGGAACCGCCAGTTAGTGTTCCCAGGGTCACTAACCACCGTTCCAACGAGTCAGTCAAAACGAAACTCCTGGGTTTCTCTTTAAAATTGGTGTGACAATAAATGTAAACAATGATCATCTCAGCCTATTGCTGTCCACTGCTGAACATAGACCTCATCCAGAACTGTCTAGCGCGACCGGTCTACGGCCACATGCATCCAATAAAACCCAGCGATTTTCACCAGGTCGTCGGTCCAACAACTGTCCAATCTTCGTGCTATGTGGCCGGCCCGTTGCCACTTCAGTTTGCTAATCCGACGGGCTATGTCAACAACTTTGGTTCCTCTACGGATCTCCTCATTTATGATTCGGTCACGTGAAGTGCCGAGCATAGCGTTCTGCATAGCCCTCTGTACGACTTTGAGCCTTTTAGAAAGATCCTTAGTGAAGCACCATGTCTCAGTGCCGTAGGTCATCACTGGTAACATACATTGGTTGTACACCTTTGTTTTGGGACACTGAGGTATTTTAGACGAGAATAAGCTGTGCAGTATCACGAACGCTGCCTAGCCGTGTTAGATCCGCCTACTGACCTCTCTCTAAATTGGACTTTCCTAAACGGCTCGCTTGTTCCTGATTCAATATGGTTCGTTGGTAAATTCTTATGAATATTTCTGTGCATTACAGCTACCAGTCGATGCTGCGGTTCCAGAAGATGTACGTCCTCCGGTATAAGATCGCGCCGGGCAGCAACCAGACCATCCCCGGATACAAGATGGCGCTGTCCTCCTACCCCGCCTTCGTACAAGTGAGATACTTGGATACCTTCTGCTTTCTTTCAGGCTTTTTCTCTCGTATCAATTATATCTTGGGGCGGCCTATGTAAAGCAGCAGACGGAAGTGGGCTGATGTTGATCGGCAAGGCCAGAAAAGCAACGGTGACTTTTAGTCAAGTAAAAATTTAGATAGTTCGTTTCACAAGTAAATTTAGATGTTAAGCTTCATCGGGTGTGTATAACTCATAACCTTGATCTAAAACTTGCCTCATCTTAGTTATTAATGTATACTTTGTAAATAATAACTACAATAGTCTTTCCGAAAAATATTGTTTAAATAATTTTTGTGGTTTACCCTATAGTAAGTGGCTCAATATTGAATATGGAAGGTTACTCTAGGTGGGTTAATAGGACGTTAGGTAGGAAGGTTAATAATCCAACCTAACTGGTTTGTTGTATATTCAGTCGACGGACGACTTCTACATCATATCGTCGGGTCTGGTGGCGGCCGAGACCACCATCGGGAACAGCAACCGCACGCTCTTCCACCACGTGCACCCCGAGGGACAGGTCAGTGCAAAGGACACAGGAAACATTTTATTTCCTATTCAAGGAAGGGAGGGAATGGATTTTAAACACGTCTTACTTGTTTAAATTGATACCATTCAAGAAAACATAACAAAAACAATTTAAAAAAATCTGTCAAAATGGTTTATGTGTCAAAAGCAATTTATTATCCGCTTATAAATCTTTAATTTGCATAGTACAGGTATTTATAATACAGATGTTTAAAAGAAAATTATAATGGTGATACCGTATTCAGTCTTACTGTCTTACGTAATGGCCTGCAAATGTTAAAACTAAACAATCATAATCTCTTTTGATTTGTATTCTGGAATCAAAAACGCGGACAAGCACCCCAGTCTGTATTGGGTTCCTGAAAATGCGAAAAATTATAAATATTTTATAGTTTATCTAGATGACATTATGTTATTAGATAATGGAGTACGCGCGCGCGATGGTGGCCAACAGGTTGGCCACGTCGGGTGCAGAGTGGACCAGCATCTTCCGGAAACACAACAGCGGCACTTATAACAACCAATGGTGAGTAATATTATTTTATTAGCTCAGACCATCTCACTTTTATTTTTCCGATTCTGAGATAAGAAGTTAATAAGTGATTTTTTTAGAATTTTACCTGGTGTTGGGTTTCTATTACAAAAATAGGGAAAATAAGCATTGAGAAATATGAACTTCGGTTGTGTTGTTTATTTTTCTATTTAATTATTTGTGTATTCCACAGTTGTATATTAATAACCGTTTCGGATATAATATGATAGAATCGATGGGGGCTCGCTATTCTGCTTGTACTGTTTTACCGTAACTCGTAACTAGTTCTTCTTATCGTATGGTTGATGAATAACCTGGTGTCGGAGTTTTTAAACCGTCCGCAGGCCTCTGACATGGCTCACACACCGTTGAAAAATTTCTCAGGTGTGCTGGTTTCCTCACGATGTTTTCCTTCACCGTTAAAGCGTCGAATGATGGTACATATGAATTTCAAATTTGAAAAACACATTGGTACCTGGCGGGGTTTAAACTGGCGACCTCTCGCATGGCAAGCAACGACCTAAACCACTCGGCCATCGACGCTTTTTTACTAGTCTCCGACCGACACTGAAGCTACTGCATTCGGTTTCGGTTTCGGTCGGATACTAAAGGTAACATAAGTGCTCGCGAGCTGTGGTATAACAGATCCTATTGTCTCGGGCAGGTACATAGTGGACTACAAGCGGTTCCGCCGGTCCCGCCCGGGCGTGCGCGGCGCCGTGAAGGCGGGGCTGCTGTGGGTGCTGGAGCAGCTGCCCGGACACACCGAGGCCGCCGACCTGTGAGTGCCGGGACCCATACACTAGGTGAAGGCTGCTGTGGGTGCTGGAGCAGCTGCCCGGACACACCGAGGCCGCCGACCTGTGAGTGCCGGGACCCATACACTAGGTGAAGGCTGCTGTGGGTGCTGGAGCAGCTGCCCGGACACACCGAGGCCGCCGACCTGTGAGTGCCGGGACCCATACACTAGGTGAAGGCTGCTGTGGGTGCTGGAGCAGCTGCCCGGACACACCGAGGCCGCCGACCTGTGAGTGCCGGGACCCATACACTAGGTGAAGGCTGCTGTGGGTGCTGGAGCAGCTGCCCGGACACACCGAGGCCGCCGACCTGTGAGTGCCGGGACCCATACACTAGGTGAAGGCTGCTGTGGGTGCTGGAGCAGCTGCCCGGACACACCGAGGCCGCCGACCTGTGAGTGCCGGGACCCATACACTAGGTGAAGGCTGCTGTGGGTGCTGGAGCAGCTGCCCGGACACACCGAGGCCGCCGACCTGTGAGTGCCGGGACCCATACACTAGGTGAAGGCTGCTGTGGGTGCTGGAGCAGCTGCCCGGACACACCGAGGCCGCCGACCTGTGAGTGCCGGGACCCATACACTAGGTGAAGGCTGCTGTGGGTGCTGGAGCAGCTGCCCGGACACACCGAGGCCGCCGACCTGTGAGTGCCGGGACCCATACACTAGGTGAAGGCTGCTGTGGGTGCTGGAGCAGCTGCCCGGACACACCGAGGCCGCCGACCTGTGAGTGCCGGGACCCATACACTAGGTGAAGGCTGCTGTGGGTGCTGGAGCAGCTGCCCGGACACACCGAGGCCGCCGACCTGTGAGTGCCGGGACCCATACACTAGGTGAAGGCTGCTGTGGGTGTAAATCAAAATAGGATCAAATTACTCCAAAAGTCGTAGTGCAGCTCGCTCGGACATAACTTGACTTTTCGTAACGCAGCTCGCTCGGACATAATAGGCGAGACGACTAAAAAAATATAATTAGTCCGTTATTTAGATTATTTAAAAATATTGTACACGTATTTTTTATTTTGTTTCACAAACAAGAAATAGTGCTTAGAAGTTTCGTATGACGTCACTCTTAGATACAATCTTTGCGTAACTGAACGTCACAAGCCCCCACTCCAGAAGTTTGATAAGCTATAATTTTGTCATTTTTCAATCAATTGGAAAACAAAAAAAAGGGGCCCATATTTTTGTATAAACTAACTTACGGACTTTAGTCCGTCCGTCTATTTATAGAATAATAAGATTTTGACCCAGTCGTCACGCCTATTCACTAGACGAAGCTGTATCAATCCTTACATATTTTTTCTGACTTTAAAAAATACACATAAATCAGATTCAACATCTACTTCTTTCTCCACCTCCAGGACGGACGTGCTCCGCAAAACCTCGTACTTCCCGTCGTACAACATCGCGTACTTCCCGCGCATGTTCAACCTGAGCGGCGGCAACGAGCGCGTCGCCGCGTTCGGCGACTGGTTCGGATACCACACCAACCCGCGCGCCAAGATCTTCCACCAGAAACAGGTAACCACCAGGGTGGTATCAGTACACTAGGGGCACCATGTCAGAGGCCTACGGGCGGCTTAATAACTCTGACACTAGGTTGTTCATCAACCATACGATAAGAAGAAGACTAGGGGCACCGGGTCATTGGGGCGCTGATACAGGACCAACCTGCCAAGATATTCCACCAGAAGCAGGTAACCACCAAGGTGGTATCAGTACTCTAGGGGCACCATGTCAGAGGCCTACGGGCGGCTTAATAACTCTGACACTAGGTTGTTCATCAACCATACGATAAGAAGAAGACTAGGGGCACCGGGTCATTGGGGCGCTGATACAGGACCAACCTGCCAAGATATTCCACCAGAAGCAGGTAACCACCAGGGTGGTATCAGTACACTAGGGGCACCATGGCCTACGGGCGACTTAATTACTCTGACACTAGGTTGTTCATCAACCATACGATAAGAAGAAGACTAGGGGCAGGGTCATAGGGACACTGATACAGGACCAACCCGCGCGCCAAGATCTTCCACCAGAAGCAGGTAACCACCAGGGTGCTATCAGTACACTAGGGGCACCATGTCAGAGGCCTACGGGCGGCTTAATAACTCTGACACTAGGTTGTTCATCAACCATACGATAAGAAGAAGACTAGGGGCACCGGGTCATTGGGGCGCTGATACAGAACCAACCTGCCAAGATATTCCACCAGAAGCAGGTAACCACCAAGGTGGTATCAGTACTCTAGGGGCACCGGGTCATTGGGGCGCTGATACAGAACCAACCTGCCAAGATATTCCACCAGAAGCAGGTAACCACCAAGGTGGTATCAGTACTCTAGGGGCACCATGTCAGAGGCCTACGGGCGGCTTAATAACTCTGACACTAGGTTGTTCATCAACCATACGATAAGAAGAAGACTAGGGGCACCGGGTCATTGGGGCGCTGATACAGAACCAACCTGCCAAGATATTCCACCAGAAGCAGGTAACCACCAAGGTGGTATCAGTACTCTAGGGGCACCATGTCAGAGGCCTACGGGCGGCTTAATAACTCTGACACTAGGTTGTTCATCAACCATACGATAAGAAGAAGACTAGGGGCACCGGGTCATTGGGGCGCTGATACAGGACCAACCTGCCAAGATATTCCACCAGAAACAAGTGCTAGGAATAAAGGAGCTCGCTAATGACGGCTTGGATAAGGAACTTTATGAGGATTGTTTAGAGGCGACAAATCACAAAGAGGGTGATAACTTATAATGGACACTGAGAAAAAAGGGGTCGCTGAGTCACTAATGACGGCTGATTATCGAGAGGTCGCCAGTTCAAACCCTGCCAGGTACCAATGTGTTTTTTCAAATTTGATATTCATATGAACCATCATTCGACGCTTTAACGGTGAAGGAAAACATCGTGAGGAAACCAGCACACCTGAGAAATTTTCAACGGTGTGTGAAGCCATGTCAGAGGCCTACGGGCGGTTTAAAAACTCTGACACCAGGTTGTTCGTCAACCATACGATAAAAAGAAGAAGCTGATTATAAAAGGAACTTTGTAACTAAGAAGTAACAAATCAAAATGTGACTAAGAGGCGACAAATCATAAAGGGGCGACAACTCTTAATGGGCGCTAAGAAAGAAGGGGCGCCGAGTCACTAATGACGCCTGATTAGATAAGGAACTTTGTGACAAAGAGGCGATAAATCATAATGGGGCGACAAATTACAACACGGCGACAACTCCTAATGGGCGCTGAGAAAGAAGCAGCGCCGAGTCACTAGTTTTTTTTTTTATAATGAGCTAACAAGATGACCTCACTCCACCTGATGGTAAGCGGTAGTGAGATCCAAATATGAGGTCGACAGGCACAATTTGACCACATACCATACCATAGTGACTTATATAGGGATTTTTTAAAGGTTTTTTTGATAGATATGGGGATTTCAGAGAAAGGTTTTATATAAAATATACCCGGGTCAGTAGTCATTTATATTAATATCACCTTTTGACCTTAGGCCGAGATCCAGAACCTCCGCGACATGTACTACACGATGCGGTACAACGACTTCAAGCACGACCCGCTGGCGCGCTGCGCGCAGTGCGACCCGCCCTACAGCGCCTGCAACGCCATCGCGGCGCGGAACGACCTCAATCCGGCTAATGGTAACATCTGGGCTTTATCTGGATGCAATACCTGTAAACAGTGGGTGCGTTTAGCCGACACACAATCTTGGCAGCACAGAAAGAAAAATGGCGATTGCTGAGTAGCATAGGCTGACGCGGCTGAGGAATGCTAAGTGGCGATATTCAGATTGATTGATTGATTCGTCATATGGCGGAATATTCAAACGTTAACAGCTAACTTCACTTCTCTCATTTCCGCTCAGGATGGTTCTGGCCGATACTGTAGTCAGAATTGTCGAATGCTGTTCAGCACTCTCAGATTCTGACCAATCTGTCTGTCGGCCAAACGCACCCAGTCTGTTTTTTGAACGAACTTTTGACATTTTGTTTTTAATGTCTATAATTAGAAAAATGTTACATTCACTTGTTGTATCTACTTAGTTCTATAATTTCCATTAAAGCAAGGCAAAGCGGCTACTGTATCTGAGTATTGAATGGGGTGGGTTCGACAGAATACGGGTCCCGCTGACTTAATCCGGCGGGTATGCGGCTAATAAAAAAAAAATAATGTAAGATTTTAGACTTTCGCGTTCCATTACACTAAAAATTAGTATTTATGGGTCTGCACGTGATATCAGGAGTAGCAAATACATCGACCGGGTACCAATCATGGTCGCGAGCGAATTCTAAACGTCGGGCAGAGTACTCCTGATATCACATTAGACCCATAAAGACTAAAAAAACAATGTAATTTGTAGGTATTCAGAAAAATATATTTTTACTGTACGTGACATGATGACTGGCATCTGTGGGGCTACCATGAGTTTATAACTTACGCGCTCGATATCGCCTACGTAAATATGTCTATGAAAAACTTGTACAGCGCCGCCTGGTGGTTACGCGAAGAACTACAATCGGCCATATGCAAAAAACAACTCGATAGGTTTTTAACGTACGTAAGTTTACGATAGCCAACTCATGGTAGGCCCTCTGTTGGTAAATACCAACCTAATCGAAGACCCTCCGCCCCCCCCCCTCAGGCACGTACCCGTTCCGCGCGCTGGGGCACCGCAGCCACGGCGCGACGGACGCCAAGGTCACCAGCTCGCGGCTCCGGCGCGCCTTCCAGTTCGTCGCCGTGGCCAGCCCTACGCACAACGAAAAGCGTGGGATACCGCCCTTCCAGTGAGTGCTTTGTTTTTATGGGGTGAGCCATCCGCTCCCCCATATGTCCGGGGATGATCCAAGCCGTGATTGTAGGCAGATAGGAAAAAAAACAGTTTTGTTTTTGCATTTTTTTCCTCTTCGAGTTTGTCACTAGGACTAGGGTAGGCAAATTGGGCAAGGTATTTATTTTGCGAAGTAAAAGTCATGTGTTTCTATTCAATCTGCCAATACCCAAACTTAAAATAACGTAATGCCTACCTTAAAATTCGACTCTAACCACAGGCCTGGCTCTAAATCTGTAGTTTTTCTGGTATTATTCGACTCTACCCCACTAAACCCCCCCACTGTAAACCCCACCCCAGCCGCACCTTTTGCTTTCAGTGGAGGGCCACTTGGTGGGGCAAGGAATAATCATTTATTTTGTGTAGTTTTGACTTGACACAGGCAACCATTCTAACGCAGACCGGATTTTGACAAACGCGGTATACATAGAAAGAAAGAAAGAAAGAAAGAAAGAAAAACATTTATTGACCACGACTTGAGGTAACAATGACACATAGAATATACGTATATGTTTTTTCAGATGGAGTGAATTCGACTTAGGCTCCAAAATCTCGCATGTGGGCCACCCCGACCGCTGGACCTTCCCGCCCGTGCTCCACCTGTGGGAGTGGGCCTGAACCTCCCACGATGTGTAACAGCCATTGAGTAAGTATATCCGTATCATCAGCCGATATACGCCCCCACTGTTGGGGCACGGGCCTACCTTAAACTAGCGCGATGAGGCCTTGGCCCACGCTGGCCAAGTGCGGGGCTTGATCTGGCTACCTCTCGCATGAATAGCTAACGCCTGGATGGGGGCCGGTAGTGATCAAACACTATCGGATCGTTTGTCCACATTTCTTTAAACAAATATTATACAGAAATGTTGCAGATGGCAATTATATTTTAACCGGTAGGGGCGCCACCCGTCACACCCGTGTGTAAGCCGTGTGTACCCGGGTAAAATTCTCCAACAATTCTTCAATTGTTGAAAAAATTATCTTTGATGAGACAACACTCGGGGTACCTCAGTTGATTTAGAGTATTAAGACGTGATATCAAAAGACCGGCTGTTCGAGTCCCCGTTCAGGCGGGTCCATTATTGCGATTTTTTTTTCAATTTTAAAATTGATACTAGAGCTTTAAATATCAAATAATAATGTCTTTATTACTCTATATTTTCCAGGGACTACTAGACTGGACTATGGATGCAGGTGGAATTGGATCGCGACATTTGGACGAGCCATTTCCTGGATGAAATGAGGAGATTCTTGGTCTGCAGCCCTTTATTGGATGTGATAAAGTTGATCTAAATTAATGATAACTCTTTATACCTAGCGAACGGTAAAAGATGTAAATATGTAAACTAATTGTGTAAAGGAGTGGCGAGGAAAACCAAATAACAATAATTTCAGTAATAATAGTATATTATCAATTGTTTAAATACTAAGTTTTTACATTATTTTGATAAATAAATCAAGTTTACAAGTTGCGTGTTTCATTTTCTACATCAAACAGCATTATAAGCTTTTATATACATAGTTCTGATAAGAGAACTGAGAGCAAATCAATCATACAAATTCATTTTGTAATTATATTCATCATTACATATTTTCTTCTATTAAATTTCTCTAATAGGCATTAGAACTTTATTAATGTAAATAGTTCTTATCATGTGCTGCAACAATAGATCTATAAAAATTGCTATATCTTTGATTACCAAACAGTAATACAATTACAAAATTCAATCACTAAACCAGCATAACATTTGATATCTTCTTGACAATAATTTATTTATTTAAGAGAATACAACTCCCATACATATATGAATAGAACAGAGTTCCAAGAATCTTTACTCACAACAAAAATCCTACAATCTTCTATCAAAAATCTTTCTCTACATCAATCACAATGTCCACACCAAATCTTTTAAAAGTGTGATTACTACAAATAGGTACACACATGCAACAGATCCCTAAAGTTACTTCATTCGCCTACTTTTGCAAAAAAAAGCATGAAAATACAAACCATTTAACAATACCCTACATTAGGCTAGTTTCCTAAGTCTGATTTTACATAAAATTTCACAATTAACATTTACATATGGGTAGATCAATAACAAAAGTGAAATCGAAATTAAAATTTCTTACGAAATGTGACAATAATAGGCATTTGAAGTTAGGTGGGAAAGTCCAGTTTTAAAGTGCGAAAATTCAATAAAAATAGTATGCCATCTTATAAATTACAGAATTAGTAGTAGCTTTCACTATGAGAACATATTCGTAAAAGCAACATTTGATATAGCTGCTAAACAAAGCTCTTACGATATTCATACAGTATACAGAGGGGTGACGTCATAGCTCTATGCGACATTTGTATGAAGCGTTTTGAGCTCGCCCAAATGATGTGCTATTGAAACTGTAATATCTCCGGGAGTTATCCAAATATCAAACCATTCTTTTAACAGCAGCTTTGCAATTGTGTTGTTCATCCGTCTATGTAAAAATAAAAAAATAGGAAACTACCCTTTTCTGCTTTTCATTCAATTTAGCACAAAGATTTACATGAAAATTATGTTTGCCATTGTTTGTGCAAAACTGATAAATTCCCTCCTTCCTATGATCATGGGCTCTTCAGGTGGGGCGTAAAATGGTATTTAAGCAGGCCTTCATGGTAAGTGTGACAGGCTCAATAAGGTCTATTGTTGACCTCATATGTAGATCTCACTACCGCTTACCATCAGGTGGAGTGAGGTAATCCTATTGGCCCATTATAAAAAAAAATCTCATGATTATAAGTAAATAAACATCCTTATAGCAATGGAATGAGCATTATTTAAAACACTAAATAAAACATCAATGAAATTGAATAAACTAAGGAAGAGCAGAAGTTTTATAAAAAGAAACATTTCATATTGTCATGAATGGATTGCACATTTAACAAGTTTATAATTTACAATATACTTTTCTTACATTAAGAAATGATTTGTGTATAGTTATTTTGATTTAGATGGAGATTATTTATTAACATTGCCTGGTGATAAGTCAGACAGTTGATACATTTTCACTAGTTCTTCTACCCAGATCCACTGCTGTATATTTATATAGACTATTGTAGAATTATGTAAATGTATTGCAGTTTTTTTTCCTAACTGACATGATGATGGCTTAGAGTAGGCTTTTTATCATCACCAGACATGCGGGGAGTGGATGGCTCTCACCCCTAAATGTATTGTAGTAAATCTGCTCAGTAGAACTAGCAGGAATGTACCAGAGTTTACAAGATAACAGCTGTTGGTATTGCATTTGATAACCAGTACTCTGGTAAGCATGGTTTATTCCAAGGAGTTGAGCATTAACAGTTGTTTCAAAACCTTGGTCTGTGACGTCTCCCTGATCTCTCCCGCTAAAAACATTTCATCTACTACTGTGTACACCTGAAAAAGAAATATAAATAATGTGATGATTAAGTCACTGACCACTTTTGGTTACTTAGACACTGTTAATTGATTATTGTGGTTCTAACTAGCCCATAAATGAATCTAATATGATTGCTATTCTTTCAGAAAATATCACTTTTGAGAAATTCATTTGATTTATTTACTGTGTATAAAAACACAGCAAATAAAAATGGAAAGGCCCATGAAGGCCTGGCTTGACGTCGTAGTGGATGACATGCATGCCAACATGCCAACAAACTCTCCTATGAAGGATGCCGAAGACCATGTAAAGTGGAGAGATAGGAGTAGGAAAGCAGACCCCGGGCTCCGCAAGGATGCACCCGGGAAAACGCAGAGATGATAATGATGAATAACACAGCAAATATGACAGGGCTGTCCAAACCATGGTCCATGACTTGAAGCTTAAATTGGCGGAAACATTGGGTCTTTGATTAATTTAGTAATTTTTATTTTTCCTGGGTCCATCAAGTTTGGACAGACCAGGTTTTAAAGGAATTGTGCCAACATAAGTTTTGTAGTATGTATTACCAAATACATACTACAAAACTATCAGAAACAAACTGGTAACTATAGATACTCACCTTATAGAAGTTAAAGACCAGGTCCAGTTCACACACATTGTGGAAGTATTCGTTGAGCACCTCAACAAAATTGTGGATCGCTTCCAGGTAGCACAGGTTGTTGTCATTCACGTCTACGCATATGCAGAAGTACAGACCCGCGTATCGCCTGTATACTATTTTGAAATTACGGAACTGAAAATGTTATGATCGAATTAGACTTCATGATATTAAGAAAACAATTATTGATGTTCAAGTGAATCGTTTCTGAAGTATTTATAATTTGGAATATTTCAAAAAGCGATTAAATCAAAGATACGTATAAAGAATTGCACAGATTTCGATATCACAGTAGTTTGTTTTACCCACTTTTAGAATGACAACAAATCAATAACATACTTGTTCAATGGTAATTTTATGTACAATACCTCAACAAAATTGGTGTGTTTTGCGTCCCTGACAGTGACCACAGCGTGTACTTCCTCAATGAGCTTCTGTTTCTCGTCATCATCAAAATTCATGTACCACTTCGCTAACCGAGTTTTCCCAGCTCGATTTTGAATCAGAATAAAGCGAATCTGTAAGGGAAAATAAGGACGTGACAAATTCAAAAGCTTCAATATTTAAATTTGCGTTTAAAACCTTCAAAAACCACACATACCATTTTGTTAAATAAAATATTCTTTACGAAAGGAAATAGTCGGGTTCGTCGACGCCTCCCCTTTTTCAATTCTGACAGTTATCTGACACAGCGAGCGAGCGAATGACGTGCGATTCAAGAATTTTTTTTCAACTATGGTTACTACGACAAGTCAAGGAAAGGTTACTACGAGGCATAATCTTACAAAATAATTATATCATCCAGTTTTCTTTGGTAATTGCTAATTAATTTTCCCAATTTATCTGTTTTTTACGCTTTACACTATTCTAAAAAATTAATACTGTATTGTCTATGAATATTATTACTGTCTATGAAATACCGCAATCAATATTGCCACTTTATAAGTTTTCTTCCACATAGTAGAAATCAGGAGCCTCAATTGAGTGGTATTTTATTTCTAAATGTATTATGCTTTATATTAGAAAAACTATTCGGCTCATTGAAACTTATTTATTAACTTTGAGTATAGTAAATAGAATAAAATATAACAAAGGACCGAACATAAATAAATTCAACTTGTTCATCCAAATGGTTGTTATTTTATAACCTTTTATGGCAACGCAAATATTGAGTTGTTTTTCAATTTTCAGTGGATTTTTGACGTTGCTTCTACTTGCTCGCTTTTACTATCAAGTTTTCCTCATGTAGTGCTTAGGTTTTCCATAATGTGTCTAATTAAGTAGTTTTGTAGGAAAATACAACTTCAAATTTAAATGACGCCAACGAAGACCACAAAAACTGAAGTAGAAATGGTGATACGAAACCGAAAGACTGTGATGAAAGACGGGATCATGACAATGTCGGGGATCGGCGAGCCTTCGGTGTTCCACGCACTTGTGGTCATATTTTTGGAGTTTTTCGCGTGGGGACTGTTGACTATGCCCATAATATCAGTGCTGAACGCCACGTTCCCGGACCACACGTTCCTGATGAACGGCTTGATAATGGGCATCAAGGGCATCCTGTCGTTCCTGTCTGCCCCCCTGATCGGCGCGCTGTCGGACGTGTGGGGCCGCAAGTTCTTCCTGCTCGTGACCGTGTTCTTCACCTGCGCGCCGATCCCGCTCATGACGATCAACACCTGGTGGTTCTTCGCGATGATCAGCATCAGCGGGGTGTTCGCGGTGACGTTCTCGATAGTGTTCGCGTACGTGGCGGACGTGACCACGGAGGCGGAGCGGTCGCGCGCCTACGGGCTCGTGTCGGCCACCTTCGCCGCCAGCATGGTGATCTCGCCCGCGCTGGGCGCCTACCTGATGGACCGCTACGGCGAGGCGCTCGTGGTCGCCGCCGCCACCGCCGTCGCGGTGCTCGACGTGTTCTTCATCATGGTGGCCGTCCCCGAAAGTTTACCCGAAAAAGTGCGACCCAGCGGCTGGGGCCCGGCCATCAGCTGGGAGCAGGCCGACCCCTTCGCCGCCCTGCGGAAGGTCGGCTCGGATCGTACAGTGTTGATGTTGTGTGTGGCGGTGTTCCTCTCGTACTTGCCGGAGGCGGGACAGTACTCCTGCCTGTTCGTGTACCTAAAACTAGTGATGGGTTTCGGTGTGGTGCAAGTGGCGATATTCATCGCGATAGTGGGCGTGCTCAGCATCGCCGTGCAGGTGGTGCTCGGGTTCCTGATGCGCTCGCTGGGCGCCAAGCACACCATCATGGTGGGGCTGCTGTTCGAGATGCTGCAGCTGATGTGGTACGGGTTCGGCAGCCGCACGTGGATGATGTGGGCGGCCGGCGTGCTGGCGGCGCTGGGCTCGGTCACGTACCCGGCCATCAGCGCGTACGTGTCGGTGAACAGCCGCGCCGACCGGCAGGGCGTGGTGCAGGGCATGGTGACGGGCGTGCGCGGGCTGTGCAACGGGCTGGGCCCGGCCATGTTCGGGGTGATCTTCTACCTGTTCCACGTGGACCTGAACGAGGAGCACGCGCCGGCGGGCGTCGGCGGCGGGGCGGAGGGCGAGGATCACTTCGCGCGCGCGGTGCCGGGCCCGCCGTTCGTGCTGGGCGCGCTGCTGGTGATCTGCGCGCTGCTGGTGGCGGCGTTCCTGCCGGAGGAGGGCGGGCGGCGCGCGTCGCCGGAGCTGCGGCTGGAGGCGGAGCGCGGGCGGCGCGCGGCGGGCGCGCTGTCGCCGCTGATGGCGCCGGAGTCGGCCGCGCTCTAGCCGTCGGCGCGCGCCGCCCGCGCCGCCAGCGTCTGACTCTCGCCGCGGTGCGCCGCGGCCGCATTTACGACGTACCAAAGCTGACTCGAGTGAGCAAGTGAGTTGATTCTGTTCAGTTCGATCCGTTGCACCGTTACATTCCCGCGTCTCCAACGCTTGGTGTTTTTAAGCTTTACGATACGTTTTTGTAACTTTCGACTCGAAGTGTACATATTTTGTCTGAATAAAATCATAGAAATCATTTTAGAGTCGTCTATTTCGAGCGAGCATCACACAATATGTTTTCATGTATTGCTTTAGTTACCTACGACAGTGAGTCATGCTTTAATCATGAGCGGTGACACATTGGGAACTAGTTTGAGTGCAAGGAATCTGATAATGTTTGTTTGTGAGAAGCTGCCGATATCTAGATTGCTAAACAACACATGAAACTCATACTTACTATTAGGATATACATCAACTATGTCATAAGAGTTCATATTGTGACCCTAACTATGGTGTGATACTTTAGTCGAGGATTTAGTATGGCAGGTTACTTTGAAGGTACTGCCTGCCGTAACAGTAACTCCTATTTGCCTTGCTTTGATGTCTGTGTGGCAAGTTGTGAAAAATTAAATTATAAATCTGATCCAAGGTAGATTTAGGAGTTATCCAAAATGAATAAAAAAGTAATGCATTTGTATAAAAATGCTTTACAGCCAAATTTTTAAAGCTTAGTATGAGTGTGCGAGCAGACTTCAATGATTTATCACTTGCTTTAAATCTGTACAGGAATTATGATACATAGAAAAATAGGTAAATACAAATTTATTAGGTTGCACTTATGATATTTTATAGCATACCTACCTATATTTTCTATAATTTTTTTTACCAGTTCTCTGTATGCGAAGACACAATACAAATTTGATTGTCTTATAGCCCATTTAGGCTGTGGGACAGTGAACCTGAAAATATTTTATTATTGGTGTGAATACTTTCTGATATATGTATTAATTGCTGAAACATCGATTTGGACTCCTTAAACGTTTTAACTAAGTACCATTGTTTGCCATGATGCTTGGAGTGCACTTCAATTTCACTTCAGTGCCGGCGAATCACCTAGTGTTTTCACTTAACTACCATACCTATCTTAAAATTTCTAGCCCTATCATCATAAAAATAGTGACAGTTGAAGCAGTTTAATAGGCACCGTTTATATTAATCCAAATCTTTCTTTTCCATTATGTGGGTATTATTATGTAAATCTATCCTCACATATAGTGGTGGTTGTGTTTACCACATTTCTCTACCTGTCCTTACATGGTATTTTAACAGGGCTTAAATGCTTGTATCTTCATATTATAATCTAAATAACAATACAAAATACATTACAGAAAGAAGGAACAAAATATGCTCAATGTATATTAATTCTTGATGTAATTATGTAAATCCATTCAATGCCAACTCCATCTTTGTAGTAAATTATGTGGTTCATATAACTGAATTTCTGTAACTAATCTACTGTCAGTTTTAATTCCCTTTCCTAGTAACTTTAAACTGCACAGTTGGGGCCTAATGGTTTAGTGTTTTAGGCCTTGTAAGACAGCATAGAACAGACAAATTATATTTGACTAGCTTTCCGCCCGCGACTTCGTCCGCGTAGAGACGTTTAACGGGTAAAACATTACTTCCTTATAGCGCAGTCGGTTAAAAAGTAGCCTATAACCTTTCCTAGGCTCTAGACTATATCTGTACCAAATTTCATTTAAATCGGTCCAGTACTCTATGCGTGAAAGCGTAACAGACAGACAGACAGAGTTACTTTCGGATTTATAATATTAGTAAGGATACACATACACTTGATATATGAACATAGTTTTGGAACTCTGGTGCTAGGTATAGCGCCCGCCGCGGGACATAGTTTCAAGGTCAATCACAACAGTGCAGTTGTCTATCTGTCCGTTATAATTAACAGCCTTCGAAACGCGACGGTTCATTACAAAGTAGTCTTATGACGTCATTTTGGGTATTGCGATCATAACAATTGATGTCATAACTTAGCTGACTTACAGGGAAAAACGTAGATGTCTTTTGTAATGAACTGGCAGTGTATATTATATATTTTTCCTAACTGACATACGAGTATGGCTTGTAGTAGCCTCGTTATTATAACCGGACTTGCGGGGGAGCTGATGGCTCTCACTCCTAATACTGGCAGTGTATATGTCCATAACATATTGTAAGGGGGTTCCCCTTACAATATTTGAAACGCGTAGCATCTGTAGTTACTGAGATTCCTTGATGATTGATTGACATTTCACCTTTGTATTATTTAGATTCGCAAATTAATGTTGAGCCTTTGTGGCTCTGCCCTGTTTTTCAGTTTTGAACTTCAGATTGTTCGGAATAATCTTAGAAGTCCATCAGAATTGTAATTTCTCAAGTCTTGAAACATTTGGACTCGCTAACTTTCAGTCAATAATAAATGTTTCCCGTCCAACTTACGTAAGTGTGCTCATTTGCCGAAGATTTTTGCGACCACAATCTTTTTACATTTACATTGATTCCTATTTATTTTAAAAAACATAACCTTCAATGAACTTCGTAAATATTTTATGCAGCTGATTTATTTCAGGAATATTAAACTAAAATAGATAGTTGGTATGAATCACCGACCGATATGTTGCGTTGCTCGATGAATTTATGCGCTATCAATGTGTTCAGTAATCTAGCTCTCCACTCGATCGATTCGATTGGTTGAAAGCAATCTTTTGTTAAAACTTCACTTTGTATAATCGCACTCTTCATCAATAACGAGAAAGGAATATAAAAATATACTCGTGACCTCGGCGAAATCATCTGTAAGACTAAGATTTTGAGACCTTCTGTCAAAAACGAATCAGCGAAATCGGTTGAGCTGTTCTCGAAATTTGTGCTTAGCAACACATTCGGAGATTCATTTTCATACTTCTAGTGACCCGCTCTCGCTTCGATTCGGGTATACATATAATACACTAGCTTTCCGCCCGCGACTTCGTCTGCGTAGAGACGTTTAACGGGTAAAACATTACTTCCTTATAGCGCAGTCGGTTAAAAAGTAGCCTTTATCCTTTTCTAGGCTCTGGACTATATCTGTACCAAATTTCGTTTAAATCGGTTCAGAACTCTATGCGTGAAAGCGTAACAGACAGACAGAGTTACTTTCGCATTTATAATATTAGTAAGGACTAGAGACCCGCCCTAGCTTCAGGTATGTTATACATAAAAACCTTCCTCTTAAATCTCTCTATCTATATAAAAAACCGCATCAAAATCCGTTGTGTAGTTTTGAAGATTTAAGCATACAGACATACAGACGGGAAGCGACTTTGCTTTACTATGTAGTGATTTAATCGTGGTATAATATACATACATACATACATAAAATCACGCCTTTTTCCTAGATGGGTAGGCAGAACTCACTTCCAGCTATCCACTTTTCACCTCTGTGGGAAAGGTGACGTGACGGGTTGTGGACCACGTCGCCGCCATTCTGCCTTGTGCATTGTTTTAACAAGGTCATTGCGTTTCCACGAGTAGCAAGGATATATGACGGGGAAGGAAAAGGGGAGGAAGAATACTATCGCCTCGGATGATTTGGACTGAGTCGATAGTAGCTCGAGGAGCCGGGGTCGCTTACCCGTATACCGTTCACTAACCATCGGACAGATAGTTGTGACTGGTATCCCCTGACTGAACTGACTGGTATAATATTCACACGCCAATCGTTCGGAATCATTGCCTAAGTGGCCGTGGATGTCCACCGGAGACGATGGAAGAATTGATATTGTCCATCGCCGTCCCCTGCTCTTTGTCAATAGAAACAATTGTTTGCCGACACTATTTTCCGGCCTTTCAATTGGGTCAATAATATAAATGCGTATACACACGTATAAAACACTGATTGTTGAGTGGAAATGTTCTGGTCCTTGGAAAGTGAGCAAAATTGCGTGTTTTTGTAACTACTTCTTCTCAAATCTAATGCACTGTTATCAAGACATGCAATCGAACCATTTGATGATTTTACTGGAATCAAATTCCATAAATTAAACTTCCTACAAAATTTACCAGCTCTAGCATTAGAGCAACTCCGGAAAATCGTTAAGAAAACTCCAAATTTGGCACCGCATAAATGCTCTGTAGCAGATGTTTATGGTAGTAACGGCGGTGGGTATCAATTTTCCATTAGGCAATATCGTGTTTACGTTATTGCGCCAACGAATGCGTCAAAAAATTAAAGCATAGCCGACTAGCTTTCAGCCCGCGTCTTTATCCGTGTGATACTTCAGGCTATAAACATTACTCCTCTATAGTGAAGTCGCTTGAAATCTAGACTACCTCTGTACCAAGATTCATTTAAATCTGTTCATTCTTTTTGGTGTGAGAGCCATCCACTACCCCGCAAGTCCTGAAACGACGACGAGGCTACTCCAAGCCATCATCGTAGGTCAGTTAGGAAAAAAAGGTTCATACGTTTTGGGGCGAAAGAGTAGGTAACAAACATACGTACATCCACATACAAACTTTTGCATTTACAAGGAATATTCATGGCCCTAACTGCGGCGTATCTAACGCGCGCGCCGTACTCCTGGCACGCGGTCCCGCCACCCCCCATAAATCGCAACTTTACCATAGAACTCTGAGAAATATAGATTCATAATAATCGAGGCCACGGTGCTCAACGCGTCCGCCATCTCTGGCCATCGTGTGCATAATCTTCTTCTTATCGTATGGATGATGAACAACCAGGTGTCAGAGTTTAGGCCTCTGACATGGCTTCACACACCGTTGAAAAATCTCTCAGGTGTGCTGGTTTCCTCACGATGTTTTCCTTCACCATTAAAGCGTCGAATGATAGTACATATGAATTTCAAATTTGAAAAACACATTGGTACCTGGCGGGTTTGAACTGGCGACCTTTCGCATGGCAAGCAACGACCTTAACCACTCGGCCATCGAGTGTGTATAATGCCGACGTAGCATGCGCGGAATTGGTGCACTGTTGGCCAGAATTAAGAGGTTTGTTGACTTAGGTCGGCTTCAAACCTGTTACGGTGTGGTTGGGTAAGACTTGCGGGATCTTGTTTCCATATCGTCATTGAGTAAGGGCAGAGTGATGTTAGTTATGTTACCTTGCAATGTCACGGCGAACGAGACTGTCTTTCGAGTCGTAAGTCGGATCTATTCCTGACTAATACCAAAATATTAATACTACCGTTCCTATGCATACGAATAACGAATACAAAAATCGTTGGTATTGGTTTTTGGTATTATAAAGGAATAGATCGTAAGTCGGATGTGTGAGTTGTAAATCTTGAATTACTAAAAATTTTGGGTTTGTGATCTAAACTCTTTACTAGTTCGAAATCAGTTAATTTCCCAATAGTAGAATAATCGTTTATTTGGTAAAAAGCTTGATTTAAGTTGATAAACCTTCAAAATCAAGAACTCATTCAATATTAGCACAATATCTTGTTGGTTGGAAGATGTAAAAGTGGCTTGTTGGAACCCGTTTGAGGTCGGCATTACAATAATACTCGTGCAGATAAACTGCAAATCATCTGTAGCTGTAATTTGTACGTTTGTATTGTGTGCGAACTGACTAGGTCGTGTTAGGAGATGTTTTTATCAGATACCTATTCCCACTGTACCCATTTGCGAGATACGAGTAAGATGTAATTAGTCTATGATGAGGCCACTTGTTTTGTTTTTCGGATGACTCAATAGTTCCAGTTGTGGCGATTAACATCAATACATCAATATCTGATCAAATTAGTGTAATTGATTTTCCGTTTCTATAATTTTTCGTTCATTGAATGAACAGGTTACTCTATCTATTATCCACGAAATATATTATTTCGGTCTCTGGTGTCTCCATATCCTTCATCATGATCAGCCATTCTATATTCCTCACACGTGTAGACTGTAATCATATAGGTATATGTAAATGTATTAATATTCCAAATGTATCGTTACAAACTCAATTTACACAATAATGATGTTAGTACCACTGAGAAACCTTCCAATTTTTTTGCCCATTGTTGTTTGCGTGACGTCACAGACTGCAAGTTAAGTCGGGTTAAGGCCAACCGCGAAACAAGACCAGCTGTTGGCATTGACATTAGGAAGCTAGTAAGTAATGGCCGCCGAAACTTGGGGCACGGAAAAACTATCTAAGTATTACCGTGCTTGAGGCCAGGGATTAGCGAAACGGAAAAGTGTGAACGCGAATCATGCACGTGCGATATTATCTACTCAGTTCTTTTGTTGCATCAGCCAGTAAAATCCCGTTTGAGAATCACATTAAACTTTTTCGTTGATTACACTTTTGCTTCTGCTTCAATAATAGCATAAGATCCTGTAAATTTATTTTTGCAAATCAAAATATTTTGGTATCAACACTAATATTATGAAAGTGAAAGTAACTCTTTGTTCGTCTGTCGTACTTTCACGCCAAAACTATTGAAGCGATTTAAATAAAAATTGGTTACACAGAGTACTTTTAACCGATTTCGCTAAGGGAGTAAAGTTTTACGCGGTAATTATTGACCTCTGTCAAACAAATGGAAAGCTAGAATGTTATTAGAAATTGTGGCTGGGGGCACATAAATTTACATGGTTTTGTGTACTACCTACACTATATATAAACTTATGTGCCCCACAGCAGCAATGTGTCGTGATACCGATAGTGCCCGACGCTGATTTAATCTGTAAACAAGATCCAATTGGTCTAGCCAGTCTAGTGTATTCGTTTGGTTGGATATAAACACATAATATATGCCAATCCTTTGTATTTTACTAAGGTTTAGACTGGCTCAGTGGAACAGTGGTTAGTGGCCCAGGTTCGCTACCTACATTTCCAAGAGTCGTGGTTTCGATTTCCACCTGGGACAAATAATTATGTGTGTGACGAACATCGGTGTTTGTTCCGTGTCTGGGTGTGTTAATAAATATATTTTAAGTAAATTTGTGTATCCACTGTTGATTCTGATATTTGTAACACAAGTGGTTTAGCTACTTACCACCGGATCATGTCAATGTATGTGATGTTGTGTAAAAAAAACTATTAAGACAGAAGTGGTAAACATTTTAACAGCGAGTAAGGTTTTTTTGACAATAGATAAGGATTCTTACTTCCATAGTTAATGTTGATAATGAGAACGAATGACGTTTGCATATGCTTTATACATTTCAAGCCGCTTTCTAGAGCGGTACGGGGCTTCAAGGTCAGAGAGGACATGCCTCCGTGTTTTTATTGATTTTGACATTTAGCACACAGAAAAAAATATTACTAAATAAATCAAACAGAAAGACCCTAGTTAGAACCTATAGCCAAAATGTAATTATCGTTTTAGACAGAACAACTGAATATGGAATTCAAATCACAGTTATTTAACTTACAAGAGATGTTCTACAAAATAAAATACGGAAGGTAATCGCTTAGATGAAATGTGCACCAATATTTATAGTAAGCCTTTAAGTTTTCTATGAAAAGACAAACTTTTTAGATAGATCTTATCCACGAATACCTAATTAATTCGCTTTTTTATGACCTAAATAAATAAAATATTATTTAGACTCAATTCTCAGAACACTTGTCACAGTTTTCTAGATATTAGATATGCTGTGTGCTTCCTTCAAAGTATTTAAAGAAACCCTACGTAAAACTTCCACGAGTGTACAAATATTTCAAACTTGAACAAGCTTATCGCTATCGGAATCGATAAAACCTAGTCTAGTCCTACTTTTAATATTGTGTTTGAACTGTTAACAAATCGATGCCCCATTTGATTTAGCTTTTTCTTTAACTAAATAAAGTTTAATGTTTCAACGATAAGTCTCAGTAGTATTTCTGTTAGGCTACATTTTTGGTTAGATTTTTGCATACCTCCTTTGAAAGTAGACCAATTGGTGTTCGTAAATCATGCCGATAGTGCATCTGCAGCATTCCAATTATTGTAGACTAGCTTTCGGCCCACGACTTCGTCCGCGTAGAGACGTTTAACGGGTAAAACATTACTTCTTTATAGCGCAGTCGGTTAAAAAGTAGCCTATATCCTTTCCTAGGCTCTGGACTATATCTGTACCAAATTTCATTTAAATCGGTCCAGTACTCTATGTGTGAAAACGTAACAGACAGACAGAGTTACTTTCGGATTTATAATATTAGTAAGGATTAGTTATCTGCCCGCGACTCCGTTCGCGTGTATTCGTTTATATAATTCTCGTAATTCAATATTCTCTTATAGCATAATTAGTTAAAAATACCTAGCTTATTATATCTGATCTGTGCACCAGATTTTATTAGAATCGGTTCAGTAGTCATGCAACTCAGCGGTAAAAGCGCGATAGACTGTCAGACAGAGATTTTGCATTTATACATATTATAAGTAAACATTTAGGCGAATGTGAATCATTTTAAATTTTTTTATTTATCATAATGATAATAGACTTTCAAAGTAATTAAGTGTCCCAAAAATCAATTATAGTGCTTACAAAAATTAACTAGCTTACAAAATAATCGAAGAATCGATTACGAAATCCCCGATCGTTTGAGTCAACATCGCCGCGGCGGCAAGTGTGGCGAACATACACACGTTCGATAAGCGATATCACTGGCTTGTTGACTCACTTCTTTCCATGACCATCGCACGCTCCCCACGTGCATGCAATACCGATGCTACTCTTTATCTCTCTTTCGCCCTGGAATTGTGCCATCGAGGCTTGGCTGGGCTGAATGGGTCACAGAATTCAGGACTTTATTTGTCATCTTGAACTATGGTTATTGGTTCCATCCATTGAGACTTGAGTGTATAATATCACTATCACTAAATAGTATTAAACAAAGTCGCCTTTTCTGTCCCTATATCCCTATGTGCGCTTAAATCTTTAAAACTACGCAACGGATTTTGATGCAGTTTTTTCCAATAGATAGAGTGATTCAAGAAGTAGGTTTTTATGTGAAATTTAGTCGAAGCGAAGCGAGGGCGGGTCACTAGTCACATAATAAAGTAAACTCCAAAGTCATAGTATAAAGTAAAGTCACTTTCTCTGTCCCTAATGTATGTAACATTTTAAAACTAAACAACGGCTTCTGATTCCTTTTTTTTTTTTTTTTGAGAGATTTAGGGATTCATGAGGAAGGTTTTTATGTAAAATTCACCCTAAGCGTGGCCAGGGCATTACTAAGTACTACAGTAGAATTCCAAATTCACTTTACACTGTACAATATAGAGATAAGAACATTTATTAATGTATCCCTTTACAATCACAAAAACACTATAAAAAATAATTAGCGCTTAGCAACTATCAAAACCTGGAGAGCTATTTTATTTCATCATGACACAGTTCTCTTCAACGAGATCTCCTGCCATTCTATCCACCGTGCTAATTGGAGTAGTTATTGGATTATATGATATATGGAACATCATAATTTAAACACAGCCAGGAGTTACCCAACGCCACCGCCGGTGACCTATATTCTGATATATTGTCACGCAAAACTAGTGCTTGAGTTAATAAAAATTCCTTTTATGATCACTAGAATTCGATATCGCCTTCATCTTTCCAGTTATAAAAGGCGAAATGTACGATTATGACTCGGATTTTACTATGCTAGGGCCTGGGGATACGTGATCGGTGTAGGCTTACTTGGGAAACATACATGTACATATATAATATAAACGTAATATATTACTATAGCGCGAAAATTATGAAATTTTTGTTGGGAACATCGTATCTCCTGGAAAAGGTTTTGTAGCTAGTGTAATTACTGAATGTATGAGACTTTTGTGTAATGAATATAGTGTTACAGAGGCGAGGTAATTTCAGGCTGTAATCACTAATTACTTAGTTACTGGGCACGTTAGTTAGTAACATTTTCATGAAAAAAAAATCGAATTATTTGATGGTTATAGTAGTCGAATAATGTTCTTCATTCATTTACATATTGCTCCCTTATTATCTTCTCAACACTTGTTGAACCCTTGGAATTATTCAGTGTTATTAATCTTTTTTCACCTGATTATTATATTTTATCATCAAACGTTTGTCTTTTTAGTCATTTTTTTTAGTTATGCAAAGCACTTAAATATTAATACGAACTTTATTAAAATCCTGCGTAATAGTTGTGATCACATCACCAAAATACTCAATCTTTTAACACGCACATTGATCGGTTCGTGGTCTAATTTTGAAACATGTTTATTTTACCACTGTTTGTATTTTTACATACTCCTATTCTTTCGTTTTTCTACTCACCCACCTCTAAATTAATCAAATATATATTTAACAAACACTGTTACTAGTTACCGAGATTGTCTTAGGCCTTTAAAAAAAAGTAAGACAATGAGCCTCATCATCATCAGCCCATATACGTCCCCACGGCTGGGGCTCGGGCTTATCCTAAACTTAGGCGGTAAACCTTTATTAAGGCCTTAGTCAACCCCGCTGGCCAAGTGCGGGTTGGTTGACTACACAACCTAAGAATTTCTCCATAGGTGTGCAGGTTTCCTCACGATGTTTTCCTTCACCGTTAAAGCGTCGAATAATCGTACATATGAATTTCAAATTCGAAAAACATTTGTACGTGGCAGGGTAAGAAAATGAGCTTATCAATCGCCAATACATTGTGCTCAGCAATTCGCGCCAATAAGGCAATTTAGACAAAGAGTTTTCGCTTGTACCCCCACTGTATACATAGTATTTGCATAGCTGCTGAGTAATAACCATAGCCATTGTTCCGCCCACGTCACGCCTGTCTACGTCATTCACGTTGAAATACAGACGTCTATTTAATTCGCCTCAAGTTTTCTCAAACCTTAATAGAAGTATAGTTATCTAAGAATTCTGTTTTAAGAGATTTTGATTATTGTCTATGGCAAGATAATGTTCAACGATTCATTTTAAAACAGGTTTTGTCTATCTTGCTTTTTGGTCCATGAATACTCTCAAAGGACATTAACATAAAAATACATCTGCTTTAGTTTACCTTTCGCAATTGTGCTGACGACATTCTATCAGCTACTCTAGCAATCTTTAAATATATTTGTAATGTTTGCTTTACGCAAACGTTCAAGGGCGTTCGTTGACAACGCTTCGGCCATAGTTTCGATACTTAAAATAGTTCATGATCATAACTCTCATTTGGCAAATGAATTCGAGTCATTTCGGTTCTCGTTTGCGACGATGATTCTGTTTTACAATGGTGAGGTCGTCGCTCTGCGATACACTTAATAGGCAGTTACCGAGAGGGCATGCTCCCGAACTAAGTTGAAATAGGCTCGGTCATAATTCAAGTCTAGTTATGAACCTAATTTCAAAGTTTGGTTGGATCAACAACGCCGAATGTTAAGGTCGTGTTGAGTGACGTTGCATCGGAATGGAGGTAAATGCTCACTGTTGCTTTGATTACATCTAGATCCGGTTCACGGTCGAAAGATAATCAGCTGTGAATTATACATATTGCACATTAGTTATGCTAATCTCAGACGGCCATCATCCACTGCGTCCACTGCAATAAAAACTTGCTAATCGTTGACCATTACCGTACTAAAGAAGTGATCACAATCTTTTATCTATAAAGACAAGTGAAAGAGCGGGAAGAAAGGAACATCGAATAATATTTTTTTGGTTTTAGTTCTGTTTACCATCGCAGTCTTAGTTTATGACTAGACTTCGCGTGTCGCTGCATGTTTGTCACAGAATACCTTGAACTCGTCTTGTTTCTATGCAACGAAACACACCAAAACATACCATAAAGCAATAACAACCTTCAGAATTTGGTATCAAAACTGCATGTTAATAGTCTTACTACTGCACTTGAAGTAGGTACTTTTGTATTTAAACATGTTTATCTGAATTTACAAGTATAAAGCGACTCTCCTCTGTGTACATATTTGTTTGACAGTCTCGTTCATATGCTTTTTGGTGGCAAGCACCACGTAAGAAACGTGGTCTGGTCTGCCGGTTGAAATTCCAGATCGGGTCGAAATTGTGGAAGGTTTTCTGGTAGTAAAGAAATTTATCTACCCGGAAAACAACCATAGTGCTTGGTGTGTTCATGCACCTAATCACATAACGGTCATGTCTGAATGCCCACTGTATTAACAGAACTTAGTACTTAGGAATGGAGAGTATACTGTACATGTCTGCGTCACAAACGTGTGCACTATGATGATTTGACCTTTGCATTTGGCTAATCTCTTAACTGAATTTTTGCAAATTTTAAATCTAAACTGATTTAGCTATATAAACATTGCGAATGGTGATAAATCGACGCCCTGGACTTAGAAATAGTATACCCTTCTGTTTTATGAACCAAACAAAATCTCACTAAGTGGATAACCAGGCCAGCAGATGATCCAAGAGACCTAGGATATTTCCTTACCACAGATTGGCTCGTTATCCGCCCACAATCTATGTCTTGTGTCAACGCCATTTCTTTCTACTGGAGGCAATTTGCATCCAGACCTCCAGGCGACATTTATGAGGTCACCGTTTATCGTAAATTTCTTAGAAAGTCCCACTTTTGTCAAGCGGCCTTTTGGTTAGGCGATTTGAAGGGCAATGTTCGAATTTAATGATTCAGATTATATTTTATTTTAATTATGTAAAATTGTGTTTCCATATCAACAAGTAAAATTAATTCTACACCTATAAACGCAATTGCGTAAAATACTATGATTCATAAATAAAATTTCAGATTGTTTGCCGTATTACCTGCAATTTTCCGCAATAATTTACTGTGATTTGTATCAGTGGATCATTATTATTGTATTCAAAATAACCGAATAATTCCATGCCGCATTGTCATCGAAATGTAAAAGGAAAAACTTATTTGGTTCAATTTTTTTCCTAGCGGAATTGTTATATCTTTTGTTATGGATCTTATCGAAATCATTGTCTCCTAACATGTATAGTAGGAAATATTGATTCATAAATAATAGACAAGGTTTTTATTGCATAATGTAATGTTGTTAAAGTTTTACTTTTAAATGTCGCAAGAGAAAAAACAAATTACGATGAATGTTATTTTCGTGGTGATAACAGTTAAGAGTATACTTTCTGGTATCAACGGGGCAATGCTATCATAATTAAAATTATAATTGCTTTGAACTCGTGACACAAAGCTAAAGGCAAATTAGTAATCATATGATCGCCCGGGGAGCGTGCGAGATAACATGCGTGTCGTTATGCCAAGATTTACATCCACAAAGAAGGTGTCCGTGTAGGTCCGTCATTTCCTCCAATAATCATCCAATACGAGTTACATTATGTAGTTATTAAATGTGTTAACAATGCAAAACATAGTTGACACATTTTTTTTCCTTACTGGTGTCATAGGCGCTTGGATTTAATATTTTCACGTTTTTCAGTAAATTGTATCTCTATCACAAATTTTTCGTGTGAAAATCCGATTCAAATGCCGTCTGAATGCTGTCTAACTGAGTATCTTTGACGAATATTTGCGAACTCTTTGTCTTCTTCTTAAATTCAATGACTCGCATAACGAAACTGGCAAACTTTCCCCACTTTTATAATATTAGTGCGGATAACGTTACGTAACCGATGGCCTGATTTCGGTCAGTGTCCATATTGTGTTATATTTTTAGTCCCCAGATGATTCTGATTCTCTGGAATACAAAAACCAATTTGGCCGAACCTATTTTCCGTGAGCCTTTATGAGTTTATCAGACAATCGCCTCGTTAATGAACCTTTTTTGTGAGGAAAATATCGAGTTCATGAAATCAATATTGGTATTTGTTTGCATTGTTTTTAGTTGATAATATTAAGAGCCTTAAATCAGTTAAGATGCGCCTAAGATTACTCTTTTAGGTAGCGCAATTTATAGTTTTCTACCTAGCAAAATTAATTGTATCTAACTTTATTATTCGCAACTTACTATTCTCAGTGGACAGTCTCATCCAACCAACATGGGACTAGATTCAACGTTGACCATGGACGATTCGTATGTCCCAACATTCAACGAAGGCCTTTGTTTTCATCGGCGATTACATGCGCGGAATACCGAGTCTTTAATGAGCCATCTATGTGCAGTGGTAACTCAGCAGATAAGATCGTTAGCTGCATTTATTTAACCTGCGTTCTTGTTGCCCTCTTGTGGGAAACTACCTACTTCATGCGTCCGGTTGTAAGTTGAAGGCTGTTTGAATTGGTTTTAGGTTCAGTTTCTGTTTTTCTTTTCAATTTAACCATCCGTATTTGTCTTATATCTATCTCTACATTTGTAATCTTAGGAACTAAGGAGGCCTGGTGATATTGTTCTGTCGTATTTATAATATGTATGCTCTTCTGAGATCGTTTCTGCTCGCAATGAAGTCCATGTGAAGATGTTCATTGTTCATCGCGTAATCACTCATAAAGGGAGCCTATATAATTTTGCAGTCTCCACAATCAGTACTATTTTCATGTTAATTGGTTCAGTAGTTTTAGTGTGAAATTGCGAAAAAGTTACATTCTTTTGCATTGTTATTAGTAAGGATTCACGAGTGGAAGGCTCGGCAGTACATGCCAACTGTGGCGAAAACACTTGAAATTAATACTTCAATGGTAAGTGTAGTGGTTAATCCCCGTTGATATTCTTCGAAAGGAATTTTATCAGGGAAACAGAGGCGGACTTACTAAGATTACAAATTGAACCGTGTCGCAAAAGACAATATCGTATTCTTCAAGAACTTCTAGTGTTTGCTTGATTCACAAAAATGTTCGCGTCGAACTAAACTTTTTCAGACACGACTGCGTTCTGATAACGTGGCTCGTGTGTCGTCACGTGTCATTTTGAATTTCTGATGTCCTCGCACACGGCGGTTCAAAGAACTAGGTAGGTAGATAATGGAATAACATGTTTTCGGACCGAATTTTACTCTCAGAATTGTTTCTATGTGGAAGCTGTGTTTAGAAAGGGATTTACAAAATGTATATTCCTTAATGATTTACTTGAAGTTTGAAATTATGTGTCAGTATTATTCACACCAATATAATATTTTATGAAGTTCTCTAACTTTGATAAAGTTCTTTTTTACTATTTTGTTGATTATAATTACTATTGTTTAATAATTTTAAGGGTTGTGTCGCTAACATGTGAAGTGAGTGGGTACATTTTGGTTGATCTAAAATTTCTTGTGTGATGTGTGAGCTCTAGTAAGTAATTTTTTTGTTAGTTTTAATTTTCTAGTATTGTTTCATGGCTCCAATTGACGGTGTCGGCATTTTGTGGTTCTTTTAAGTGCTCTCATGAACCGTTTAGACGAGGTGCCTAAGACATTCGTCATTAGGACTGCGGTCTTTGAATTGTGTAAATAAACTTGCAAAGGATTGTGTGAAGTGGCGTCATTGGTTATACAATATTTGACGAAGGCTGCGACGATGACGATGGTTCACCAAAAGAGCCAGTTTGTAAACTGTTTACTATGTATTATTTGTAAAAGTTGTTGTATTATTTGATTGGACTCGCCGATCGCTGGAGCCGAGACCCGGGATCGGCTCTCAGACGTTGTAATTGTAAATAAAACTTGTAAGATAATGTAATTTGTTTCCCTTTAGCAGATAAGTGTTGAATCGTTCACATTTTATTTGTGTTGAGAGAAACTCCCTTCGCGAGCGGGCGGTCACCGCCCCGCGTAAAATTGATAACGATTTTGTCAAAATATCTCGAGCTATCCGTAGGAGATTCGTAACGTAAACTGTATTAGGTGCCTGAGCAAATGTTATAATTTATGTATTGTATATTGAATTTGTACTATAGTGAGATAACCATGTAGACTTATTTTATTATCGTATAAATTAAGCACTATTATGCGGTATTTTTGTTACTGAAGGAGGACATATCTACGAACATTGGGTATTGACACAGCTTGTCGCAGAAATTGTGTCGTGTTATTGATCTTGCCTATTAATACTATCCTTGTTCAATGACACGATGTAATAACGAATTTACATTGATTTGTTTTGTGAAAATTGCCAAATAAAAATCTGTAGTGAACCTAGATATACCTACCTAATGATAGTGAATAGAAAGTATTATTAAATTAGCTATTTCAGTAACTTACTAACAAGCGACTGTACGTTGAGGTCAATTAAAGTTCTCGAGCTCCCCCCTCCCCCACCGGTCCTCGGCGCGGCTGGGCTGTGGCCATTATGGCCATTCCTATATTATTGGTTCAATTCTTGTAACTCTTCTATGAATTAGGTAACATCTATAGAAGAGGATCATAAGATCATTAGCCAAACCCAATGAGTTATTGGTACCTAGATTTTTTAAGCGTTTTTGAGAATTTGGAATATTCCTAAGTTTGTTTTTGACAATAGTACCAAACTTTCATGTAATTTCTTTGAACAACAAAATATCGTAAGGCTTGCTTTGATTTTAGAAAATTTTCTTTTGTGAACTTTCACAGCTTGGGGTGGTAACTGTAAGGGAAAGTTTTTATTAATAATTACGTGGGCAGTGCGTGATCTTTAATCCATAGCAATATAAGTTTAAAAGTAAAAGCTGACTACTAAAATTTTGGGTTTAGTAAATAGGCCCTATCTATGAATATACTTATCTACAATATCGTCTTAGTATACAAACTCACCTCATTTGAAATGTTTCTGTAAACTGATTCTAAGAATTTGTGTAAAGTGGATTTGTTATTGGTAGGAAATGTTAAATTCGTTATTTAGGAAATCGTTTGAAGACCCAAACATGCTACTACTGGTACTACGGCTACATGATCTTAGTTAAGCCTAATTAATTCTGTGACAAAGCTCATTTAATTTGTAGTAGTTCACAGCTGTGTTGAAGCATCGTTGAGACAATACTACTTAGTGCCTATTTGGTTACTTCGTTAAAATGTCCGCCAGTAAAGATACCTAATATTTGCCAGTTTCGGCCTCTTAAAACTTTGTTTATCTGTAAACTTGTATTTCCAACAATCAATTATAACTTTACCCTAAGATACCTACGCGGTCCTTCCTCTGACCTCTGAATTTGCTATTATCATGGAAAAATCGACTTTAACATAGAACAAAGGCAAATTACGCCACAAATAGAATTTATCTGAGATCTAGTGGGAAGGGATGGGAGAGTCCTACAGTTCCTATAAATAGGCAAAGGCCTTTTAACAGCCACTTTGTCTATGCTTGTAATAGTAATTGCATTATGGTCAGAGGCGAACGATGAGCAAAGTTTCCATGAACCACGGTGATAGAGTCGCCCTTTGACTCGCCAGTCAATGGATATAACTTAGTATACCGAGTAGTAGGCGAGTCTAATATAGGTGAACTATGTTTTATTTGTATATTTTATTAATTATTATAATACCTATTGGTTATCTATGCCTTTTCTACTTCCTGGCCACATCCCAGATACGCGCTGACTGGACCCGCAGAGCTCAATTTGTAAAAAATATTTTATATACCTTTCTGTACACTGAAAAAGCTAAGCATTTCCTTAAGAGTGAGATATTTATTTTCCCTAAACGTGTATTTAAATTAATGGTGAGATGGTATTTTAATAGAACAGTACAAGTGTTTTTCCATGAACGTTGTTCAAATGTAAGTGATAATGTATTCCGTGCACAAGGGATAATTTTGTATTGTAAGACTAAATAATAACATTGATATAAAATAGTGTGTTTGTGTCAACTGAACGCGCGGCTTATTGCTGTCCGAGCGACTCTTACGCTTCCCGGCCGGCCAATCCGCGCAGAGCCGACGTAGCCACGTGATCTCACCCTCTGCGCTGATTGGCTGCGGCCGATGCTCCCGAGAACAGTAGTAAGTTATTATTTAGTCGTTAATATGAATATTTGGATTCTATAAATATTTTCGAGTATAACGTTGTTGTACAAGAGTGGAGCGAGTGTCTGCGCGAGGGTGCCTCGGCGTATTCACGTACCATACTGTGCTTCTATGTTGAAACATTAATAAATCTGATTGTAGCCAATTTGTAGTTTTTTTGTGCGTGTTTTGGAGCCTGGCGCCGTTCCAGGAACCTAGTTTGACTAGAATTCAAAGTAAAGCAATATTAACTTGTAACAGGATAATTTACTTCTCTTACGTAAGGCTTGCCAAAACCGATATTGACTATTTTGTTTAAGTAGATACGAAGATGTTTATTTGTAAACCTGAAATATGTGATGCCTACGAGTCATTTGTGTGTGTTTATCGATAAAATATTGTCCACCCACGTCAGTTTAGCTATGAATTTGTTTTTATGCGGGTAGGTCAACAGAGTTTACAAGTAACAAGTAAATACAGAAGGCTGTAGCAGCATTTAACATGAAATATGCATATTTTTTTCCGAAAATAACTTGATTTGCAATGGAGATTGTTCATGATTTTAGATAATTGGGTATCTTTGAAGTGTTTGATAATCTAAATCGACATGTGTAATTAGTTTCGACATACAACCAAAATTGAAAAAGTTATACGTGTTTAAAGTTCTGATCGTTTGCACTTTTCATACAAAATGAACGTTGTGATATGCCGTCACAAATCAACATCCAGTACATTGCAAAAATATTTTTTCGTAATTTGACGCATTAGAATATAAATTCGTTTTACTATAGTATTTTTCAGCTAAGATGACCCCTGTGACACTTCATTGTGTTCTGAATCACGCATTTTACGTTTGACAAACAAAAATAATTTTATTGCACACTTTTTTATTTTATTGCGGCGTCATTAGGAAAAATACGAACTGCTACGTATACACGTAGAATGAAATGTAGTAAGTTCCATTCTACGTATACGAACTGCATAGGTACTTTTAAAATTTTCTATTACATTAAATTCAACTAAACGATACTGTTTCCTTTTAGAAGTTTAAAATGATTTATTTTAATATTTTTCCTAATGACGCCGCATTAAAATGAAAAAGTGTGCAATAAAATTATTTTCGTTTGTTAAACGTAAAATGCGTGATTCAGAACACAGTGAAGTGTCACAGGGATCATCTTAGGTGAAAAAGAGTATAATACATTCAACGTGCCAATATAATTATAATGTCCCATTCTGAAATTGAGACACAGTAGCATTGTCCATGATGATAGTTATTCTTTAATATGCTTAAGAGCATAAGCATTTTTCGTCTACACAATCCTGCTATAAATTTGCCAAGAACGTATATTTTACACAAAGCTTATGCTTGCATGAAGTTTTTATATATAACTAGTGACCTGCCTTCGCTTCGCTTCGGGTATATTATACAGGTAAGGTTTTTATATTCCACTTGAATCCCTCTATCTATTAAAAAAATCAAAATCCGTTATGTAGTTTTAAAGATTTAAGCATACATGTATGTATATAGATATGGGAAGCTACTTTCAAAGAACATAACATATTCGGACGTATCCCGTTCAAGAGAATATAAACAAAGCGTTGTGTAATACAAGTTTAATTAGTTAAAGGAATATTACAAATTAGGTACACAGCAATAAAACTAAATAAAACGTAGCATTGGCACTCAAAATTGTACAACTGTTATTAATCTTGATACTCTTTGATAAAATGTTATGTGAACCGCAAACAGGCAAGTAAGGTGGTTTATGAATAAGTGTCTAACTTTATGAGCCATAAACGTTAAGTTATTACTAATACGTACATTTGTGGCACAAATAAAGTTAAGTAGTTTGCATAGTTCCGTTTGTTACAGTTTCAGTAAACTTCTTTATCTCAATACTAGTGGTCCCGGCGAATTTCATACCGCCAATACTGATTCTTTTTCTATATTTTCTCATTGAAACCTTCCCTGGTTTCACGAACATTTTTCCAAAATTACCTAAATCGGTCCGGGCGTTCTCGAGTTTTAGTCAGACTAACGAACAGCAATTGATTTTTATTTATAAGAAGAAGAAGATTAGAATGAACCTGTGCAGCCTTCACCGGAAAGAAAAAGAACGCAGATGTAATGAGTTCCTACGTCGTCGTTACTATTTGTTTGTGTGCATTTATATTTATGTAAAGCGGGTGACACATCGGAAATATCACTATCCATTCAATTAATTGTTTTAATGCACGAGAATTTTATATTGGTAGTAATGAGTTTGATAATTATGATCGTGCTAATATTACATGTAATGTAACAGGGTATGTACCCCATACAGTGCTATTTCATAAACATATGTTTTTAGTTTGTTTATAGATTGTGATGTACGTGGATAAATGATACCAAAATTACCCACACAAAATGCGATAAAGAAAACGTGAATGTAATTCTCTAAAGTTGTAAATTGATTACGTGATAATGTCCAATTACGTATGAGTTATCGAGTACGAATGTAACGAAGAATTTATGTTGGTAACACTTGGCTTCACCAACTCTTACAAATTGAACGCTCGATCCGAAAGTAGAGATATCTCGATAGAAATAGTCTCCCAATGCTACCCATTCCTTCCGGACTTATAAAACTATTAAAGCTCAATGGATCTCCGAAGTTTCAACGATTAGTTGGCGATACAATTGCGTCATTTCACGGATCGCTTATCACACGCGTCGGAGCATCGCCACGGCTCAGTAAATGATTGCTTCCTTTTCTAATTAACGACCAGATGTTCATTATACTTTCAGTCTTAGATGTGTATGGTAAACCGTATGAGATTGAATGCTTGATGAATAGGAAATGTATTAAAGTAGGAGAAGACAAGATTTAGAAAAAAGTACTACTCCTTGTTGGAGAAGCAAGAGTAATAGTTAGAAAAATGTTAAATTTTTTAAAATTTACATTAAAGCAAGTGTAAGTTAGTTGAATAATTTTGACCCAAAAACCGACTGTACGGGTCGGGCTAAATAAAATAGTTTAAGTATTGAGAATATTCTGTCCGCCATCCCCACTTTACCACCACCATAGTTTGCGTGCTTGCATGATAAGAAACCAGTATATATCCATAGAATTAGTTTATTAATGAGACTTGCGTCATCATCACAATAATTATGAGGTGGGTAGTTAAACAAAATTAAGGTACATTTATAACAAGTTATTCACACTTTAAATACTGTTCCATGATCTATTGTTTTATACTAAAAATAAGGTAAAATCTTTTTTTCTTAAAAAATCTATAACTACTTTACTTTAACAACCAAAAAGGTTGATTACAGGCACTCGGTAAAAACTAAGTTATTTTAAAATTAGTAATTAAAATAAGCAACTTAAGAAAATATTGTTAACTTGTATAACCAAGATAATATTGCATTCAAAGTCGTTAAAATTCATACACAAACTAAAAATACATTAGTAAGTAATAGAGGAAGATCCCAGAGCTGCCAGACATCACTTATTTTCTAATGGACAAAATATATACGATTGAGTAGTGGTGGGGTGTACTATCATCATATGACTAGTTGCTACCTTGACCAGACGGCCATTTTTCAGATATCAACCAATCAAGGCACAGCGTGTGAAACACTGCTCACCTCACTTAAATTCTGATGGCTGATTTTAACATATATGTCACACAATATCATTAAAAATCAGGATTCATTACTCCCAGACACATGCGGTCGGCGGTTTTACCTTACAGACGCTTTAAAGCTATGAAAAAAATTTTACTTTTACTTAATTTTACTTATTTTGTGATGCTTGATTTTTATATATGTTATTCAAACAACTATTTTAAAACGTTTTGCAAACGGACAGACCGATCCAAGGGGCCAAACATTCACCAGACCCAACTGTTTTAGATTTTTTTTTAAAATTGAATTTAGTTAAGTTTTTCTAATAAAATAGTTTGTAAGGTACAATTCTATAATTATTGCGGTCAGATGAGCACTTTTTAGTTGTTTGAATAACATATATAAAAATCAAGCATCAGAAAATAAGTAAAATTAAATTTTTTTTCATAGCTTTAAAGCGTCTGTAAGGTAAAACCGCCGACCGCATGTGTCTGGGAGTAATGAATCCTGATTTTTAATGATATTGTGTGAAATATATGTTACAATCAGCCATCAGAATTTAAGTGAGGTGAGCAGTGTTTCTATGTACCTTGATTGGTTGATATCTGAAAAATGGCCGTCTGGTCAAGGTAGCAACTAGTCATATGATGATAGTACACCCCACCACTACTCAATCGTATATATTTTGTCCATTAGAAAATAAGTGATGTCTGGCAGCTCTGGGATCTTGGACCATAAATATCCTAACATTATTAACTGTACAAAAGATATGGATATTTGTATACCAATGACATTGGGAGATAATATTAATGAAATACTTCTCAGTAAAGAAACCTGGTGAGATAACATGTACAATGTAACGTTAAAAGAATCATGATCGAAATTGGTCTTGGTTGGTACAGTAGTTAAAAAAAAAACAAATCATTTGCATATCAATTGCTTATATCCCCCAATTCACTTGCTTCAAATACCCGACTCGTCACAGACGAACCGTTAAAAAAAAAACAAAACGCTCAAAAACACCGCAGCATCACGCATTAATATTCCTCATCTTCATCTGCAGCTCGAACCGCCTATTGGTCCGGACTCCTTTGATGACGGACCTGTTCTCCTTCCTTGTCACATTTCTTTTATCGGAGAGAGAGGTGAAGGATTTCTCCCTCATGACGGTTTGTTTGGCGGCTTCCTTCCTGGTGGTGGTGGCTCCGGCGAGGGAGGGTTGGCAGGTCTGCGGAGCCCGGGGGGGCTTAGGGTTAGTATCGCGAGTCCGGGGCGGCTCCGGCTTGGCGCGAGGCTTCGGGTTACTGAAGGGGTTGTGGTCGAGGTGCATCTTAAAGCCGAAGCGCGTGTACCCGGGCTGCAGCGACATGAGGGTGGGCAGCTTGGGCCCTTTGGTGGGCGTGTCCGTCTTCGGCGCCGCCTCTTTTGCAGCTGGCTTGGCTGCAGACGCTGCTCCTGAAATTTAAACAGAATATAAATCATTTAGAACAATCTTTTGTTTTATTTCATATTAGCTATTTCGAAAACGTAGTTAGTAAGTCAAGAAAAAGTCTTCAATGTCTGAGCCTTGGTAATTTAGCCGCGTGGGTTCTATTTAGATTCCGATATTACAACTGCTCTGCATCAAATACCTCTAGTAGCTAGCACATTAATTTATGAGCGAGGCTTCACAACGCACTTGAAGCCCAAAAGTGAAGAAAACTTTACAAGAAATTGATACGATCTCCGAAAAAATATGGTAAGTACTTCATAACACTACTACTACTACTTATAACATCTCAGTCTGTTTACTGGCCCTATCACTGTAGGTATGATAAGACGAAACAACAAAATCGGTAGGCATACATCACCAAGCAAAAACAAAAATGATTCAAGAAAAATATATACCTATCTACATAGTTAATTATCATCTAAAAGTGATTATGTTACTAGTCCCGTTTACATGTGTAATGATCTAGCCAATTTACCAACAAAATATTCCATTATGGCCACGAACTTTGCGCATGATTCTGCACATAGGGTTTTATGTTATATAGTAACTATATACCGCCATGACTTGTTATTATACATACATAGTAGGTACAATTATGATTTATGAAGCATTGAATGAAAATTTACCAACTAAATACTTTGGCAGCCTTGATATCAGGTTGTACTGCTGATGGTCATTGACTTCAAAAATATAGTGTTTGACTTTGATTGTTGATTCTAGTGGATAATATTTCAGTTTATAAAACCTCGTAATGATTTTAGAGTGAAATGTATACGCCGTGAAATTTGAGTGGTTGTTTTCCCGTAGCAGAATGATTTGCCTTTAGTATCTATCTATAATACTATTGAATCATACAAATAATTCCTCAAAAAAAAAATTTTTTTTTTCTTCAAATTTTCCAAATAATAATTTTCCAACTCGAAAACGAGAGAAGCTATCGTTCTTTTGTGTGTGATCGTGTGTGTGATGTAATCAGGTACTGCTTGCCGCATGAAATCGATGCTTAAAGAGAGTTCGAGTTTCGGTTAAACCTTTCATAAAACCGGGATTTATTGATTTTAACAAAAAAGAACTGCACAAATCTATTGTACTACTAAGATAGAATCATTTTACTGCGGGAAAACAACCACTAAAATTTCACGGTGTATAAGTTGCAAGATAAAGAAGAAATTAAGAAATATCCAATGAATATTATTGATCAACAAACTCTAATTACGACTCATGACAAAGGAATCGCCAAATTATCAGATAAGATACCAACTGAGACAGTTCTTGCCGAATTTAATCTCACGTGGCTCCGA
Source organism: Maruca vitrata (assembly GCA_039566165.1). NCBI lineage: Eukaryota > Metazoa > Arthropoda > Insecta > Lepidoptera > Crambidae > Maruca > Maruca vitrata. The sequence goes on along the minus strand of CM076928.1, from coordinate 801,864 downwards.
AAAGACGTGAAGTCAGCCGTTACGACATTTGGAGATGTGACTAGGATTGAATTATTGCACGGCTTGACTAGGATTAGGGCGCTCAAGTATATAACGGTGAGTTTATTATCGGAATTAGAGCATTATTGGCACTTAATAAAAAAAAACAACAAGTCTGTAAAATGTTTTTGTTTGACTCGGACCGATTTCGTTGTAAAATATTGTCTTCCGTTGTGATAAGCGGTTCTTTTGACAATTGGTGCGCAAAGCTAAGAAACATCTTAGAAAGTCTGATACATATAAGTGAAACCTTTTGTAAGCTGTATGCTCCTCAAACCAAGCATTTTTTTGGTTGTGAATAATCAGGACATGTTTTTCTATAAACAGTGGTCAGTAACCCAGGTTCGCTACCTGCAGTTCCAAGAGTCGTAGGTTCAATTCCCACCTGGGACAAATATTTGTAAGACGATCACCGGTGTTTTTTCCGTGTCTGGGTGCTTTATTAAATATATTTAAGTATATTTGTGTGTTATTTCTGATATCCGCACCTAACTCAAGTGCTTAAGCTACTTACCACGGGATCAGATAAATGTATGTGATGTGAAATATTTATTTAATCAGAATCTAATTGTACCAACTTAATGTAAATTTGTATTAACTTGTAGTAGATGAATAGCGAAGCAATATAACTGAATTAATACAATGCATATAGCTAAATTCACTTAACGAAGCCGATAGTACTGTGCTTGACGAATCAATGATTCGCGGTTAAAATCAGATAGGGGCTTCGGGAAAGGAAAATATTATCGTTTGCAAACTGTAAATATAAAATGTTTCATTTTATTGATTTAAACTCTTATAGAGCCTTCTATGTTTTAGAACGTCGGTCGTCGATGACTGAGTGGTTAAGGTCGTTGCTTGCCATGCGAAAAGTCGCCAGTTCAAACTCCGCCACGTACCACTGTTTTTCAAATTTGAAATTCATATGGTCGACCACTCGACGCTTTAACGGTGAAGGAAAACATCGTTAGCAAAACCTGCACACCTAAGACGAAATGCGTGATTGACTAAGGCCTTAATAAGGGTTCATCGCCATAGTTTAGGCCCGTGCCCCAGCAGTGGGGATGTATATGGGCTGATGATTAATAATAATAAATAATAAATATCTGGGACATTTCCACACACGGTCATCTGACCCCAAACTAAGCAGAGCTTGTACTATGGGCGTCAGAGACTGATATACATACATATTTATTTTTTAATACATACTTAAATACATTATCACACCCAGACACGGAACAAACACCGATGTTCATCACACAAATATTTGTCCCGAGTGGGAATCGAACCCATGACTCTTGGAACCGCCAGCCAGGGTCACTAACCACTGTTCCACCGAGCCAGTCATTAGATATTTATGTTATGAGATACATAGGTAGAAAATCATACCTGTGCTCTTAGGCCTCTGCTGGGGGCTAGCAGGCGCGGGCGTGAGCAGCAGGCGGGCGCGGCGCGCTCGCCTCATCTGGCATTCGTCGAGGGACTCCATCTTGTCGAACGCCTTCTGGTGGAGCGCCGCGAAGTTGGGCAGCTTGGTGCGCGCGGGCTTCGCTTCAGGATCGTGGGAGTCTTTGGCGCGCGGCGTGAAGGTTTTCTTTAGAGGCGTTATCGGCTTCTTTGAGGGGGTCGATGGTCCTGATAGCTTTGCTGTAGAGGAAAAAAACTTGAAATGAGATTTTTTTATAAAAGGCTTACAAGATGACGTCACTCCACCTGATGGTAAGCGGTAGCGAGATCTACATGGGGAGGGCGACAGACACAATATAATAGACTTTTTTATAAAAGGCTTACAAGGTGACGTCACTCCACCTGATGGTAAGCGGTAGTGAGATCCACATGTGAGGTCGACAGGCACAATAGACGACCATATTGAGCCTGTCGCACTCACCCTGAAGGTCTGAAAATTCAACGGGTTCGACAAGATACTAGTCTCGTAAACTTTGTCCGTAAAAATAGTTAATTTATTTTTGATTTTTTTTTTCTAAAATTAATATTTACATTGTTTGACAGGTCAGATCAGTGGCGTAACTACAGGGTGGCAAGTCGGCAAAATGCCACGGGCCCCACCCGGTAGGAGGCCCCAGCCGAAAGGGGTCCTCGGTCATAGGAGAGTCTCATCTGCCAACCCACATACACATTTAAATAAAAAAAAAGAACGGGGGGTGCATGAGGCCCCAACCGATGAATTTTGCCACGGACTTCAAGGGGTATAGTTACGCCACTGGGTCAGATATAATAATTTATCACAATTACAGAATTATTATGGTGGATAACCTGAACCAATGAATAGGTACTGTGCCTTAGTAATTTCCCCCCAACTAAAGTACATACATAATTCACTCAGAAGTATGACTTGACATTCTAAAACAAGAGGTTAAAATGCTTGTTGTAATTTGAAGCAAAATTGCCAACTTTATCATGCATTTGGAGTAATGATCAGTTCAAAGGATTTCAGGACTTCTCTGCTTATTTCTTGTTAGTCCTGTTACCTTGTCAGTCAGGTTGAAAAGGACAAATAACCCAAGTAAGTAAGAACCTAAATATTACAATTTGTAAGTAATACCTCTCGATTCTCACTCAATGGTTGGAAAGTCCATTATCGATAGTTACCTGCCTATCAGATTAGATTGGCACAATAAATTCAGTCATTGATAAATATTAAGTCCTAAATACCACTTATCTTAAAGTGAGTAATGAAGTGATCAATGATGCATTCAGATTAAATACGTTAGGTAAGATATGTTTTCATATAATTTAAATGAATCAAGAGTTCTTTTTCAAAATCATAATGAAGAAGAAGAAGCTAATTTCCAATAAGTTACCTTTCAGGGTTCCCAACCTAAATGATAAAACCGGAGGAACCTAGCTAAGCCTCCGCCGTCCGTCTGTACGTCTGTCTGTCTCCAAGCTGTATCTCATAAACCATGATAGCTAAAATGCTGAAATTTTCACAAATGATGTAGGTATTTCTGCTATAACAACAAATTGACTGGCTCGGTGGAACAGTGGTTAGTGACCCAGGTACATTACCTACAGTTCCAAGAGTCGTGGGTTCGATTCCCACTCGGGACAAATATTTGTGTGACGAACATCGGTGTTTGTTCCGTGTCTAGGTGTGTATTGTATCCACTGTTGATTCTGAAATCTGTGACACAAGTGCTAAAGCTACTTACCACGGGATCAGATCAATGTATGTTATTTAAAAAAAAAATTAAAAAAGATAAAATATTAAGGAGGGACCCATACAATAAACGTGTTTTTTTTTACATAATTGGTATGGAACCCTTCGTGCATCTTGCACTTGGCAGGTTTTTATATCATAGATACCAATATAAAACAAAAGTATATCTCATACAAATAATTAAATATAAAAAAACACCTCGTCGCCACACGTGGACCTTATCATACCGTTTATTGCCTCTTGGATTAACTTTTCATTCTGCGATAACTAGATAGGTACTAAATATCAGGACTTGTTTGACGAACGAAACAGCGGCGTAGGTACTTGTTTACGTTATCAGCGTAAGCCTACGGGTAGGGCATCGAAAACCCGTTCAATTTTCAAAACCCGGGTTTTCGGGTTCCAATGTAACTGAAACCCGGGTAACCCGGGTTTTCGAGCTTCTTGTTTTTGGTTAAATTTTTTTTCTTTCTATTACGAAACATGCTAAAATCTGCAGGTAAACCCGTAGTGAGGGAGTTTCAAAGGCTTTTTAACGCTGTCCTGTTCGAAGGGAGAACTCTGGAAGCGTGGAGTAGGAAGGGTGACAAAACCCTTTTGAAGAACTATCTACCCATTTCCGAGTTAAACCACGTCTGCAAGCTATTTTCAAGAGTAAAATACTTGCTTGATGCCCTCGATAGGTTGCAGTGACGTCTTATCCGTATTGTCGGTGATCTCCGAAGTGTCTGTAACAGTGTCGTAGCCTTTAATGCGCCTGGTGTGAGGTGCGAGGTGCAAAAATGCGCCCTTGAGAGCTTATTTTGGTCTATTGTGCCTGTCGACCTCATATGTGGATCTCACTATCACTTACCATCAGGAAAAGTGAGGAAGCGCAGCGCCTGCTTCGTATGTGGGTGGCATCACTGTCCAGCACGTGTCGTTCGGGAGTGGAGAGAAAGGACTAGCTGAAATAGCTCTTCAAATTATTACCCATTATAGAGACGGTAGTGAACACTTAGAACGGCAATGTCTCCAAGTGATTGTAGAGGCTCCAGGGTTTCGGATAGCTCCAGATCACCGACATCACGGATAGCTGCAACCTATTGAGAACATCGAGCAAGTATTTTGCGGAGCCATACCTGAGGTGAGAGAAATATTCCACACATGGGCGAACTTGTGCCTTATACAAAAGGCAGAGTTGCACCGGTGTGAATAATCGCTGCACTCTGTTCAGGATCCCCAGTTTGCGGGAGGCTATTCTAATGACGCTCTCATTGTAATCCCGCTGGTTAAGGTCGCAACGAACATCGATGCCCAGGATGCTAAGGCTATCCTGTATTGTCCTGTAAGGGCTCTGAAGAGTATGAGAATGGGAAAGGAAAGGAGACACTTTACCACAAAAATACATACCTGTGTCTTCTTGACATTAAAATAGACAAGATTGCGTGCACCCCCTTTGGAAATGCGCTTCAAGACGCCGTCAAGGTTGGCGAGAAGAAGGTTCCTCTTTTCCTTGGTTTCGGTCTGCTTTACCCCAGGTCTTCCGAAATAACGTGGGTGGACACTGCTGTCATCTGCATAGCAATGTATATTGCCTAATGACAACATGTCATTGATATGCAGCAGAATCAAAGTCAGCGACAGGACGGAACCTTCTGCACGTATCGGCCTACGGATGTACTTGGACAAAACCAAGGTCACGATCACGGCACCGTCCTCGAAGGTGTTCAAAAATATGTGTACCTTAGGCAGACTCTGCAATTGGGTCGAAACTTCTTTGAGGACGAGTTGAATAGATGAATTGAGCTGGGCATTTGGGAAACTACGCAGTCTTCTCATCGTCAATCCCACAAAACCTAAAGACGGTCAGTGCGTCCTACCCGTCATGTATGGAGCCGAAACGTGGACACTGAAGGTACGGCTAGTCCACAAGTTCAAAGTCGCTCAGCGGGTTATGGAAAGAGCTATGCTCGGTGTTTCTCTGCGGGATCAAATCAAATTGGGAAGTTAGGCGATCCAGCAGAGAACCAAAGTCGACATAGCTCATGGCATCAGCAAGCTGAGGTGGCAGTGCGCTGCCATCAGCCATAAAACCGACAACTGCTGGGGTAAATGGGCTCTAGAGTGAAGACCGCGTCTCAGCAAACGAAGTGTAGGACGCTCTCAGGCCAGGTGGAGTGATGATATGCGCAGGACGGCTGGTAGGAGCTGGATGCGAGTAGCCGAAAACGAGAAGTGGCCTGCATTTGGGGAGGCCTATGTCCAGCAGTGGACGAAAATGGGCTGATAATGATGATGATGGGTGGTCGACGAACAGACGGATCACCTGATGGTGATGGCAACACCAACATTTACAGAATAGTTAGTGTTTTTGAAGAATTTAAAAAACCCGAAGAACCCGGGTTTTGGTTTTTCAAACCCGGGTTTTTTGTGACTCTTAAAACGCGGAAAAACCCGGGTTTTTAGGACCGGGTAAACCCGGGCTCGATGCCCTACCTACGGGAGGCTTTATTTTACCATGGAATAATACTCGACGAGAGCTTGTCCACCCACATTCATTAAGACAAGCCAATGATAATGAAAAAAAAAGACAAGTGCTATCGTATGACTGGCTAGATGCGCATTTTATGGTGCTCCTGTCTCTTGCGTCAATAGTCGTGGGTTCGATTCCCACACGGACCAAATTAGTGTGACGAATATCGGTATTAGTTACGTGTTATTTATATTTGTGTAAGTACACCACTGTTGTTTCTGCTATCTTAACACTAGTAGGTATCGGTACTGCAAGAAATGTTCCAACTGCTACCTCTTATAGTTTGCTAATGAGGGTTGTCAGTCATGCCACGTCTGTCAATGCCACATCAAAAATAACCAATCATGATGGCCATGTTGCAGTTGGACCACACGCCTACGTATTGCCATCTATTGAATTTCTTATATGCGGTAATCATCATTGGTACACGCTTGGCGTGCATAGACGCACTCCTGTGTGATTTCGAAGACACAAGGTGTGTGGTAAGGTAAGCTATGAAAGGTAATCTGCCTTCAGGGTATACCCTGACTAGGAGGCTTTCTGAGTGCACCGCCGGGCCCGCACCGTGCGTCACTCTTATCGTGCGTGAACTGTTATCACATGTCATATCGCTCACGTGTTATCACTCCTGGCTGGTCAATGCTTACGTCATTCACAGGTAAAAACAATAATCATCTTTTTGATAAAATATGTATATTGGTCATAGTTCGGTATATTACTGCAAGTGTGGGCAGAGATGATGCATGTACGTACATATTATAATCGCCTTATTAGGTCTTTCAGTCGGTTGGTAGGTTTGGGACAATAAAGGGAGGATATTGAAAACTTTGCTTGCCTTACAGTAAGGACCTTTAGATCGCATTGTTTTGCAATTTTATTGTAAATGTGCGGCAGCATGTATGTCGGTAGTCTCTGTGCAAGAGGTCCACTACAGTCACCGTTAAGGAATCACTCCTTCAAATACGAGTATATTGTAGTAAATTATCTTCTAATTAAGCTGGAAAATGTTTATCTATACTAATATTATAAAGCTGAAGAGTTTGTTTGTTTGAATGCACTAATCTCAGAAACTACTGGTTCGAATTGAAATAAATCTGGTTGTGTTGGATAGAATAATTGTCGAGGTAGGCTTTAGGCTATATAACATCACGCTGCGGCCAATAAGAGCAAAGAAACAATGGAAAATGTGTAAAAAAACAGGGGAAAACGCTGACGAAGTCGCTGGCACAGTTAGTGTACCTAATATAAACAAGGCTAGTTACCAGCAGCGCTGCAGGTGCGCAGGCGGCGGTCGGCGGGCGCTAGGCGCGTGCGCTTGGCGGCACCCGCGTCCGCGTCGCTCTGTGTGCACGAGCGCTTGCGCGGCGCCGCTCGAGTCTCAGACACTGGAACATACAGACATACGGTCACAATATGCAGAGACTTAGTGCACAAGCCTCAAACGCCACCATAAGATGGAAGAAAAGGCCACAAAAGTAGCTGAAGCACGCGACCACCACTTGTGGCTGGTGGACTTCATCAACATCAGCCCATATACATCCCCACTGCTGGGGCCTTAGTCAATCATACTGGCCATGTGGAAATTTATTCTTGGGTGCAGGTTTCCTCATGAGTTAATTTGAAATGTAGATAAAAGTCCAGTTTTTGATTATAATCAAAAATAAAATGGATTTACGCAATAGTGTAATAAAGACTACTCACTGCTACACCCTCTGAAACACTGGCTCCATGGAACAGTGGATATTGACCCTGGCTGGCGGTTCCAAGAGCTGTGGGTTCGATTCCCACTCGTGACAAATGTTTGCATGATGAACATCAGTGTTTGTTCCATGTCTGGGTGTGATCATATGTTTAAGATTGTATTTATATAAATGTAAGCATTATCAGTCTCTGACGCCCATAGTACAAGTGGAAATGTCCCAGATATTTATTTATTTATTATTAAATGATAATTTGAATAAGTTCAAACCATTTAGGAACTTCGTTCCTGTTGTCTTCCTGTTAATTAAAAAAAAAACATGGAGTTTCATGCTAAGTCCCTTACCGCTCTCATCAAACACGAAGCTCTTGTTAGACCCCTTCATGCTGGACTTGATGACCTTCTTCTTCTGCTGCACCACAACCACAGGATCGTTGACGGGGCTGCAGAACATCACCCTAGTCGCCCGCGAAGGCTCCGCCAGTGACGACCGACGCTTCGCCTTCTCTATAGAAACCGTAACGTTCATCATGCTCCTCTCCTTCTGAGCACTCTTCGAAAACGGGAACGGAGTACTCCCCGGAGATGGCAGCGACATCCTCTTCTGCGGAGTTGTTGATGCTTTGTTCACTGGCAGTTTGGGCTTCGGAGACATTACTACCCCTGAACTGTCCTTCGTAAACGTCCCTTCGCGTTTCAAAGGCGTTATAGCAGACTTTTCTTCATCATCCTTCTTCGGTGTTGGGTCGAGCTGTGATGCCTCTAAACTGCTCTCAATCAACACTGGAGTAGTGTTGACAATATTTTCATGTGACGAGTCGTCACTCGTGATGCTGATGCGCGAATTGTCATCAGATTTATCGAGGGTCACCTCACTTGCCCGATCAGAACTGATGAGTGATGACTTTGAAGAGTCATTTTTAGCTTCATTTTTGTCAAAAGTGGAGTCCAATTTATTGTCTTTCTCAAAAGTTGAGTTATGAGTTGTGTCTTTAGAAGTTTCTGTTTTCTCAAAAGTAGAATTTTTGTTTTTCTCAAAAGTTGAATTTTTGGTTTTTTCAAAAGTCGAATTTTTAGTTTTTTCAAAAGTCGAATTTTTAGTTTTCTCAAAAGTCGAATTTTTGGTTTTCTCAAACGTGGAATCCTTCAACTTTTCAAATGTGGTGTTAAGAGATTGTCTTGATTTCCTGTTTTTGTCAAATGTTGCATTTAAAGTTGAGGGTGTCAAGTCTTTCGCTTTGTCATACGTCGAATTCAAAGTGGATTGTCTAGTCTCATTGTTCTTCTCAAATGTCGAATTTAATGTTGCTTGTCCAGCTTCTTTGGTTTTGTCAAATGTCGAATTGAAAGTAGATTGTCTTGTCTGACTTTTTTCAAATGTAGAGTTAAGAGCTGGCTGTTTCATATCATTTTCAAATGTAGTATTCAATGTTGATTGCTTAGTGTCTTTTTGTTTTTCAAATGTTCCATTTAACAGAGGTTTTCCGTTTTCTACTTTTTCAAATGTAGAGTTCAGCGCTACTCTGTCGGTTTCATCAGGTGATGTTAACATTGATTCGGAAAACTTCCTTTTTGATTGACTGTCAACTTTCTTATTGCTTATTTTTTTACTAGGGGTGGGACTGTTACATTTTTCTATAGTTGTATTAATCTTCTTGGAAGCTTTTACTGGTGTCTCAACTTTGTCAAAAGTGGAGTTTTTAATACTGGACCTCCTTTTCTTATCAAATGTTCCATTTAATACTTCTGGAACAACATCCACCTCAGCAATAGATGTCTCAACCTCCATTTCATTTTGAGAATTGACAGTATTTTTTGATCGGAGGGATTTTTTGGTTACTTCTAAGCATTGCTCAGGGTTTGCGAGTTTCATTTTCTTGACACTTCTGTTTGGTGCCTCGTCCCGGCCCACACTTTCAATGTCCTCACAGCTTTCAGCTTTCAATCTCTTTGTGGCTCTTCTCTGAGCCTTGGACAATGGACCATTTTGTTTAGCATCAGCAATAATATTTTCTCCGTTTGAGCTATCTTCAAGTGGGATTTCCTTATCTGGGCTGCCAGCAGCACTATGGAATGAATCAACGGACCCTGTACTTTTATTCAAATTATTGGGTACTATAACTTCTTCTGTAAAAGTATTATATTTTTTCCCTTTCTTCTTCTTAGACTTCTTAGAGACAACGGGAGGCTGTTCATTCTCATTAACTTCCTCTTGTGATACATTTTTATTTTTCTTGTTTTTCTTATTCTTTTTCTTGGCTTTCCCGGTTTCTGGAAGGCTGGGAGGCGGGGCTTCTTCGGTGATATTCTCGGAGATCTTTTTAGTGCGTCGCGTCTGTCTAATCACCTTAACCGTATCGACTTCATCCACTGTCCGTAACAGCACGTTGAGGTCTTGCTCCTTTAATGTCTTTTCATCGTGTGAAGCCACATGAGCTTGCAACGCACCGTCCACTTCATCCTCAGTGGCATCAGTAGGAAAGCTCACATAATTATTTCGCTTCTTATTTTTCGACACAATAACAGTATCATTTCCTTTTAAACGTTTACTTCTGGTCTTCTTCTCATTTTTAGCAACAATCTCTTCTTCAGTTCTATCAGTGTTTTCATGGATTGAACCATGTATCCCTGGAATGGATATGAAATTTAATTAAATATAATTTTAATGTTATGACGCTAACATAAAATCATTTCTTTATTAAACTTACGTCTTCCAGATCTCGTTGACATTATTTAAAATAATTTCTCCGCTGTTAATTAAACACAATAATCACTGTTTACAATATTTATTTGTTTTGTCAAAATCCGTTGTAAACGTTTTAATTTCAAACAAATGTCATCGATGATGTCATTGTAAATGAGTGCGTTCAGATTCTCATCTGAGTTTATCGGATTTCGAAAAGATTTTTCTGGCTAAGTATTTAAATTAAAGATATTACAATAGAAAAGCATAAGAACGTTATAAATTTTATACACGTTGTATTGTATTCATAATAACATTTTCCTGATTTTACATCAAGAAGACTGAACATTTTTCAAAAATGTCCACGGCCATGACAAAAAATTAAAAAGATAAACGCCAAAGACTAGTGATGTGTTGATATTCCTTAACAAATTAAAAAACCGGTTTCTCTTACTAGTAAATCACCCTAAATAATACTACTTATATGTGATTAAATAATATTTTATGTTATTTAATTATTCTGCCTCGTTTTTAATTTGTTTATGGAATAGTTTTAAATTTATTATGAAAATATATTTTTAATCGGTATTTTGAATTAATGATGGGCCAACTCGGGAAAAACAGAACTCGAGTTATCTCGGGTTAAAATCCACTTAACTCGGGTTGAACTCGAGTTACGTAACTCGAGTTAACTGGCCATCCAGTCAGTAAAAAAACATTTACTTGTCCATACAAGTAAATGTTTATTTTTGAGTTTATAGCCAATTATTCCCTAAGCTTTTCAAATTTTTCTCTGTTTCAATTCCTATGTATTGGGAGAGTTATACCTACTAACTAAACAAGCAAAAAAAGTTATTTTATGAAATCAAATAATTTTTGGCTCGAATTTTATAAAAAATAATACACATTTACGATCAACAAAATTAAAATAGCAGTATTTTCAAAATCAGACTTACATTATGATGCAAGTATGTACATTTACGAGACCATAATTGTTTTGTAATCAGTATCAGTAATCACAAAATTTTCAAGAAAATTACATAATTAGTATTTTTGAAAATTATACAATTAGTTGTTTGTTATGAACGAATGAATATAGTGTCTATAGATATCATTTCATTCGTTCATAACAGACTATATTAAATTCATAAATGATCTGCAAACTTCGCTTCATGCCGGCGTTCTATTCGGTTTTCGAATTCGAGTTAGAGAGAATTCAACTCGAGTGGATTCGAGTTACGCCCAACTCGAGTTAACTCGAGTTAGGTACTCGAGTTGACCATCACTATTTTGAATGTCAGTCTAATTGGTGTTTTCTGACAACACTATTGTGTTGCTGTCAAAACAACTCCACAAAGCCGTTACGGTTAGGTTACTTTATCATCGATTTAACTTTATTTAGTTCCTTGTACACAATCATGACAACGACCTTCGTCGTCTACAGTGGAAGTGCATTATGATGTTGTGACTTTCCATTCAAGAATCGGCTTGAGGAACGGCTGGCATACGTCAAGTAGGTTGGGCAGGTAGATGACTCAATACCGAGAATAACAATGGGGTTGCCGTGGGTGTTTGTTGTATTGTGGGTGCTGGCGCGGGGCTGCGCCGGTGAGCGCGGCAATTATCTGGGCTGCTACAGGGTGCAAGTGGAGGATCTGCTCAATACGCACACTGGGCAGTCGGTGGACGTGTGCCTCACGGCCTGCGAGCAGGTGTACTACCGGTACGCGCTGATCGGCAGCGAATCGACGTGCTTCTGCGGCAACTCGCCGGGCCAGCTGCACGTGCAGCCGGAACTGTGCGACGTGCCCTGCCCCAAGAACGAGACGCAGCGCTGCGGCGGAGCGGACGCGTCCAGCGTTTACGATACGGACGTGACCGCGCCGGGCCCGCCCGCCGCCGTCACCGTCGTCAACGTCACCGAGACCACCGCGCGCATCACCTGGACCGCCCCACAGGCCTACACCTTCATCACGGGCTACATCATGAGAGCTACAGTCGTTGAAACCTTTGCAGACTTCTTTTTACCACCCTTGGAGTGGCGCCTATCAAACGCAACATTTCAAAATGAGTTGCTAAACCTACAACCAGGATCCACATACTCAATATCTGTGGTTGCAGTTAATTATGATCAGGAAGGTGCTAATATCACAACTACGGTAACAACAGTCATAGGCACTCCTGATCCAAGCCCCCCTGATGTAGAATTTGTGGAGCGCCGGGGCGACAAAATGGTAATTCACATACCGGAAGCTCGAAATGAGAATGGCCCTGTTTCAATGTACAGAGTTGTTGTGTCTGTGGAGCTCTATCAGCAAGGCTTTATTATTGACACACTTGGTAATTACACTTATGCCAAAGAACATGGCTTCCCTTACTACATCACAGCAGAGCTGGACCCTTATGATATTAAACATGACTTTATTATAGGTGATAAGGTTACATACAATGGTTATTACAATGCTCCGCTGCCTCTCACCAATGATATAGAAGTTTCTCTGGGAATTGTTAGTGAAAGCAACCATGTGAAGAAGGTAAGGTATGCAGAGTCAACTAAAAAGATTATTCTTAACATCAATGAGCCTGAAGAGATGTCTCCGATGGTGGTGGCTTTGGGAGCCGGCATTGCAATTGGAGTGGTATTGTTGCTGATAGGTATAGGCCTCCTCATCATTCTCAGAAAGAGGATCCACATGGCTCGCCTGCAGCGTGGCTCTCAGTCAATGCCTTTGAGCTTAAGTGAACCCTGTGTGGAAATAGAAAACACAGGCTTCCTCCAAGAAGAAGATGAGAGAGTTGACTATTACGGTAACTTGAAACGTAAGCTTTGGAATATACCAAGGAACCTGTTGGATATAGACATCTCATGTGTTGTGGGGCTGGGCAGCTATGGAAAGTTCACCAAAGGTAAAGTGCAACAGCACGGTGCCCAAACTCCAGGACTAGTCCAGGTTGTGTCTGACCGAGAGCTCGAGAGACCAGACAAAAAGCTAATGCTCCAAGAACTAGATCTACTAATAAAATCGAGTGAAAATGAGAATGTGATATCTTTAATAGGCATCTGTGAGACGAATACGACATTATTTGTAGTTTTACAAGATTCTAGGTACAGTTTGAAAGATATGCTACTGCAAAGCCGTCAGAGAGATCTTCAGAATAACAAATTTTGTCTTATCACTGAAGCTAAACTGCTGCAGATATGTCTAGATGTGGCTCAGGGTATGGAATACTTGCACAGTAAAAAGATAATACACAAGCGTTTGTGCTGTCGGAATATAGCAATCAGTGAGAATGGGGTAGCTAAAGTGTCTGGGTTCGGTCTGTCGCACATGCGGCCGCTGCACGAGACGCCGGACTACACGCGCTGGACGGCGCAGGAGATGCTGCGGCAGACGCGCTTCAACCCCAAGGCGGACGTGTGGTCGTTCGGCTGCCTGGTGTGGGAGGCGCTGGCGCTCGGGGCGACGCCCTACGCGCACTCGGGCAACCGGGACGTGGCGGCGCGCGTGCTGCGCGGCATGCGGCCCTCACAGCCCTCCTACGTCGCCGACGAGCTGTTCCAGCTCTGCCTCCAGTGCTGGCAGGTGGACCCCGACGAGCGACCCAGCTTCTCCTCCATCCTCAACGAACTCATGCCCTTCACCGAAGTCCCCGCGACGCGTAGCCTTAGCTTTACTCACTACAACGGATTCAACTACGAACCTCACATTCCACAGTATGAAATTGTATCATAGTGAATTTCCAGTTACATTTAGCTACCTATTAGTTTTAAGATTGTCTCTGTAGTACTATAAGTACATTTGTAGGTTTTATTATATTCCAAAGATTTTGTATCTTCAAAATAAGAATTTATCATCTGCATTCTTGCTGCCATTTTTGAGAATATTTTTTACCACAATAACAGTTTTAGATAAAATTGGACAATAAAGTTATTTAGCTGCTAGCTCAATATTTAACCCTTTATAGTACTTTGGTAGGTATTGCTTAGTTTTTACTTTATTACCTATCATGAAATGTTTTGTTACCATTACCAATGACAGTATCACCAAACTAGGCTTACATTTTACAGCTAACATGATTTTAAAGGTAGTAGGTAACAATAATGACTACAATCGACCTCTTCTTACTAAATGAATAAAAACTTTAGTCTATAGGTACTTAACTTAATGACAGTGCGAAAATAGTATAACAAAAAATACTATACCCTCTTGGTAGCAATCTGAATTTACTAAAGGCAGTGAAATAGAATATTATCCTCCACTGTATGATCTTTTAGATAAAATAAGTACATAGTCTCTAGTATTATATAATTGCTTTAACATGTATCTAATGTATGTATAACAGAAATAAATTATGTAGGTATATTATAATTATTAGTAAGTAATAACTAGTAGATTTTGTATTTGATTAATGTAAGCACGATGACAATCTGTTCAGTTGCAGTGTGGGCGAGTTATGTGTTAGATAATACTTAGGTGTTTTAGGTTTATATTTTATTTAGTGATCAAAGTTTCTTAATCCGTCCATTACGAATCTCATTTGTATTGTATTTTTTTAAATTTTATTTTGAGTACCTATCCATCACATTATACGGAAGTATTTTGTTAGAAATATTGCAAATATATTATTTTCAGCAACTAAACTCTTTTTATTTTATTTCTCCCTGTGTACTGCAACATGGGACAAAGAATTCAACTTAGTACCTACCTACAATTCCATTTCAGCATATAGTCAAATGCTTAGATAAGTGTTAAACTACCCAGAGGCGATAACTCACATACTCCTGTACGTCAGCAGCATCATATTCAAGATTTGGGTGCCAGTGATTCTATGAACATTTCGATAAACAGTCCTGACAATGTAACTATGCGAACTGCCGCTAGAAAGGCTCAGGCCTCTTATCCAAATGTCCCTCAGGGGAATATAAGCAACATAAAGGATTCTGTTGTGCAGGAGCTGAAAAATATGCGGGCTGATTTTGAATCGCAGTTCATCAGCAAAATCAGCAAAATTAGCAACTTGATAGTCGAGCAATTTAACACTTTCAAAATGGAGTTTATGGAAAAAATAAACGTCTTAACGAATAAAGTTTCGTTATTGGAAGAGCAATATCGATCAAATGTTGATAAGCCCAACAACAGTTCTGTTCCAAAAAAATACTCGAGTGCCTCTAGTTCTGCGTCTAAAACCAAAGCCTCCAAACCTAAACCTCAAATGAATCAAAAGACTACAGCAGACAAGGAAACATTCAGCGGTTCACAAGCAGCAGTTACTCGAGGTGCTAATGTAACTACTCAGGAGGAAATATCACCAACTGTCCCTATTCCAAGTGACAACAGCGATAATGCAGACAAAGGTGGTTGGGAAGCTGTGCGATCCCGCCGGGCACGAGCGTCTCTGCCTGGTGTACTTCGAGGAACGGCATCGCCTGGCTCGACAATGTTGCAGGCTTCGGAGCGTTGGAGATATCTTCATCTATATTACGTACAAGAAGGTACCACAACCGAGCAAGTTCGTAAACATCTGGAGTCTATATGTGGCAGTGATGTGCACAGTTGAAGTGTTGAAACCTCGTGGTCGGTATGCATCCTTCAAACTAGGAGTCCCTGCGAAAAATGCTGATAGTGTTTTGTCATCGGAAAGCTGGGCCAAAGACATATGTGTTAAGCCATGGCGCCAGAACTTTCGTGTCAAAGTCCATAATACACAAGTCTGATCGGCGATCTTGTCCATTAAAAATCATCTATCAGAACGTTCGCGGTCTTCGTTCAAAAACTCATACTTTTCACAGCAACGTAGCAAGAAACAGATATGATATTATAGCACTAACAGAGACCTTTCTAAACAGTTCTGTATCTGATGGAGAACTCTTCCCTTCAGGATACCTAGTCTTGCGTAGAGACAGAGCGGGAGATGTTGGGTGGGGAGGCGTATTGCTCGCAGTCCGGGATTGCTATAATGTCCGTCAAGTAAAAGATATCCCTAATATGACTGACGACAAAGAATTGATATTTGCTATTGTATCCTTGAAGAGAGTCAAAATTCTGTGTATTGTTGTGTATTTACCGCCTAATTATAATGATGATCAATATATAAATGTTTTGACATGTATAGAAAATGTAATTAGTTGCTACTCTGATATGAACGTACTAATATTAGGAGATTTTAATTTAAATTCGTGCAGTGCTAACGTTAAAACTCAATTTAATTTATTTTGTGATTTCTGTTCGCTCGGCCAACATAACAATATTATAAATAGCCATCGCGGCATTTTGGACTTAGTGCTGAGCAATTTAGAACCCGATTGGTTGGTAGTATCGCTTGGCATTGATCCCTTGGTGAATATCGATCAGTATCACCCTCCACTGGACGTCACGATCAAGCTTCCTTATATTCATAGATCTGAGACGTCTTTGTCGCAACAACCATCCCGTCCGTCAAGAACTCCGAATTGGAATTGGCGTAAAGCAGACTTTCAGGGTTTATACGTAGCTCTGGGGAACCTAGAATGGTCGGAATTGGTGACATTGTCTGATATTGACTGCGCGGTCCAGTTATTTTATCACAAACTCTACGAATGTGTCAGACTATTTGTACCGATAAAAAGTAATACCTCTAGAAATAGCCGTAAGTACGTCTATCCTAAGTGGTATACTGCAGATATAATAAAAGATATAAAGGACAAACATTTTCATCTCAAGAGGTATAAGATAGAGGGAAAAGATTTCAATAAGCAAATGTTCATGTATTTTAGAGACAAGGTAAAAAAAAATATTGACAAAGAATATCGGCTTCACATTAAATTAGTACAACAGAATATTATTGACGACCCAGCTAAGTTTTGGGAGTATGTGAAAGATAAAAAAAAGGACAGGAAACAAGTAAATACATATACATATAAGGATATTGAAGTAAAGGGGCAAGCCGCAGCTGACACTTTTGCGACTTATTTTGCCTCAGTGTTCCATGATAAAGCTCCTGTATTGGATCATGTCCAGGCAGCTCAGGCCGCTCATAACTGTCGAGACGCAACCTCAGTCTCCATTTCGGCTGTCAGTGAGACTGATTTAAAGCAAGCTGTTCGACGCCTTAAGCCGCGTTCGTCTTGCGGGCCGGATGGTATTCCTGTGTTTCTGGCAAAAGATTGCATATCAGTATTGGCAACGCCACTTCTGTATATTTATAACCTTGCTCTATCGGTATCCAAGTACCCGGTAAATTGGAAATTATCCAGGGTCACCCCTGTCCCGAAAGGTGATGGAGGGACAGACGTATCATCTTTTAGGCCGATAGCAGTTTTGTCAGTTTTTGCTAAAATCTTTGAGACAATCCTTAGCGAGCAGGTTGGTGACGGGATTGGTTGTCTATTACACGATAGCCAACACGGATTTCGACGTGCTCGCTCTACCACTACCAACTTACTGGCGCACGTGGATTACGTCCATAGTCGAATGGATCGCGGTGAACAGGTAGACGCAGCCTATTTCGATTTTAAAAAGGCCTTCGATTTAGTGGATAACGCCAAATTGTTAGAAAAATTGGCTTTGGCTGGCTTAACGCCAAAACTACTAAAATTTTTCGCAAGTTATTTAAGTGATCGTTCACAATATGTCCGTTTGAATGGTTTTGAGTCCAGTCAATATTTTACGAGGTCAGGTGTAAGTCAGGGCAGCACGTTAGGACCAACCCTGTTCTTGATATTTATCAACGATCTACCTGAAACAGTTACTGGTTCTCAATGTCTTTTGTTTGCTGATGACATGAAAATGTGCCTAGGTATTAAGACTGAAGAGGATGCCTTGATTCTCCAGAGAGATATTGATGCAGTACATCAATGGAGCCATGACAACCACTTACCTTTTAATAATTTAAAATGCAAGGTTATCACATTCTCGCGGAAATCCAAACCATTAATAATTAATTATAATTTATCTGACGCTCCCCTAGCAAGAGTAAATGAAATTAAAGATTTAGGCCTAATATTAGATAGTAAGTTAGATTTTCACTCACATATTACTAATCAATGTAAATCAGCACATAGGATGCTTGGCTTTGTTTTAAGAACAGCATCCCAATTTAATAACATAACAGTAGCAAAAGTGTTATATTATGCATACGTTCGTAGCAAGCTTGAGTATGGCGCAATGGTCTGGAGTCCCTATGAGGAAAAATATATACTCATGATTGAAAGAGTGCAACGAAAATTTTCAAGGTGGCTTTATAAAAATATGTACGGTTATTACCCCTACTTATATCCGTCCCTATTCGTTTCCGGAATGGTCGATATGGAGACCCTAAAACTTAGAAGAGTGATGCTATCAATGGTACATTATCTTTCCGTAATACACCACAGGGTTGATAGTCCACGTATATTAGGGACCTCCGCATCGCAGTTCCAACAATCGCATGGGACGCTGGCGGGCTCGTGGCGCCTCGCCGCCGACCTCGCTTACTGGCGTTGCCCGCCGTGCGCACCGAGCGCGCGCGCCACGCGCCGACTACCCGCGCACTGCGAACCATCGGTGACATTCTTGCTCAGCACTATGAAATCGATCTTTTTGCAGATAGCTTAGGACAACTATTGCATAAATTTTGGACGATTTTAAATGGAATGACTACCTATTGACATTGTTATTGACATTATATGTATTATTAAATAGTATTAATATTGAATTATTTGTGACTTACCTAATAATTTAAGATAACATTTTATGACAATTTATGCACTATTTGTACTGTTTGTAATCATTTAAATTTTTTAGAAAGGCATTGCACATTAATTTATATAATTGTAATTATCTCATTTTTAATATTTTAAATGTATTTTATAATGTATTTAATCTTATAAGCGCTTTGGATAACCCTGTCTGTTAGCTTTTAAGATATTTGTGTAATAAATAAATAAATAAATAAAGTTGGTAGGCATCATTAATATAAATAACAGAATGCGTTTCTATGATTGAACGAACATTGTCTTCACGGCACTTTGTTTCAGACACAATAGGGTAGTTGACTATGATTGATTTTGTGCATGTTGTTATTTTATGGTTGCTACTAGTAAGAACCCATTAGAACTTTCAATGCCAGTCCACACATTTAATTTACAGTACGGTGGATTTGCCTTTGGATCACTGCAACTAAAATTAAAAGTACTTTTTTATAGAATTTAACATAACTCTCCTCACTAAGCGTGATGTAAGCCTAAAGTGAGGTCTAGTGATCGTACAATAGGTACAAAGTGAAGGCACAATAAACCTTATAGAGTCTGTCGCACTCGCCCTAAAAGCCGGAAGGGCTGATTTTAACATATATTTAGGAAGACAATCGAAAATCAGGTTTCATTACTCCCTGACACAAAGGGTCGGCGGTTTTACCTTACAAACTTTTGTCTGTCTTGTAGAATAATAACTTTACCTAATGAAACAATTTTTTCCAAATTTTAGTGCTCGGATACCTGGGAAAGGCACTTACAAAAATCTAAAATAATAAATAGACGATGACGTAGATACAATACGGTGGACGCGTTTCTGAGCGAGTCGTTCCACGTTACATTTACCTACTCATTCTAAATGGGTTCTACCTATCTTTTGTATGCTATGCAGGCTGAAAATGGAAATACCTACTTGTCATCCAATCAGAAATAACGTGCCAGTACAAACGAAACTTGAATGGGGAACCAGGGGATAATTGAAACATCATACATATCATTTTTCATTTATTAATGTTAATATAATATAGACAATGTTCAAGGTACCTTTTAATTGGTTTTCGAGCTTTTAAACACTAAGACATTGTAACCTTCCATTTTACCTCTTATCTTATACAACATTGCAAAATAACACTTCATTATAAATCAATCTGACAACTAAATAATAAACAATGACTAAATATACCGAATTTTTAATTCACATGTAACATTTCCATTTTAAAACTTAATTAAATTATTTCTCGTACATAACATTGCAGACCCGTTTATAATAAACCGAGATAACAAAATTAATAATAAAATAAAAACTCCATCACTGAACTGTACAGCAACAAATGTGTTCAACATATCGCGTCTAGACAACGGACCGAGCCGGCGCGTGCGCCGCCTGCCTACACTTAAAATACGCAACAAGTTATAATTCAATAGAATTAGTATAACATATCAATCTCAACATGTGTAAAGGTTGATGAGACAACGACTGAACGGCGCTGGCCGGCCCGACGGCTCGGGCCCGCGGCCGGCGCTCGACCGACACGTATTGTACAAAATCAGGTTAACTGCGAGTGCACCGCGGGAATCGCACACGACTACATCCTTGCGGACGATTCCTCATGAAACCGAGTGAAAATTTTAATGACAATAAACAATTATATATTACAATTAATCCCTACCGATTGGGACGCGTTCGTGGCGATGTCAATATGCGCGAGTTGATTCCTCAGTCTTTAATAAATTGATGACAATGAGCAAGGAGAAGAACGTAAATGAAACAATGTTATGCAATTATATACAGATTGTGAGTTCGTTGCGCGCCGCGCCGCGTGGGGCAGCGCCGGTGTCGTCGTGCGCGCGCCGCGTCGTGCGTCATGCGTCACGCGCCATGCGTCACGCGTCACGCGTCATGCGTCACGCGGCGCGGCGCGGTGGTCGTGTGCGATCCGCGCCCATCACTACCAAGCGTTATGGTGATGTCTTAATGTTGAGTTCGACTTGAACGCACAGCCATTTTCCTAAACACAGTATCGAACCTTACTCTAGCCTAGCGCACCCAACGGCTGCCACCTCTCTTGTATACCCACTAAACTACCTATAGTAATTACAATAAACCACTCTATCAACAAATTCAACAACATTTAGCTATTAAAATTAAAAGGAGGATGAGATGCGCGGTCTGAGAGTGCCCCGACCCGGCTCTTCATGCCTCGTCACCACACCGTAACCGGACAATGAAGAATGACAACTAGCTACCTTATCCTACAACATTGAAATTCCTTAATCGTAACAGCGTAACGGATGTCGACCGGCGCGGGCGCGCGGCGCGGGGCGGCCCCGCCTCTAACTTCTGCATTAACTCGATTACGTAAAATAGTCGGGACGACGTTGCACTATTTATTATCTTTCCACACGATAAACTTTAATCAGATAATGTTACCGCACTAAATTATTATTCAAGTAGTCACGATAATATACTCTCAAATATTGTAACAACTTCAGTATAACAACGTTAACATTTTCCAGTATTTTTTTAAATTATCTATACGTACCCATATTATATTGATTTTAATATGATAATTACAACTAACTAGAATTCCATCGATAACTTTGGTTGCGGCGGTCCCGCGGCGGCGGGGCGCGCGGGGCGAGCGATCGACAGCCGGCCAGCATCGACAACGGTACGGCGGATTAACGAAGAACACTATCGCGGAGCATCGCGGCTCCGACGGCTATCACAACATGGCAGACCGGGTTCGGAACCGTTCAATCAACGATTGATAGCAAGCGACAGCTCTCGGGGCCGTCCATCGCTCGAGGCCAGACCTAAGTCCCCGCGCGAGTGCCCACCGCTGCACGCGTAGGGATGAACTTACACCTAGCTGGAATGTGGAGCGGCGCCGCGGGGCCGCCCGCCGCGCCCCTGGGCACGAGGGATGTGAACCTGCGACCCTTCGACTAAGTCTTGGATGATGAAGGTACAGTACAGTTGTAAAGATGTTCACAAGTTTAATCTATGTTGTACGGGGACACCCCAAAAATACTCAAGCTAGTCAGATCAACGAAATCATTTCGACTGATCACCCAGCAATGTGACTTCTGACGACAGTAGAACGATTGCCGTTACTGACCTCAAAATTCGCAATATCAATCTAAGAAATGTCTTTGGTCTGAATAAAAAGAGTGCAAAGGTTTATCTATGCTAGTTATTATACGCTTTTATAGTCAGGGCCGGCCCCAGGTTGGCGGCCGGGGCGCAGGGGGCGGAAGGGGGCCCCATGCGTCCGGCGAGATGTCGCTATCGAATGCCCAGGGGACGCAGCTCAACATGGCTACAACTTGAGGAGAGAATGTGAAACGCAGTAGAAGACCGAAGTACCCCAGCCGAACCGTGACCGTACGAACGAAACGCATCGATAATTGACGATTCACTTACACGTACCGACTAATCAAGATTTAGTTCCAATAAAATTGAGCTCGTAAAATCGACGTTAACAGGCAACGTGCAGGAGGATCCGCCGCCACGCCTGTGGGGGCCCTCCTTGCGCTCGCTGGCGACGCCTAACGGTCCACAGACTACGGATCTAAGGTAGTATTATGCAACAGTATTACGTCAGTGGAACTCAATTGGTTACATTCCCAAAAACACATCTTGAAGTAGAGTTACCAAATGTATGTAGGAGATTAAAACTATAGCTATTTAATTTCCGATACGGGTCTTTGTATGCCACCTATAATGAACGACTTCATGTAACATACGAAACGCGACAACTTACAGGCTATTTTATTTATATAGTTACGATATAGGGAGAGAAATGAGATGGAAAAATCTGATTCTAATTTTGACAAATGTCTAAATAGCCGACATGTCCACACAAAATTAGTCGTTTGGTAACGCTACTGTCCAGAGTTCGGCGCGATCGCAAGCAAGGCCACCCTCGTATAATTGACAAAAGACGATATCTGTACCTACCCCCAAATATACATACAATAGATGAGAAAGTCGAAAAACACCAGAAAGTCTGAACAGCGATACCTATACATTTTAAAGATGAATATATATTAATATAATAATAACTAGCTACGTTATGCGACTACTGCGTATCGGTAATGAACCTACATAACACGAACAGACCGGTAACAATAGATACACTTAGCTAACGAAGTGTCGTTGGACAGTGGAGAGCTTACAACGATTTAATATTATTTACCACTAGATAATATTTCACATTTCACGGAAGTACGAGGTAAATGGCGTCTCGATCGTGTCCTCGACTAAACTGTCGTGCGTCGACGAGAAATCATCTCTCAATTCCTTTACTTACAAACTATCGTAAATAACTCATTTAAGCCGATTCAAGTAATAGTAACATTTATTATGATTACGATTTCTCTTTGTACTTCTCATCTGTGATAAGTGTCACCGCGTCGGGCCCGGCGGCCGCGGGCGATACGGAGTACCTTGACAATGTCCTCAAACGATCACAGTTCAAACGTCATTAACTCTACAGACGAACAGAAACTAAACACCACCACTGCTATAACGGCGCGACAAAAATAAAACTTTAATCACATTACTATTGCCACTGTAAATAAGAATATTTCAATATATTGTCTCCTTGAATATTAAATAGAAATCTGCATTTAAAACATATAAATATACATATATTTTTCTAATAATCTGGACATGCATTAATTATTTTTATTACGTTTAAATTGTACTTATATCGTAAGATAAATTTAGACCGACAACAAATGAATAACTATTAAACATTCCTAATAAAATTATAACACAATATTATAAAATGTATAAAAAATAAAGATCTTTACCGAGAGAAATCAGGAATGACGACAATTCTGCTAACCAGATTCAGAGGCGTGGGGGCGCGGGCCGGCGCCCGCCGGAACTAAAGTAACTTAGCAATGGTAACATTTACAATGAACTCAACTCGTAATCAACGTACGCAGAGGTGAATATTATACAAAAATAAACTGTGCATGGAATAGGAATTTCCGTGATAGGATTTATCACAATCTTTGAATTACACATTAAACGAGTCGCCTGCTTCGCAGTGCGACTTCACTCGTCATAAACGTAAAATATAGCAATATATTATGTAACACCACTATTATAATAGTACATGCAAAAAATCAATAAAATGTAGATATAATCTATTGTAAATAGGTAACTATGTGTCGATGGGGGCCGCGCGGCAGCGTCGCAGCACAAACCGATATCGGTCGTCAAATTCAACAGAAGTTTTGTTCGATAAGGACAGGAGAATTTTTAATTAAAACATTTATATCTATAACAACATTTTCATTAAAACACTACGGATTTTTATCGAACAAAACTCTGTAGTTTGTTTTGTATGGCAGAGGTCGCCAGGGCCGGGCGCAGGGCCGGCGGGGCGCGGCGCCCGCGGCCCCCATCGAGAGCTGCATAACGCATATTCGTCCTGTGGTAAATAAACAAGTAACTTAACTACAGTCAGGTAACTCGCGCCACTCCTCGCTCGAAGGTGCCCGCGCAGGCGTTTGACTAGAACTAATCTATACTAGACGGTACAGCTGACTCCAGCCTTGTACTTGACACAGCGTGCGGCCCGCGCCGGCCGCGCGCGCGCAACAACGAATGCTCCCTCTCTCCTTAATAAGGATTGCCAACTTTTTCATCCGCACAATCACGAAATATTATTGAACTTTCTAAAAAGATGTATTGCACATGGCTAGCTGACTGAATTAAATTAGACACGTTATTATTGCACTCCCATGTTTGCCATACGATTTCTAAGTCAGCTGAATCAAAAAAATTGGCAGTCCTATGTATGCTTGGATCCCGAGCATACCACTTAGCCTATATGTACTAACATGTACATAATTCCTACTATTCCTTAACTAACCGCTTATTAAAATTCGTTGTCCGTGCTGAGCGCGCGCGGCGGCGCCCGGCCCCGGGCGAACGTCGCTAACTCCAGCGTTCATTATTACTAATAATTAAAAACTGACGTCTCGATTTAAGACTAAATTTTATACTCTCAAATTGCTAGAATGCGTTTTACTAAGAACAAAATTTGCCCTGCCTTGCC
Source organism: Maruca vitrata (assembly GCA_039566165.1). Classification (NCBI taxonomy): domain Eukaryota; kingdom Metazoa; phylum Arthropoda; class Insecta; order Lepidoptera; family Crambidae; genus Maruca; species Maruca vitrata. The sequence goes on along the minus strand of CM076928.1, from coordinate 776,957 downwards.
TCGGTAACTAGCTAACATTCAAACAATCGTAGATTTCCCTAACAGTTTCTATAATAAAATTTCCTTACCTACCTAATGAAACAGTATCATAATGATACTTAATAATATGTCAATTCAATAAAAAGTATTTAGTTCAATTATTAATAAATAAACATTCATAAAGTCAATAACCAATTAATAACATTCACATACTTAGTCTACAGCTATGTAATCGGTAACATGTCAAAGTGATAAAATAAAAAAAAAAACAATAGAATTGCAATAGTGCATGGCAAGGCAGCGCAACCTGCGGGCCGCGGACAGCGCCTCGCGGCCCGGGAGCCTCGCCTACACGACTCGCGGAGCTCACTAACCGAAGGCCTTAGCCGCGCGAAATGGATTCAACTCTATAATTATCAGATAAGATTGAAAGAGCGCTACATTCGGAGGCTTCGCGAGTGGTGTGGCAGCGGCTGCGTACTAACCGCGGACGTTCGCCGGGCGGGGCCTACTGCATGAGGCCGGAGATGGCGTTGTGGCGCGTGCGCTTGAGCTCCTCCTCCTGGATCTTCTGCTCGATGAGGTACTGCGCGCTGGAGATGGCGGTGGGCGTGCCGGTGATGGTGACGATCCGGTTGCGCGTGCCCGGCGCGAACGTGCCCTTCTTAGAGATCTGGATGTTCGCGCCGGACATCTGCTGGATCTCCACCAGGCTGCGGCCGCCGGGGCCTGGAACGTCACCGTAAGATTTTTATGGATTGCTGACGCAGCTACTTCTCATTTAGGGTACTCAGTGGAGAATCTCCATTTATCTTCGGGGCCCGGAAAGTTGTCTAAGGTGAAAAATGTATAAGAGAAGCGTAAATCTATGAGTTTCTTAGGTAGCTAGTAGTAGGTAGCTAGTCCCTCGCTAGAACTTATGAAGTTTTTAAGATTGACTATTAAAAGAACATCTTAAACGGTTAATCCAAAACGTCAGTTTTTTTACCTAACTGACATACGATGATTGGCTTGGAGTAGCCTCGTCATCATCACCTGACTTGCGGGGGAGCGGATGGATCTCACCCCTAAATGAACGTAACCATTATGTCAGTTTGATTGAGGAGGCACTGTATTCATTAATGGATGTATTCAATTTCTTTTAGAATGTCAAATTCAAATTCAAATTCAAATATTTATTTGCTTTCTAAGTGTAGTTACATATGTAGGTGTTATAACAAAAAGTATATTGCACTTAAAACTTAGAGACCTTTTACAGGTATTGCAAACGTACTAAACTATACAATCATATTTTTTATTCATAGGTTTTATTTATGAATGTACACAATTGTATTTTATGAACAGATTCCCAGTAGTTAAGGGTTAAAAAAATTATTATTTAATACTTATTTAATAAATATTCATTTACCGAGTAAAAACATTTTGTTAATAGGAAATCCTTTAATTTTTTGTTAAATATTGTTGGTTTGGGTTCGGGATGTGAGAATAGATAAACAATGGTTTTCAATTAACTCACCGAGGATAGCTCCGACGATGACCTCGGCGATCTCGACGTTCTTGGAGTCCTTGGCGCCGGCGTCGGCGGGCGTGGGGCTCTTGGACAGCGGCAGCAGCGAGGCGGAGGGGAACACGCCCCCGACGCCGCCGACCCCGCCCACGCCGCCCGACAGCGAGATGGGCGCCACGGCTGGGGGGCGAAGCGCCTCGAATGCAACCTCCGCGAAACGCTCTAGCGAGCCGCCGCGCGCTCCGCCTGCGGACGCACGCGTGTACTGGCTGGAGGGGCGGGGGGCGGCGCGGGCGGGGGGGCGCTTCACCTTACATTAGAACGTTTCGCGCTGTCGCCAAGAGGAGAGCGTTAGGTGCGGCCCGCCCCACAGCGCCCCCCGGTCTAGCGTTGGAAATGATGACAAAAATTGGGATTTTTTGGGGGTTCATTTGCTAAGACTGGTTTTTTACACGCCAAATGTATCAACATTTTTCGTTGAAAATGGTTTATCTGAATGAATTTTGGCAATAAATAGATACATTAATAATATATTGGATTATTACATTTGTAAATATCATTATATTTTTGTGAATACTTCATTTACAGGAAAATTATACATATTTACTAAAAACGCAATGAATATAAATTAAAAATAATGCCTTTATACATAGTTACATAGATACATGTAATATAACCATTATTTCCTCAGAAAAATGAGCAAAGAAGTCATGTAAAGAACCAAGCCTATACCAAACGAGCCTATGTTCATCGTCATTCCCATCGCCGCCCTAGACGCCCCGGCGCCCCGACCCGGGCCGGCCCTGCGGGGTCATGCTAGTGCACGCACGCGGTACGATCTCGCCCTAACTACGGCCCTGTGTAACGACTCTAACGGCTGGTACTCAAACTACGCTCGTCCGTATTGCGAGTTTCATATGGAAAAGTAAGAATTCTGTCGAATAATCTAATTTGCAACTCTGGAATATCTTGTTGCTATATTTGAGCATGTGGCTTCTTGGGCCGGAACCTCTCACAGGTTAGGGGCCCATGGCATTTTATCAGTTACGCCACTGGTAAGATAATATGTAATATGTTTTGTCTCACTTATAAAGATCAGTTGGCATATAAAACTCGCATTAAAGACGAGATGACGTAACGCTTCGTCAGTCTAACTACACCCTAACCAGTGAAAAGTGACGTTAAGAAGATTAGTCAATTGTATTGCCAATATGTTTTAGTTTTGTTATCCAAAAGATTTAGTAGTTGTGAAAATCACACAAAAAAAATCGCTCACTATTTTGTTTTAATGAATTTAGACACTTGCTTTTTTGCATATACCTAGACTATTACAATTAGATTTATTGAAAAATTACCTAACAACTTACAAATAGCCGAAAGTTCCTACTATCTATTCATAATATAATTTATTATTATCGATACAAATTATTTTAATTAGTTTCAATTATTATAATTTCTAAGGCAACTTCTAGGTAATCGTTACACGAATTATGCTTATAATGAACTCGTTACTTTTAGGCACGTCCCGTTCATAACCGTTAAACTTTTACAAACGATCTCGATTCCTTAACGAAGAATATAAGGCTCAGAGTTTGATAGTTTAAAGTAATTATTGTGCGTTCACTAAGGCCTTATCGCCCTAGTTTAGGGTAGGCCCGTGCCCCAGCAGTGGGGACGTATATGGGCTGACGATGATTGTGCGTTCAACCGTACCGACGTAATCAGCTAACGAAGCAAACTTTACTTTGCCATCTACGTATGTATTATTACCGTGAAATATTTAACCTTAACATTACTACACAAGGTTCTTATATAAATTAGTATCCGAGCGAGATATAATCGATTCACAGCGAAGCGCATTACATTTACCAAGGCGCGAATACCTAAACACGTTCTTAACAACTGCATATAACTACAAAAAACAACCCAAAATACCTGCTAACGTTCGAAACTACTCACATGACACTAAATATTTCTCTTTATGGGTTTACACGCGATATTAGGAGTAGCAAATACATAGCTACTACTAATATCGCGTACCAGTGTAGACCCATAAAGACTAATATTTAGTGTAATGGAACGCGAAATTCTAAAATTTAACTCACATGACGTTCGAATGGGAAACGAAAAAGGTCGAATGTTCTAATCTACGGGTCGGTCATGCATGTGTCGTGTGCTACTTCCGGCGTCCACTAGCATAATACCGCGGAGCGCGCGTGCGTCTATTTATTGTCTATTTCTATTTCCGGTGTAATTTTGAATGTTTATTCGTCGATTACTTCAAAAGAGAGCGTCTTTACAGAGGTATGGCAGCGCTGTGGTGCGGGCGAGAGGGCGAGGTGAGAGAAAGAACAACCCAGAATTATTAATTTTGAAGTGTGTAAATATATATTATATAAATATAATTTATAGAATAAATGTATGTCTAATATATGCAACTTGATTTTGTGCTGTTCTTTCAGTTGTTGCGCAGTGGACGATGGCTTTAACATTTTTAAGATTCTTTATTTATCAGTGAAGTGATAACATTGTATTTTATTGTAAGACAGAATAATAATATTTACAGTTTACGTTAGCTTTCTCTAGCTCGTAACAATAAACTGTTATAACTAAAGTCAAAATACCTTACATATTTCTCATTGTCAAATAACTTGACAAAAATTACTAAAATAAGCATGTTCTGTTCTTATTATTGGACAGTGGGACCAAAAATGTCTCAAATTCTAAAGTGTTTCCTTAATGTATTATTATGTATTATTTTGTAGTGTACCCGTGTGTTGAACACATACGCTGGGTCAATCGTAACCATCGGTTAAGTGACTAAGCTATATATAGTCTTAGAGATGCTTTATTAAGGCCCCGTCCACTGCGCGATTGCTATATTGCCGACAGATGGTATGGTGAAGCGATGTAGTAAATTTTGTGCGTCACTAGTGCACTAGCCACACTAGTTGTCGACTAGTTGTCGAGTAGCCGGTCGCGGAACAAGCCAATTGTTAAAACAACAGAATCAGCAATACAACACGTGAGTAACAACCGTAAATCAAGTAGTAATAGCATGCGTAATGTAAACATACTAATTAAGGCATAGTAATTACCGTGGACATGGAGATACTGGGTAGATAGAGCCAGTATTTGTATAGAGTTTAAACGAATCCACACCAGATTCAGGTGGCGTAGGTAACGACTATTTAGGCAGTATTTAGTAAATATTATTGTAAGTCTAAACGACCAATAAGAACAGACTACTTTAGACTTGGCCGATGGGCCCACATCATGTCACTTACCGGATTCTTTCCGATAAAACTTAAGTATATTCAATAAAATAAAATTTTGTTTCATTGGGCAATTAAACTGTATCTAACCGATACTCCAGTCGATGGTAAATACAATAAAAAATACAATAGCTCAATGCGAACAATTTCAAACGCTAGGACCTACAGACGAATTTTAGTTGATTTAATTTCAGTCTGCTATGTTTCAAATCATTTAAGATAAGTACAAGGCCCACTTGATTAAAAGATTTTGGGCAATTTTTCGTTTTGCATCGATGGATAAGTATCCATAACTAAAATGAATTCACGCAGATTATTTTTGACAAAGAAATACGATGTCTAAACGGGCTACAATATAATAATTTTAAATACAATCGGATACAGTTAGACAGTAACTCATCCTCTCAATCGTTTGAAAGAATTCGCACAGAGCCGTAAAAAAACAATAGGCGTAGATAATAAAAAGCGTCATCACGTTCAAAATATATTAATCGAAAGGTTGAAACTGTTAATACCGCGTTAGCCAATCAGAGTCGAGATGGTGTCAAGCCGAAGCGAAGAATTTGGTACGAAGCGGGTGGGAGCGCGGCGGCCCTGCGCCTTACCGTGGCGACGAGCCCGGGATCCCCGGGATTCCGGGATTTACGGGGACGCGAGGACGCTCATGGGCGGAGAGTATGCGCACAGACTAACTTTATATTTAACGCGATATGGCATAACGTAACTAGTAGCCTCAGGTGAGATAGGCCATTTCATGGCACTATTTTCGTTATGTATATTCGCGTTAAAACAGCAATTATATAGTGAGAACCGGAGCATTGATATTGGTTTGTAATTTATACAAAAGTTGTTAATCTTTAAAAACATACCAACATGATTAAATATAAATACATATGTGGTACTAAACTACGACATCAGAAGATGTGTACGGTGTAGAAAATGAAAATTTAAAGATGATAGGTATATCTGCGGTGTCATATAAAAAAGTAACCGTGCAATTTTGAAAAGCAAATCAAACTCGATTGCAAATGGAACTCTAGCATACCCTACCGCCGGTGAGCGTCTTAAAGCCGTGGGTCACCAAACACTTGTGCTGATGACTACTATAGTACTAGATGGTACCGGCATAAATGATTAGTGCCACAGATTACGTAAGACCTGGATTTGGGACTAGTTCGGGAACGGTGGAGCCCCGCCATCTCCACGCGTTCCAATCGTAAACAATTTAAAGGACACATTATGAATTACATAATAAATACAATTATAAAAAAGGGTTCATTATTAAGATCATAGAATAACATAATACGGTCGTTCCAAACATCACATTTAAGTCACAGGTATTAAAAATACTTCTTTTAATAAACTTAGAAGGATACTAATTGTAATGCGTCTGCTCCAGCAGATCTTGTTTTTTTAATTGCGTTGTTATACTTAAATGTAAATAATTATGCAAAATTGATGCACAGAGGTCATGGAATAAATGTGATATGTGAATCGACCGTCAAAAATTGCGCTTCAAGAAACAAGATGTATCTTTTAACAAATAAAGCAAAAATTTAATTACGAGACATCGTATTTCGTTCGGCGCCTCGTCTGTCATAAACAGTAAATACGTTAATTCGCACAAAGACGGCGTCGTTACGCAACGATGAGAGCTCGAGACAAATGCACGTTGCATTCAGCGGCATTGACTACGATGAAGGTCGATTATTATTAACCGCTGACATAACAAATAAACACCGCGCGGATTGATTGTTTGATGCTTAATGTGTTGTTTTAACTTGCAAGTTGGCTCTTCAAACAGCTGACATTAAAATTACCAGCCATTTCACAGTGTACATTCGTATTTCTAGGAAATATACGATGCGAAATTGTATTAAATGATGCTTCTGATACAATGGTATGTCGCCGTCTTCGTGCAAATTAAACATTGTGAATATTGGGATCGGTGTGCAATATGTTGGAAGTGTGATAAAATTTTTATAGTATTGTAAATATGTGCATTAAAATATTTATAAATGATTTTATTTTTATTTAGAATAAAAGGGAGTAGGTAAAATTCATAAAAAAATCAAAAGCTTACATAAAACTGATTTTTGACGTCACATACCTACAGCTGATAATGTAATATTTATTAATAAACATAGGTTTAAAGGTATGGATTTCGTATTATTTGTGATGAACTGATTTAGACTTAAAATTTATTTTATTTTTTCTTTCTGATATTATGAAAATATCAATGTTTCTAGAAGTTGTGTTTCGTGTGGATTGTGTTTGTATCCCATTTATCTTAAAATACTATACCGGATGATAGAGAATGCGCTGTTTTGTTTAAATAAATTTACAAATGACATAGAGAGAGCCAGAAAACATTTTGTACTAATTATTTTACCGCGTTTATTAGACATTAACGGCAACATCACGTTTGTGACAAAATGTGCTCTCATCAAGATATCAAAAACAGCTCAACATTCCCTACCATCCGGTACACTCGATCGCGCTCACGCGCTCACACGCCTATATTACGTGTTGATCAGTTTAACAGATCGCGCACTCACCGAGTCCGACCTGTCCGATGGGCCCGAAGACGGCGGGCGGGTCCTGCGCGGGCAGAGGGAAGTACGCGGCGGAGAGCGGCGCGTGCGCGTGCGGCAGCGGCGCCGGGAGCGCGAGCCCGAGGACGCCGTGCTTCACGAGCAGCGCCAGGGCGGCGCTGATCTCGGTCACGCCGCCCTCGCTGTAGCCGGACTGGCGGAGCGCGACCTGGAAGGCAGGGGTGGTGATGGTCAGATGTGGTACAAACTACAAATGTTGTTGAGGATATAACAAGTTTGCAATAACAAATCGGTCAGTGGGGCTTCCCTGAGTTTAAAACTTACGCGTTCGATAACGCCTACGTAAATATGTCTATGAAAAACATGTACAGCGCCGGCTGGTGGTTACGCGAAGAACTACAATCGGCCATATGAAAAAAACAACTCGATAGGTTTTTAACGTACGTAAGTTTACGATAGCCAACTCATGGTAGGCCCTCTTGTAATATAAGTTAAACACGTCACGTAAATTATGAAAAAGTTGCCCAGAATTGTTACATTTTTATAATTCTTGACAAATACATTTCAATTACATTACCCGACGGTGAAGACATTATAAAATGTTTTCGAACTTTTAAACGGCGATGTGGCGGTAGTGCCGCCTGTCACATATCTAAGTGATGTCGAGTTAACCGACCCGCATTTGGCCAGCATGGTTGACTTTGGGTTTAAAAGTTTATGGTAAGAGGCTCAAACTGCTCGGTCGGGACGTACCTATATGGGCGAAACCTTAATCTGTTCATACTAACCTTGATGTGGTCGAGCGTGTGCTGCGTGAGCGGCGCGGGCGGCTGCGAGCCGGGCGGCGCGAGCGACAGCGTGAGCGACAGCGCGCCCAGCCCCGCCGCCGCGGCCGCTCCGTTCACTAGCACTCCGCCCACGCCGCCCACCGCGCCTACAGCGCCCACCGACCCGCCCAGCGCGTGGCTCTGTAACATTCATAACACTACATAGTATAAAACAAAGCCGGTTACCGTTGCCTGTTTAATGTATGATTAGTTTCTAAAACTACGTAACGATATTTGATGAGTTTTTAAAAAAGAGGAATGCAAGAACATGCATAATATTGTACAGTAACACGATGCAAAGTAGAGGCACATACTCGTACATTGATTTAAAACTTTTGCGTTCCATTCGATTAAATAATACCTACTACTAATGCGCAAATTTTAAAAGCTATCGGGTATAAGATAACATTTTATAGGTTATAATGTTGAGTAACTCAAATTAGCTATGAATCTATTTTGTTCTAGCGCCTAATAATCATGAAAGGGAAAAGAAAACAAAAGATGGCAAAAACAAAAAGAAGCCAGCCGGGCACGTCGTCAGCCACTCGAAGCAACCAACTTAAAATCTAGGCATCACAAAATGAAAAATCTAAAAGGAAAATCTAGTGTTCAGCATCGTGAGACAAGGGTGTGTAACCACTCAAACACGTCCGCGAGAGCATCCCCTTTAGCGACGAAATGGGCCGTTGATAAAACGACTTTATTTGCAGACAATAAAGATGATATTTCTTTGATGATGTGTAAGCTGCATGCTGTTGGAAAGAGCCGCATGAAAAGCGACTCTATTTTCAGAGCGATTGAGTTTGAATTCTTTATAAGATGCACACAATACAATTGTCAAGTGATGTTATTTGATAAGTCGGGTAAATTCTAAGTCTGGCTTACGGTTTTTAAAGGACTTACTATTCGAATATTTCTATTTTGTATTCAAGTATCGATAAAGTAAATTAATCATTTTTTAGTATGACTGACGGGCATGAAATGTTCTTCATATCAGTCTAAGAGAGCAATAACATAAATGCAAAAAAGGTACCAATAAAATGTACAACGGATATACATTTTACCTTAGTTAACCCTAGATTGAGCGTGAATAAATTATGCATACGGGGTCGGAAATACATAGAGAATCCGAATCTCACAAAACGCCGCGGTTAAGGAAGCGATCTTCCTCGAAGGGATTGAGTGAATCCCATGTCTTATGGACCCTATTTATCTGTCAAGCTTGTCCAGCGATTGGACATGGAACATTTGCAATTATTCATTAAAGATATGAATAATGTTTGTTTACTACTTTGGTTAGGAGACATATAGGTATACATACGCTGGTAATAATAATGAAATTCATTAAGAGCCGTAACAAAATTGTCGACATTAGACCCATCCATTTTACAGAAACTTACTTTTAGGAACACTTTGTCATTTGCCTCAAGAAAAATTACTTCTTGATCTAAAGGGTCAGTCAAGTCAATAGCCAACAATTTCGCCAGTCCAAACCCCACAGCTCCGGTTGAAGCCCCGTAGCAAGCAATTATGACACTTATGACATGGTCGATTAGCCACTAAATTCTACGCATCACAGATGAGGATCTAGCAGGTAACCTAGTGTTGAGCATCATGAGATCGAGCCAGGGCGTGCAACCACTTAAACACGCTCACGAGTGCTCCCCACCCGAGCGCCGCTGATGAGATTGGAGTAGACCACAATTACTTTACATCTTGTGTGTGGTCTTGTCTTTTCGAGAATATCTTTAATGTACAATCTACTTTATTGTTCACGAGCAATTTGAAGGTACTTTCATATGGAAAAAGGCTATTCATATCGATTTGAAACTATTATGTAAATATCCCTTTTTATTATAATAAAAACGCCATCTTTAGAGTCGTTTTCAAGATGTGATTTTCTAGTTGAGGTATCTATGGCGCCCTGTTAAGTTACGATATAGCCAACCCAATGCGATTATACCATACTTATGTAGTGCCGTTAGAAATAAAAGATTCCTTTTCATCTTAAACTGAACCATTTCATTCAGAATAATACAAGGCTACTTGATTGACACCACTTCAAATAGACTCTGATAGGTGAAAGCTTTCATCACCCCTGAAATAACAAGGCTACTTCATCATCTTTATCAATTAAAAATTTTAAGTGGACTGTAAAAGCTGCCTTCTTTTTTTTCCCTAACTGACTGATATCATCACCGGACTTGCGGGGGAGCGGATGGCTCTTACCCCTAGAAAGCTGCGTTCGCAACTATAACTCAGAATTAGATAAAGCCTACCTTACCCTTACCCCCTTGACTCTAGCTTGTAACTACCATATTTATTTCTTTATTTACACATTAGCTATCGACCAACCCGCACTTGGCCAGCGTGATTGACTCGCGGTCTTATCGCCCTATTTCAGGGTAGGCCCGTGCCCCAACAGGGGGGACGTATATGGGCTAACTACGAATAACATTAGCAGCATCTCATCAACGGCGAAGACAACCCTGAGCACAGAGAGTGGCGCGGCCACGCGTTATAAGAGAGCGTGTCCAAGTCGTCACCTCTGTCACCTCGGAGGACACGGCGTATGGCGAGCCCGTGGGGTTGTAGTTGGCCACCGGGCCCGCCACGTCCGCGTACGACACGTTGGGGCACGACCCCGACTGGGGGTCGTCCACCACCTTCTGGAGGATCATCAGGCACGCCTTCTTGTTGCCCTCCTTTTCACCTGAAAAAAGATGGAATAAATTAATACCAAAATTAAAACCGTAAATATACATTTAAAATTTGAAAAACACAGTGGTTAGAGCATCCGACGCGATATCGGACTTAAGAAGGTATATTCGCATTCATGACATTTAAATAGCATTAAAACAATAAATAAAAGCAGTAAATATATATTATGAGGTGATTTCACTAGGAGTTATTCTTGGGTTTACATTTTAGAAGTTACTACTATGGCCTATATTAGTAACTAGCGACCCGCCCTCGCTTCGCTTCGGGGATATCTCTATCTCTATGTAATATATTTTAAACCCCGTAAGAGAAATCTAGTTTTATCTAAAAAAAGCCTATGACACTCAGGGATAGTGTAGCTTTCCAACAGTGAAAGATTTTTTCAAATCGGTGCAGTAGTTTCGGAGCCTATTCGAAACAAACAAACAAACAAAAAATCAAACTTTATAATATTATTATTATTTATATATATATATATATTATAATAATATATATATATATATATATATATATATATATTATATTACATATTACATATTACATTGACTCCCCCGTACCCCAGTGATGCTTACATGGAGCCTACATCGCATGCTGGCTAACTGAGCGCGGTGGCGGCAACCACGCGACTTTTTTCTAATACTTGTATTTTTAAACTCGTGATATCTTCCGAATGAAATGTCCGAATTGAATAATTCAAAAAGTCATAAATAGGTATTGAAACCGTCTTGCATATAAAGTAATTTATTTTGATAAGGATTAATACCAAGGTACAAATAAAGAGCCTTTTCATGTGGCGGCATATAAATTAAATTTTTCGAATAAAAAACCGCTTACTGTGACATAACTATAATATTTAGACATATGCTGTCGCGACACTTTTTATAGATAAGTTCTACAAAGTCGTAGTAAATGATTTTGTTCTATCATCAATAGTTTTCGCAGCGTACGCGACGTAAATTTTTTACACCTTGGGTTACATTATTGGAGTTTTAGTAAGGATCCCTAATTTTTTTAAAAATATTATATAGCCTATGTTACTTCTGAATAATGCAGCTTTCTAATGGTGAAAAAATTATTGCAATCGGTCCAGTAGTTTTTGAGTTTATTCATTACAAACATACAAAAATACAAAAATACAAAAATACAAATCTTTCCTCTTTATAATATTAGTATAGAAGTATAGAAGTATAGATTTATTAATAATGGATCTCATATAAGAACCTCACAGATGATTACCAACGGATAAAGTGATGATAAGAGGTAGACTACCACTGCATTGCTTTGGAATAGTGAGTATATCGACTCTCGATACTATTTTCATCAATAAAAAGCATCAATGTAATCAACACTGATAGGGTTTGATCGTTATGCCACCACTTGTTCGCTAAGATATTATTCACGTATCTAATATACTTAAAGTACCCTGGCTTCGCATTAAAGAAAATCTGGTTATTACAGTAGTAGAGTTCCGTCGAACCTTCGCAATCAAGTAGATGGGGTAGAACAATTTACATAAAAGACTATTATAGGTTCAGGTTATATAGGCAAACTATTATAATTAGAACGCGTGTTTGAAGTTTCGCCGAAGGTGTAATAACGCCCAAAATAAAAGGGCGTGGCGCCGAAACCGTTTCGTGTCGACGTGGTCACCTTCCAAACATGCAAATGGTCTAAAAGTAGGCTGCCAACAGCCGGGCCTGTATTAGAGCTAGGAACGCTGGCTGTATACAGGGCCGAATTGAGCCATCGCGGGGCCCGTAGCTTATTCTATCTAGTGGCCCTTTACATGGTACCCTCACATACCTGCTTTCCTAGCTTCATTGTAAATTAATAAGCTACGAGTGGATGATACATGAAAGCCTTCCTCTTAAATTATTTTATCTTTTTTTATCTTAATCCTGGTCATCCCACTGTTGGGCAAAGGTCTCCTCCAAACTCATCCACAGCTGTCTTTTTATCTATTCAATTGTCTATTCTATCTATCCATAAAAAATCTGCATCCAAATAAAAAACAATTTATAAGGTCAACGAAGCAAGCAAAGCATTTCGTGTTTACGGCGTGCAAGTCAGGCTAAGGCTGGCGTTGGAGAGCGGGCCCCGTGCTTTACGTCTAATCCGGCACTGGCTATATATTAGTGCTAGGAACACCGAAGTCGTGAGTTACCGGCGTCTCGCGTGCCGTGAGAGGCGCGACAAAGAGCCCGCTGGCACGGAAGGCCTGGGCAAGGTCTAGGCTAGGGCTGATATAGAAATAGCCTAGTTAGACATTATAGGAAATCACAAACGTTAGATTCAATCTGACACAGTGCTACGTTATAATTTAAATAAGATCAAGTAGGATGTAGATTGCAGCAGATACTTATTAGGTTAGATTGACGATTTTTTTTCAATATTTTGCAAGAGCTGTAGATTGGTTTCGAGGAGACCTTTGCCCTGCAGTATGATGATAGGTTACAAAAAAATATTTTGCGAAATATTGTAAATAAATATCCTATTCAGTATATGGCTCGGATCAAAAACATCAGTTTCGTTTATTTCGAAACAGTAAAGCTACTCAGGTACTAGGAGGGCAGAAAACACAGGGAAGACGTGCAAACTTTTAATTGTAACAAGACCCTAACGAAGCGCGCACCCACGGCGGATAAGGTAAAACAAGATAGATAAAACGCTCCTAGTACAGGCGAGTCACGCCGCCAGGAAAATACTGTAATGCTATTAATTTTCATTATGGCATCGGCTGGCCGGACAAGCGGTAATCGATATGATCGCCTGAAGGGAAATTTACAGCGGTCCATAATCATATTTGTGGGTATTGTTTTAAATTTGTAGCGTCATAAAATATTGCATAATTTTCTCGATATTTTATCGTTAAACTGTTACGGAGTCATTTTCGCGTACGCTTTTAGATTTCAATATATCTGGTAAGAGCAATGGAGCTTTTCGGTTGCACTCAATGTTTGGGACATGACAGGTTACGAATGACACATTCAAATGACTCTCGGTTTGTGAAACCGCTTGAGCTAAGAGCCTCGGAATATAACGACCGCTGTCGGCCCCAACCCGCCCTTCCCGTCGGGTCCTTTCCGCAGCGCTCTACTTTTTGTGACGGAGCGGCCCGGGAGAATATAGGTCTTCACATTCGAGAACCTCCTTTCTTTGGGTGTGTTTTTTGTAGTATTTGCTACAGTTTTTATCATATATTCCTCCTTAATACCAAACATTTGTACTGACGGTGCTATGTAGAGACCTCTTCCCCTCCCCTTTTTTACATCCAGCGTGATTAGGGTGCCTGTATAGACCTTAAAACACTGTACAAGTAACAAAGCCAATTGGGTCTTAGGAGTGAGAGCCATCAGCTCCCCCGCAAGTCCAGTGCTGATGGCAATTCTACACCCTCCAAGCTATCATCGTAGTGAGTTAGAAAAAAAAATCAAAGCCACTGACCGACGACGGTGATGCATCTCTCCTGCAGAGACAGCTCCTTGGCCTTCTGTGAGATCTGGACGTAGCTGCCGCTCTGCTCCTTGATCTGCTTGATGTAGTTGCCGCCCTTGCCGATGATCATGCCCGCCGTCGAGTTCGGCACTAGTATCTTCACCTGGAACAATAATAGCGTAAATGAATTAAAAAATTCAGACCACATTGATCTGACATCGTGGTAAGTAGCTCGCATTAAACACATGTGTTGCGCGAGTTCTAATCTTATCTTAACGCGGGGACCGTATAACCGGTTCACGTCAACCCTCAGGGATCTTTTGTGTTTCCCCTACCTTTATACACCTACTCCCTGAAAATCAAATGCATTAGTGCAATAACGTCCTTGGGTCTGAGGTGCCTGTATTCTTCTGGTTTCGGATAAGCCGTTCCCAGAAGTCTGCGCCTGTGTCTGGCCAGTGAGTGACATTCACATAAGATATGCTTCATGTCTTCCATTTCTTCCTTGCAAGCTCTACAGTCGCTGTTTGAATGAATGCGAGTTAATAGCGCTCGCTTAAATTTTACTACGACTTTTGAATCAACAACTCAGTTTGATTTTCTATTGTATGCGCATGAAATGATTGAGGCATAGGTATTTTTACTGAAATTAATTTCGTGTTAAACAATAGAAAAAACATATATAACCAAATTCATCATAATCATCCTATTGCAGTCCTCTGCTGGACATAGGCCACTACAAATGCTCGCCATTTCCGTTTATTAATTTATTATAGACTATGGCAGATGCAAATAATTTATGTGCATAATTCATCCTTTGTTTAGTTTATAGCAGTTAATGTGTGTATTCCACAAATTCTCATATGCAGCGTCAATAAACTAGAATTGTATTGTACGTTCGCACGTCGTTAAATAAAACATTTCCGAAAATATAAATTTCAAACTTCAAAGATATCATCGATCTATGTAGACCAAGGAGAGAGACAAGCTAATAGAACGTTATCTAACAATTACAAGCAGTTTATGAAGTACAATAAAGACTCATTCATAACACATAATATAACCTGCAAAATAGTGTGTTTGATGTTTAGCGGTTATTTAATTAGCGTAATAAACAATGTGCAACGGATCGTGGCAATTATAACTCGAACTGAATACATTAAACCGTGAGACGCGTTATGTTCCTCGTAAATTAGGTGCACGTTAAGTGATTATAATAATTAATTATATTACGGGTCTAGGTGTCCCTTTGCGTAACACATTTGACGTTGGATACGCTGTGAGTTTTAACTATTGCTTTTATGAGTACCTATTACTTCTTGGAAGTTTTAGTATTAAGAAAAGTGTAAATTAAAACTTTGAAATCAAAAACACTATTCGCAATAAGATAGAAAACCAAGAAGGTTATAGAATAAATAACCTTCGATTGCCCTAAAATTTACATTCGATTACATTTAATATTGAATGAATGAGTGAATGAATTCGACATAATTTCTCTTTGCGAACATTTGATGCTACTTAACACGAAGAAGAATGTCCGAGTCAAATTCTATTTTAAAATTCACACGTAAAACCTTGCACAATAACTAGTATCGAATAAACGCCGGTCATTGAATAGATTAGAGTGCACAAGTGCATTGTTACATTGGTTCAGAGATAAGCTTTACATGTGCCCTGCATTGTTTATCGCTTCGGCAACCAACGACGAATGGTAGATAATGGCGTGATATGGACGCGTTCACACACATAAAACATAAAATTAATTCTCACATAACCCTGCGATTAGTAATCAAAATAAATAAACACATTTCCGGTGTCGGATAAAATTTTTACTTTTTTTTTTGTGTCGGAAATCTGAGTTAACAGTGGTAGATTTTTCTCCTAACTGACATACGACGATGGCTTGGAGTAGTCTCGTCATCATCACCGGACTAGAGGGGGAGCGGATGGCTGTCACTCCTAAACAGTGGTAGATACAAACACGACAAACATCGATGTTCATCACACAAGTGACCTACAACTCTAGAAGCATAAGATATTATCTCCATCGAAGCCTGCCCTCCATATTTTTCTTGTATATTAATTAAAGACCCATTGCCATAGTTCGTGGCTTCTAAACGCTATGTTCCATGTGTAGGGCCTCATGTCGTGCTATAGCCCGACCTTGCGGCGAGGCTGCGGACAAAAATATCAATAGTGCCTCTAATGTATGTGTAGGCAGAAGGGGTATGTAACTACATAATTAACAATGAATAAAACGTCAGGTCTATCAAAACCGATCTAATACTTTATTACTTTCTTTAATGAGAACCATATCCATCACTTATCACTTTTATCAAAGTATAACCATAGCAATTGTAGCAAATGCCTAAGACATAAACTACAATTAGAGTTTGATTTATTAATTACAAATTGCACAGCAGCAGTTTTATAATTAACGATAATAATTAATTCGACAATCGAATTAATTATCCAAAGGTGTCTAGGATAAGCTATTGCAACGGTACAACGAGTGTTCCGTGCCACGCCAGAGCCAAGACTGCCTGCACTGTTCAAAGTGAGGGCCTTTTATAGTCGAGTCGAGCGGCGAGGGGGAGTGACTAACGACGCAGCTGGTCGGTGACGTGACCCGTGCACGTGCAGCTTGTTACTCATTCTATAATGAAGGCGAGCGATGACTCCTGCCGACACGGCCAACCTGACTAGCGGTCGTCCTCGAACGCTTCAACTAAAGCATGTCTAGATTTCTGTAACAAAAGCATCGTTCGATCATCCTGACAAAATTAATTAGTCCGGTCTATAATGACCCTGCAAATCAATTAGTTCTGGTCTGGTCTACATTAACCCTTCAGATGTATTACAATTAACCCTTCAGAAATATTATTACAATTAACCCTTCAGATATATTACAATTAACCCTTCAGATATATTACAATTAACCCTTCAGATATATTACAATAGTTCTGGTCTGGTCCACATCGACCCTTCGTATATCTCACACTTTGCTCTGGTCCGGTCTCTAATTAGACCCTTCAGGCACTAGTATTGGTCCGGTTCCCTCTCCCCTTTTTTTTTTAAAGAACCCTTCAACACTAGCCAGTTTTGGTCCGGCCACGTGCCCTTCAAAACTCTGCTTTTTTTTTTTTTACTTTACTTTTTTATACCAGTTTTGGTCCGGCAAACAGCCCTTCAAAACTCTGCTCTCTTTTTTTTTTTCATTCTCTTTTTTTTATACCTTACGACCATATAAACCCTTAAAAGACATTTCCTGTGACACATTTTTTATTGACCAAGTAGTGGGTGTGGATCTCATCCCACTTCTGATGTAGGCAGAAGGGGTATGTAACTACATAATTAACAATGAATAAAACGTCAGGTCTATCAAAACCGATCTAATACTTTATTACTTTCTTTAATGAGAACCATATCCATCACTTATCACTTTTATCAAAGTATAACCATAGCAATTGTAGCAAATGCCTAAGACATAAACTACAATTAGAGTTTGATTTATTAATTACAAATTGCACAGCAGCAGTTTTATAATTAACGATAATAATTAATTCGACAATCGAATTAATTATCCAAAGGTGTCTAGGATAAGCTATTGCAACGGTACAACGAGTGTTCCGTGCCACGCCAGAGCCAAGACTGCCTGCACTGTTCAAAGTGAGGGCCTTTTATAGTCGAGTCGAGCGGCGAGGGGGAGTGACTAACGACGCAGCTGGTCGGTGACGTGACCCGTGCACGTGCAGCTTGTTACTCATTCTATAATGAAGGCGAGCGATGACTCCTGCCGACATATGCAATTAGAGGCTAGGGCTCGTTTTAGTGAATGTGTTGTCCTTGCCCAGGGCCGCGGCAACCACTACAATGACGATTTCCAATTACAGATATTAATGAACAAATCTAATCGACTAACAAAACACTATCGTACTTTGGTGGTACCAAAGTGTACCCCGCATTTGAAGTGTTTCATATTTCGCACCAAAGCCGTCTAAAACCTAAGTAATGAACAAAAATAACAGTTTAAAGTTCCCTTGTAGAGGCGGAGAACAAATAAATGCTCCATTATTCAATTGACTCCACTCGCAGGCTCCACACTTGACTAATCCTGGATGGTCTTGAATGCAGCTCAAATAGGCACAGACAGAGAGGCACTTCAAGAAGTCGGGAAGAAACGATTCACAGCAAAGGCAATAGGCCAGCGAAGGTATCTAATGTCTGATCATCGTAGTTTAGGGTACACTCAAACTCCTCAGTGAGCACTACCGGACCCCCGTGGGGATGTATGGGTTAAATAAACCAAATACAAGAAAAAAATCCACATTTATTTTGTCACCGAGGTCAGGTGACTTTATCAGTCCGATTTTATGCGAATCGGACTAGTTCCGCCGTGTATAGAATTACTTAGGTCGCTTCATTTGCATAATACCACCATTACACTTTCTCTGACGTTTGTTACAGTTGTTTCCAGTTTTATTAAGGCTTTGCGCAAATGAGCCGGCTAGTAAAGCCGAGTAAATACGTCAGATATTATCTCTCTGCAAGCCTCCATATCCTGGTTTATAAGGGATACGTCTAATATAGTTTATAATTATAAGCAAATTTGGAAACTACAAGAGAATCGCTAACTAATAAGGGAAACCAGATTAGTTTTTAGATATTTGTTGAAGAACACACAATCAGAACCCGGAATATATGAATTTTCTAAGAGCTTTTCCATTTATTGCTACTGTAAGGGAAATGTGTAGGAAATGACAGTAATCAGCTATCCGCGTCGTCCATTCTCAGAGAGTCCACCTCTTGAACACTTGTTTGGAGCAGAACGTTACACGGGTGAAGTGCCTAGATAATAGATTTGAAGTGTAAGCGCACAACCGTGTATAGTCCAATTGAGTCCCCGTTTTATGTCCAAATCGGCCTATCGATTTAACTAAACGAACCGTGGTCGGCGCAGGACGGCTCGCCAAAATTAAATTATCCCCGGCGCTCCTCCTTCGGGAGGTATTTCCACGATAGCTGATAAGAGATCGCGAGAAGATTGCACATTGTAAGACTCCGAGAAAAAGTAAATGAAGATTTTTACAACCGCAATCTTCTTGTGTGGTTACGTCAAGGTATTATTGTGGTGTGATTTTGAATTTGTATGAAATAGTAACTTGCTTGAATCTTTAAAACTACGCAACGGATTCTAATGCGGTTCTTTACGAGATACAAAGGGAAGGCTTTTATGAAAAATTTACCCGAAGCGAAGCGAGGGCGGGTCGCTAGTGTAATATAAACTAAAGGGCTTTTACTTTTGGGTAGATAGAACCAAAAAGAATATAAAACAGATAGAGGACACTGTGTGACTGTAAACATGTAACGCGCAGCAAGAAACCGTGAATAAAATGTTTTAAATCCCCGCGGAACTTTAGGAATTATTTATTCACGTGACGTCGCCGCATAATCCAGGGCCATTTCCTATTTCTTTTTTGCGAGTACTCTTATCTTAGCCGGGAAACAGATTGTGGAATAAGTAGGCAATTTATTTCGCATTTCTGCAGTGTTAACTACTTTCGGCCACCGGCGCGGGGGACCTTTTTCACGCCTTATCTGTCAGAGGCACCTCTCCGATGTTTTATTTTTCCATCGGGAGTAATAAAGGGGGTAAATTGCGAAGCCTGAAAATTATGCCATCTGTTACGCGAAAAATTATCGACGCGCTTAAAATGTAATTCTTTCACTTATTGTGTTTTTGGATATCGCCCTAAATATTTACTCGTGCGATACGTAATTATATTCCGAATTCGTTGGTGTACAGTGGAATGCTAAGTATCGGCGCGTGTGCGTAAGCGATGGAAAGAGTGGCTTAATTCTGTTGCTGGGAAATCAGTGGGGCGTGAAATACGCGTCATTAATAGTCATGTTTCGTGTTGATACAATGTCTGAAAATTACTCGTTATAATGCCGGTAAAAATACAAATATACCACCGTAATGTATATTTCTGTATGTGTCAATAAATTATTTTTAATTTGAATGAATCTGAAAATGAAACAGAGTACTGACACGTCTGTTGAATTTGTATATTATTATAATAATACATAAAGTATTCATAATTATGAATACTTTATGTATTATTATAATAATAAAGTATTCATAATTATGAATACTTTACTTTATAGTAAACATGAGTCTCATTATTGCGTATATTCTCCTGACTCTTGAAAAAGCATCGCTGATATTTGTTTTACATATTGTTGTCGCTGTTTGTGATTAAAGGAGTCCTATATCTGGAAATAGAAAAGCTCGGAGATGCTTAAGACATACTACTTGCAATAAGGTTGCCAATGCAACTGCAACTCAGCAAAGCTTGAAATAACAAAGAGGACGTTCAATTTGACTTGTGGATGCACTTTTATTGTGCAACGTGCATCGACTTCCTTCGCCTGCATAGAAACGTGACGTTATGATGACGTCATCCACTTCAACAATGAACTTGTCGAGTATCATAGTGAATTAATCTTGCGGTAGGTTGAGTATTGTGAAACCGGCCGCCATTTTAACGCTACACCGACTACACCGTATTACATAAGATATTCTATGGAGGTCCGACGACTACGGTCTAAGTTTTCTTAGCTAAGCTTTTATTTAAATATGCAATGAATATCTACTTTTATGCATAAGTATATAAAATGAATTGATTTTTATAAGAATTTGTTTTTTGAATCTGAAGTTAATTACCAGCACCAAGAACTAACTACAAAAAAAGAAGTAATATTTTGTTACCATTTGTATAAGCTTTTTAATATCTCATTATAATTAAACAGTAATTTCGTACCAAATAAAGATCCTAAACCTAATCTAGTCCGAATTAAGGTCACATGTCACACAGCACACATATCAACTAAACGTAAACGTATCAACTCTGGCTTTCAGTATTTCTTGGATGGAACCGCCTAGTGCAACACACACTCATCTGATCGTAACGTAATCGCCTCGCCTCGAAGCACGAGGAGATTTATGGTGACCATCCCTTTCCGAGTTGACATGTGTATATCATTAAACATTACAGAAACAGCAAAACGTGCCCCTAATCCCATTAATTCCCAAAAGTACTTCCATGGGATCAAAAGTGCGATAGTTCACGCGGTCACGTCACCCCATGGCAGGTGCGAGCCCGCACGCGTCCCGGGCGAGTAGTCCGCACTGACAAATTGACAAGTGACCAAGTTTTAATGTGTTTTGCTTCGCGTCTGAAGTCGGACATCGATCGACGTATACATACAGAATGTATAGTATATGTAATTCACAACAAGCATCTCAGGGATGCCAAATGTTCAACGAGTTCCTAACCGGATTCTCTTTGTGGAAAGTTATTTTTCGACGACTGGAAAAATGAGAAAGTGTATTTTAATACAGATTCTAGGTGAAATGAAATAATTTATTTTGAAGTAGAAGTGAAAATACTTTGTACGTCAATTTTCAACTACAAATAAACATTAATCTGTACATGTTACATAATTCTTGGATGTCGAAGCTCATCATGTCCATGAATTCTTATCATTCAGTCTTCTACTAAATTTCCATACCGCATAATCATCCAGAAAAGGCTTGATTGCCAGTAGATTTAAATATTGTAAGTTTGTAGCTTAGCGCTCGCAGAGAGGAAAATATTTCCAGGAAACACACACACAAGAAAACATAACATGAACAATACAGCATATTCATCGTAATAGGCAAAGTGCTCGTCATCCTTAGTCGCTAGCTCGGCCTTGCAGTCAATTCAGCGCGTGCGCATGCGACGGAGATGACGTCTAGATTCTGCTCGCCACACACACCGCTAGTTGACGACTGCAGCTGACGAATTGATGAATCGCCTACTAGCGTTTCATAACCTTGCTACACAATCACATCTACTTGCTCATTGTTTGTTAACGCGCACAAAACATGTACTTCGTCTTCGTATGACATTAATTTGCATTGCTTGCATTTGTGTGACAATCGAGCATAACATTCAAGGACCGTGGGAACATGTCTCGGTCACAAAGCCAAATCATTTTCAGCAAATTCTTACAACTATACTCTAGTATGGGTAACAAATATAATATAACTACTTGTTTATCCGTCAATGTGGCTTCATAGCAACCGATTTCGATAATCTGTCGTCCGGTTGTCATTTAATTCGTTATCTTTCCTATAAATGGCGCGGGCGCACTATAAATAGAAGACATTTAGCCATAGATAAGGCTAGAATAACTTTGCATTATAATAGTGGTCGGGGTTATTGTTGTCACCTCAGTCAATGACGGGCCCGTAGATCGAGTATCGCGGTCAAGTTCTTCGGTATTGCATTTGCACCTTCCTTTATGCATGCATTATGCACTGCATACGATCCCTAGAGTCTAATAAAGGTTGTTAGAAACCACTTGGTTGGTATGGTTGCCACACATTGTTTAACAAGTCCGGAAACATTATTCTTTTAGAATATGAATGAGGAAGTGTAATCTCTGTACACGAGACAAGATGTGTGAATTAGTTAAATGATAAAACTCTCGCATGTTCTTTAAAACTGGACTTATCAATGTAAATATGGTTGTTTGTTTATAAAATCTAGTCATAAAAAAAACCAATGTTAAAAAAAAACATTATCTTTATTTATTTAATTTTGTAGTTGGATGCATATATCATCTTCATCACACCAACTTCGCAGTCCAGTAACAAACTAACCAAATTTAAAATTAGTTTCACACTGCTATATTGGAATTTAACGATCGTAAGCTCGGTAGATAACGCGGGATATCCTAATTAAAACTTATTTAATCATTTTTGTCCCGGTTCGCATCACGTAACGTTGTTATCTCGTTCTCTAGCTGACCTTACGACTTTTTCCCTGAACTTCAAAGCCGTCCCTGATGAGTTTCAAGACGACACCAGAGGGTCTAATTGCTTAATTTTCAGCTACAAATTAAGTCTCCTGTTTAAGTCGTAATTATCGGAATCAAACGGCGTTCTAACGAAGGACTTGTAATTAGTCGCTGTTAATCGGGATTCGGTTACCTGCCGATGTTTTTGTTGCTAATTAACGTTATTTAATTGGTTATTTGCTTTGCTTTCAATAGTGCTAATTATTAGGAGGCCTCGTTTATGTTTAGCAGTAAATTCTTGTAAATGTTGCGTAAGACTAGCCGCTTGTATCATCCATTGCATTTTCAGCTTTCTATATTCGGATGAATCAATCAGTCTCAAGCTATTGTACACAGAATAGTCTTGTAAACCCTTAACTGGTCTAGTCCTCTTTGACCGCAGAATACGAAAGATGCTTCTTTTTTTCTTTCACAAGCTCCATTTTTTGGAATTGCTAACAACGTGGACGGACATAACAGTTGTTCACAGGTGTAAAAACGCTAGTAAAAGGTAAACCGAATGGTGTTATACCCTCTTTTCTTATGAATGTGTCAAGCTCAGCTGTCCTAATAGTCCCAATAGTAGTTAACACACAAAAACAAAATGGGGTCGAAATCGAAATACTCGCGTTGTCGTTGTGTTCAATTGGGCAGTGTGTCCCGCTGTCCCGCTGTGGCGCCGCTATTTCCCGCTGCGGTCAACTATCGCCACCGCATCTGCACTCTGCAGCCTTATCAGTTTCACTTCCACCCATGCTTTTTGCACTTGCATACAATCTCTAGAGTCTGCTAAAGCTTACCAGATTGTAATATCTAATAGATAACATGACACATGTAACATTTAATGTTGCAAATATTTAATAATAGGCGAAATTCATTAAATATAATGACGGATACATGAAATGGAGTACTTTAAAGGCAAAGACTAGGATATGAGCTTTTTCCCCTTTTTTGAGCAAAACGGGTCGTAACAGTTACTTTGCCAAAGAATTAACGTCTCTCGTATTAAATATGATTTTATTGCTTCCATATCCAACTTTCACAGCCGTATTTTAGGACTTCACTATCGACAGTAGCGCTGCCTGGCGAGTCAAAAAAGTGGCGGTGTAACGCACAGATAAACAGACATGTGATAACCTAAAAAGGTTGCGTCTTTTGCCATTTGGTTGCTACGGTACTCTAAAAGCTACAGTCCTCATTGGGCAGTCCCGCTGTGGTCTCCCCGCCATTTCCCTCTACGCTATCGCCGCCGCATCGCCAGCGTTATCAGATCCATTTCCCGCCCGTTAACTTGATAGTTCGGTTCGGGGGTGGATTCTGCTGTCGATATATTGACTACGCCTGTTTAAACTGTATCGTTTGACGCAATACTCGCATAGATTAAAGATACAACATAATATGTATAGTGGATCGATGTCGAGTTGCGGAAATCAGCCTGTTCTACCTGGCTGTTTTGGACTTCAGATATTAAGCCATACATGCTGTGTCCAAATGTTAACATACATACTTTGAACTCCAACCCTTTGTAATAAGATTGAAAACATTTTTTATTAATGATTATGGAGACAGTTTTTTTAAATATTTTAGGCATTAACTACCTCTAATATTTTAAACTCATGAAATTGTAAGACATTATTTACAGATTTTATCTCAGTTTGTACCATAATTTTGAATTTTTCCAAAAAGTGGGAATACTTTTAGGCACATTAAAGAAAAACTCTAAGTGATTTGCAAATTCGCCAAAGTTGGCAATATTTAAATTCAGTTGTTCTCAAAATTTAAGAAAAATAATCAACTCGAAAACTTATAAAAAATCGCGTGAACATACATGGGGGTGTTTCGGATGCTTACGGGTGTTCTATCTCAGACTTCCGCTTGACACTGCGGACACCCTGTATAACATACTAGCTGTGCACGCGACTTCGTCCGCGCGGATGCAACCCTTATCCCGTAGGGGGATGAAGAATAGATGTAGGCCGATTCTCAGACCCACTCAATATACTCAAAACATTTCACGAGAATCGGTTAAGTCGTTTGGAAGGAGTGCGGGAACGAAAACTGTGACACGTGAATTTTATATATAGGATTTTTTGCGCATTATATGCCACGCAAAATAGGCGCACCAGTGATGTAGAGTTGCAGTAGCAAGCTGTTCTACCATTACCATTAGGATGGCTGTTTTGGAATTAAGATGTTTAGTCATACGACTTAACTGCTTTATACATATCTCCATTGTTTCATCACTTATAAACGCTTTTTCCTACTCTCTATTCTGCAAATAATATCAAATATCAATATAAA
This sequence comes from Maruca vitrata, assembly GCA_039566165.1. NCBI lineage: Eukaryota > Metazoa > Arthropoda > Insecta > Lepidoptera > Crambidae > Maruca > Maruca vitrata. The sequence continues at coordinate 751,468 of CM076928.1, read as the reverse complement.
AACTAAGAAGTTGGCTCTTATACGACGGTCAAACTTTAGTGTAAGCATTTACAAGAGATAAAAGGTTGAAAGTAAGTTAATAAACGACCGCAAATCCTACAAATAACATCCGCTATCTACGGCAGTTGCGAAAAGTCCATTACTTCAGAAAACTTATTATAAGCTTCTGGAAAATGTATAAAAAAAAATGTAGAAATATTTTATCAAGTAAGTCTTTAATCTGAGCACTTTACGGCGTTCGGGTCGCTATAAAACATTTGTTCAAGTATTCAAGAGTTCCTAGAAGCCGGCTTTGTCGTTCTATATAGTTCGACGGCGATTTGTCGTTGGAGGGAGTCATTTCCAACCATCGCGTAGTTATTATGTGTAATACCTAGAACGGGCATATTGGTCCGTTAATAATAAATGCTATAGTCGATTCAAGGTGTCTATTGTTATAATGTTTTTCTGTTAACCGTTAATGGATATCAAGAAAGCAGTATGCTTAATTAATTATTATGAGCGATCAAGGCCACTATTCTTTCATTAATACATTTATTTTTACGGTAAGGCCAATTTGGATCTTGTAGCTCATTGACTATGTAATATGGTCACATATAAGTAAGTACTCATGGTGACTACTTAACTCAGTAGCGCTACCATAAGTTTAAAAGTGTCAGACTCGTTATCGCCTATGTAATAAATATCTATGAAAAAATGAACAGCCTAGCGGTAACGCTAAGAACTAAAATCGGTAGTATAAAAAACAATTCGATAGGTTTTTAACGTACGTAAGTTTCAATAGCTAACTCATGGTAGCGTATAACCTGTGAACATTGTACCTACATAAATCTCTCAAAAGTGATAATCGCTCACTCCTGCCGCGTTACAAGAAAACGAACTCGTCCAATAACTCATAGATTCATAAAGTCGAGTCAAGTTAATCACCTGCAATTTGTTCACGCAATCCGTTAACATGTTCCGCCTTGTTCCCCGTCAAACGGGGGTGGTCCTGCTAATTAACTAAGTAGAGGAACGCAAACGCCCCGCGAAGGGTAAATAGAGAGGTGAGGATAAGGGCTTGTATAGGTGACGCGTTTAGCCTGGTGTTTCGATCATGTTATAGAAAGACACTGGAGAAACTACATACTACTAATAATAATAATAAAGCCCTTTATTCTGAGATTTGAGATACTCCCATCTTATACACTGTCTTCCACAGCTCCTTTTCCCGTCTCTTGGGTACCACTAAATATTAGACTTTATGGGTCTACACGCGTTATTAGGAGTAGCAAATTACATAGCTACTTACTGCCCGACGTTTCGACTGGGTTACACCAATCGTGGTCGCGAGCGAACCCATAAAGTCTAATATTTAGTGTAATGGAACGCGAAAGTCTAAAATCTTGGGTACCACTCCGAATCTGGATGCTAATATAAGCCCAAAACCATGTAGACTACTCTACATGGTTCGGAAATCAATGGTTGTGGCCTGTACACTCCACTGCTTTGGCCTTGTCTTATTTACTGAAGTAGCATACATGGTAAAATAATGTTAAGTGGCGTAAAATAATACACGACAATGCTCTTCTGTAGACAATAAAACGTCTGTGATGACAAATAAACGGTTTTGTTTTTTACTAAGATTACTCTTACTGCGATAGCTAGCTAGCTAGATTCTAAAAACACTTTCAATTCCTTATTTCGCATGAGAAACACGATTTCAGAGTGAACGATGTACACAGATTTTCAATTTCATAGCAGTTCACACTGTTATACATAATACCGTGCAGCGACGTGCTGCGGGTGCGCAAGCGACCTTATTACTATGTGCATAAATAACAGTTTCCCTCGGCTGATTAGTATGGCGGAGGCTGCGGCTACGCTCCGGGGCTCATCGATAACAATCACGAAACGAGATTGGCTCAGATTTGATTTTATTACGTAATTTATGTGCAGCCACTGCGTGATTGGTTCGCTTCAACTTGACGCGTGCAGAGAGCCAATCATGTGAGCCGGATTGCTGGTCGGATGGAGGAGATTCATTTTGACAACTTGTTCTATTTTGTGTTCTTCTTTTCGACGATTTCAAACATTTCATAAACTATGTCTCTTGCGATATATTAGATACTCATTTGTATCCACTTAATATCTCAATTTTCCATGAGACTCCAATGAGTCATGAGTTGCCAATATCATCATTGTGAGACCATTCTCACAATGATGATATTGGCAAACCTAAGTTTAATCTCACTAAAAACAGTTATTTACATAAAACCTGCATTTAGGTTATAAATATACACGTATGTAGATAACATTGAACTGAGCTACCAAAAGAAAAATATCCTAAATATAATTTGAACACCGCAGAATACTAAGCACGTCTTAAATAATGTTAAGCATATACGCAGAAAATCTCATATTTGGTCTGAAAACATTACTAGGAGAGCTTGTTATGTAAAAGAGGTAGGCCTAATATTCCGGCCGGGATCATGTGAAAACTTTACGAGTTAATAAACCGGGGACTCTGCGACACCCGCCTTCGGAAACATCGGTTCTCACAGGAATCTTAGCTGAGGAAATATTCAAACAACAATGAATAATTTCGCATCGCAGAAGAACATGGCCCCTTTTCAGAATTTCCCTCCATTACGGATCGGGCACGAACATTAGCGATGCGACACGTATTTTTTTTGGTAAATATTATGTTTTTCGATTCATATAAGCTTCCTGAGGTTGGGAGTGTTACGACGATTACCGTTAGGGAATTTGCAAATAAGATTTATTCTGAACGTGTAACCTATCTTGGTTACACCGGTGTGTTTGAAATTCGAATGTGCTATCAGGTTAGGACTGGGGATGTTTGTATAAAAATAACTCCATGAGCATAATTAGCTGGAAGTAACAAGAGGATAGGTAAGTGGATAAGTAGATTTTGCATGTCAAGTGACCATTAACTTGTATCATGGAAATATGACGGGGGAAGGAAAAGGGGAGGAAGGATACTATCGCCTCGGATGATTTGGACTGTGTCGATAGTAGCTCGAGGAGCCGGGGTCGCTTACCCGTATACCGTTCACCAACCACCGGACAGATAGTTGTGACTGGTATCCCCCGTCATATTTCCATGCTACTCGTGGGAAGGCAATGACCTTGTTTAAACAATGCACAAGACAGAATGGCAGCGACGTGGTCCACAACCCGTCACGTCACGTTTCCCACAGAGGTGAAAAGTGGATCGCTGGAAGTGATCTCTGCCTACCCCTCTGGGAAAAAGGCGTGATTTTACGTATGTATGTATGTTTATGTATTAACTTGTTAGTTGACACTCTTTTTCTACTAAACTCCTTAGGCGAAGCGTTGCAAACTGTTATTAGGGTTCCGTACACAAAGGAAACAGATCCTATTGCTAAGATATGGCTGTCGGTCCGTTCGTCTGTTTGTCTCCAGGCCGAATCTTATGAACGGCATAAGGGGGCTTTCATACAACTAATGTGTTTTTGTTTACGTAACCATTCGGGCGCGAGTCCGTCTTACGTTATAAAATTTAAGGTTTAGGTAAACAATGTTATCAAGTTCTACCCTTAGCTACCAGAGCAATGCACACTTGGAGAGGTCAGTAGCCTTTTCCCAACATTGGAATTATACAGGTTAATAAACCCAGTATTCCCGCGTTCAGTTAAGTTTCGCTACAGGTGCCGGCGCGTTGATCGGATCACTTACTCTGTAACGCTGGGACGGCGCGAGTAACTTCATTAGGGCGGGGCCGGTTATCAACGCCTGGACGGAGCCATTTTTATTCTATGAAAACTCGTTTGTCGCGACAAACGGTGTTGCTGTTTGCGACATAACTTTACACTGTTTTGGTGTTAAGCAACTTAATTGGCCTTTAGAAAAGCATAATAATATCAAATACTGCGTCTCGGCTCTAAGTGTGGTAGCAGTTCAACTTGTATAATAATAATAATAAAATATATTTATTGACCACAAACAAAACAAGAAAACAAGAAGGAACACAAACAACATTTATCAGTGGTCAGCTAGGTCCCAGCCTCAGTATTCTTCTAAATATAAAAAAAAATAGCTCGTCTAAGCTTTGACACTAAAAATCTTAAATTAATTGAATCCAGGTCCCTCTGCGACCATGTTGGAACCCAATCGAAACGTCGAGCAGTAAGTAACTTAGCTATGTATTCGCTACTGTCGTTTTAATGTGTAGATTCATATTAATGTTATTAATTTTAATTGAACGTTATGTAGTTTACGTTGTAACAAACATTAATTAAACGTTACGTTCGATTGTGCAATAACTATTACCTATAGAAATAAAAGTGTATAATGTAATTAAAAACTTTTGTAAAGCAAAGTGAGTTTACACAAATTCAACTTTTTGATATAAAAAAAATACACGCTCTATGAGCGGGTTCTTTTCTATTGTCAGACCGGTTGAACCTAATTCAATAATTGGCTGATTGATTGAGCTTGGTGACGAATTGGATTGATGCCTGCCTGCGCTGCTATGGGATTTGGGACATTTTTGCAACTTATTTTATCTTTGTAAGTTCCATTAGCTCCATATTTTTGAGATAAACATCTTTATGAATCTACACGCGAAATTAGGAGTAGCAAATACATAACTACTTACTGCCCGACGTTTTGACTGGGTTACACCATAATGGTCGCGAGCGAATTCTACGCGTTAGTATTTACTACTCCTAATATCGCGTGTAGACCCATAAAAACCAATACGCGAAAGTCTAAAATCTTAGATAAACCTCTTCTCGAGGACTTTTTACTGAAAAGTTACCAAGCGCTAACTTTTTTAACGTTTTTCAGTAAATCGTGCTGAAAAGGTGTTTATCAAGCATCGTAGCCCTTTCGCAGGTCGACACCTAAAGGAAACGATCCGATAGGCGCCAGGGCCGCCGCTTCCGGTTTGCGCCATCATCTAGTTTGCGACGCTTCCGGCGCCGACAACTCGAAAATATCCTACACGACGCCGTTCCGACGTTCCGGAATGACGATAGAAATGAACCCTTGAATTCCATTATAAGAGAAAATATGGGGCGGATCCGAAAAACTTTTAAAAGCCTAAACGTTTGTTAGGTCAGTTTTAAGACGTAACTTACAGCAAGGTTTTTTTCATTTTCTATCAATAGAGCGCAGGTATCGTTCAATAAAACCTTTCTCATTAAATTATATTTTATTAACAAGTTTTATACCAATCATGGCAAATTGATAACGCAACATCCAACGTTAAATTGTAATGAACAAATAATAAAAAAAAAATGAAATCTACTGTACCAACTAAGTGTAATTTTTCAACCGCAACTTGTTTACGACATAACATTTTACATGACATATCAATCTTGTACATCAACGCCGTAGATTTGGCTGCACGCATAAAATAGTCATTAGGGGACATTTAGGCATTTCCATACGCCCGGGGGGCGATCCATCACACCCGTCACGTCAGCAATATATCTCGAGTGTGTATCTTATTAAAGCCTGGAGCCAGCCCTGTGCCTGCGGTCACGAACATTACCTGCTCACTGAGATACTGAGAGACACAAGATACTAAGGCGTAGTCATCGTAGCTAGGCGTGGGCAAAGTGATCTATTCATTTCTGTATTAGAAAGGAATAGATCACTTTTTTATGGAATCGTCATTCGTTTTCGTTTTTGGTATTCGGTCGAAATAGATCGGCAAAGTAGGCCCTCGCTCACGACCTCACTCTTAAAGCACCAGAAACCAGACTAAAAATTTGATCTAAAAATTAAATAAAACATTGAAAATATCGACCACTATCGGCACTTTTAAACCAAATAATAAATATTTTAAAAAGCTAAGGAAGGGGCCTCGGTAGTGCAACTTTTCCTACGTCTATATTAGTCTACGCTACGCCCACTACCGAGAATTGTGTCAGTCAATCATGCTATTATCACACTTGAATCACCTAGGGGTTAGACTCCGCACTTTAACCACATTTGAGGACACTAAGGATAAAAAATACGATGAAAAGGATTTCCCAAAAGCCCAAATATGTCTGCGAGACTAGCCTAGTAACAGCGATGTTGTACCACAAAATAAAGTATCATTTTATCCGGTAAACATAAGCTTATTCGTTCGGAAATTGGTTGTCCTCCGAATGCTACAGATATTTCGGATGATAGACAAGAGCGGGTACGTATTTTACTGGGTACCTAGAATTTAATAACACGATTGTGTAACGTTATTACGTTTCCCTCTGGTTACTTGGTAACACATCGCATAATAATTCGGTAAATAGCAATGCAAATATACTTTGAAGATTGATTAGGCGTAGTAGAGTGTCCTTTAATTTTGAGAACATTTAATGAAAGTAATAAATATAATTGCAAAATCTAATCAATATGTGAACTATTTCATTTCTGTGGCCACCTCCAAACGGTCACACAAAAAAATTTTACGTTATTTGTGTGACTATTGTATAAGTACATTTTTAAGTGTAGTCGAATGCAATTTATTCTGGCTGTCCAATAAATAAATAAATAAATCTCTTAAAGTTGCACTTTTTGTCTTTTAGTGTAATATCTTAATAAGTTTATAAGGCATACGAAATCAGAAGCCTTAAAGAAGCAAACGATCCCCTATTATCTTGGTCGTGTGTGAACATCACGTAGTCTTAGTGACGCGAAGTTTTTGCCTTGTAAAAACCGTTTACGCGAGATATACGGGGCACGTGACGAAAAAGGGCTTTTACAGAGGACTCCGGATTCCCTTTATGGAACTATCGGGAACATTATTACGCCCCCAGCGCTTTGACGTGTGGCAAGGCGGAATGTTTTGTTTCCATTGAATTTCATTTATTGAGATCGAAATTCTTTATGGATGGAAAGATTTGAAATGTGATCTCATCTACGCAAAGTAAGTCAAGTAGAGTGGTAAGATTTTCAAGTATTTTTACGTAATAGTATACTAACGCTTTATTCTTCTTTTTTATGATATTAAATGCATCAATACCGTTTGTATTTATCTTAGCCTTGCTCAGGGTTACATACGGGTACCAGGTTTGGCCTTTTATCACATTAAAAATATCTTCACGTTAGCCGCATGTCAGCGTTGTTAAGATATTAAGCAATAAATATGCGTGTGTTTTGTGGTTAAGCTGCGTATTGATAGGCAAGACAGAATCTATGTATAAAGTCAGAAAGCCAGAATCGACTGATTAGACCCTACTATTAGAGCAATCTGTGTTATAGAGGCATTCCTTATGCTTTTGTTGTACTTGTATGTTTGTACTTTTAAATAATAACAAATCGTTTTGTTTTTAAATCGCCACTTCCACAAATCTATAATTCCTTTACCTGCTTGTCCCTATCCTGGGGCATCTTGGTGTCCACCCCCTCGGGGTATGGCTTCACCAGCTCGGGCTTCTCCTTGATCTTGTCCATGATGAAGTCCAGCACCACCATGATGCCTTCCACCGAGCCGGTGATCAGGCACGCGCGTTCTGTTGTGCCTGTTGACAAGGGATAATGCATTTTAGTTTTGAGGTCATAAGGTCTGAAATTCCGTGTTCAATTAGGATTTATGTCACATATCTATACTTGCATTTGGAGAGAAGCAATGGTCTAAGACGTAGTGTGTATGCTGTTCATACGAAGCAAGAGTTAACGATTGAGTGGGCGGGAGGAAACGCGAGGAGCATTCTGTGACTACCGCATTGGGAATTGCTGCAGAATTTCTCTTTATTTTTATACTTGTAGGAGCTTAAATCAGCCTGCTTGTAGCCTACTCAGGAAATAATTACGTTACAGACTCATACCCAACCTACTGTAACAGAAAGCTACTCTTTATTCCTGCACAATAGTCCGTTATGATTTGCATTCCTATGCAAGACTTTTTTGGCTACGTTTACCAGTACTCGCGCGTGTAAAACGGCCTTGTATCCTCAAGTAAATAAAATCCAATAAAAGTTGAGACCGTTCCAATTAATTATTTATTCCGCTATTGCTTAACCTAAGTTGGCTCGTAAAAGTCTAACTAAACCTAATTGGCAGCCGCGGACCTTGCGAAGACCTCTACTTATTGAAACTTGCCGAGGGAAGTTGCATCCATCTAATAATAAATTAACTGGTGCTTGCCAACACGCGAAATGAAAAGTGACAAACAGATACTATTATGACACTGCCAACACGGGTTCTATTTCAAGACGTAAAAGAAACTGCATACAGTAAATATTTTAGATTTCGTACACATTACATACAGCTTGTAGCAATGATCTCATGTCATAGAAGATATTTGTTCGAAAGGAGTATTAAAACCGAAAGTACCTATTTGCCCTTTAGTGTATTATAATTATTACACACTGATATGTGTACATTAAATTCCACTAAAGATATTAAATTGATGTTAAACTGTTCATTTGACACCTATAAGTATGAGTTCAAATCGTAAAGAGGAAAAGTATTGATCGAAAAACAGTCAAAGGATTAGAATTGCGAGAGATTCTGTTCATGCTTTAAGAAGGAACGTTTGCTTCTTTGAAAGAAAGAACGAAAGAAAGAGCCAACCCCCCACCGCCACCTACTGACTGCGACCGCTGAATATGTATCAGAGCTCGCCTGTATTTACGGCCGGCTTACGGATGGAATTTATTTGCCCCTCGCCCCTTGCGGCGCACGGTTTCACTGCGGAGATTCTGCTGAATTGAGTTTTAAGCGGTCAATAGAAAGGGAAAACGGGACGGGCGATGAAGGGATACAAAATACTATCAGCGGCAGCGACAGTTAGAGAATAAACCTTGTCTTATGCACGTCAGTTTAAACTGCAAAAGTGTAGTTGTTTTTTATCCACAAACATATTTCGTCGGTGAAGGCAAATATCCACCCTATAGTGCAAAAATAAAAGTAAATAATCCCACTGAAATAAGTCTTTATGGGTCTTCACGCGATATTAGGAGTAGCAAAATTACATAGCTACTTACTGCCCGACGTTTCGACTGGGTTACACCAATCGTGGTCGCGAGCTAATATCGCGTGAAGACCCATAAAGACTTATTTCAGTGTAATGGAACGCGAAAGTTTAAAATCTTAAATAATCCCACTGTCGTTGTTTTAGTTTGTTGTTTACTTTCGGTGTTGGTAGTGTTAGTGGTTAGCCCTCAGGGACTAGATTAGATTACTTAAGATTTCTTCTTTGTTTGTTGTTTAATTTCGGTGTGGGTAGTGTTAGAGGGCCTAGGGACTAGACTAGATTAGATTAGATTACTTAAGATTTCTTTTTTGTTTGTTGTTTACTTTCGGTGTTGGTAGTGTTAGTGTCCGGTGCTGGTAGTTAGGGACTAGCCATGAGTGCTGAAGCGGACGAGGAGGAGTACCGGCGGCTCCTGGAGGACCAGATGGCGCAGAAGGAGGAGGAAATGCGGGCTCTCGAGGCTATTACTCGGGAAGCCGGTTTCCGCCCCCGCCAGTCGCTACAGAGGACGCCGCCAACGGCATCATTACTTGCATTTAGCCCCCCTCCCCCACCACAGGAAGAGATACCCCCCCAGGCCGGCAAACGACGACTTGCGTCACCGCAGGAAGTCCAGGAAGCAGTACGGCGACGCGTCGTCGCAACGAAGAAGTCTGTGGTCCCCCCCGTGGGGGGGATCCTCACGTCGGCACCGGCGACGCCTCAGCAGCAGCAGCAGCAGCAGCAGCAGGTACCAGAAGAGGCTCCAGAAAGCAGCCAGGTAGGGGACTTCGGACTGGCAGAGGCCAGTAAAATCGAGCTGATTGACCGCGCTTACAACGCAGTGAAGGGCATTAGCGCGGTCGCAAACGCCACCAATAAGCTTAACATATCGGACAAGAGCAGCATCGCCGGGCACAGTCAGGAGATATTGGCAGTAGTAGCGGCTCTGAACATCAGGCTTGCGGATATGGAGCACGCCGTTACAGCGATGAAGCTACAGGTGGCCAGCATGGAGGTCAAGATGGCGTCGGCCGGAGCGCAACCAGCTGGTCAGCCCCAGAGTGCCAGTTTAACCTACGCCAGCAAACTCCGTCTCCCGAAAGGTAAGCCGGAAGTAGCCCTGCCACAGAAGGGTCCCGCCGTCCTATTCTATCCGGTCAGCGAGGACATCAAGACATCAGAGCAGACGAAGAAAGTTCTGCAGGTCTGCGGTGCAGCCAGGGTCGGCCGGAATACAGGTACAGGGCGTCCGGCGAGTAGGCAACGCAGGAGTTATTGTCCAGACTGCGTCTCAGGAGGCTGCGCGGAAGTTGAAGGCAGCAGCGCCAGCGACGTTGAAAGCCTCGGACCCGAAGAGCCGAAAGCCCCTGGTGGCCATCAGAAACCTTCGGCAGGACAACGGTAACGAAGCTATTCTAAAAGGACTTGTTCGAGCTGAATTTGTCGGACGTCCCTGATTGGTCGGCGAACCGGCTGAAGAAAGAATGCAAGATCGCCTTTCGAAAAGGGAAGAAGGGAGGGACCACCACGACAGTGGTTCTAGAATGTACGCCGACCCTGCGAGATTTGTTGATCGGCCGCGAAAGGGTTTATATTGCGTGGGACGAGGCTGAAGTGTGTGACTTCATAAGGGTCACATGCTGCACCAAATGCCACCAGTACGGACACCCGGAGAAGTTTTGCCGATCAGGACAAGCCACCTGCAGTAAGTGCGGGGAGGAGGGGCATAGAGCGGCGGACTGCAAGAAACAGGAGAGAAGACGGTGTGCGCCACATGCAAGCGGTTCAAGCGCCCGCACGAGGACCACAAGACAGCAGCGCTTAATTGTCCCGCGCGCATCTATGCTGAGCAGCAGGTCAGCAACCAGACTCAATGGCGGTGAGCAGCGGCATACAGGTTGGACAGCTTAATCTGCAAGGATCGGCATCGGCATCGACGGAGCTGCCCATTGTGGCCAAGGAGCGGAGGTTGGACCTCGTACTGGTACAGGAGCAATACGCGCAGAGTGCAAGCTGCCTGGTCCAGGCGGGGGAAAACCCGGAGGCAGGATTCCTGGTTACCAACACTCAGCTTACGGTCACCATCATGGAGCATCTGAGCAACGAGTACTGCGCGGTTGCACACATCGGGTGCGGAGACCAGCTGCGAGACTTGTACGTGATATCAGCTTACTGTCAATACAGCCATGACATTGCCCGTCACTTGGAACACCTGTCCCGAGTGATGGACCACTTGGCTGGTAAGAGAGTGCTGATAGGCATGGACAGCAACGCCCACTCACCACTGTGGCACTGCGAGCAGCGACAGTACACCGGGAGAGGACCAGACACCGAGCACAGGAGGACTCAGATGGAGGGATTCATCCTCGGACGAGATCTCTTGCTGCACAACGAAGAAGGTCAACCCCTACTTTTCACGGCCCCAATGGATACTCTAATGTGGACCTGACACTAACGACGAGAGGAGTTGCAGTTTCGGAGTGGAGAGTGAGTGAAGGCGCAAGTCTGAGTGATCATCAGCTGATCACATTCAAGCTGGACGACATGTTGCGACCGCGGGTACGCAGAGGCCAGGGTGAGATGCAACCGTCTTTTAGAGACCGTGGCGTGGACTGGGCAGATTTTGTTTCTACTCTGCACCACCGGGTGGGGCGAATGCACTTCACGAGACCGGCCGAAGTCATCTGCGGTGAGTACACTGACATTCTGACACGCACGGCATTCGACTGTTTGGGCGAGCGCAGGAAGACTGACCGCGGTGGGTACGAGTGGTGGTCGCCGACGCTCGATGGACTACGAAGAGAGGTGTATGGCGCACGCAGAGCTTGGCAGAAGTCGCGGAAGAAGGGTGGAGAGCAGGAAACTCATCTGAAACAGGTACTCTCTGAAGTGAGACATCGCTACAAAGAGGCTATGAGGAGTGCAGAACTGACCTTCTATCGCGGTATAGCAGAGACTGGCAACGATGACCCGTGGGGACTGGCGTACCGGGCCGCTACCGGCCGTGTGCGTCCACCCCCCAACGTCATGCATGGAACGAAGCTACTGGAGGGACATGCGGAGACAGCTGGTGAGAGCATGGCCGAACTTCTGCGTGTGCTGTGCCCGGACGACGACCCGGACAGAGACACCGCATACCACCGCCAGGTCAGGATCGCCGCCGCTTGCGTACCGACGGGAGAAGACTCGGAGCCACCCAACTGGGACGCACTGGCCAGCATAATCAAGAACCTGCCGAAGACAGCGCCGGGATTGGATGGACTCACGCCGAGAATCATCAAGCAAGCTTGGAGAGCCAGCGGACACGAGATGCTGTTCATGTACTCCGCGTGTTTGAGGGAGGGCGTGTTCCCAGACATCTGGAAGACGGGTAGGCTAGTCGTCCTGCCGAAGGGCAACGGCAAACCGCTGACTGATCCGAAGGCGTATAGACCGGTAACTCTTCTACCAATATTGGGAAAGATTTTGGAACGTTTAATTATTGCATGCTCCCCTTGCCTGCACAGTAACATTTCGCTTTCACAGCATGGGTTCAGGTGTGGAAAGTCGACGGTCACGGCTATTAACGCCGTGTTAGACCGAGTTGCGAGTACCTCCGCGAACTATGTACAGCTTATATTCTTGGATATCTCGGGGGCTTTCGACAACGCATGGTGGCCCATGGTCCTGCTCAAAGTGAGACAGGGTGGTTGTCCACCTAATATTTATCGTATTCTTAGTAGCTACTTCACGAACCGGAGAGTAGGGCTGTTTATGGGACATCATGAGGTGTGGAAACGGTCCACTATGGGCTGCCCCCAAGGCTCGGTGTTGGGACCTACGCTTTGGAATCTTCTGCTCGACGACATCCTGCGTCTACCTGTGCCCGATGGGGTGAGTATGGTGGCGTATGCGGATGATGTGACAATCGTGATCGAGGCGCCGTCTCGGGCTAAGATCGAGAGAGATTCCCTCTCGGTGCTCGAGGCGGTGTCCGAGTGGGGACGTCGGAACCGTCTTTCTTTTTCAGCTGCCAAGTCACAGACTATGACTGTGAAGGGCAAGTTCAAGCGTCCTCCTACGATTCGTATGGATGGTGCATCGATCCCGAGTGTCAGTAAGGCGTGTCTGCTGGGTGTGGTGTTGGACGATTCTAGCTCTTTTCTTCAGCATGCGACTCACATCGGCCAGAGGGCATCCAACTCGTTCGTGAAGATGGCGAGGATTTCGTCTTCGACCTGGGGAGTACGGTTCAGGGCACTTAGAGTTCTGTTTTCAGGGACCTACGTTGCGAGCCTCACATATGCGGCTGCGGTTTGGTGGCGACGCTCATCCGTCTTTGTTGTTCAGCGAGCGCTTCTTAGAACTCAGAGACCGGCCTTGATTCTGCTCACGAAGGCTTACAGGTCGGTTAGCACATCGGCGCTGCCCGTGCTAGCGGCGGTGTTGCCGGCAGACTTGGAAGTCACTCGTACGGGACGAATCGTGCAGGAATGTCCGGAGGGGGCCACAGGTAAGGAGCGGAATGCTGTGAAGCGGAAGGTATGCAGGAGGTTGTTGCTCAATGGCAGGTGCGGTGGTCGACCAGCGACAAGTGTAGGGAGTTGTCGCAGTTTTTCCCCGACGTTTCAGTGAGATTAGCTGCCAGTTGGGTGGAGCCCGACTACGCCGTGTCACAGATTCTTACAGGGCATGGGAGCTTCAACTGCCGACTGCACGCTATGACCCTTCGGGAGTCACCGGCGTGCCCGTGTGGAGAGGCGGAAGAGACTCGGGACCATGTCTTGTGGGAATGTCAGTTGTACCAGGAGGAGAGAGATGAGATGCTCGGAATGTGGGAACGAGACATGATGGGACCGGTTTACCATCAGGAGATGGTAAACACTGAGGACGGCTTTCGGAGGTTGTGTGCGTTCGCGCACAGATGGCTGAAGCGAAGAATTGAGCTGGACAATTAGTTATGGAGCTGCAGAGCGCGAGTTGCTGTTTTGTGATGTGTATGCCCCATTAGGGGAGAGTACGGTATAGCACAGGGACACGGGTATAGAAATTTGTATGGAGCATCAAGCAACGCACCCGTGGAAAGAGCCACGACGCAAGTACATGGGTGCGACTCCTATGATTCGGTCCGTATGCCGGAAGGCGGGAAGGACCATGGGAAGGTGGTGGGTCATGTCGTTGTTTTAAAGTTCCATAGCCGAACGAAACCGTTATTGTAGTACATTACACGGAGTGTATCTAATTTAGAATAACACACATGGATTTACCAAGGTATGTTACTAAAAACCGTGTATTCTTTCGATAAGAGTTACAAGTTTTACCTAAAATTGCAGAGCTTCCACAAATACCTGTCGATACGTCGCCAAGCCCTTACGTTTTCCAATATATTTTCCCTTCAAAGGGCTGGAAGAAGCCTGCGTCATCGAGTCAGCGGACAAAGGTGCAAGAGACGCGCAGTGTGGGAGGTGACATGGGGTTGATATGGGGTCGCCTGAGAGAGATCACCGTGGGCCGTTAATAAAAGGTGCCTTGGGAAGTTAAGATTTTATTTTTGTTTCTTAATCTTATTTCTTAGCGGCACTATTGTATACGACGATTATGTTAGAGAGGAAGAGGCCATCTACTCAGTTGTCCTCTATAGCTCTCTATAAAATGTTAAGCTGATGATAAAACTAGTGACATACCTATAGGGTTGTTATTACTATTTCGACTATCTATTCATTATGGTAATAGGTACATGTAGTAAGAGCGAGAGGTATGTGGTATAGGTCAGTCTAAACGTACATTAAGGTCCACAGTTTGCAACGAGTAAGTAGGTATGTATGTATTTATTATTACAAGGGTGCTAGTAATAGTATTAAGTCTTATGTAGTATAACAACTTATACAGCCTTCAGTATTCCAGATTCTGGTCCGTAAGCAAATCCCGATGATGTAACGGCCACGGAGCGGCCACATGTATCCGCGGTTCAACTTGTCCCATTAGTCGTGCCCGGGACCGGTGGGTTAACGCCGCGTTAGCCCAATAAATAATACGTTATCCCTTAAATGGAGAGGCTCGATGCTCGGTGATATGTTTGGCTCTTGCTGTTCAAGTTGACGGTCAGACAGCTGACGCGAAACCATTAATTACGAAATCCATTTACTCGGCAGATTCGTATAATAAAGGCATTATAATATTTAAGTGTCCTCAAACTTGTACGACAAAAGAAATACTATATACTACAGGACGGTAACAGGCATAACAATTTTCGAATACAAATAGTCAATTTTCTCATTGAAAAATAGAACAGAAATGTAGTTGTTACATTCTGTCTATATTAATTTCCTTCCACGTTTTTCTAGCAATATGAGACGGCCAGCCGCTTCCCAGTAAATATCCCTTTTTATCGTGCTAAGCATACCCCTTACAAGGAAAAAAGTAGCGGACAGATGCCACACTAGGCAGAATCCGCTTTATCTATATACATATAAAGTTTCCCTTTATTTACGACTCCAGCACGCACTATACTGCGTTGCCCGGGCGAACCGCGATTAGCCGACCGGGTTTAATGACTTCGCAGATTGCGATTATTCCCCGAACCTGCTTTGTCTCTGCCCAAATATTGCAATTTACATACTAACTGGGGTAGCTCGTTCAATCACGAAGATCCGTACCGATCGCGCGCTTAGACAAAAGAACATCGCACCATTGAATCTTCTAAAGGCTTATGAGCATCTTAGGAGCATATTACTCCGATTGCCGTTTGCGTTCCCCTGTATTGAAAGTAAGGATCAATTGGATAATTGTTATTGACGAGGGCTTAGTTAATTTGAAAGGTTTACTTCTTTATAGCTTCTAAGGACCGCATATATGCACGCTTTAAATTTTAATTTATAATGTACAATTTATAAACAGTATTACTACTGTTTATAAATTGATGAGATGACATAAATTGAAATGGAAATTAAAAATACAATTTATAAACGGAATGTCATATTTTTGGAAATAAGGAAACTATAAAGACTATTTTTATAAAATCAACCAGTGTTATTTAAAACCGGATTGGATCGTGGCATTTGATAAATATTTTTTTATCTGAATATGCATTTTATAATTGATCCCACTAACCTAGAACACTAAAATAATACAAATTTTAAAGTTCTAAAACCAACGTAGGAATATCCTGTAAAATTAGCTTAAATAAATAAGCAAGGAGTTTACAGGAAATTCGGTGATCTCAGGGGAAATCGTTGAATCTAGTTCTAGACTAATAGGATACAGAATAATTTAATGTGCAAATAAAATACATTTACTGCATTAGATGCCATACAAGTTGCGACACAAGTCTGCTTTCGAGATCAATATTTTGTAATATTTATTAATCTTAATAAAATTCTTGAAATACTTGTCTATCTTGCTATATTATTCGTTTGCATCATCATAGCAGTACATTAAAGCAATGTTTTATGTTATTTATCTATACTAATATTATAAACCTGAAGAGTTTGTTTGTTTGAACGCGCTAATCTTAGGAACTACTGGTTCGAATTGAAAACAATATTTTTGTGTTGGATAGACCATTTATCGCGGAAGGCTTTAGGCTATATAAAATCACGTTGCGACCAATAAGAGCAAAGAAACAATGGAAAAAGTGTAAAAAACGAGGAAAACACGGACGAAGTCGCTGGCACAGCTAGTGATTTTATATAAATCCAAATTGGCAGACATGAATTTTATTGCAACATAATTTGTTTTAACTACACTTAATGAATATCGGAATGAACATTTATTCTTAGAAGCCGTTTATCACCTACACAATTCCGCCAAAACATAATCATAATAAAGATAAATTATTAATCTTTGGCCTTTTGTCCCGGCCCATTAAGAAGCGATAAATGCGATAAGAAAAAAAAATAAAAAGTCTGGTTCAGTTGTAAATTTCGTTTATCTGTGGAGCATTAGCTGCCATAGACAGCGTTCCCCGGAACCCGCGAAATCCTACTCTTCAATCAAGGTTTTTGTTCCCATTTAGGAGAAGCGTAGTAAATTGGCGGGGAAGATTTGCGGCTTTAAAAAGGAACTGTGGAATGTATTTTTACGAAAGAAAGGTCCTAGGTAGATTTGTTTCATTGTCACTGTTATTAACTGATTTTATCATTACAATACTAGTGACCCGCCCTAGCTTTGCTTCGGGTGAGTTCTACATAAAACCTTCCTCTAAAATTCCTGTCAATTAAAAAACTGCCTTAAAATACTATGCATAGTTTAATGCAACATAGAGATATAGGGACAGAGAAAGCTACTATGTTTTATACTAACGATAATTACCGGATTCCATACTCATTGAGTAAACTTCATTAACAGTCTACGTCCGTTAAAATAAGTCCTTTCTGGAATAACCATCAGGATAAATGTTGCAATCAACCAAACATACTAAACTTAATTACTAGTTGCTATTATCGCCTTGTTACTCTACTAGTCTATTACAAAATTTACAAACGAAACGTTAAAATTAGCTCTGAACATAGAGGGAGGCTATAATGGCTTAAAGCAATTAACTTAGCGCTACGTATTGTTTGTGTTAAACGAATTGTATTTTACATTTGAAATTCTTACACTCTGTTAAGTTGAACTAGCAACCCGAAGAGCGTAGGTACTTAAACAGGGAAAAACTGCCAAGAAACTTAATGTCCCAACTATGTCCGCGAGTTGTACACATTGCGACAAGATATGGTTTATTTATTTAAGACTTCTTCGTTCCAGAATAAAACTTCAAATAATGTTACAATGTGTTTTGTAATAGTTTCAAGAATAACGAAATGGTAACTTTTGTTTCTGTGTTTTATGTCCTACGTATAAAAGTAACAAAGTAGGTTGTATACGACTCGTACAGTCGGGTAAAAATAAGATTTCATATCAATTTAAATAGTGGTGGAGAACATCGCAATCTTCAACTTTAATAGGAATAATTTAAGTCCATTCTCCATGAACTGTGAAATAACATCTTATTAAACAAGCTGTTATAAAAAACAAAAATGGGAAGTTGGGGTAATTTGGAGAACCGAGAAAATTTATCTAAGGGATTTTTACTTCATGCTGCCTTCGATCTCATAAACAACCCAGCTGAGCAAATGCGGTTCCTTATTACATTAATTGTGCGCCCAAAGGGTGTGAAGGGCAAAATCAATAGCTTCAGCTAGGGATCCCGCGGGGAACAGAAATGAGGACAAGTCCAGTTCCGGAAACGGCCCTTTTCGTAGTGCCTCTGGAATCTTTATACGAAAATTCGTAAGTTTTATACTTTTCAAAAGTAAATATAGTTATGTACAACTTACTGTAAGATTGTTTTTTCTATCCTACACCAGTAAATTGAATTAAAATATTACATTTGTATAATTTCCTAAATTTCACACAAAGTGCACCTCATCATCATCATCTTCGCGATTTCCCGGTTGCATCCTTGCGGAGCCCGGGGTCCGCTTTCCTACTCCTAGCTCTCCACTTCGCACGGTCTTCGGCATCCTTTACGGAGAGTTTGTTGGCACGCATGTCATCCACTACGACGTCAAGCCAGGCCTTCTTGGGCCTTCCCCTTCTGCCGGGACCCGGCGGTAGCGACATGGCTAGACACTTGTTCCCTACGTAGTTTGCCGGTTTCCGTAAAACATGACCGTACCAACGTAGGCGGCACTCTTGCAGTTTATCAGCGATGTCTCGGACATGAAGGCTGCCGCGAATAAAGTGCACCTATAGCTCTTATTAAAACCATAAACTAGAAAATGTGATCTCAACCAATGATGAGATTTACGCAAGTGATGTTTCAGAATTCAGAACAGCGAAATGATACGTCAATAGTGAATTGGCCATCAACAACACTAATAATACGTATCCACATGTAAGATTTTAGACTTTCGTGTTATGGGTCTACACGCGATATTAGGAGTAGCAAATTACATAGCTACTTACTGCTGACAAATGTGGGTAGCTGTACAAATGACATTAGTGCTGGTTCGGGGGTGGATCAAGAAATTCACAACCGCTGTGGCAGACGAAGACGGGCGGCGCCAGTTCGCTCGCGACCACGATTTTTTTTTTTTTATAAAGAGGCTAACAAGATGACCTCACTCCACCTGATGGTAAGCGGTACTGAGATCCAAATATGAGGTATGAGTTACGATTGGTGTAACCCAGTCGAAACGTCGGGCAGTAAGTAGCTATGTAATTTGCTACTCCTAATATCGCGTGTAGACCCAGAAAGACTAATTTTAACGTATCCACATATTCGTACAGAAAGTAACTGAATTTTTTGATCATGCAATTTTGACGAGTACAAAATACCGTCCCGTAAATTCTAACGGCTCCCATTTGCCGTAACGGTCAGCTGTAAAGTGTATTTCTCTGGAATTCGTTAATTACGCTCGTTCCGTATTGAAATGAATAGAGGAGCCTCAGTCCGGCCAGGGAATGCGCCGTGCAGAATTTGTTAAACGAATGGCTTTCGATTAGATGCGTCCCTTTAAATATCTTCTACGGAACACATAGTAGAGTTACTGATGACGCAGTACTGTCTTCGGCTGCTAACGATGTTTTATGTAGCCAATTTATCATGTACTAGCTGTGCCAGCGACTCCGTTCGCGTTTCCCCTTGTTTTTTACACATTTTTCATTGTATCTTTGATGTTATATAGCCTAAAGCCTTCCTCGATAAATGGTCTATACAACGCAAAAAGATTTTTTTAAATCGAACCAGTAGTTCCTGAGATTAGCACGTTCAAACAAACAAACTCTTCAGCTTTATTATATTAGTATAGATAGACTTCCAAGTCTGTACGGTATATCCTCAATTATTAATTGTTTAATGCTATTTTGTAGTATATGTTCCTACACCAACCACTATCTAATGTGTCTTTTCACCTAATTTATAACATACAGTGGCCATGTGAATGTGCCTTAAAGGAAGCTAAGATATGAAAATCTTTGGTGTTTGATACGCTATGTGGCCGTGACATCCCTAGCGCCTTCAGTGGATGATTGATGATGCCGGGCTCTTCTACACGCTTTACCCCAGATGGTAACGCAGCCGCTCCAATCTTTTCTAATCCGGAAGTATAAACTTTGTGCCCCGGTGGTAGCCTATTGCGTTATAACTTTTGCGCTTGATCTAAAAGTTATTGGATTTAATAATCCACATATAATGGACTTATTTTTTTTTAATATCTAATTAAAAAATACTACTATCTAATCCATTACGAATTATCAGTAACCACAATGACGTAAAAATGTGTCGGTATCCCGTATTGGATGGCAGAGATCAGAGGGCAATATTAGACTTGCTAATTTGGTGTATTTTTATAGACACGTGAAAAAGCGCTAGGAAAAAAGACCCAACTATAGTTGGTAGGTGTTACATTGACTGGCACAATATAATAATAATAACATGTATGTTACGACTGTAGATATTGCACTAGGCTTACAGGCCTGTATCGCAGTATCTAATTGGGGACTTAGTTTAACAAATTATTCAATTTATTATTTACCAATGTATGTAATACCTTATCGAGCAACATGTTTGCCTAATCCAATTTGTATTCCAATTTGCATGCTACATTAATGATCAAATTTACACGATTCATAAATTATTGCTGTACTAAATCTTCATCATTAAACGCATTACATATTATCTGTATGTTTAAATGGTTGTGAAACAGGAATCCGAGCTTCCATTGTGTGCATTAGATATTTATTTGTGTTTATCTAAAGCAATGTATGTAAATGGGGCTCTGGCAGGAGTCCCGCTGGTCGCCCGGGCCGTATCGATCGCGGGACCCACATCGCGGCGCCTCGCGCAATCATACTTTATCGTCACATTCTTATTACACGCCAATCAAGACCTCTTTGGCTTCCTTTATTAAAGCGAAACTTAATTTATTTAAAATTGCGCCTGTGTTAAGAAGATTAAGTTTTAATGATCAATTAATAGGAGTAAACTCAAAGTTAAATATTTGGCTGCATTTCCATCTCTAAAGTTTATATGGAAAGCTAAAAGTTCAAAGTGCTTTTAGTAAGATCGAAATTAGTTTTGACCGTCACTAATAAAAACTTTAATGTAAAAATACCTGCTTGAAACGCAACCATTACTGGATGAACTCTATTATAACTTAACGTATACTAGTAGCAAATAATTTTCGGTCTTTTATCTCGGTGTCGACCCAACGGTGCTACATGTTGATAAACTAAGCAAAACATCTCTAATAAGAATCGATTTGGAGCAAATCGAGCACTCCCTTCAGCCAACGACCCCGCGGAACCATTCCCGATTGTTATTCCTCCGATATCCCGACCAATTCATCTAGCCAGTTTGTCGCCGTCTTTCGATTAATCAACCGCTGTTTCGCCGGCAGAATTCATTCCATCGGTTATTTTTATTTCACTCAGAGCGATGTTCGATTATTTCGTTGTGTTGTTCATTAATTTTCCTTAATAGAGTCCATTAAGGCTTCGTTTTGCATACTAAATTCTTCTGTTAAATACATGTCTATAAGTAAAACATAAAACAATAGTAGCGAACATACTCAAGTACTAAATAACCATTGCGTAACGTCAAGGAAAATGACAGCGATAAATAACTAACACGAAGAAAACTACTAGAGCGGAAGAAAACATGACACAGAAATAACATTCAGTCTAATTCTTCGATATCCTGTTGAGTTATGGTCGTCGATTCAGTATTTCCACTGCACCATTTTATATCTTCAGGGTACTAGGTAGACCCTGATACGAAATGTCTACAAATTCGAAAAGCCCGTGAACTCAACTGAGTCAGAAGATACAAGTTTAACGCTATAAAACATTCCGAAAAATCGAAGGCCTGGTCAAACAAGCTCTATTTAAAATAACAAACATAGAAAAACGTACGGGTCGAATTGAGAACTCCTCCTTTTTTTGAAGTCGGTTGAAAAATGGTCTCCGCCGAAGAGCACTACGTATTTCCTGAGCGAGTTAAATGCAGGTTTAAATTAAACACACGAATAAGTAAATATAAATACGTGTCGGTAATGCTTGACGACTCCACGTGGTGGATGGCCTTCCCCAAATAACCAGGCCTGAGGTCAATGACCGGGCGATACGAAAATCGTTCTGCCGAATTATCCGCGCAGCTTCTTTTCGCGAGTTTCATGAGCAATAAATGATGTCACTGTAATGCTGCAGAATTAGAAAATAAACACATACATTCAAATATTCGGTGCAATGAAACAAATGAAAAGTTTTCAGTAGGTATCTAATGTTTTTCAGGCAGATAGGAATGTCAATAGCATGCCTCATCTATCATTACTGCTTTTAAAGGGTTTTTAAATACATTGCAGTAAATTTTAAATTGCGCAAACACGTAGATAAAACCAAACCACCAATTGTGATCACAATAAATTACTATCGTAATACGAGTACGACATATTTTTTATTCGATATTCTTTACAATGACCTTGATTAAATAATACAATAGTGTTAATTGATATCTGTCTTCGCATTTCGAAAGATATATTATTGGCAAAGGTTTATTATTAAATTCGTCTACACCCACTCTGTAATAGTGGACTCTATGTAAACCAAGCTAATCATACTAACAAATATTACGGTAATTTACTGAGCAATTTCCCATACCGTTACACGTATTGCGTAATGTGGCAGTCAAGACGATATTCTAGTTCAAAGCAGTGAATCTATTAGGCAATTAGAAGACAATGGTCTGTAGTACGTCAGTCAGGTGTGCTCGGTGGAACGGAACGCCATTGTGGCGTTCCCAGGCGGCGACCTTCGCAGCACTAATCATAGCCACGTGCTACCACTGTACTAGTTCTATGACTTACTTTTCATTTCCTTAGTCTTAGCAGAGATGTGAAGAACGAAAGTTTGCAATTGCCTCAAAACAGATCGGAATCAGCAATTATTATTAGATACTTGTATCACTTTTTAATATTCGTCATCATTGTTGTACCGATGTTTTGCCAACTAGTGATTTGATGTTTCAACAATATCGGAAAATAGCTTAAAGAACTCCTCCATGAATGTGTCAAATTTAGGTCACCCAACTAGATCATACATGTCACTTTGTAACTGATTAAATTAAGCATATTGTTATCGTTAAGTCGTTTATATATGCGAAAAGATTACCAATTAAGAGACTGAGATTACAATACAGAATCGTTCCAAAACACAGTTAATATTCCGGGATATGGATCGGAACGGACCAAGTCCTGATTAGAAACCTTGTAATGCATTCCTTGAGGCTTTAGAGGCCATTTCAATATTGCGACAATATGTAATCTCCTTAGAAGCGTTTGATCCCGTTTCTAGCCTGTGTTCTCTTGGTAAACCAATCGCAGTGCTAAATTACTACTAGTAGTAGGTACTAAGTGCACAGGTTAGGATTTAGATTGTCCAGGTCGTCAGAAGATGGTCTCAACAAGGGCAAGAAAGATTTAATAAGATTTTATCAGCTTGTAGCTACGAATTTCTCCGCGTGCGTAGGTATAAAGTTTATCAAAAAATGAACACAAAACTGAATACGAGTAGTGCCTACTCGTGGCTGCGCATGAAAAAGGCCCTCGTTACGCCATTCTGCGGCATGGCATAAAATATAAAAAGCAGGCATATTGTTTGTGAAAAAAGCTATCATTTACTTGACTTGCAAGTTTGAAAGCCCGATGGCAAGCGCCGCTGCGCCCCACTTACGGAATGAGGGCGTCATCATAGTAATGAAGTCTGCTTTCACCTTTGCGACGCTATCCATCCTTTTAGGGGCTCAGAGCGTGTGATGACGACGCAGATATTTTCCCTACTCATCATATTGCTTTTAACATTTTCAGGATTGATCATTATAAATGGAAAATGATGCTTCTTCTGTAAGTCACCTGTCTAGATGTAATGCTTTCCCAGTTTCCACATTATCTTGTTTCCCTTTAACATTTATATCAATATCACTTTTAGTTTGACTGTTTCTGTTACCAAAATTACTCAAGGTTATTTCACGTAAAAGAGGTAAAATGTCATTTACCTTAAATTTTTTGTGTCCACATTTAAAACTTCGTCTGGTTCGTGTTTATTTGGTGTGCTTGTACTGGCCCGCGATAGTACATAGTCAGCTACCTAATTAGTTTGTTAATGCGTATAGTTCGCTCATTACCTCAACATGCAATAGCTTCTAGCATTATTATTATTTTTGAACTAGAGTAATTAGCACGAACACCGATAGACAATGCGGCGGGCAGAATTAATACGAGCGAAAAATAAAGGAAAGAATAATATTGGATTGGCGTCCTCGGGAAAATAATGGAGGCTACAGTACTGTTGAAATGTCGTCGGGTAAAAGTAAGTTTTCAATTTAATGGTTTGTTAGACTTAGTGGCTTGAGGACTTAAGTACTTTGTGGTTTGTGAAGTTCGCGTGCAAAAATTCAAGTTTACACAGATAATAAAGAAGTTGAATGATACCTAAAAATCTATGAAATGAAAGCATTTGAGCTGGAATACAAAGATATGTTGAAGAATAAATAAAAGTGAAGATTTATTTATGTTGCAGAATAGTGAAATGAAAATTTTTTTTGCCATTTTTAAGCAAGTATGCGAACGTGATAAATTGAGTTCCCAACATATGCATAACATTATGACAAACCTGTATTACTTGGCTGATTACAGTTAGTAACACAATATTCGTTAAAAAGAGTAATATACAGGATCTGCGGTGTATTTTTCACTTGATTACTATCGCTAATTTTCCGTGAGTAGCTTCATTTTTGATAAGACGCCCGAATTTTCTGTGCGAAAATTTGATTGTGGTAGCTAACAGAGGTGTAGCAATGATTAAATATGTCGATTTGATGATTCTTCAATATTTATTACTAACTGAATTGTTTTTATTAAATCTATGATAATTATCTAAATTATTTGAAAAATATTTGTCCTACAAAATCTGTGGTTTCATCAAAGAGTCCTCCTCCAGGCTCCAACATGTATCGATAACGAGATCACCAAAATGATTACTAACCAGCTGATTTTTTTTTTTACTTAGTAAATATTTACATAATGTAACGGTCATATTGTCCTACAAATTCCGTGGTACGTTGTCCCGGTCCTACGGTCAAAAAGTAGTAGTACAGATCCTTGATGTAAAAATAGCGTGGTACGCTATTGCGGTGCTCCAATTGAATATATATCGGAAAGTCATGAAATTAAAATCAATTTATTTCAAGCGTGAGAAAAAAATGTTGACTTTTTGGTAGATTTTGATCGTAGGACCGGGACAACGTACCACGGAATCTGTAGGACAATATGACTGTTACATTATACAGGGTGTAACAGGAGGGGTGGATCATCGCAAGTCAATGATGGGGGCCTTCAATACTCATCGATATAAATTCAGCGATTTTCAATAGTTCCAAAGTTATTGAGATTTCGTGAAATTTTTATAAGAAGCTGAATTCAGTATGTTCACTGTAGCTTTAACTTCAGCAGGACCTTGCTTGTATGATTTTTCTAAAAGTAGTTCAATATGGGTCTTTATAATTATAATACGATTTGAGTCATAACCCTAATCATATTGGAGTAAAAATAATTCTTCATTAAAGTTTTACGAATCGAATTGTGTTCCAATTCAAAGCCTTCCAGTGAAAAAAGTGCCTGTGTTTTTTTCTAGAACTTATTTTAAAACTACCATTCATGAATAGTATACCCTGAAAATTTTATACCGCTACCGCCAGAGCATCAAAACGAAAATGAACGCGAATGGCACGGGTGCTATAAATCAGTGTTTTTATTTTTCATGAAAACTTTAATTTAAAAATAAATCGATATGTTTCCGCAAATTTATGCTATGTTAGTAACATTAGTAGCAGTAATTTCACATTGAAGGGGTGAAAATCAAACAAAGAAAATGTACATAATTTTTGTTAATTATTTTTTTTATAGTAAGTGTTCATAATGGGCATTATTATTGGCTATGCATAGCATAGACCTTCTTAAAAAGCTTTTTGAAGTTTGTGGAATGCTTCTTTTGTAAAATTTTTTCAGGGGCCCAATATGTGACAAGGCATTTTGCAACATCCGAAAAACCTTTGTGAAAAGATGTAGTGCTCGTATATGCATAGCCAATAATGGTGCCCATTATGAACACTTACTGTAAAAAAAAATAATATACAAAAATTATGTCAATTTTCTTTGTTTGATTTTCACCCCTTTGATTTGCAATTCTGTAAAATTACTGCTACTAATGTTACTAACATAGCATAAATTTGCTGAAACATATCGATTTATTTTTTAAATTAAAGTTTTTTACGAAATAAAAAACACTGATTTATGGCACCTGTGCCATTCGCGTTCAATTTTCGTTTTGATATTCTGTAGTAGCGGGATGAAATTTTCAGGGTATAATATCCATGAATGTTGGTAGTTTTTAAAATAAGTTATAGAAAAAAAACACAGGCACTTTTTTTTCACTGGAGGCTTTGCAAGTTGGTAGACACAATTCGATTCGTAAAACTTTTGTGAAGAATTATTTTTTTACTCTAATATGATAGGGTTATGACTCAAATCGGTATCGTAATTATAAAGACCCACTATTGAACTATTTCTAGAAAAAAAATCATGCAAGCAGGTCCAGTAGTTAAGCTACAGTGAAGACTTTTATACTGAATTCCGGCTTTTTACAAAAAAATCACAAAAATCTCAATAACTTTGGAACCATTGAAAATCGCTGAACATACGTGGGGGTTATATCGATATACGATGATCCACCCCCCTGTTACACCCTGTATAAATATTAACTAAGTAAAAATAATCAGCTGGTTAGTAATCATTTTTGGTGATCTCGTTATCGATACATGTTGGAGGGGGAGGACTCTTTGATGAAACCACAGATTTTGTAGGACAAATATTTTTTCAAATAATTTAGATAATTATCATATGATTTAATAAAAACAATTTAGTTAGTAATAAATATTGAAGAATCATCAGATCGACATATTTAATCATTGCTACCTCTGTTAGCTACCACAATCAAAAATTTTCGCACAGGAAATTTTTGGGCGTCTTATCAAAATGAAGCTACTCACGGAAAATTAGCTTGATAGTAATCAAGTGAAAAAATACTCCACGGATCCTGTACTATAACTATTAAGCGAAATGCCTGAGTCTTCTCTGTAGAATCGGCATTCCCGGTTGTAGAATCAAAGCTCTGACGATTTGTACGTACACAAAATGCCTATAAAGCTCAAGCCTTTTCGGTTTTCAAAACGGTCCAATCTCGGGGTGCACTAATAGCTTCTGTGTGCCTGTTTGCCCATTGTCTCGTTGGCAGCGGGCGTGAGCGCCACGTGTCCGGGCGAGCTTAATTAAAATCCGATGACTGGTGCCCGTCGCTCATGAGAGCCGGTAATGAGGAATGGACCCGCCCCGCTTTGCATCATCTATTTTTCCTATCTCACAAATAGAGGACCTCGTGTAAGTAATTAAGAATTTAATGACATTGACGCTCTGTGGTGAATGCGACGTTGTGTTCTTGCGGTCGATCTTTTAATTTCGTTTTACACACACTTCTAGTAGTTAGTAAAGGTGCGAAAAAATAAACAGTGATCACATGTTATTAACAGTTCAATATAGGTACGCAAACATTAATAAGTAGAATAAGGAACACAAGTTGCCAAGTTTGTAGAATATCGTACATTATTCCGAAATTGAACTATTAAGAGAGTACATTGTCGATACATAGTATCATCATATTATTATAGGCCGAATACAGCAATTATTTGCCGACGTACAAGCAAAACAAGAAAATACAGAACATTTCACATATAGAGTAAATCAGAAATGTTATCAGCGCACACACGAAACAACTGAATCCGACTGATGCCAATTTGTACGAGTACAATAACGAACGATTCTGATTTCTCGTTGCTATTGTTGGCTTACGAGGAACATATTCGTGTTTATATTGCAAATTATAACCTAAAAGCAGATACGGGAACATTTGCTTGTAATGCACACAATACGTTATCTCATTATCGAGAAATGTATCACGGAAAACAGAAACACAATTACGATGTTCAATTCACAGAGGAGAACAAGCATACTGAATTAGATGGTATTTTTCCTGAAATTTAAAGAATATCCGGGTTCAGAGAAAAATGAAAGATTAAACATGCAAATCAGATGAAATGCGACGCAACGAAAAAAAGAGCAGCGCTCATGGTCGAAATGGTTGACAAACAAAAAAACTTTTTACAACTCTTTTATGCCGGATAGATGAGATACGTAAATTCTTAAAATTAATGCAATGGGAATAAGACAAACGGAAAAGTTTAGGAAATGAGTTGAAATTACAATTTGTAATATCGATCGACGTCGTTATTAGAGACATATCAATGATATTTTATGAGGGAATTCAAATTATTCAGAGCAATTTAGGACAATTAAATCTGTTACGATACGAGCTCTGTTGCCGAGGCGACGGGTTATAGTTCAACGTTATCTCTTGATTGGTTGAGATTGCCGAGGCCTTTTGTTATGAGAACACGAAGACAAATCAATTTAATATCGAACTTATATTAATTTAAGAACTTTCATTTCCTCTACTGAACTTCTTATTTGAAACCAAAATTCTAGGAATCAAATTTTGATTCTTGTCGCACGTCCGTCCACGACCTTTTTGTAGTTTAACTTGTTACAAAATATGTTAATTTTCATTTGCATTTTAAAGTACCTAGCCCGGCGAACGTATTACCGCCATTTTTTTTCTTTTGAAAAAACCTCATAATAATTAATTATACACCTAAAATCAATTTGGTGCAGTTCGGAAGTTACACGTGTACACACATTTAGGCGATAAATTTTTATTCATATAGAATCTAATACAATCAGTAGAGTTAGCAACAACATTAAACATGTAGAAATAGAAAAAAAAATGTCAAGACAAAAGAATGCGGCAGAATTTGTAATCGTAGACACGTTCCGATCGGAGCATCGGAGAGCGCACGTCCGAGAAACAAGTATAACGAGATGTCCTCTCGCGCAGAACCGGGTGAAATTATGCAACGAACCAATGGCCCGACACAACCGGTCGAGTCGGCTCCCTTGACCTTGGAACCTGCCGCGCCACTAACACGCATAACACCTGCAATTTAACGCCCATTCTCGCCTGCAACGCGGTCATTATCATTTGGTATTTGTCCAATGCTGTGATAATCGAGAGCACTGGGCCAAAAACCTATATCTAGGTATCAGGTAGCGCGTTGGTCGCCGTCCAATATTTGTTCAATTGTAACATAAAGCCGTGTTTGGCGCAAACGTTTGCGCACTCGGCCAAATGTTACCCGGCCAAATTGGAAGTCGTGCGTCTGGTACGGAGCGCTATTGTAGTCGGGGCTTCCGAGGCGGCGCGGGTGCGGTGGGCTGGGTCAATACAAGGCCGCAGTCATATGGACGGATTATCACTATTATCCAATTATGCACGCTATTGAGTTATTGTAGAACTTCAC
The DNA here is from genome assembly GCA_039566165.1 of Maruca vitrata. Lineage (NCBI taxonomy): Eukaryota > Metazoa > Arthropoda > Insecta > Lepidoptera > Crambidae > Maruca > Maruca vitrata. The sequence goes on along the minus strand of CM076928.1, from coordinate 722,063 downwards.
GTGGAATATGCAAGACGGTATTGCTTAGTGTGGACACGGCAAATAAAATCTATTTGTCAATTACATAAACGAGAACTAATCATACAAGAACGAAAACATCTTTGAGCGCCTTTGTATTTGTAAAGATGAATGAGTCTTGAAACGTATTGGAATGTTCTTTTAAAGTACTATTTACAATTTTCACTGCTAGTGGGAATAAAATCGCTTAGAAGTCAGTACCACAGGATTGCACTGTATGTCTGATAAAATATTAGCCTGGTAACTCCTTCGTCGGTCGTTAGAGAGCAATTGTTCCATTGTAAAAACTAGATTCACGAGCAAGCGCATCCCGTCTTAATAATGGGAGAAGACGGTAAGGGGAAACGTTGGCGGAGGCGAGATTTGTTATTCGCATATATACTAGTAATGTGAATGTTGATTTTCAAATCCTAATCGAAGTAAAATTGCTATTAAACTATTAACGCACAAAGATTGCCCCAAAGACTACACTTGACAACAAAGAGTTGATTATATAAATGACCATAATTTTCATTGTTCCGCTACTATCGTTCACCGCTATCGGCTAGATAGGATAGGCTTATTGGCATTAATTCCGGCGATAGGATAGGTTCCAGTATCGATTAGAGGTCGCGGGCAACAATTAACATGACAATGGGGCGTGGAGTCCGCGGCGAAATATCACCGGAGCTAATAAAGTATTCACTTCCTGGAATTAAAGTATAATATACCAACTAACATTGGGCAATTGGCATAGAACTTTATAAACGTTTCAGTGAAGATTTCAATAGTCTTAGCTAGAACTTCTGATGTGCACATGCGGAGTGCTATTCAACATCCGATCATTCAACGATTTATAATATTCGTATGATGCATGAAAATAATTTAGTAAAGCATTAAAATGGAATATGATTAACCGACTTCCACCTCACGGACAATGTTCTTGATAATCGTCAAAAGATCTAGAAAACTTTCATAATGACTATTCCTGTCACCAATACTTTAGGAAGGAAATCCCACAACACATACATAAAATAATTCTGCGAATTTTGTAGGCCAACTCGGTAAGTGTAGAGAGCAATTTTCAAAATCGATTTTACGAGGGTATTGGTGCAAGCCGTCGCTTCTCTCTGCCCGAATTCTCTTCGCAGCGGATTCATTAAGTGAACCAACATTTATTATCTGTTTCCAATAAACTATAAATTGAGAACGTATACGACGTATACGTCCAATTTGAATTTATGGGAACGGTGTACAATGAGGGTATTTGCGAATGAGAAATCCACTAGATGGTAATACGTAGACATGAGGTACGACTGCAGCAGGATTGGTTAATTTTGACACGACATTGACAGATACGTCATAATTCATCAATCACGTAGCAGTTAGACCACATACCTACGTCTTGCCATGTAGTGGATTTCCGATTCATTACTTTCTTCTTTTTCTTCTTATCGTATGGTTGATGAACAACCTGGTGTCAGAGTTTTTAAACCGCCCGTAGGCCTATGACATGGCTTCACACACCGTTGAAAAATTTCTCAGGTGTGCTGGTTTCCTCACGATGTTTTCCTTCACCGTTAAAGTATCGAATGATGGTACATATGAATTTAAAATTTGAAAAACACATTGGTACCTGGCGGGGTTTGAACTGGCGACCTCTCGTATGGCAAGCAACGACCTTAACCACTCCACCATCGACGCTTTTTATTACTTTAACGTATGGATACAGATGATGCCTGCTTTAAATATTTGAGATACTTTGTGTCATCGAGCTACAGAGACAAACAGAGCTCGTGAGATATAAAAATCTTAACAATCCAAACGTGAGTGGGCTGCTCATAATATCTCATTTCGCATTTAAAAACATCAGAGGTTCCGAGCATTGTTTGCGTTCCACAAAAGGGGAGTATGTTAACAAGACCGCAAGCGTTCGGCACGGGGCTAACATTGCTTTATCCACATTGTCTTGGTTCTGGTTGGGTTTATCATTCCGCCTTTCTCTGGGGGCTAATTCATCATTTTTCTAAGTATAATTGGTTTTTCATCACTAAAGGTGAATGGGGACGTGAGAGAAGATTTTCATATAGCTTTGGAAAGGGAATATTCTAATAACCCTGTTATTTATCAACACAGTCAAACAAGCAAGTATCAGCTCGTGAATATTTTTCAATGTAGCTGCATCAATGTATCACTTGCAAAAACGACGCCCTTTTTATCCATTCTTAAGATAAAAGTCGTTCGACAGGCGTTTTCCCCAGAGACCGATTTTTCAATAAAACTTGTTATTGGTCGAATAAAAGGACTTGAACATTTTCAGATACCCCTTGTTACCGTTGTTTTCAGAAATAACAACGGTCCTTGTCTACTTGAATATGTTATTTCACCGATGAATATTGAATTATGGAAACGCGTCTTACTCTGGAAATTTTCTTCCGATTCATGTTGTATAAATACGAGTTAAAAACGAGTCTAGCCGTCTTAAATAGTGTGTTGTATGGTCTCCTTTTGACTTTATTCTTACTATAAAAGGTTCATTATATCTGACTATACAACTATATAAAAACCTTCCTCTTGAATCCCTCTCCCTCCCTATATTTATTAAAAAAAAACTATCAAGACCAATGCGTGGTTTTAAAGATAAAAGCATATATACAGACAAACGCGGGAAGCTACTTTGCTTTATACTATGTAGTGATACAAAATCAAATAACATTTCAATAGCTACAAAATTTCAGAGATACCAAACTCGAGATAAAGTTCCTGTCACACAGGATGTAACCAAACCTATAACTTCTGTAGCAGACTGAGCCAGCTCAATAACATTTTAGTGACCCGATTTTAAACTACGACACGGAAACTTCGACTCGGGCTCGGACACGTTCTTACGAACTAAAGTCACCGCAACAAATGGGACGAGACCATTGAATATCACTGTGAAGATAAACTTTGGAACTCACCCCTTCCTTAAGCCATGTACAGTTAACTCCTAAATATATTTGTAACTGAATGCGACATTATTTACAATAGGATAAGAACTAACAGCAATGTCCATCATGGTACAAACCCAGACAGAGGAAACCTTCCTCTTTGTAATTTAGTAATCATAGAACCTGGCTGATTCGCTGTAGATGTGCTAGGTAGAGCATTATTTGAATATCAGAATGGTCTCCTCAATATTGTTTTAAAACGTCCAATCAATATTGTTTTAAATCGCTGTATGTTACGTACACAAATAAATAGGTCGAAAGTTAATTCAGCAAACATCATCGATCAACACACTGTTAATTGGAGTTGAATCAATGTGTTTATCAGCGGCTGGTACGCGGGCGGCGCCGCGTGGCAGCCATGTGTTGTGTTCTGTGTTGTATCGTGATTGAAAACTATTATGAATTAAATACAATATTCGCTCCCGCGAGTCGGTAAACACCGAATCATTATGAAGAGCAACAATAAGATCACAGAATTGCTAGCACGGTATTGCATGAATTCAATGAAAATGTCTGGTCTCTAAATAATATGTTTAGAATAACAATGCACGCGAGTTTAATCCGTAAAATTAGATTTATTTCAAATGTGTAGTGTACGCAAAAGTGATTATAATCAGCCAAGTTTAATAAACCTGATAACGTTAAAAGTCGTAAATGTCTCCTTGAATTACTATTCCACCAATAAAAGTAGAAAAATGAAATATTTTTAAGCATTCCCAGAACAAAACTCAAATGTAACAATCCTAAATCAAATGGCCAGCACTCCGCCGACAAAAGCAGTTACAACAATTGATTTACGAACCAAATGCAATGAATTAACAGTAAACTATGATGACTAGTGCCACTGATAAATTATCAGTTGTACCGCAGCCACAATGGATGAGCTCGACCCACTTCCAGCCCCTGCCTACGCGTGGAATGAACAACTTCTAGAACGGATGATTGACAGCTCACTAAATAGTTCAAATCCAATCTCGCACATCCTCCATGCTCTGAAGACGCGGAGAAAATAAGGAGTATCTACTCAGTGTAATTTATTATCGTCGTCTTGATGCTGAAATGATATTATGACCTATTTTATATCTTCGGATGGTATTACATTACTTTTCTATAAGGCATCGTTCATGAATTAAGTTGTAAAGGTATTATTCATTCCTAGACTTGACTTTCTTTTTATGCGATACTCTCTTGAATGTGATCTCATATTAACCAAATCAGTGATATTAGCATTCTTATTCAAGCCGGCGACATGAGAATGTAACAAAAACTACTCAAGGAAAACCCAAAACCGATAATCGAAGAGCCCATATTGTAACGCTTATACTTGGCTATATTATCCTTTGTCGTGTAAAGGGGCTATAGAAATTACTTACTAGCCGGTGGGTGAGTTATGGACGCGCGGCACAATGCGTCAGAATAAATCCGGTCCAATGAATGGGGTAGTTGGAATGCCTTCGCGAATCATGGAAATCGGTCAAGAGTGTGTTGCGCATGAGGAACTGGTTCCGCATTGCGGTAACTTACATAATACAACATTATGATTGGTCTAAAATCTGGAGCTAAGGTTGAACTCGTTTGTTCGATTTTACTTAGGTATTTTATTACAAACACTACTACTATTAAGAATTAACTTAACAACTAGACTAGTTAAACAAAGGTTTTTATTAATTAGGGGTCACACAGTTATAAACAATTTGGGGTCTTTTAGTTTGTAACATTGTTTAACAGTGAAAAGGCTTCTATAATAATTACGTCATCAACACATCCTGTATTATTCCTTACTCCCCACTCACGCGTCGCGTCCGTTACCCATCAAGCAACTACTTAATTACCTCAAACCCTTTACACAGGGACCCTAAAGCTCCACTGTGAATATTTTATTACTAAATCATGCGGCTAAATTGTTTCACGAACACATTGGGCCGCAGCGCTCGCCGACCGTAAAAACGTCGCGGTATCTTAATGCGAATCTTAGCTTCGACTTGTGGTTGCGAGACTCAAACGTTCAACCTGCGAGTAGAATTAAGGGGAGTAATAGTCTGTGGGCTGAGTGTTGTGACTCGACGATAAGGTTGATCTAGGGCAGGTTGTGACAATTGCAGCAATATTGCTGTCAGTTTACAGCTTTATGACTGGAGCGTTTGCTACTTTATTTGGGTGTTGATATTGGATATACACTATCACGCTATTCTATACATCCCCCCGATAGATGGGTCGAGCAGTAACTCTGCGAAAAACTCTTGATGGAGTTTAAATGGATGAAAAGCTAATTCGTGTAAGAAGCCGTCTCAAGTCAGTGTCATTTTAAAATAGCAAACCCAAAAAAGTATCAGTCGCTTAGAAAATAGCCTTAATTTCACTTTACACATGGCTCCAATAGATTACTAAACAACATATAGACTTAGTTTACACAAAAATACGATATAACTTTAAACACATTTATTTGAAAGCCATTAGCATCACAGTTTGAAACAATAAACGTCAGCTATGACGGTATCGCTGCGCACGCGACGCGCCATAACTGCTTACATAACCGCAAAAAACGCCCATTGTCGAGGTAATAAGACTGAGCGGGTGTTGAAAGGAGTGTGAAAAAAGAAATTAGCTGTCTATGTCACGGTGTCAAGACAAATGTTTTTGTTATTTTTGGGTCAAGGGCGCGTCGCGTGGGCTGCGGCGATGGGTCGCCGCAGACAAGTGGGTGACAGTGTGGCGTTTCTGAAATGCCCGAATACTGATACTATAATTAAATACTACATCGCTACAAGGTATTAAGAACAGTAAGATATTTAACAATCGTTCTAGTATTCGGTAGTTGACCTCGTAATAGTGCGAAAGGACTTCAGTTACTTCCGTCTATCAATTCAAATACTTTGGATAACAAGATTTTGTAACGCCCCGAGCGAGTTACAAAGCCTATTTTTAAGTTCATTTTGACTATCAATGACAACAATAATATCTGACAACAATATCAATAACAAGCCTTGTTTTCTGACTACTATGATGGCTTAGAGAACCCTGTCATCATCACCGGACTAGCGGGGAAGCGGATGGTCCTCACCGCTATAACAAGCCTTTTAAACCGCCGAGCCAAGTATAATTCTATCAGATTTACTGTATTCTCTCCTCACTGTGCCATAGTTTACGCCATACTTTATCGACGCGACACGTGCCGAGTGACAAACTGACAATCGGCGCCGGCGCAGCTCGGCCCGTTCGGCGCGCACTCTATTACTCTTCCTCAGTTATTTGTAGTTCATTGTCTATGATATTTAGGGCATTTATTTACTACTTTCACATTTTGTATTCTTTTTACTTTTTGAAAACGTGTCAGCCTGATAACTTAAAAGTCTGCCATATAACTGCCGCATGGGCGGATTTGACGTTTGTAATTACCTCCGCATCAGAAATATAACCAAAAATTACACCGAATCTTTATCCATCATAACTAAATTTGGTAATGTAGAAAACATTTGCGTATAAAACATTGCGCATTAATTATTATCTATCTCTACAAATAATGTCGAGTGCATTCCCAATAAATTATTAATGACAAATCGTTATGCCAGAATCACTGCCAACTCCATCGCCAAACGGCCACGGCTACAAAGCTGCAAGATAAGTTACAGCTCTTTAAAACAATCCCCGTCTCATCGACTCCGCCCCACATTTGAATCTTCAAAAACTGGGACAGCACGAAATTGCTTGCGTGAAACTGGAACGACGTCGGGAAACCTAACAAAATAAGGGATAAGCACACTGATGAATATCTATTTCGATATTATGTAACGTTCGTTTTAGCGGTGGTCTCGCTTTAGACATTTTATCTAGCGTCGACATCACATGAGTTATATTTATTAACGTCTAAGGAGTTTTTTTCACAGGGATTCTCGGATACGGACAATTTCAAAGTTACAGAATAATTGATAATTCTACAAACGAATCATTCGCATCAACATTCAAACATAAATCGTTTAAAGTCAACAAAAACAAGCAAACCGGCGTTTAGCCAGATTGTTTATGGCGTTCGCGTTCCCTTGCCGGGCCGGGGCAAATCGCCCGTAAACCGCACACGTACTAAATATAATGTAAATAATTGGCCGGCCCGTAAATCCGCAATGCGCACGGCGGCTAGGGCTGCTCACATAACACCAACTTGCCGAACAAATATCGCACACCCCTCTTGCTTACTCGTAATAAAAGAATCGAGGCATATCGTCTTCCACTGCGAAAGTTTCAAACTGCTGTATCAAATGATGTAGGCCTTCGATTATGAGAGACTGGTTGCGATCGATACGCTTCAAGATGATGCAGTATCTTCAAAAGATATGATGGTAGTTTTTATAAAAGAAACTATAATTTCACTTTTCAGACGGCTTCAAAAAAAGCGACCGATTTGTACGTCATCTTAATCAATCATACAAGATTGTAAAGTATACATTAAAATAAAGAAGTCCAGAGAGCATGACATTTGAGTATTAAAAATGCGAAATACACACTCGATGGTATTTTAACAAGGAAAAGGGAAGAGAAGGAAGCATAGAGAGCTAATCTCTTAAAAATAAGTTATGAAAACCTTCTGTGTTTTGTTGTTCCAAGAAATCAGAGATTTTTTTTTTATAAGAGGCTAACAAGATGACCTCACTCCACCTGATGGTAAGCGGTAGTGAGATCCAAATATGAGGTCAACAGGCACAATAGACCATATTGAGCTTGTCGCACTCACCCTGAAAGCCGTGAATGTGGATACTAAGATACTCTATTAGGAGTGTAAGATACTCTATTAATGTAGTCTGCACATAGACTCGGCATCAGTTAAGTTTTTGCGGAACCATCTCGACGATAACCGGATGCTGGCTTGTTCCGGACAAGTTCAGCCCTACCTAAAGAGTTTCTTACCCTCAACGTTTATGGTGTGTTTAGCTTAATAGCCGCAAAAGTATTTCTTCAAACAGCGGTAAGTACGCACGGTTCTGAGGCGATTGCGATTGCCATTGTTCTAGAGGCGTAGGAAGTGAAATAACCACTTTGAGAGGGTGGTTTTAGGGATGCTTGTTTCTTCCTATGAAGATCACAATCAAACCTTTTTAGGTTATTTCTGTCTTGAGACAACTACTTCTCGACTCTAAATGTAGGTAAAACAACGAATACATCTTTTTATTTTTACGCCATACAGACTAAAACACTAACCGATCGAGCATGAAGCAACATTTATACTCATGTCAAGGTACGGTAGAACCATAATATTTTGTCAGAATAACGCAATAGTAAGTAATGTATTCAAAACTCACTTTTATTTTCGTTGGATGACATCACGCGCTCAGTAGGATCGTGAGCAAAAAAACATAGATCGAACATTGCGCTTAACTTAATCCATAATTTCATGAGTTCCATCCTTCAATCACTCATCTCAATTTCACTCCTGTAACAGTTCATACTACTCCTCTGTATATGCTACTTGATGAATGATGAACGTGACTTAAACGTAGCCAAATGTAAGCATTTATATAATTTTTATACATGCATTAATTTACATAATGTTACTGTTGATTATGATATTCCTTATTCTCCTGTCTTTTCCACTGTGTTTGCAATCGGATCAAAAGATATTTGTTAATTTTATTTACCCTCATTTTATTCACAATATATATTATCGAAAATATGTAACGTCTCACTTATAAGTTTATATCCGGGAGGAAGGTTGATTACCTATGAATACGGGACCCATCCCAGTATAGGTGTCAACCTGCCATAATCCAACTGTCCTTATAAGTTGTATTATCTATAACTTTTTTATCGCGAATTTTTCTGGTTGTTTTAACTCTGCCACCTAGTAAAAACCTTAGAAAACTAAGCAGTCTCTCACGGTGGTGTATATTTCACATCACAACTAGTAAGGTACTCACACAATTTATGGCGGACTTGCAATTGCCAGATTGTTTTGTATTTATTTACACAGTGCATTTTAGCAGTCATAGTTTTAAGATACCTACTCCTGCAAATGTATGTGAGCTAGGATTATGGTGAGAAATAAACGATTATTATTATTATTATTATTATTATTAATCCCGTGCAGTAAGGTTGCAATTCGATTGCACTTACTGACCCGTGTCGAGTCGCATGCATCCTTGATTCAAGATTGGATGATTGCACTTGTTTAGAATTACAAATGGATATAAGTTACAAAACCAGTCGGTGGGTGTTCTTATACCATTCTAATTTAGTTAAATGCTGCACGACAATTGATATTATGACAGGGACTCAACGTAGAAGCTTTTGGGTCATCATAATAAGTCTATTGAAAGCGAAAGGGTGGAATAAGTCGTATGTTATCAAATATCTCCTATAAATAAACATGCACCCAAAAACCTACCTAACAAACAAGTTGCTGGTACACTACATAAACTCTACGACACAACGTAAACGCAATAACTTTGCAAGAGTCGAAACTAGCAAAACACCAATTTCATAATGGCACTAATATAATTAGCATGTTTACACTCCGCCGCCCGTGTAAGTCATCCGCTAATGTTTAAAGCCACCGTTTCCCAATCCACTTAATGCAGAAATCTTTTGGAAACTGTGTACGGTGATGTTTAATTTTATCAAAAATGTTTACCTAGAAATAACGTGGTATACGTTTATGAAGGAATTAATTTCAAGTGATGTCGGAAATTTTATTCAATTTTTTTACAAGCTCTCAGCCCTCACGGCATCTTTGGTAGAAAAATTTACTGTTTTGTTTGAGTAAAAGACTAATCATATAACTTAATTTAAAGATAAAGTCCTAACGAACACATAATATTACATAAAAGATAGCAGGGTTGAGTTGAATTGTAGATTATTTCTCCAGAACCTTGCATTAGGCTATATAATAGGTAAAAAATGTTCGATCCAGCTATGAATGTGCAACGGAAGCAATTTTGCATTCAACCTTGAATAAGGCCGGGCGATGTGAAAAGCTCTTTTCTAACCTGCTTTTTTATATTTACTATCGCTCTAATCTTGCAAAGCCAGAACGAATTTTCAATAAATAGGGTTTAATGTACTCCCTTATTCTAATGGACAAAGAGGTCAAATTAACGTAGCCAATTCGAAAAAGAGGCAACGTAAGCAAAATTATTCAGTATTTCAAGAAAATCTGTTATTTTCCCACAGAGAAAGTAGACGAATAATTAGGACGTCAAAAAGAAAAAGTAAACAACATCCCAAAGTTTTCGCAAAATCTGGATTCCGTTGTTAGAATTCGTAATTAGATTCAGGACAAAAAGTTCGGAAAAATAAAGACAAAATTATTCCCAAATGATTACGAAAACCAATGAGTTTGTGTAGTCCCTATTCGTTAGGACATAATGGGCCGCCGAAGCAGGGAAAAGGCTCTGGTGGTTTTAATGAGCCTTACAAAAGGAACGATCTTAACAAAGAAACCGTAAACAACTGACTACGGAGTACAGGTAAATCTAAAATAAAAGCGGCACGGACTCACAACAGCCAAACTTTTGTTTTGTCCACGACACGGAGGCGTAGCGTTTCCGCGTCTCCGTTTTCCGTTTAACGAACGTCAAAACGGAGAGATTAGTTTACACGAAGATGCTCTCAAGTTTAAAAGCCGAAGTGCTTTGATTCTGTAGCAATTTCTCAAATTACAAAGGCGGGGCGGGGCCTGCGGCCGCTGGCGTCGGCGGTTAGTGGATTAAAAATTACCACCGCGCTCTAGTCTGTAGTGCTGTTTGTAGGTCACCGGGGAGTGGTGACGTCACGCCTCCGCGGGCAGACAATGCGACGTGATGGTAATGACGGAGGGACTCCAGGCGGACTCGCTTTGACGTGTGATTGGGGCCGTGCATGATGCTGACTATGCGGTAGAGGTTGAGTTTAGTATTCAGAAACTGTGGTGCAAAGGAATTTAACTTTTCGATTTCTACGATATTTCAGCAGATATCCGTCAGTACGTTCAGTTATGAGATAAAATCGAATAACATCATGGATGTCACATAAGTCAATCAATAAACCCAAATCTTGTCCCATAAAAAGACTATATCCAAGATATCTAAAGTCATCTTTGCAATTAACAATTTCTCCGTGAAGAGCCGCTCAAAACTGAAGCATTTCACAACAATAGATACGTTCATGATAATGGCGGGACAGCGTCAATCCGGCGTCCGCAGTCACGGGCAACAACCGCAAGAATTTTGAGATTTCAGATTCTAGGTCAACGGGGGCTTATGATGCCTCTTTTGTGCGGGACTCTTTGAAGCCGGTTTCGAGAGACACAAAACAGACGGAAAAGTGAAGGAAAAAGGGCTATTTACATCCAACCGGGGCCAGGGGATCTCCAGCGGATTCCTTAAGTTAATCATTACGCTTGGTGAGCTTAGGATACGCCATCCCGTCTTTTACGTATGTCGAATCCGGGGATATTTTTTTGGAGAACGTTTGTAGCATTCTGAAATCAAAGGCATTTAATATACCCGCCACCGTTGAGTCAGATCATATTAGATTATTACATACAGGGACATAAAGCCATATTTGAGTAACAACAAATTATGACAACATATGCCAAGTTAGATAGTAAGTAACACATTAATCTGTACAAACGAACTAAGGCCTATGTGCTAATAGCTAATGCTCGCACTAATTGATAACAAACAAAATTATTGAACAAACACAGACGTCATGAAATTGTAATTGAATCTGTGTTTACACGTCTCCGTAGCTAAGTGGATCTAATCTACTGGTGATCTATTAACATCTGATTGGAAGACAAGTGGTGCAATGTTTTTTTTTATATTTACACCCATATGACACATCGCTAAAGATAGCTACAACACAATGCAAATACTGTATTTTGTCAGTGCTACAAACCTGTCAATCCACATTCAAAATGTTGACGTTTGACGTGGCTCCGAAACTTATTTAAAGGTGAGTCATTTTCGCTACCCTTCGTGTTTGCACCCGTGCAAAGAAATGTTTGTTAATACAACACGAACAATAATTAGAACAAAAACACTTACTACTTTGAGAATTCTCTCCACAAAACCATAATGAACACAAATGCATGCGTGATATTACAAATAAGCGAACAACATAACAACGAACTACAAATAAGCTTGTTAAACTTAAATGTTCAGTTACAAAACCGTTGAATACCCTCAAGTTGTAAGTCTGAAACTAGAACACAAGAAAAGCAACTAGGAAAAACAAGGCAAAGGAAACTCGCGAAGAATCGCAAACAGAATCAATATAGGTTGCGTTGAGAGATCACACAAAAAACCTTTCTCGAAACAAAACTACTTGAAGTAGACACGATATCGTAAAAACATAACAGCTAGTTTAGGACTTATGGGTCGAACCATAGTGATGTGCGTATACCATTAGAAATCGCGTGTTTTCTAAGACTTAGGCGAAGATATGACGCTGGTGGCTCTGACCAAAAGGTTCAGTTCCTCTTTTCTCCTCGTATCATTAAGGCATGGAATGCCCTTCCAGCTCATGTTCTTCCTCCCTCCTATTATCTGGGCTCTTCAGGCGGGGCGTGAAACGGTATTTAAGCAGGCCTTCAGGGTGAGTGTTACATACTCAACATTACAGGTATATTGTGCCTGTCGACCTCATATATGGATCTCACTACCGCTTACCATTTTTAAAAAGAAAGATGTATATTACATCGAACTTTTGGCGTATCTCGAAAATACACGTGTAAAAGGAAAACTGGGGAAATAATTTGAAAAATACCTCCCCATAACATAGAAAACAGACAACATAATTTAACGCGTAATGTGCCACATAATGGTGCAACGCTCCTCTCCAAGGAATAGGGTACAAATTGGCGAGATATTTGCTCCCCTTTTCCGAATTATGGGACAGCATTTGTAAAGTGAACGGTGTTTTTGGATACGTTAGACACTTTGCAGATAAGATTTAAGCGTGAAACTACAGAAATACGCTGAGGTAGAACCGTTTTGTAAAGTTACGAGGGGAAGGACATCAATTAACATTGACGAAGGGTTTTTCTAAAGCCTCAAAAACGGCAGCTTACTCCGGCGTGAGGTTTAGTTCAATAGAGGTAGGGTAAGGTAAGAAGGTAACATTGTTCGGATGAAAGAGGTGATCGAATTTTTTCGCCCATTTATAAGATAACTGATACAAACGTTTCATTCAATGAAAATAAGAGGTTTTTCTTGCTGACTCATGAGGCCGCCAAATGAATTCAAAATTATGTCTGATGTCTCCTTAGTCTACGGCAACATAACCGAGCGCCAGGTAATACCGTTCTCCACTACGTCTAATTGAAAAGTGCATAGTGCGCTTCAGAGTCATAAAACCAGCGAAACTCGTACATAGCCGACCCAAATAGGTATAGAGGATGCAATATTTCACGTGGCGTCAGTGCGATGCGATGTTTTTCAGCGAGCCGCGGCTTGGCAGAGTGCAGCATTCAATATTTTTCAGGTGCAGCGCTGCTGCAGTGTTGCCAACAGAAATTTAGAAGACGGTTGGTTGATCATCACTTTATTATTGTTGAGTTCCGAGTGCATCGCAGGAGTTTCTATTAGGTAGGAAGAAAACACTGGACAAAGAGGAATCTTGATTATAATACCTATTTTGACCAATTTATAAGAACAGACTGACTATATTTTTATTAAACTAAAACGTGCAATAGGTTTTTGTAAGAGAACCTAAATTGTTTTGTCATTTACCCTACATTTATACCAACAAATTCACGAACGGCAAATTTTATAAAAAACTAGCATAAAACTTTCTTTGTTTGCGACACATATCGAATATATGATTCATACTGGCATTAGGATATCATTTATCAATCTGGAAACGTTTTCACAGACGTCGTAACACGTAACGTTATAGATCCGAGAAGGATAAGTCGAAAGTTGCTAGCTCTACCAAAAAGTAGGTTCAGTTGGCAGCTCCGCCAGGCTCGCTGGCTGACCTAACTTTGACCTGAGCGACCCACTTACTGCCCGGAGCGCCCCGGCTGAGCATCCCTGCACTACGAGACTTTATTGGTTTCCAGATTAACACTTGAAATAACTGCACTTCTAGAGCACCAAGAACTAACCGCCCGCGATTGTTGATAGCCGACAGGAACCACATTTTCTGCACTCTGACATCATATAACCCAATGAGTCACTAATAGCCTCTACAGTAATAATGTAATTGATAGATCTGCATACCCGTTTGAATTTGCAATTAATTTCCTTAATATTCGTTCCAGACTTGTCAAATAAACGTGCGTTACTGATACAAAAAAACTTAGACGCAGCTAAAAATTGACAGTCTGTGACATATAATATACAATGTTACATAATTCAGTCATACTAATTAGTATACAGTAGCGTCTATTATTATGCTTGTCATTAGGACTTAAGCTGGCATTGAGCTGGCTAAGAACTACCGCTACATGCATATGCTAATTGGAATCGATTGCTAAAGGAATAATGATGTTATGAATGCGATATCTCCTTTGTTTGCCTTTAAAGGCTCTGTGAGATGAAAGAGCACTTTTTATCTCACAGGGATTGGGATTTGTGCGAAGCGGTTTATGTCTATTTAGAGAATTAAAAAAGCTAGCAACGATTATGAAATTATACTGAAGAACAGATATTTTATATGTATCACTATTTCGTTCCTTCGCACTTTATCAGTATGAGTAATTTGGATCCACATTTGAACGAGGCGCCGCCCTAAAGACCATAAACAACTCAAACCTAAAACGCGTTGCGGGCGAAGCTGTAACACGAAAATCGAAAAAAAAAATGAACGCGAAGTGATTTATTTATCTATAATAAATAATGCGAAACGCTCCTTCACAATTTCCACGTCATTACACAGGCACGCACTGGGGCGGGCGGCCAGGGCGGGCGGGATACCGGTTAGCTGATTTGCGCTGCGATACGGGCCTGACGAAGGTTAGCCAGTTAAGCTAGATTTATTTTTCGCAGATTTCAGGCCAATTTCAGGGAACAAATTGGGTTAGTGCTAATATCACCTTCGACACCTTCGCTAAATCTGATGCTAATTTTTTTTTTATTAAGCTATGTCCCAATAGTGGGCAATGACCTCTCTTGATTCAGCCCGTGTTTGTCGATCTGAAGCAAGATATGACCAGTACATATGTATAGTTAAAATAAATGATTAAATATTATATGGTATGATGTCGATGACGATGATACTATCTAACTTTATCTACTCAATGTTAGACAAAAGGAAACTTAGCCACACATTTTCCTCGTAAAAGATAACTGTTAGATAAATTGAGTGAACAATGAAAACAGAGAAATGTAATGCAAAGTGGTAAGCTCAAACAACTGAGTTAAAGCGAACGCACGCTGGCATAATGCGGGCGTAAAACGGAATTACAAAAAATTAGCTTATTAAAGCTACGAGACATCTGCCGCTTTAGCTTTCTATACAAAAAGCTCTGGCTACCTTGCGTCCGTACTTAAAATATAATTAGCTGGCAAATTCTGCCGGAATTTCATGCACAAAAGATGTGAGTCCATTTCGTAGTTCCGCGTATATTCGCAATAGCTATTCAATTTAGACAGCAAACAACTATAGCGGTAGACAGCTTGTTCCCTATTTTAATTAAAACAAAACAAACAATAACAGACGCGGCATGCAGCCGGTATGGTACCAGGGGCAGTTAATCCTTACTAATATTATAAATCCGAAAGTAACTCTGTCTGTCTGTCTGTTACGCTTTCACGCATAGAGTACTGGACCGATTTAAATGAAATTTGGTACAGATATAGTCCAGAGCCTAGGAAA
The DNA here is from genome assembly GCA_039566165.1 of Maruca vitrata. Lineage (NCBI taxonomy): Eukaryota > Metazoa > Arthropoda > Insecta > Lepidoptera > Crambidae > Maruca > Maruca vitrata. Next base: position 706,287 of record CM076928.1, on the reverse strand, counting down.
GGTTAAAGGCGGCTACTTTTTAACCGACTGCGCTATAAGGAAGTAATGTTTTACCCGTTAAACGTTTCTACGCGGACGAAGTCGCGGGCGGAAAGCTAGTTTTCATATAAAAATCAATAAATTATAGTGATTATTTTGATGTTGAGATATCTAAGGTCTCCTCAAGCAATATCTTTTCTTATTTTTGTCATGATAGCAAATATTCTATTCCCCATCGTACTCGATTCATGTCGTAATCGTATCCTAGCAATACAAGCCCATAAATCTTCTCCGTGGACTTGCTGGAAAATGTATCGGGTAGTATTAGCATCGTACAGTACTAGTTTTAAGGATTTGAACCCAATATACGAAGCGATGACCAAAGTTTCGATCCAAACAAATTACTTTATCTAACTCGAAACTGCGGATGTGGCACAGTTGTATAATCATGTAAATGGGTCGTGTGGATGCAACTGAGCCACTTCAATGAAGACGCATAAAGCAGTGAGCTGATGCATTTTAAACGCTACGTGTGGGCATGTTCCACTGTGCTTTGCGCCTAGCATGTCGTAATAAGAGTAATAATGACAATCTGCCTGTCGACCTCATATTTGGACCTCACGGCCGCTTACAATTAGGTGGAGTGAAGTCATTCCGAACGTCAGTTATAAAAATATCTACTCGTAAGGCTCACATTTTCTTTTCATTTCGATGTTGACAGTAAGACACTCTTTGGACTCTCAAACTCTCAAAGAAGATCATAAATGCGAGGGAATGATCCCATGAAGTAGTTTTACCTGACGGAGTGATTCAATAAGTTGCGGCCTAAGTAGTTGCACATAACAAAGTGTCCGCCTCTCGCCTCAAAAGCCCGACCCTAACCGCAATTCGATGTGTCACTTTGACACAAGCGATGCGCACACGCCGACACTGTGTATAACGTTGAGTAATTGTTTACTCCTCTTTGCCTACATAGGAGCCGCTGTGACGCAACCGCCGATGGATGGAATACACAAGTTGCTAGTCAATAATGCTATTAGTACCACAACAAACCCGTGCGGGTGTTACTAACTCGTCGATAGTACGAGTACTTACGCCCGAGTAGTCGTTACCGGGAATGCTTATTATCTTACGCTATGAACACTTGCTATTTGTAGATAAACGTGTTATTGGAATGATCTAATGATTTCGCTAAGAAAACATTCTGTCCAAATCTTTGCTTTTCCTAGGTGCTTTTTTTCTGATGGGGCAGCATGCGTACTATCATTCAAAGGTATCCACTACTCTCTATCTAGTTTACCAGTTCTTTGATAGCTGGACCAGATCATCACATAATATTTTCTAGGGCCTTTCTATTCGGCCCTGTAATTATTATTAAATATGAAATGAATTACATAGTAACAAGACCAACGCTACTCTCAGTGCTCCTTATGAAAATTTCGTCCCTAGACATCTTAAGTGGCCGAATCAGGACAAATAAATGCATGTTCTTTTGTATCCAATTATACCTTTACAACCGTCATGTCCCTAATATTTATTGCCTCATGTATTTTTATTGGCCATAACGTTTGACCTCACTCAGACCTTATGTTCACCGAGATTTTCTGACACGATTCATTGTTGCTTAGACAAAAACTTTTGCCTTACAAACTTGTGAACGCGAAGTTACTTGAATAGCAATATGAAAGATGCAAGTTACTATCAATATACTTGACTGGGCGTTACTGGATAGTACCTATGTAATACTTAACATTCATTGGTTAGTCCGATCGTTTCGTCTTGGGTCTAACCAAATTGACTTTCAAGAATATTAAACCCAGCCCCAACACAACATCTGGGATTCGAACCCGAGCCTCTTATAACAACTGTTGCTAATGAAAGTCCTCATGAATAATATTACTTCATACACAAAATGTAAATTAGTTACGGTGGTTACGCTTTGTTCCGTAATGTATTTGTTTTTATCCTTATCAGCCTGCTGGAGGGATAGGACCTCCCTTTGTGTTTTCTATGCATCTAGGGTTGCTTTGTTATCTTGTAAGATGGAAAAGATTTGAGAACTCTTTGCTTTTCCGTGCTTTCGAATCAGCTCGCCATATATTATGTGGGTTTCTTTCAAATTTAATACTTATATTTGGGCACGAAGATTTACCATTTTGGATTGTATTTAAATATTAAACAGATATGCTGTAATATTCCGTACAAATAAATATCTAGAAAAATACGACATTTCCTGTCACAAACAGAGACATTCATATAAATCAAAACTGACATGTTTCCGCTACCATTTCTTTCGCAAAGGGAGGGAGACAAAACAAACAAAAAAATTCCTTTGACCCTTCGCGTACATTCACGGACACAATTTTATGAGTCGTCGGCGGATATTCTTCGAACCTCACAAGGGTCCGAGCGGTTTCTCCGAGTAAACTGACCGGGTTCGTTGTCAGTTCAATTTCCGTCTGGCAGCCCTGTCTCTTCCCCCCCTTTCCCGACCAAGTGTTTTTCACCGGGTATTAATTAAGGCGGGATAATTACCCGCTGGCCTGGACTCCCAATTGCGACAGGTCATTACGCACGCTTCTCCCCCGCTATGGGGTTATTTTAGGAGCTCCCGTTTTGAAAACATAGCCCATTGACTCGGGAAGAAGTTGGAATCGGCCCGTACTACTGTAGCAAGAAACCTTATTTTTTGTGATTAGTTATAAAGTAACTTTATTGTGTAATATGTTTTTCTTTTTTCACAGTTACTAAATCTAATTCATCTAATGTAGTTTCGTGAAATAGAGCCGACGACAAAAAGATCCTTTCAAAACATTTCGTTACCGAAATGAAATCACAACATTGGTATCAAAGGTAAAGAATAAAATCAATACCTAAGCCTACGAGGAAGTAATAAAAGCAAAACATCACCTTTAACAGAGGCACAACAGTCGGCCAGTCTACCATTCCGTGCGTTATCACATCGATTTTGCAGTAAATCCAGGTCGTCATCATCATAACACCAATTTTAATTACGCAAACATCCATTTTGATTTTGGGGCCGGGAGTGATATAAAAAGTGATAAATTGGCTACGCCACGCAAAAACTTTGCGGGTCGCGGGCGAACAAATCACCGTCGTTTTCAATTTATCGCTGCGACTGTACTCGTCTAGGTGTGACTGTCAAAAGGGTGCATATTAAACGGTTTAATGACATGAAACGTCAAAGAGTCATGTTATGATTTAGTAATAGGCGTGACGACTGGGTCAAAATCTGATTAGGTATTCTATTTAGTCCGTAAGTTAGTTTATACAAAAATATGGAACACATATTTTTTTGTTTTTCAATTGATTGAAAAATGACAAAATTATAGCTTATCAAACTTCTGGAGTGGGGGCTTGTGACGTCACGGCTAGGTAAAAATTGTACGTAATTGTGACGTCATACGAAACTTCTAAGCACTATATCTTCATAATTTCTTGTTTATGAAACAATATAAAAAATACAAGTACAATATTTTTAAATAATTACATATATTTTTTTAGTCGTCTCGCCTATTATTGTACCTGTTTTCGATAGATATCTAACGACACTTTTATTATTATTGCTTTCATGTCATAAGACAAAGTACTTATATTTATTTAATATTCAGTGCTAAACTTTGCTTAAACATTATACATTTGCCCAGCTGACGATAGACAAAAGTACAGACGATAGACAAAAGTACAGACAATATTACGTTATGTGATATAAATAGCTCTCATCTAGCCTGACATTTTTGAGAAAGTGTGGTCATCAAGTATACAATTTGACAAATCATCGGAATGCCATAACCCAATAAACATTGTGCAAATGTAAGCCCGGCCGAACCTTGACACGCCTAACGGATCTAACTGTGTGATGTAAGCTCCACACTTACAACTTGGGTATTCTTCATCAAGGCCGAATGAAAAATACAACAAGTTTTGAATAATTTACAATTTGTCTTTCACCATCACTATCATGGTGGGAATCCAATATCGAAAAATACACTTATCATCCCAAAAATCAAGATTACCAGAGATCATTAAGTGAATGGTATATTGATAAACCGCTCAATGGTTATGTACCAGGCCCAAAAGTAGCTATGCACTTTTGACTGCAGACCTTCATATCTTCAGAAATAAGACACCAGCTCTCCTATTATACTTATGTTTGACATTATACATTGTCGCTCAAACGCCTATCAATGTAAAGAAAAGCTCTACACTAGAGGCCTCATGTTACGCACTCTCGGGCCCTCTATCAAGATCCTGCTCAAAAGAAATCGGGAGGTAGTCCGTTTTGTATGAAATTACACTTCTATTATGTACAGGAGTGATTCATGGTGAGATAAAGGCCGTCTCAAATGAGTTACGCGCTCGGAACTGGGTCGAAAGTTTTATGGCACTAGATTCGGCCCGGATATTATGTATTGTTACCGACTTTTATTAATAATTGCGGCACAATGGGACTTGTTTGGCTGCTCGGTGATTTGGTGAGGGCAATAATACATTCTATAAGTATGTCCAATTGTCCATATAACAATCGGAAAAGCATTTATTTACTTGCGTATATTGATACGCAAGTAAATAAATGCTTTTCCATTATTGAATGAAGGCACACAAAGACGTTGTACGACATTTCGTAGAGATCTTTTAATAAATACAAGTCTCAAATCATAAATAGTCGTAAATGTACTATTAATTAAAATAAATTCGTTTATTTATCTATCTCTATCAATTAACAGTTTAAGAAAACATCGCCTAAGTACATAGATATTACTAGAGGCCGCCACCTGCCCGTGTATGTCACTCCTCGATACAATAAAGCACTCGACTATTAGACATGAGACAAGTATTGTGCCTCCACAGTAGCAGGCTTGGAAACTGAACTACTCAATTGATACATAGTTAGCTTGTCAATACTATCCTACTCCGAAGCTCGGAACAATTGAACGGGCTACAATGAGCAAGTATGCTTATGAAGCCAGTTAGTTCCTATACACACATCTATACTAATATTATAAAGAGGAAAGATTTGTATTTTTGTATGTTTGTTATGAATAAACTCAAAAACTACTGGACCGATTGCAATATTTTTTTCACCATTAGAAAGCTGCATTATTCAGAAGTAACATAGGCTATATTATATTTAAAAAAAAATTAGGGATCCTTACTAAAACTCCAATAATGTAACCCAAGGTGTAAAAAATAGACCTGAAAAATTCCTTACGTCGCCTGCGCTGCGAAAACTATTGAAGATAGAACAAAACCATTAAGTAAGACTTTGCAGAACTCATCATTATCTACAAAAAAGTGTCGCGACAGCATATGTCTAAATATTATAGTTATGTCACAGCAAGCGGTTTTTTATTATAAAAATTAAATTTATATGCCGCCGCTTGAAATGGCTCTTTATTTGTACCTTGGTATTAATCCTTAAAAAAATAAGTTACTTTATATTCAAGACGGCTTCAATACCTTTTTATAACTTTTTGAATTATTCAATTCAGACATTTAATTCGGAAGATATCACGAGTTTAAAAATGCAAGTATTAGAAAAAAGTCGCGTGGTTGCCGCCATCGCGCTCAGCTAGCCATTGTAGGCTCCATGTAAGCGTCACTGGGGTACGGGGGAGTCAATGTAATATGTAATATAATAATATTATAAAGAAAAAAGGTTTGATTTTTTGTTTGTTTCGAATAGGCTCCGAAACTACTGCACCGATTTGAGAAAATCTTTCACTGTTGGAAAGCTACACTATCCCTGAGCGTCATAGGCTTTTTTAGATAAAAAAAATAGATTTCTCTTACGCGGTTAAAATATATTACATAGAGATAGAGATATCCCCGAAGCGAAGCGAGGGCGGGTCGCTAGTCTACCATAATCTTCCTTAATTGTCGGTTAGACACAATTTAGTGAGGGAATAAGAGCTATGGGATAATTTATACCAAAAAAGAGTAATTATATTTATGCAATAAACGAGTTCGCATGCCCGAAACCATTAAAAGGGTTGCGGCAGAATCTAATTTCCTATACACTTAGTTTTGTATTGAACTACGGATAATTTTGCATAGTAGAGGTATAATCTCAATTTGCGCAACACAGTCACAGTAACCGTAGGTAAAAGCTGAAAAAACATCGAATCCGCGACTCTCCCGAGTAATTTGGCGGTGACCGGCGGACAATCAGCGGTGGGGGGGGGGGGGGCTATTGCTTCCGGCTCACAATGCGAATGTGGGTCGACGGGTTAATTAGCTGACCGATAAACCGTACTGTGCTCTTACTACACTAGCCCAACGATTGGGCGTTACGTGGCATAGTGCCTCACAAAGCGGTCCATTGGAACTGCTCGTTTGCTCTACTACTCGGACAAAGAAAGAAAAACAAACATCTCGACTGATTGAGAACTTTTGTTTATGAACTTGAGTAAAGAGTGTTCAAACGTGGCAGTCAAAATCAAATCTTCCTACTAAATCAAGGCGTTACATATATTTAAATTGATTTAACATTTTTGACACTAATAACCGAGCTAAGCTGAACGTGCGAATAAAAACCTCGTTGTATTATCAGTATTTTTCAAATACTACTTAACCCATTTCGGTCTACTGCAGAGCTAAGCTAAGTATTACGGTTTACTTCCTTATTATTAAGGCATTTTCGACACACACGTGTATCTCTGTATCTATATATCTTCGACCTTTCCTTTCCTATATTGCGTCCAATCAAAGTCTCATTACTGAGAGCAGTTACTTCTGAGGGAAAATTGCCTTTTTATTGGTTCCTTCAGTCAATTGAAATGGACTATGAGTGGACCACAACTGAATCCAGAGGTTGCGAACCATCCAACGCAATGTTCAAGGTGATCAAGCCGACTCCGTTAATTATCTAAAACCACTATCGGAAGATGCGTCAGACTGTCATTATTAATCTGCAGTTAACACTAAAACAACATTGACATTATGATTATGTTAATGCAACAAGGCAACGTGCGGTGCAACGTATTTATTTATAGTGAGGCTAAAAATAATAAAAATCCTTACTAATATTATAAATGCGAATTCATTCTGTCTGACGCGGGCTTCCACGAGGAACTGATTGAAATGAAATTTGGTTCAGACTATCTTAACAGTCTGTTAAGGTACCTTATGACTATAGATTCTATAGATAGAACCGACCGTTATAAGGAAGCAAAGCTTTACGCGAAAAAAAAAAATCACGCGGCCGCAATACAAGATGGTTGTTAAATTTGAAGCCCAATTTAAAGGCAAACATTAACTCTCAGAATAACTAAGACTTATTTTTCTTAACTGAATACGATGATGTCCTTGCCATCATCACCGGTCTTGCGGGGGAGCGGACAGCTCTCACCCTAAATAAGATACGATTCCCGCTGCATACGAACACGCCTCACTGCATACTTCACCGCCTGTCTATCGCTTCATTATCATTAATCCTAGACGGTGCAATACTGACTAATCCGTCCCGCTGACATTGGCGCCATTGTCACGATACGTGCTAAGTCTCATTATAATTCCTCACAACTACAGAACTGGTCACGTATTTTGCGTTGCTTAGTTGCACTTTCATGTGTTACTTTATAAAACTCAAACGTGTTAATCTTAATACGTAAGTAGTAGCTATCAAGCCACTTCCAAATTTGAATTGAAACAGGCGCAGCCAGTTTAATCTAGTATTTAGTCAGAACAATATATTTTATGCAATAAGAAGTACCTACATATTATGTAAAAAAGCGTTGTGAACTTGCGAATCAAACCGATGTCTAACACTTGCTCATTTTGATCTATTTGTTTAGAAAGATAAAATGTTCACCAGTATCAATATTGCATATTCATTTACATTAAAATTTCTTCTACGCCGCTAAGGTATAAGGAAACAAGTAGGACCGGTTCCATCGACAAATCATCGCGATACCTCTTGACAATGAACAGCGCATTTTCCTTGATCTAGCGTTTGCTGAGTGTACTGTAGAATCGTGTCAATAGATCTTAGACGAAGCGACTTCGAGTCTTTGACATGTGCTATTCGTCCGCCTTTGATCAGCAAAACTCGACCCGATTGAAACACTCCATCATCGAAGTAATCAAGGGGTTTCTTGTGATACCACCAGCTTTTGATGCATAACAAATCGCGTTAGTTATGGCTTTAAATTTGTAGACTAACTATTGCGCGAATATCAATAAATAAATGTAGTTGAGTGTTTCAAAACGGAATGTGTTTAATTTAGAAACAATGCATTTTACAGAAACCTTGGTCATATTAATATTATACTCTGTAATATTGCAAAGAAAATATATGCTTTGATTGTATCCAAATTTTTTAATTCATGGTACATATTGTAATTTCATCGATAACAATATATTAGTAAAGCAGCTCAGTTTATTTAACCACCTGTTTTTAATGTCATAATCCGAACTAGTCGTACGTTTCAAATTTACTGTTCCACATGACTGGCTAGAACAAACTAATCATGTTGGACACGACCAGCCCTGCAGCTAATAAAATCGTTAATTTTTTTTCCAATGATGACTTAGAATAGCTTTTTTTATATTCCTAACTGACTAACGATGATGGCTTGGAGTAGCCTTCATCACCGGACTGGCGGGGGAGCGGATGGCTCCCACCCCTAAACTTGGAGTAGCATCATCCCCAAACATGCTGGGATGTAGATGGCTCTCATGCTAAATTAAAAAATCGCTAGCTCACCTGGATAGAAGTCGTGGGACTTGGACATCTTGACCCTCGCGCCGGTGTCCTTCTGCAGCTGGGCGATGGTCTCGCCGCCCTTGCCGATGATGGCGCCGGCCACCATTGACGGCACCAGCACTTTGAAGTGGTACGTCGGCTCCACTGCTGGACCAACAAGGTTAGGGTTAGAGATGGAATGGTGGGTGGAGTGCTGTGCTTTAGAGATAATGGTGTGAGACATCACGGAAGCTCTTATTAGACCTTATGTGTTTTGAATCGATTGTCAATTGGTTTATTTCCAAACAATGCCTGGGCTTTTTGGTCTACTCGATAATACTATATGGTCATATTGGTGAAAGTTAAGGAATTGGTGACGGTATTCAAAGGCTTACTATATTCTGAACTGTCTACGTCATATATCTGTAAAGCAGCCAGTTTATGTTGCCAACTATTTTACACAGAGAACCAATTCCGGATGTAACTAATTTAAATTTAATAACTTTACTGCGTGCCAATTATATTAAAATGCAGTTAAATATTGATTTACAAGAAACGTTTATTTGGGAACGGTGTTATTTTCGAGAGTTATTAAAACACAGCACTCCAAGTTTCGAAACACAATAAACTAAATTGATGAATGAGGTTTTATGTGTGATAAAGAATTGAAGAATTTTTAACGATTTGTGACCAATTGTAAACCATAAAACCCCAAATGGTTGAATGTAAATTGCAGCTAGCGAACAAAAACAGAAACTCGCGTGTTTCCTGTCTTTGGCCATTGGAAATAAGGCATGAGTAGTTGCCAATGCGGTGTGGTGCATGTGTCTGTGTGTTCGTTTCGACCACGCCTGGCAGTGGTGATGTGGTCGAGATGGCGGTGTATGACGAAGGTTGGTCCGCCAACGTCGGAGCATTTTGCAAGACCAACATCGCTCGGTGCAAGTATTTACGTCAACCAATCATCGAAATGGATATTAATGTACAGATCTAAGAGTAAACAGCACAACGACAATTGTGATTTGTCTAATAGCAAGCTCGCACGTGTTAGACAAATAAATTTATGTACTTATTTATAGTTCTCTTTAGTGAGGCGTTTGCTTCGAGTTATTTAGTTATCGTCATGCATTTATCGCCGTCAGGCTATTTATAACTGGCTAATTATTTAAGAAGAAGGTGTGATGCGTGATCGGAAGAACTGTTAATACTGTACATTAGCCTGTGATTACACACCGAATACAAAATGAAAGCACGAAGGTCCGGTGTCGAAACTAAATAGAGAGATGAGATAAATAAACAGAACAACAATAATGCGGCGTCGCAATCGACTGACCCTCGACCTCATTACGATGTTGATACGGAGTGCGTTCAGACGAAACTCGCTAATGGCGCCCGACGCTAGACTCGAATAATCATTCTAGCAGACATCATAGAACAGACATTGAACACCTACACAACAAGAAAAGATGAGAATAGAGATAAAAAGACGACCTAACTACAGAATTCCAAAATAAATTAATATTTGAAATACAAACCGCTGAAATTAACAATTCTGAATATTTTAATGGATAAATGATACCTAAGACTCCATAACAATGAACACCGCCGCCAAGAATAATTAGAATAACATTTTGTCTTCGCCTAAAACTTAAGTAGTGATCAGAGAAAGTAGTTACGTAAACATGTTTTCGAAGAGTCACATGCCAAAGAGTTTTCAGGTGTCTCAAATAACTGTACTGAATGAAACTTCAATTCAAAGGAAAACCTTGAGTTAGAGTATTCGCCGAGCGGGGCGACTGTAGATAAACTAGACTGTACTTAGGTAATCTGAGGCATAAAGAAACTGGTACGACGCCCACATCCAATATGTATCAATTGGGTAGCATCAGCGGCGTCGTAGACCGCATCGTGACCTCGTTCCGAGGGCTGGCGACGGAGTTGGCGATCTCCCAGACTCGGAGCCGACATCCCCTGCCGCCATATTAAGCAGGTGTTTTGAGGGGCTTCCAAATTGGAAACATTTCAGCCGTATATGTTTCGGAAGGAAAATTGGAGATGGGTTATTAGTCACAACGCTCAAATTTTCGGGAATAACAATATACTTCTGCAAACACTTTGTCAAGTTAATTGAGGAGGAATTGGCAGCAGCCAATCCGAACAATGGAAGGCCTATGATATGGCTTATATTAACGACTGCAATCACACGACAACACCTGGGACCAAACGCTCAGTGAAAAGAACGATGTAATTGGTATTGCGTACTCACATAGATATTATGTTTTCGTAAATGCGTTAGCAATAAAAACGAAGTAAACTATTCCATTGGACATAAAAACGGTAAAATATATCTATCTAGAGATATTTTGTTAAAGAAATTGTCTAAGTTTAAACCGACTTGTGAATATGTAGATATTTTACTTCTTAATAGAACCCGTCATGTTAATATGCCAATTGATGACAAAACCCGATGTCTATTTCCGTTTCTAAACATTCTAGTGGACCAGACACTTTAAACAAAAACTCTTAGCCGCGAACGATTCAACAGATTTAAAATACTCAGTGACTCAACATGACGACATTTTGAATAAACTATGTGGACCAAATGATTTTCACGGACGAACTCTTTCAAGAATTAAATATTTAAACAATACTGCTGGTAACCCCAAAACTTAAGTAATGTGCATATTTATAAGCTGTTTTTGAAGAAATACTAATCATTGACTCTTCGAAATCTATCACATGTTTATGTAACATTACATGGCTTATTAACATAATATATTTGTTGCATATGCCGTTGCATTGCAGAATGAAAAGGTTTCAGAATAGTATATTTAGTTATGGAATCAAATCATCATTAAGAAACATCACTACATAGTATAGAAAAGTAGCTTTTCCTATCCCTAAATGCCTATGTATGCTTAAAACTTTTAAAATACACAACGGATTTTAATGCTTGAATAGAAAGAGGTATTCAAGAGGAAGGATCTGATGTAAAACTAGCTGTGCCAACGACTTCGTTCGCGTTTCCCCCGTTTTTTACACATTTTCCATTGTATCTTTGCTCCTATTGGTCGCAGCGTGATGTTATATAGCCTAAAGCCTTCCTCGATAAATGGTCTATACAACGCAAAAAGATTTTTTCAAATCGAACCAGTAGTTCCTGAGATTAGCGCGTTCAAACAAACAAACAAACAAACTCTTCAGCTTTATAATATTAGTATAGATTCACCTGAAGTGAAGCAAGGGTGGGTCACTAGTTTTTGTAACTGACGTCTGAACCATTGCAGATGAGATGCTTATTGAAACCTAACCTACGATACAAAGTTAAGTGCTATAGAAGGTTATGGAGCTTGATATTGTGGATTGTTGTCAGAACACTAGTTACATGTGTGTCGTTATTGTTTAATTTGCCTTATAAAGATCTAAACACACCTCGTTGCAAGGCCGCGCGCTGCGGCACTTACCAACGTGACGTCACATGATTCATTAAAATACGATGTTGTCTCGGTTATGTAAAAAATACCGCATGACGTCATTGCACGGACCCCAATCAAAACTGTTGATTGAAGGCCGTCGACAATAGCGTAGCTTTAGAACTAACTATTCGTACAACAAAAATGTGTCATGTTTTCCCTCCCTCCTATGATCCCGGGCTCTTATGGCGGGGCGTGAAACGGCATTTAAGCAGCCCTCAGGATGAGTGCGACAGACTCAATATGGTCTATTGTGCCTGTCGACCTCATATGTGGATCTCACTACCGCTTACCATCAGGTGGGGTGATGGCCTCATCGTGAGGCCATCTTATTAGCCTTTTATAAAGAAAAAAAGATACAGACTTTATAAAGTCCATATTGATAATAACAGTAGCTTATACTGAATTCTTACAAGAATTTGATTCTAATTTACAGCTTCTTTCAATCAAGTAATAATTAAGTTACAGGAGATTAGCTTTCGTCCGAGACTCCCGGGAGATTGGATATTGGAACTAAGAATTAATTAATTGCCTATAAAAGTTGGTGAACATTGTTTTGCGATCGGGAGTTAATTAAAGACGAGTGTATTAATAAAGTGATATAACACTCGTAACTTTATAACATTATTCATTAATTATTTCATGTTTAGGATGACAACTAATTTTTTAGACGAAAAAGAAATGGCTGTTAATATTTATCAAACGAACACAGCTTTCAATCCGTTTGCACACCTATTGAGTCAAGTTAAACAGATCTAACATACATACATAAAATCACGCCTTTTTCCCAGAGGGGTAAGCAGAGATCACTTCCTGCCATGTGCTACGGTCCTGGCACACCACTTTCGCTTCATCCACATTCATCAACATAATTTAAACAAATGTAAAGCTTTCGCGATTTATTACCTCATTCATGTTAAACCCTCCTCAAATCGCGAGCCAAATTTCATTTCGTCTCTCATACGATGCCTATACACGAGTCGTACCATCTCTTTGTATTGACACCGATCGAGACATTGGGCTCTATTCAGCGGTCGTATTGAAAGCCGGTCACACTGAAATATCTTACGCCGGCAAGTCAAACGCACCAGAAGCCTGGATTGTATCGTCATCCGTTGAGACTTGCGACTACAAACCTAGTAATATCAAACCACTAATAGAAGTACCAGTGATACCGCATAGTGTAAAAAGGTTTCAGAATTGAATAATTTACAGTAACAAAAGTATTATGATACTTATAGAACGTATTAACCGTGTATCTCCATAAATCTGATTCTATCTTGCCTTCGTTATCATCCATCCATCACAAATGATGGACTTAGTATATGTCATCTTTACAAATACACTGCAATTGCGAAAAGTATTTAGACTAAACATTATTTGAACTTCCTTAACATTTGTTTTCTGTGTAGCAAGTTACATTGAAAACAAAACATCAATTAACTCACACCAATACGCCGACACCAGGGGCGTTACATACTACAATGAAACACCAGATACGTGTTACGAACGTGACAAGTGATAAATCTATACCTGCGCACGCGCACACAGCTCTCGTCACGGCGCTGCGTCGCGCTGGCTCGCTGACAAGACGCAGCGACTCCTGACCCACATCTAACGTTCCAATGCTAATGGGACATACACTCCGCTGGCCCATTTCGTTGATACATCAAGATTCGGGAAAGGTCACGTACCAATAATGATAAACTGTTTAGACGATTCCGGTACCGGCAAATAGCAGATAAGCCAATTGCACAGGACATATTAGATAATTCAAGCGCTTTAAATGAAATTTTGGAAAACCAATTTCGGTTATTCATACAAGTTTGTAACTGAATAGGGAATACACTGTATTCCTAATTTGCAAAGAAAGTGCAATCAAATGGAACAAGCTTCCCGTACAACCAAAACATGCACCACCAATACACGGACACTGTTTAGTCAGTTAGATGCAGATTGGATATCAAAATTGCTACTCGATGTTTAGCCTCGAGGAACAATAGCAAACACAATGTTTCGAATTTCCAACTAGATATCGGTTTATCTCAAGCTAGGAGACTTCCTAGTGATTGTTGCCGTGTTAGAGATCCGATACATAATGACTCGGAGAGGGTACGCCTTGCTGAGCTCTCGACTCGGCGCTTGAAGTAAACCTCGGATACCGACAAAGGACAATCGATTGATTCAGTGACATAGCTCTTTGCCGCAGTGGCACACTTCCCGCTACAAAAGAAAGTATTTGGTGCGCAAATTTAGGTTACAAACTTTTATAAATGGGACTTGGTTTGAGAAGTCATTTCACTTAATATGCTTTCATGTCACGTATACTAGCGTAGAATAAAGGCTAAAGTAGGAAAATATCTGCTATACTAAAAGGGTTTTGCTTTATAAAAGGCAATTCTTGACGTCCATAAAGTCAGGGAAGACGTCATATATTTAATAAGATTTTTGTTATATTATAGGTATGCAATACGTAAATTAATATCGTACAACTTGTAGTCTAAATGGTTTTTATAATTACCTTTATCGATTAAGTGTCAATATAAACAAACATCAATTACTGAGTAATTCAGCCAAAGGTTAGCTAGCAACGAACACTCAAGGTTATAAACATTCGTCATTTAATACTACGAAACTCGTCAAATGTTCGAACCGTCTGCGATTTTGGTGAAGGTACTCACGAATATTTAAAGTCCCCTTCTTCATTTGTGTGCAACACACCAATAGAGGCCAATCGATCTCGACTACGGTATCGGAATGGATTCATAAGCGAAGCAGATGACGAGCGAGCGCGTGCATTATACATGAGCCAGCCATCGTCACGGCTACGGCCATCCCCGATACGCCCCTGTGGGGTCACTACGATTTCATAACGAACAGAAACGGCCGGAACAGCGCCGTAATAAAAGCGGACTCACTTATTCATCTATCCAGAACGCCTTCAACATATTTTCCGATTTAATTTCATTATTATTTTCTTCTTTGTATTTTCCGCTACTTTAATGCCAGACAGAAAATCCCACAAATTCGATGGCGAGAATTCAGTCCGAGAGCCAGTGGCGTAACTACAGGGTGGCAAGTCGGCAAAATGCCCGTGGGCCCGTGGGTCCCCACCCGGTAGGGGGCCCCAGCCGAAAGAGGTCCCCGGTCATAGGAGAATCTCATCTGCCAACCCACATACAACTTAAAATTAAAAAAAAGAACGGGGGGTGCACGGGGCCCCAACCAATGAATTTTGCCACGGACTTCAACGGGTATAGTTACGCCACTGCCGCGAGCCGCATTTTTAAACGCCAGCCAACTAAACAAGTAATATGTCCAAAATTATGTAATTGTACACTCGTCTCTTAATTAATTTAGTAGCTGTCATTGACAAAGTAAATCTCAGTTTAGTATACATAGAAAAGAGTATTTTTTAGGTCCCGTAATTGTGGTAAATAAGAGGTTACACTTTTCTTGTCGTCTCATATCTAACCAACATAGTTGGTATGAGCGTTACCCTCTGCGGAGAAAGCACTGAGATATTGCACACTTTTATTTCAATTTCCGCCGCAACAGACGGCCGTTGTCAAAATGACACCCGCGCGTCATTAATATGCCGGCAGCACGCTCAAAGTGATTCGCCTGTCATTTTTGATCCGAGAAGCTTTAGTGAATTTATTCGCGTCGACTTGAAAGTGCGCTTGCGACATAATTTAGTAAATATGTGACATCAGTGTGCGGTTCCCAAGACTCGCTGTTGTTAAGATTACCCAATACAGATGCATAATTTAAAATCACGATATAGGTACTTTTTATGAATCAAAAGGTGCAAATTGTATAAATAAATTGCTTACGTTCATAAAACAACCCAAAACTATGACATGTCATGAATTCATTGACATTAGATGCAAAATCAACAAAACAAAAGATATAAACAGTCGAGTTCTAGCAAAAGAAGCGCGAGGTAAACTTAGGGGCATTAATTTGCTATACCCTAATGAACATATAACGTGTAGCTGCGTCAGACCGGCCGGGTTATCGCCGCCGAAGTGACGAGCCATCGGATCGCCGTGATTTATTACGGACGCCGGAATCTGCGCAAATTACCGCTGCATATTACATGGACTTTCAATTTTAGATCCACTATCACGGCGTACGGTAACTGATTGAATCAATTGGTCTGGATCCCCTCCCTAGTTCAAGGCAAGGAAGGCAATTTACACTATTGTGGGTGTAAGTCTCATCAAGTGCAAATTAAAGGGTATCCCTAACAGAAACAAAAAATAAATCATATCCAACCTAAGTAAAACTCAATATCAGCAATAATGTACCTACAAGTGGTTTCGTACTTACTATTCCCTAAAGTTAAGACATTTAAAAAAACGCCCGTACGCCTCCGTTTTCCTAAAATAAACAATTTCCTTCAATAAAAAAAACCTTTACAAACTTATTCTTGAAAAGTTTTTACACGGTTCAAAGTTGAAGGGAAATTTCGGCTGCCTTTAATAATTTATTTTTATTACTAAAGTTTTTACTTTCCGAGGCTTCCAGTTATCGTCAGTCGTGATGAGTAATCAAAAGTAAAAAGATAAAAAGCGAAATAATAACACCATCTACTGCTATTCTTTCCTGCTCTTTATAATCATCGTACGCCAATATAACTTAGTTTTTATTCAAAATAGGCCTTATCGTCGTTACTCTTTTATCTCACAATAAAAGAACGGTTATTTTAGTACTTGTGACGTTAAAGTCAATTTGGCTTTTAGTTCTAACTTAAATCCACTGTATTTTAATTAACATGACCAACCAGTACTCAGTGTTTCAGAATTAGATTTATTAAGACTCGTTGTCTCGATAACTAGTCCAAAGGCACCGCAGCTCTACCTGCTTTGCCTATATAATTAAGCCGCAATGCTCAAATAGTTCTGATTCGAAAGTTACTGTGGTCGGCATTTAGATAGAACTAAAGACTTTTGTCTCCTTAATTAACGTTTAAATTTATTAAGCTAAAAACGCATTAACCACAAAAAAAATTTACGGTCTGTTCACCAGGCTGTTCCTTAAGTATCGGAAGTTAACTTGCGGGTCAATTCGGCGTAGTGCTGAGTAATATGCTGCAATTTCAGAGCTTAAAATTATTTCTAGAAGTAACCACCAGTATCCACTAGCGGGCTATTCAAAGGGAAATGTGTACGAAAACGGGGAGCGATCATCCTCGAATTTGACGGATCGGGCTCCGGTGATCTATCGCCCGCGTGAATACCGAGCGGACGGAACCCGCACTTCGCCAAAAAGCTTTATACTGTCTGTGCACAATTTGATGCCTCAAATACGGAATATGAATTTTCACACAAAAGAACCAAGAGTAGGGCAGAACGTTCAGTAATTACAAGGCTAGCTTTTAACTTTAAATGACTTTTGAAATTGAAAATCGAATCGAATGTCAAAGGCTTAATGAAGAAACTAACTGAAAGAGGAAAAGATGCACCAACACGTTGGGCGCCACGTTTATTGAAACGAAAAGCAAAATGTTTCTACAATTCCACACTGATAACTATTATCTAGCTTTTTATAAAAATCGCTGAATAAGTTAGTGACCTAACGACCGGTAATTTTAAAATAAATTCTGCAAAGAGGAAAAGAAAATGTTAATCCACAAGAAATATTCGTTCAACAAAACAGTCTCCATGGAACCGACCAACTTCGAAAATTGTTGCTTTGATAAAATAATTTAGTAAACTCGTTCGAGATGTTATCAAGAGTTGGCTGCGAGTTAGCGCTTTGTCTTATCAAAATGATCCGAAATATACAAAATACCAATTCCGAGAGAATCGCTTTAATTTGATAGCAGATTATACTTTTAGTTTTGACAGTTAAAGTTTTTCCATCCATTAATCTTCAATGTTAATCTTAACGGTCGAAATTTGAGTGAAATTAAGTTATGCTTTTATTGAGTGTATAAAACAGTTCTGAATGATTCGACCCACATTAAATTACTCTTTCTCGCGTGAATATTCAACTTTATACACATTCACTTCACAGGCGTCCCCTTAACGGCAGCGAAATAAAAGGCGAATGGAGTAAAAATTACCTTTTTATGGCGCGTGTGCCGACGGAATCTAAACTTGGGCCATAAAATCAAATTTTGTTTCAAAGTGAAGATTACAGGAGTGTTGGCGCAATGCGCTCGTCTTTCTAGATTGTGATTCCGGTTGAGCCAGTATAATTTGGTAAAATACACACGTGTAATAGTAAAAATTTTCCCTTTACAAAACGGTAAGTATTATGTGAGAATAGCACATTTTTGAGGTATGAAATACCTATAATAATACCTACCTAAATAAATCCTTTCTATCCGAATCTAGGTTGTTGAAATTAAGGCCTCAGGAATAATAGCGAGGCAGAAAATCTCAAGACGGCATTAGTAGAACAATGCTTTCAGGCGGCGACAGGCGGGGGGGGGGGAGTGAGAGAATGGGGGGTGGTCCGCCCTCTCCTCACCGCGGAAACGGCTGTCAGCGGGACACGGAGTAGGGACGTCGTGGGAATGCGTCTGGGAAATGGGACACCGCTGCACTGGTGTCGTTACATTGGTCATATTTGTGATTTGTGGTGAGGGACTTATTAGAATCATTCATTGTAATAGTAATAAAATCACCGATGACATTTGGCCAATTTTTTTGAGAACGCTGTTTTTGAAGTGAATAAGTGTGTCCAATTACCAATAAATACACCAAAACAATTTTTACTGGTCCCGTGGGCAATTCCTATTTAAGGTCGGACATTAAGCACGATTTCTAATTGAGTACACATGCAATACAACTTCCATTTTGACGGAATAGTGCATCAACATATACCAAATCCTTCGCCACGTGGTCAATTTGCAAATGTAATAAGAGCAACGAGTACAACAGTAAACATCACTTATCATTCGCGCCGCGTCACAGTCATTTGTGTTACAATCAAGTTATGAATTTCAAATGACCTGCCGGCTACCGGTTCCGAGAAAAACTTTTGCACGAACATTAATAATGTTCCATTGCGCTAAATAAACC
Source organism: Maruca vitrata (assembly GCA_039566165.1). Taxonomy (NCBI): domain Eukaryota; kingdom Metazoa; phylum Arthropoda; class Insecta; order Lepidoptera; family Crambidae; genus Maruca; species Maruca vitrata. The sequence goes on along the minus strand of CM076928.1, from coordinate 687,091 downwards.
ATTACACGGTGGATTTTTGAAATACAACTGTACATTTTTTTTTCCACGCGTCAGGCAGCCGATTTAGTTAAATAGGCCACTATGCGACCTTGTCAAAATACTTTTATATTCTAACTTCGCGTCAGTCTCAAACTTTATAATATCTATAATTTTGGAGTTAAATTCCATTTACTTCACGTTAAGTCAAATAAACTGTGAAATTGGGATTGATACAACATTTATTTTCATTCCGTGCGCATGTCACGACCAATTTACAGCATTACAGCACATCCAAAAACACTGATTTCTCAATTCGATAACCTGATCACGCGAATTAAACAGGTTGACATTAATTAAAGCTTAATGGCGGGAGTTAAAAACTATTTGCAGTATTAATCCATTTCATGTTGACCGCACAGCTTCAATATTCACACATTAACTAACCGGTGACGTCATTTTCGGATATATCCGGCCTAAAAATAGCTTTAATTATTATTTGTCGTTCCTAATTCTGTCTAATAACGTTGTGCCCAATCTAAATGAAGCGTGATGTACGACTACGAATGAGTTCGAAAATGTGACCTACATAATAATCGCTAGTAGAAACTAGAGTGATGTAAATAGAACACTTTTACCGCTACTATCCAAGGTCAGTTACATGTACTATTTTTTTTCTTACCTGGTTTTCAATACACGCAATATTATAAGAATACACGACTGCATGTTTTTTTTAAAACCCACCCTGGGTACAGGTACGGGCAAACTTAAGTCGGAAAAACTCGTCATTTCTTTAAATGCTTACAGAAAATTATTCGCACGCCCACGCGAAACCAGATATGCGTTCGGTGATTTCGCGAAAGGTTAGTTAATGTGCTGTAATGCAACATTAGCGTAGTGCAAACAGGCCCGTATTTCACCGGAATGCCCGCGCGGTCGTCGAAACGGATTTACTGCACCGTCTAGCACGGGCGGGGAAATACTTTGAACAGCTGACTGATGGAACTGCTTGACCAGTTAACGCTCGACAGTAAAAAGAGGACAGTGTTATGAGCGCCGTGATATGGTAACTGACACTTGTCAACATTCATTACATATTTAGCGAGCAAGCTAAATTGGGCGAATCTTTTAAAATCTGTCCAACGATAGTTGTTATTGTTTTCATTTAGGTGTCTGAATACAATCGTGCATACAACTGCAATTTTAAAATTATCCAATGTAGTACATATGTTTATAGCAATGCTGAGTTACACACCAGTGGCAGCGTTTGTTTTAACATGTAATTGTATGCTACTTAAGTAGAATAGGTATAAACTTCTAAAGGACGATAAATAATGCATTCAAGCTTGCGTGTTGCTATTATATTTTTATTATTATTTGCTGTAATGATTGTTATGTAATGTTTACTGCTGAGTGCACGTTAAGAGAGAAAATGGCCCATACATGAAATGCACCAAATGTAGGCAGATTTTCGATATTTTATGCGCTGGTATCGATGCATCTGCGTTTGGTTCGCTTTCGGTGGAGTATAGAAGATCATGGTTATGCATGGAATGTCGCAGCAGGCTTCCAAAAACTGATAATTCGAGCACTCCTGTGCGCCATCACAACAATCAGGATATGCATACTAGTAATGTGCACCCTAGTAATTATACACATAGTCCTGACAACGTGACACTGCGGACTACGGCTCGTTTGGCTCATAGTCAACATACTGAGCTGAACGATAGCCTGCTCGATATTAAAAGCTCTGTTTTGGAAGAACTGAAAAAAATTCAAATGGATTTTGAAAAGCAACTGACAAAAACAATTGAACATCTGCTTGTCGACCAGTTCATTGCCTTTAAATTAGAGTTCCTGGATAAGTTAAATATATTGACCCAAAAAATTGATGACTTAGAGGAGCAGTATAAAGCAAAAAGCAAAAACTTTAGGGTTGCTAAATCTTTGCCCACAATAGTTGATCCAATTACTTCCGGCCTTTATGACGTAGACGCTAAAACTGACCTACCTCAAGTTAGCAATTTACCCATGCCACGTCAAAAGAAAAAAACGCAACAGCCGAAACAAAGAATAGGGCAGGAGAAGAAGCTGCTTAGTGAGGCAAGGATACCTGGTGTACAAGAGAAGTCTTACTCGAATCCAGAAGCCATCACTAACGGATTGAAAGCTTCAACTGCCACTATGAATACTAAAGGCACAATAGAGAATGATGGCTGGACGGAAGTTAAGTCAAGGCAGAGTCGTGCTTCTCTTCGTGGTGTGCTTCGGGCATTGCGGCTGCGGGAACCACGACGTTGCTTGCAGCTGACAGATGGAAATACCTGCATCTGTACTATGTACAGGAGGGCACTACCGTGGAACAAGTGCGTGCCCATTTAGCTTCTATATGTGGTGAAGACGTGTGCACGGTAGAATTACTGAAGTCGCGTGGACGGTATGCGTCTTTCTGCTGGGGGTTCCGTACAAAAGACGGAAATTGTGATGTCTCCTCATTACTGGGCAGAAGATATATGTGTCAAACCATGGCGCCAGAATTTTCGTCACAAAGAAAATAGCACGTAAACAATGTTGGCAGACCAGAAACATATCAATGTGCTATCAAAATGTGCGTGGTCTGCGCTCAAAGACTAGTGTGTTCCATAATAGTGTAACTCAAGCCAAGTTCGATCTTATAGCTTTAACTGAGACGTTCCTGACGTCCTCGGTAGCAGATGGTGAACTTTTTCCTCCTGGTTACGTGGTAGTTCGTAAGGATCGCGTTAACGATACTGGTTGGGGAGGAGTCTTGCTAGCAGTTCGTGATTGTTTCTTGGTCAGGGTAATAACTGACATTGAAGGCCTGACATCTGACAAGGAGGTAGTATTTGCAATTGTTAATTTCAAATTTGCTTCGATTTTATGTTGTGTTGTTTACTTACCGCCAAATTATAAGGATGAACAATATCTTAATGTTTTGACATGTATTGAGAATGCAATATGCTCTTATCCCACTTTGAGAACATTGGTTCTTGGAGACTTCAATTTGAACTCCTGTAGTGTAAATGTAAGAACGCAGTTTCAGTTATTTTGTGAGTTTTGTAACCTTAAGCAATACAATAAAGTACAAAATAGATCTGGTAGAATATTGGACCTCGTGCTGAGCGATTATGGCTGTGATCAGATTTCAGTGTCCCTTGGACTTGATCCCTTGGTACCAATTGATCAGTCCCTCTCTCGAGATCATGATCAAGTTTTCATGCATTGTCCCACCCCCCCTATCGACGCGATCTGAGTCTTCCACTCAGACGCTAGGAATTAAACCTGACTGGAACTGGCGTAAAGCGAACTTACAGGAATTATATACAGCACTCGCTGGTCTAGATTGGTCAGATATATTGAGTACGGTGGATGTGGACATAGCTGTTAACTTATTTTATACCAAACTGTCTGAAGTTATCAGCTTCTTCGTACCAAACAAACGGAGTGTAAATTCGAATAACCGGTACTCTTATCCCAAATGGTACACAGCTGAGATAATACGTAATATAAAAAATAAGTACTTCCATTTTAAGAGGTATAAGTCTGAAGGTAAACGTTTCAATCACGAATTATTTAAATATTATAGGTGGCGAGTTAAATTGTTAATTGACAATGCGTACAAGCAGCATATTACAAAAGTTCAAAGTAATATTAAAGATAACCCGGCAAAATTTTGGGAATACATCAAGCGGAAAAAAGAGGATAGGCACCCAGTTAGCACCTACATTTTTGAAGGCGCTGAAGTATCGGGTCAGGCTGCCGCTGATGCTTTTTGCCGCATACTTTGAATCAGTATTTCAAAATAAAAAACCACTACTGATTCTGCTGAAGCGATGCGGGCCGCCCATCACTATGCAGATGCTACGTCGATCTCAGTCACTGCAATCGAGAAATCCGATCTAAAAAGCAGCAATTAGGCGTTTAAAGGCCAAGTCTTCGGTTGGCCCTGATGGTATTCCAGTATTTTTGGCCAAAGACTGTATGTCGGTTTTGTATAAACCTCTCCTGTATCTGTTTAATTTGTCACTCAAGCAGGCAAAATACCCTAGTTGTTGGAAGACATCACGGGTCACACCAGTTCCGAAGGGAGACTATGGGATGGATGTCTCATCTTTCCGGCCCATTGCGGTCCTCCCAGTATTTGCTAAAATCTTTGAATCCGTATTAAATCACCGCATTAGTAAACAAATTAATAATTTACTGCACGATAGTCAGCATGGTTTTCGTAGGGCCCGTTCAACTACCACAAACCTGGTTAAACATATAGACTACATACATGCTGAGATGGATGTCGGTCGACAGGTGGACTCCGCCTATTTCGATTTCAGAAAAGCCTTTGACCTAGTAGATAACGATGTTCTACTCGGAAAGTTGGCTATAATGGGATTTGTGCCTCGGCTCCTAAATTTTTTTGCCAGTTATCTTGAAGGTCGACGTCAGTACGTAAGAGTGGATGGCTATGCATCTAACGACTACTACACGAGGTCTGGAGTTAGTCAGGGAAGTACTCTGGGGCCTACGCTCTTCTTGATTTTCATAAATGACCTCCCAGAGTGTATCAACTGTAGTGAGTGTCTTCTATTTGCAGACGACCTTAAGTTATCGTTAGGTATAGGTAACTTGGGCGATATTAAGGCACTACAAATGGATATAGATGCGGTGCATCAGTGGAGTTTACTAAATCGTCTCCTTTTAATAATAATAAATGTAAAATGATTACTTTCTCGCGCAAACGATGCCCAATAATCAATAATTATACTTTTTCTGACGCTCCATTGGATAGAGTAAATGACATTCGTGACCTAGGCCTTATGCTGGATTCAAAGTTAGATTTTCATTCTCATGTGCTAATGATTTGTAAAAAAGGCTAGCAAGATGTTAGGTTTTTGTGGTGAGGACTGCTGGTGAGTTTAGTGACCATGGGATAGCAAATGTATTATACGGCGCGTTTGTTCGTAGTAAGCTCGAGTATGGTGCCATCATTTGGGATCTCTATGAAGACAAGTATGTTCTTATGGTTGAAAAAATACAGCGAAAATTTGCACGCTTTTTATATAAGAAAAGATATGGGTACTATCCTTATCTTTATCCTTCTATGTTCGTCCAAGGCATGGTAAATTTGGATACTCTTAAGACTAGAAGAGTAATGTTAACTTTGATACATTTCTTATCAATAGTACATCATAGAATAGATAGTCCTCATGTACTCGACAGGTTGAGACTTTTGGTTCCCAGTTGTGTACCGCGGGATAGTGCGGGATTGGTAGCACCGCGTCGCCGCCCTAGGCTCCTAGCCCGGCCACTCGCGCGCACCGAGCGCGCAGCGCACGCGCCTACTACCCGCGCTTTGCGTCTGATCGGGGACATACTCGCTCAGCATGACGGTATTGATTTATTTGCCGACCGCTTAGAGCATATTATTGACAAATTTAATGAATATTTGACAAAATGATAATTCTGACTTAGCTATGACTTTGAAATTTTATTTTATTTGTTATTAATAGTAATGTTTGTGTAATTGTGTGTGTTATATGTATAAATAGAACTTTAATGAATATTTGACAAAATGACAATTTTGACTTTGCTATGACTCTGAAATTTTATTTTTATTTGTTATTAATAGTAATGTTTGTGTAATTGTGTGTGTTATATGTATTAATTGAATTCCTATCTAATGTTATTTCGACATTATAATATTGGAGTGCTAAAATTTTACAGTCATTAATTGTATGATAAATTGATGAATGTGACTAAATAATAATGTTTAATAATATTTTGATTATAGTAAGTTCTTGACATGTAATAACAATACTTTGACAATGCTGATGATGAATGCTTAAGTTAAGTTTTTGACATGTATGTAACGTATGTATAATGTTTAAACACACTGGCGTTTTGGGCAACTGTAAGCCAGTGTGGAAAAATTAAATGAATAAATAAATAAATAAAATAAATAATCAAGTTTATCGGTTCGAACTACATATGCGGTTTCTGTCAGTGACATAATGAAGGAAACGCCATTATTCAATGTCGTTTTGGATCAACGCAAAATGTTTTCTTGCATTCTACAATTGTCGTCGTCCCCTATCTAAAATATCCTTCTCACACGATTCCCTCTTCATTCCCGCTGTCAACCCGTAAGTAATCAACGGTAAGTTTTAATCGAATAAGATCGTCGACAATTCTTAAGGGATCCAAACAACGATACTTCCACAAACGATCCGTCACACGAACTAGCGATGAAACTCAACAGTGACGAAACCCGTCAATATAATTGCTTTCATCAACAACCACATTCGCAGGGAATTCCGATACCCACCTCTAATAGGACAGGTCAAATCAATTACGCATTTAGTTTCCGGAAATCGGCAGGCCAGTTCCACCGCACGCCGTTGATGCAACAGTGGCGACCAATTAAACCACATTACTCGCATGATACAGTTGTTCAAACAATTAATGAATTACCGATCTCACACCCAAATCTATAGGGAATTTATGATTAAACTTTCTATTGCACATTTAGGCGATAAATAATCTTAAACGGGTTTTATTAAAATAAATTCCGATAGGTTTTACATTAAGTTAGGTCTTTCCGGGCCCAGCGTTTTAATTCTCAATGTTAAATAATAATGAATAAATCATTACTTCGTACAATCTTTTCAAGCTTAACCGTCCCACTTGCTTATTTAAATAATGTCCGATCCCTACTGCCTATGATGAATTTGATTTTAAAGACAAAATATATTCTCAAAATATAAAGAACAAACGCTCACAAGAGACGGAATGGAATTTCATTAAATATGTACCCCTCCAGTTTGTTTAATCATTCTCCGAAGGTCAGGCAACTTAATTAAAATTTACAATGAAGATAGTGACGCGGTGCCGAGCGACGGGAACGTCCGAAAAAGTTATACGAAAGGACCTATCTCAAACTTGAAAGTGTTTGACTCCGTTTAGACGGCTGAGTTCCGAAAGTACACTTGCCGGCGAAATACTCCGTCATGAAATTGTAACAGCTTTGATAGGAAGCGCAAAGGATGTTAATTTCAATTCTGGGAAAGACAGTTGTTGGACAAGATAGGATATCCAATATAATTTTGACTTCCAAGTTGCGGATGACCGTAATATTATAACGTTTAAGTTATATTATAACTTATTCGGAACAGGACGAACGTGTTTTTGACTATTACTATAAAAACCTATATTGCGAACCTGCATTTACGACGAAATATGGGTCTAGTGTATAAAAATTTGTCACTACTTCTACGTCGCGTTCTACTGCAACTTACTAAAGTACTTTACTTTGAAGAGAGCCAAGGAAAGGTCTTTGATATAAAAATCCTGGAAATAGCAGCCACCTTTTATGTTTGTAATTTTTAACTTGTCATACGAGTTACGCCCGATACCATGTGCTCTTAAGTACATTTACTCTTGCTCACCGAAGCAAAAACGCCAGAAAGTAAAACGACGCGTAAAGTGCGTGTCGACGATAAATTCTTAGGGCTCAAATCGTATCTTCGCAAGTTCTTAATCTGCGTAATAAACTCGTGCGGAATGCTAACGGCAGACGTTGATAAATAGTCGGGATTTGCCGACTTTACGCCCTTGGTTTCCTTTTGGACCATGTTGACACTAGTCACGACAATTTGCAAGGTATATTTCTTATGGCGACGTTAGAAAATGTATTAACAATACGTTTTACCAAAAATAACTTTAGGACTCATATTATTGAGCATTTACAAGAAGTGCAAATCCTAAACTGTTAAACGGTCGTTCATTTTCGACCAATATTCTCCATATTGGTACGTTGTGTTCACATTAATTTATATTTTAAGTACTTGGCACGTTTCAAGTGCACTCGTATAAGTTCTTTACTTACTGCCATTACATTGTTTCAGCACCTCTTGGCCTCGTGTTTACGTAAACAGCTATTTTGGGAATTCGCTTATATCACCACTTAATTTGTTGCAAATATGTTCAGTATTTCGGTCATAGCTAGAATGGTAAGCCTCGACTTCCTAAAAGTAATAAGAATGCATGCCCCCGTCCCGCCTTCCCGTATTGGATTTATTATTATTGGCATTGAACAAAGAGTAAGAAGGAAACATGTATTTGGTCTTAATTTTATGAGATAAAGAAGCCGGCCTGGTATGATTCAATTGAATTGCACTCCGGTTAAAGATCCTCAATAAAAAGTTCAATTAAGATACTCTTAAACAAAGAAATACAAGAAGGCATGTTTATTTTGTGCCGACAACGGAAAGTGAAAATGTTACTGAAAGCAACGAGGAAAATATTACCGCTGTTACTCTACTTCCAAGAGATAACACTCTAAGAAAATATATTTCCCAATGAAGAAAATACTCTTTCAATAGAAGTTAGTGACCCAGAAATACGATTTGATCAATTACAGGACTCGTCGATCAAACCGCATCTAGGTCTATACATCACTTATGAGGATGATGAATCGGGCAAATAGGAAGTTATCTAGGGCTACTATAGGAATTATTTGTTACACGGATATGTGAGCCGGTCCAAGTAGTTTGGACGGTTGTGGAATTATGCCTACAAGTGTTTAGGGCCTTTACGAGGTCCTAAAATGTTTGCATGAGCCTTGAGAATGAATAGTCACTACTTTGAACACAAACTACATGGTTCTATAAAAGGCAAAAGGATGAAAAACTGCACGGCAGGAATTTACTACATTTAATTACGTGCTACGTGTATTAATAGCTGACCGACTAACACAGATCGAAATATAGTTTGAATACGCTAAAAATGTTGAATTTAGTTTATTAACCTTGAATTTTAATACATTAACCTTTACGTTGTCAGTATTTCAAGAAAGCTTAGCTTATTCTCAGGAAACAAATTACAAATTCTAATTTCATTACGACACTTTTCATATTGTTAAAAGCTTCACAAAATTCCCTCGAAAAATCCAGCATCTGGGTTTTCGAATTGATCCCGCGGGAAAAGTTAATTGTACCCTCAGGCACTGGTACACCTGAAACGCTGGTAAATATTGGTGTCGATAAATCCGTACCTATACGGGCAGATTTATAGGCTCAAAATCTCATCGAAGCAACATTCAGGGGCCGGTGCTAGGCACCGCTATCGTGGGCTAGTCTGTTGAGCGCATTGTGCACGCGAGGCGCGCTGCAGGGGTAGTTATAGGTGACAAACGGTTTAGGCGTGTGGCTTTAGACTCCGCAATTTCAAGCTAAACGATCGATGATCAAGAATAGAGCGTGTCATGTGGCAAGTCAATCTTAGCCCTGTGCTTATTGTTGGGTCGTAATTTTTGATTAAACAAAATCTACATGCTATCTTTATTGATCTTGTATTCAGACAAATGTCTACAGCGAGCAGCAGCATCATAAATCAAATGCTTTGGTTACAGAAGGCCAGTTCCTTATACACTTCGTATGACCTTAATTTATGCGCTTCTAATAATACACAATAACTACAACAACCCTTTGAAGACAAACATTACTGTCCCAATCAAATACAAAATCCAGTGGTAAACAGTGCCAAAACTGGATCGCGAAGCGCAATGATATTATCGGCAATTCGAATAGCGAAGCCTGTTTCAGGCAAAGCAATGCGGTTCGGTCCATTTGGGTTTATAGTTCCTAAACAGCTGTTCACACATCCGAACCGTCGGTGCTAGGCGCGGAAGCCATTAGTGCGATCACAGAGAACAATCAAATAATGTACTCAAAACTAAGTGGATTTGAAGGAAATAGGGGCGCAGTCCATATACTCTGATAAATTGTAGGCTTGTGATAGCAAATCCATAAAATTACAAATGTTCAAGTTCCAAATCGATTAAATTCAAAATTTGTTCACGGATTTTAAGAACTAGACATTAGGACATACATAGGCCATTTATCTGTGTAATGTTTAACGACCATCACATTAAAAAAATGCTAATAAGAATTATTAGTAAATATCGTGCTTTACTTTCCCATGTGAATAATGCCCCGCTCACATGGAGAAGTATTTCGAATACTTGTAACTAATTCAGTAACTACAAAGTGGAGCGGAACAATATCGAATAACAAGCCATGAATAATTTAAAGCATTTCATAATAACTTGTTCACCGAAGGGCTTAAGGTCTTAATCGATTTTGAATGAACCAAACTGATACAGGGATGGAAAGAAAAACTGCGTAATTTCTCACACCTTACTCGCCAACTCGCCAATCTTTAGAAGTAACCTCAAAGTATTTGCTTGCTTCTGTGGATTTAAAACTGGTACAGATTTACGGTCAACCGCAAGCCTATTGTACAATAAAAAAGGAGCAATTCACCCCATCGGGTGCCGTGTTTTATATCCGCAGCAACTGTTCGCACACCGCCGGTGCTAGGCACGCCGTCGTTACAAGCGGCAATAACATCGTGTGCTTTATTTGCTTCACTGTTATTATTTTATTCTCTAAATTTCACAAATAAATTGTCAAACTGATGTTGCACTGGAGTACATTTCGTTAGCATTACAGTTCCAGATGTTTCACAGTTGTTTTGTCTAGTTTCGAGTAATAACAGTTTAATTGCCATCTCTATGCTTTAAAACATGTTTTTTGTAGTCTCATGTCGTTGGTAATTGTAAATTTCATCCCGAATGTCTCCTTTTGTCTTTTTATTCTATCATCATGTGAAAAAAGCGAGGCAGTGAACAAAAACCATTAACCTAAAACTGGCCGGGAGAGCCGGGAGGAACTAAGTTACATTTGCGAGTCGCGCGCTTTGTTCTGCCGGCAAATTCGTCACTGTAAATGCCAGTGGCGTCGTCACAGCTCCATTCCGGCCGACTCTACACACCGAACATACTCCTCTCTGGCGTTCATTTCACATGTGTGTACTGTCCGAATCGTTTTCGGTTTATCGTCCAGTTCGTTCACAACGACACTTTCTCAATTGGTCTATTTTGGTGTCCCAATTTCGAGAGGCGCGTTCGGAATCCTGTTTAATAATAGGGGACAATATGTCTCCATTTAAGGAATGGATTCTTTATTGTGTATGTTGTTGAAACGAGTATTTATAATTTAAGACTCCATAAATAGTATTATGAATTATGCTATTTAAAGTGTCCTAGAATAAGGTTTTAATTCAAATAAAATCTCATCTCTTTTATTTCTTCGCCATCTCTTCCCTGCAATAAATAGTGACCAAAACACTCGATTCTCATATTCAAACGACATTGAATAATTTCAACAATAAGTACAGTGTATGTGCAGGAGGGAATGACTTCCTCCACTCGACAGGCGATGTTTAATTTGTCCCCGCGCCATTAGACAACGTGCCCCGGCCCGCGAGCAATGTTTCTGATTGTTCCACGGCAATTACGTTACATCACTCCACTTTTCGCTGACGCGCAATTATGGTGTATGATTGCGTGTTCATTGTTCACAATTTCTTAGCGCCATGACTCAAGGCGACGCATGCTTATTACTTTGCGATTACTTCAGTTAAGCTACCATTGAAGAGGCAGTAATTTCTTATTCTAACACAAAAAATTTTGCTATAGGCAACTAGTTTTTTGTGTCTAGGTATAGACACAGGTAGGTATAGACATCATAGTAGAAATTTTAGGATGTATTTAGACTACGCCCGGGCTTGCATATAAAATATGTACTTATATATTTTAGGACTCATAAAAAGAAGTACGAGATTGTTGATGACACCATCAATAACAAGAGCGATGTCCACAATGTCGCGGCGATCGATCAAAATCACGGCAGCTGTCAATTCCTTTGTGATCCCTCCCTCAAAAGGGCAGTCCGTGATTTATGATGAATTTCACCATTTCAGCCCCGAGAATTATTCTAAGGCAATTTATTTTATATGAATTTAGTATTCGAAGCGGAAAATTAAAGTCTAGAGACTGACACTACTATACTCTTTAAACGTAGAAACGAAAACGTATTTACGCACGGCTACAAAATTAAGCACGAGTGGGCGTTTCCCCGCATAAACTTATCCAATTTTAACGCTAGGCTAGGCTAGGCTTTTTAGGTTAACACACGCCACCCTAGACCTCATTCTAGCTTATCGGGTCGCATTGAGGCCGGCCCATTAGCAGTCGAGAGAAAAACATCGCGCGAAAGTCTATCATTTACTAATTTAATGATCTTCGTTAAGCGGCTTGAACATTTGCCAATTATTTCCATCATTAATATGTATAGTTCATCAGTATCTATATGCAGACAATTTATTAATGGAATATACGTCTCGTTAATGGTGCTATTGCAGATATCGTTATCTGCACCGATAGATAGCGTGGAATGTACTGGCATCATTCCGAGACACTTATTATATCTTCTACGTAGCCAGGTACCGAATTGAAGATCTATTTGAATTTTGCTTGAAATACTTGTTCAGATTATACTAATTCGATATGAAACACTAGTGACTGCTTCTGATATTTTGCAGCAAGCAGTAATAAATTTCTTGAAGGAGAATCTTCTTCTCCAAATCCCCGTTTAATGTCAAATTAGCATAATTGTAAAATGTTATAGTAAATAAACTCCCTATTTACAGAATTACATAATGAGTATAAGTCGTATAGTATAAAATAATAATAAAATTACTTATACCGTATCAAATTCGTTACAATATACTGTTTTGTTACACTTTACATTCATAAAATTATATTTTCCAATTAAAGATCGACTAAGGAATAATCTCTACCACTATCACCTTGAAGTCTCTAAGGTCACAAGGGCGTACGATTGCGATAAGAAAAACGTATTTCAAACAACATCAATGTTGATTTTATTCTAACGGGCAACACTGTAAAACCTTCCATAAGATTTATGGCTGCAAAATGTTAACCAAACGTAAACTCCATACAGTTACGTTAGAAATATCTTATTAAAATAATGTCTCGATAACATTTGATATTGCCCGACAAGACTCCCTAAGTAAAGCAAAGGGTCTCTTCAATGTGGAGTGAAAAGACACTATCTAGAAGGGCATCTTGACCCATATCGTAGTTTCTCATCTTTCTTTGTATTATACACTTCATATTCATTACATTGTATTCATGTACATAAAAATGGATAAAATATAAAGGGTGTACGAACTTTCTGCTTTTTTTTTCGAAAGGGAGGCTAGTCAATATTTTGCCTAAAGCAAAAAGCACATGAAATACGGGGTTACTAGTCAAGAGTGTAAGAAAAACGCAAGAATGTTTGATAGTTGCCAAAATACAGTACATACTTAAATTTTAAGAGCAAGTCACGCGTATATCCCTCCCATCCTGGATAAACTTATAAACTAAGTACGTACAAACGCCAACCATAATCCGTAAATGCCCAAACGCGACCTTTTTCGTTTCGACTAGAATCAAAGCCGCTTCTAGTCAAAATCGTGACGAAACTGCGCTTGCGCAACCGGCCGCGTGTCCGATGGTTAAAAAACGAAAGTATGCCATCACCGCGGCCCACGGCGCATTCGAACGCCCGCGATGCCTGGCCGTTAGACTTTCGATTAGACGCTATTAGCGTACTGCAAATTGATGATTATGCTATTTACGTACAGTATTTGATGTTACGATTATGATTATTACTCGCAGTCACTTTCTTCAAGGAACCTATTTTTAGCTGGCAGCATGTTTAAACGTATTGCACGAAATTATCATCCTCTATCAAATATTTTCACCTTCAAATAAGAGTTTGATTTGCCAGCCTTCAAGAAAGTTGTCTATTAACAGCGATTATGAACCCCGAAGGATTCTCCACATTCATGACTCAAATTGACATTCTGCAACGATCCTCTATTGAACAACGATAAAGAGATGACGGGAAGCAAACAAGAATCCCGGCACATAGTATGTTAAAATGTCTCCAATAGCTGAACCGTCCAAATTCCAAACGCTCGTTCGGCAGCAACCCGCAGTTACCGCGTATTCAATATCGATAACCATAACCGGAGCTACGAACCCTCCACGGGAATGTTCGGGTAATTTATTTCGCCTGAGCACTGCCGGGAAACAACGCAATTGTGTATTTGAATTTGTCCCAAACCAATATTGGCACAATAAACGTAGGTACATTTAATGTTGGTATTACCGGGACTCTATTACAGAGAATAAGAGGGACATATTTTATTAGCAGTATAACAAGAAAGTAAAACACAGTATTAACAACTGCCTGATTTGATAACGCTTAATAAGTTACTATCTATGTACTACAGTGAGAAAGACAAAGACATAGACAACCTGCACTGGATTGATCCGGATTGAGGGATTCATTAATAAATGTATGAATGGGATGAATTACGAGCTGTCTTAATGATCTTGTTCAACTCCTGTTGTTATTCCTTTTGCAACAATTCCATCGATCATAGAATAAACCGCCGCTCTAGTTGTAGATTTAGTACTTTTTCCAAACAACGTTCACGGATAAATAAGCCCAGTACATTTTCTCAACACGACGTGTGGACATCTTATACAACATCTTCAGACTAAACCTACGTATTTAGCCTTCTTAGGCAAAACGCTTTCGCCGTAGGTTGATTTTAAACGAGTTAAGAAGTCGCTATACGTACTAGTAGAATCTCTTACCACATATTTGAGATACAAATTTTGTAATAGTTTTTCATAATAAGAAATCATGACAGCGTCAATTGACATGGTTTATCAATTAAATTCTGGTAAAGAACGTCCCAATCCAAACCTACGCTCTTGATTGACAACAACCATCCAACTCATATTCTGATAACTCAGATTCGAACAAGTAGTGGTAACTATTACTAGATGTAGTGACTAAGGTTGAGAAAGGTATGCTTAGATGGTTTGGTCATATTGAGAGGATGAGTGAAAGACGATTAACGAAGAGTATATATAGAGAGGGTGTGATTGGAGATGTCGACAGGGGAAGACCAAGAAAGACCTTTCATGACCAAATAGGTCAAATCTTAAAGAAAGGTCAAATCAAAAGTACCCGTAATCGACGAGCGTGCATGAAGAGGTTGATGAATGTGGATGAAGCGAAAGTGGTGTGCCAGGACCGTAGCACATGGCAGGAAGTGATCTCTGCCTACCCCTCTGGGAAAAAGGCGTGATTGTATGTATGTATAGTGGTAACTATTACATCTGTGTAATGTAACACAGCGGAATATACCGTTACAATTGGTCGGACGTTAATTGTCATTCGTTGCTGCGCGCGCGCAACGCTCGCCTATTGTAGCTCCATTGACGATCGCTTCGATTGTTATCGATGTCAACCTTGTTCAGTTTGCTGTGGGATGCTGCTACTGAACTTGAAAACGATTTCAATAGAAGCCGTGAAGGCCATTATTATTATATTTTACTGTTGTTTAATTATTACTAGCTCAATCAGTTCTCATTATACTAGGTACATGGTTCTGGGAACTGGACCATATAATGCATAACTAGGCTAAATGTGGCCCAAAAAGCTTCGAGTACGGTTTACGTATCCACTCCGTATGTCCTATTTCTCACTTTTGCCGTGCCCCTAAACTCTTTGCGCATAAAATTAAAATTAAACGTGTAATCAAACCGTGTCGCCGTTCCAAGTTATTCCACTGCTAATAGCGTCCTAATTAACACACATTAACTTTTCAAAGTTTAATTAAGCCTCGGATATCAGGACGGCCGGGGCGGAAGTTTAGCGAGCCTCACGCTGATTACTCCTCCGCACGACTCCGGTTAGGAATCTTAGCAACTTTTTGAGCTTCAGTAGAATTACTCGTGAACCGTAAGCACCACTTGCCGTATTGTCGTTTGGAACTTTGGACAAAAGCTTCGTTATAATATGCTACTCGACATTTCCACGTCTAAGACTCGACTATTATTAGGAAATACTTGGGAAAATTTTTGACCTTAATCAAGACCAAATTTACAGGAATTTATCAATTCGGTCTGTAAACATCCCAAGGTTGGGCACGACTCTCCTATATGAGGAGAATGAACAGTTATTGCCCTCTATAAATATCCCTACGGTCCAAGAGGATCTCACAAGATTTTGTTGATTATACCCACTTGCTGTAATAGAATTTGCTTATTTGCTTTATAGTCCAGTCAAATTAGCTCTTAAAACGGCCAATCTGCGGAAAAATTACTAGTTAGCTGAATTTTGGTACACACCTTCATTACGGCATTGTAATGAAGGTGTGAAAAATCGACATTGATATCGTGCCGGCGTAAGAAGTTATAGGGGTCAAAAGGTCGCGAAAATCAGTTTTTCGCGAATATCTCGCGATCTATTGCTTTTGTAGAATCAAAAGTTTTCGAAGGAGAGCGCCGAGAAAGCACTCACATACGGTATTGTATACCAAGGCGTACGCCCTATGCTTTTCATTGATGTTTGTAAGCGTGCTGTTAGTAAAATCTACTACATACAGACATATAGCATTAGTAATACTAGTACAGAAAGTTTTCCTTTTTGGAAAAGGAAAACTGAAAATCATGAAGATGTTTGAAAAAGATTTGTAATTGTACAAAAAGTTGCAGCGGTAGAAAATATGTCCTAGCATTGACAATGCATCTCGAGAGCAATTTTCTTGTTGGAATATTTCTGCAAAATTGTTTAAATCAGATCTTTTTTCAAACATCTTCATGATTTTCAGTTTTCCTTTTCCAAAAAGAAAAACTTTCTGTACTAGTATTACTAATGCTATATGTCTGTATGTAGTAGATTTTACTAACAGCACGCTTACAAACATCAATGAAATCGTCATCATCAATCATCATAGGGCGTACGCCTTGGTATACAATACCGTATGTGAGTGCTTTCTCGGCGCTCTCCTTCGAAAACTTTTGATTCTACAAAAAAATGCAAGAGACATTTTTTGTAGATAATTTTATAACAAATATTTTTTTTGATAACCTTAATTAACCTATAAGCAATAGATCGCGAGATATTCGCGAAAAACTGATTTTCGCGACCTTTTGACCCCTATAACTTCTTACGCCGGCACGATATCAATGTCGATTTTTCACACCTTCATTACAATGCCGTAATGAAGGTGTGTACCAAAATTCAGCTAACTAGTAATTTTTCCGCAGATGAAACCTAATTTGACTGGACTATTAGCGAATTCTCCCTAGAGACCAGAACCGCACAGTAAAGTCATACATTCCCAAAACGTGAAAGTTGTTTGTGTGTTTTGTTTTCTCATGTCCTATAAAGAAGATCTATCTCTATCCGATGCAACGTTAGAGAGAACTACGGATAAATTCCCATAAATATTCGCGACGTGCTAGCAATACGCTGGAAATACCGAAAAGCTACATTGACATGCCAATATCGAGAATGTGGACTCATATCGACTAAACTTCGAGTCTCGCATGACGTAAGCGTAGTGTAACATTTGGACATTTTCCTTGGCGACGCTGAGGCGAGGAGTCCGTGTCTTCAGGACGTGTAATTTTGCTCACCGAATGCGGGAGAGTGGTCAAAACATGGCAATCCAATTTGCATTCGCGCTTCTAAAGTGTAAAACCAACTTGCATTTAAAGTTGTCTTCTGATCAACTGGGTTGTTGTGGGTGGCGGAGAGTTTTATGCAACCTTTTTTGGTTTTTAGCTCGTCATGACGGATAAAATCATTGCCTGCGTATATTTCATGACCGCGGAAGCCATATTTATCAATATCGCTCTCGCGTTTAACCAACATATATGTCTTCATGTAAGGACATCAAACATGTAGTACAGCATGACTTTTGCACATTGGCTCATTTCGGGAGACGAAACAGGTTCCAATTAGAGTCGGTAATTTGAACACGACAGCTGTTATCTAAACCATTCGCCGAAGATATTCCAGATACAGTACAGTGGAGATACCCGTTATCAGTACACACTTATTAGGTCACCGCTCGGATATTAGATTTGTTCGCATGTTAATCGGCCAACCGAACTCCTGTCGCTGCCGGGAATGTTATCGCACCGTCACAAAATAATATGTTCGTATTTATTTTGTGCTAGCGTTAGTAGCTAGTATTTATTTTATCCTACTATTGCAATTTAGGGTAGCAACAGAGGTAGGAATGAATAAATAACATATTGTTCTGATCCCGTGGTATATAAATTACATACCCCGTCACGGTACAGACATCGATGTTCATTACAAAAACATCAGTCGGATGGGTATCAAATCCACGAGTACAGGCGGAAGAGCACTATGATGATGATGAGTAACTCGGCCATAGATATCAAATCTCCTCCCCGCACCTTGGAGATGAGAGCTATCCGCTCCACATCTTGTGCGCATATGATGGCAAGCCAAGCCATCACCCTTTAGTCAGGAATAAAATCCTCCTAGTATCAACATAGCTATATGTGTATGGAGCCTCGGCTTTTGTACCAGTATAACTACTCGAGTGCAAGCATAATGGGGGCGTATAGATATTATTACAACTCCGTTTGATAGCAACTTCGGCACTTGTGTGCACATGATACGTTATCAGTTTATCGGGCTGTAAGGAGCAGCGCTATCAGTAAATTAGCTGGTAATAAGTTCGCGGGCGTTATCACTGGATTTCATCGCAGTGATAAGAAAACTAGTTTGTATGAGTG
Organism: Maruca vitrata; assembly: GCA_039566165.1. Classification (NCBI taxonomy): domain Eukaryota; kingdom Metazoa; phylum Arthropoda; class Insecta; order Lepidoptera; family Crambidae; genus Maruca; species Maruca vitrata. The sequence continues at coordinate 668,547 of CM076928.1, read as the reverse complement.
GGAAATAATACTAGACATGAAACGTCAATTCTTATGAACCTTAGAAATGAGTCTGTAATAAATTATGTGAAATGTTTTTCCTAGAATTCTACAGAATAGTTTACTGTTACTCTTACTCATTAATCGTATAATCATACGTAATTTACTCGCTTGTCTACTCCGGTTCAAAACTGAACAAAGAGTTGACTGAAACTACTCAAGCGAACAATCGGTAGTACTAATTTCTTTAAAAATCTATCGAGAATGTTGTTACAGCTGTTACGTCGGCCTTGGCGATAACAGATGGAGGCAATATTCGCCTCAGCACGACAGCCACGCTCGCGTGTACAATGCATTATGGATATTCGTCCGCATGTGCAATGTGCATGCTGTAATTGCATTCGGCCTGTCAGATGGAAATCACCGGGACAATCTACTAGGCATTGGAAAAACAATATCAACTGTGATTACTTTTAATGATCGTGCTTGCAACGTAATAACAAACAGAAACTTGTACCAGAGATTGAATAGTATAATATTTATGTCATCTAGGCCTACTAGTGCTGTAAGTGTAAACTATCGTAAAAGCTATTTCGGCGGCTCTGTTTGATCAGCCGTCGGCCCAATATCGTATTTTACGTGAAAATGTGTCGGTTCTAACATGAATTTCTGATATAAATCGTTCTACAAGAATAATTCGAGCGTTATAGTGTTTTGAATTATCATATTTATACCAACGACGATATTTAAATTGTACGTCCGCACATCCTTTTATTTTTAGTGAAGTTGGAGAAATATTGATCACCATTTCTTAGAGCAATAAGTAAAGGAAAATATCAAGTACATTATAGAGGCTAGAGCTATAAATATCTTGCGTCATTATTTAAAAGAGATGATCGATCAATGATGTGTGTGTTTTGACCCGGCCTGATTCCTCGGATCAAGTTGATGGGCTGACCAAAGTATCATGATTAACAACCTTCCAACCTTCATCCCACAATTTTCCATTAAAATTTTAAAACGCTTACGCGCCTTTCAATTTAGGGTTTTACAGATAAATCCCTTTAGGCACGAAATTCAGACACGGCTTATTGCGTCAAAGTTATTCATAAAGTGATTAACCCGAAATGGTTGGTCTAAGCCCGTCTGACAACTTTGGGAAAGTGTATATTTTTGGTATTTTTATCTTTATTAACCAAGGACGTTGCTAATGTTTAGATTAACTGGCAAATTATGACATAAATTCGGGTGAAACATTGTCAAAATAAACAAAATTATGTCATTACTTTTCTCTCTCAAGTTTGAACTGTAAAAATTTGTGAACTCTCGTACTTCTTCGATATTAACCCATCCCGTAGCATATACAGCATCCCCACGTCCAAAATCACGAAGATAGATTGAGGAAATGTTACTGAATATGAATAAGATCACCTAATTGTGAAGTCGAGACCGTACATAAATCATTCAGGTGGGAACATTTACAATTTCACATTTTCACCCATATTGTATGCAATATTCAGTGAACTGGGGCTAATGTACGTTGTTTCGGCAAACGGGACAAGGCAATCCGGGTCCCGTCCGGATAAGGTAATGTGGGTTGTTAATCCGTTTCATTGGATTATTCATTCGAGTTGACAGTTGGCTCGGCCGGTGAACGAACTTACTGGGTCCAACCTATTTCCTCGTAGCTAAAACAAGATTTCACTGGAATTCTCTTAATGTAATCTGCCAATAATATTGGCAGATACCAAACCCTATTTTGAGAGATAATGAGACTAACCTCAAGATTACCTAAATGTGTAGAACGAATTTTATTACAGAAATGTTTGACTAACACCATAAGTAAATAATATAATTTCCAAAACGTTTCATGTTTCACCTGGCCCGTTTTTTTTTGCAATATTACATTCTAGATACCATAACTTAATACTTCAAGTTCGCAACAGATTAAGGAAAAGATGCGAACGGTATATTACAAGTGGCACTGAAGAATTGTATCGCATTTCCTCGTCGCCATTTGACTAAGCACGAATATTTTCAATCAATACCCTTCGCGACGTTCGCGGCGTGAAATATTGGAATCAGCAATATGACTGCGGGAAATATAGATATATAGATATAGAGCGGTGGCTTCTTGACGATATCTTTGGAGTGGGTGTGAGCGCGCCGTTAACGGACCATAACGACCATTCTTCACGCCAATTATATTATGCTGTTACATATTTGTCATCGTTTGAACCAGGTTTATGTTACTAGACGTCGATTTTTTTTTCTATTTAGATAGAGAACTTTGCATTGATACGGAATCGTGTTAGTTCTATAAAATAATTCAATTCTATGAGGAAATATCAAAACGGCTACACTTGGACAATCAAGTATTGCTCAACGTGTCCTCTCCGGTAATAAAGTGAAGACGATATATCTAGGTAATAACGAAATTATGAAAAAAATAAATTTCGTTAGATCAAAGTCGCCTTGACATTTCGGAATCAATGAGTGATTGCGTCACTTGGTGTATTAGAAGAAACAGGAAATTCTGCGATGTTTCTAACGACCTTGGGGCCCTTAGTGGACACTTGGACAGTGCACACAACACCACTTAATGTGTGTTTCGCAAATATTTGAAGAATCGGGATGCGACCCGTTTGGGAGTTAATCGGTTGGAGGGTTCCAGGGAATTTCTTTTAAGGAATCTTAAACGCGGTCTAAGGCGATCCTCCAACAAGTTATAGTGTTTATTATTTATATCGGCTGGCTAACTAAGTTGGATTTTGTTTTATCAGATTTATTTCTGGTTTTTACACCTGTAGAAGTTAGTTGCTAGCTGACTCGAGGCCGATACGATAAATGTATGTCAAAAGAAGTTCTACAATTGCTATTATCTTAGCAAGTATTTGAAATTTAAGACAAATTTATGGTTTAATAGAGAATGGTGCCACTAAGACAACAACAGCGGAGGGGGCCATGGTAAGAAGAATCGATTCCGCCAGAACTTCGTGCTCGACAGTAAATCACCTCGAGTCGGCTCTAATGGAAAACGCGGCGTAAATCTGTTTCCCTCGTTAGTTGCAACTCGAAATGGACACGCCTTCACAGAACGGTACTATAGGCCATTTTGTGTGTAAAATAGGGCTTTTGTTAGCCTTTATTTACAGTGCCTTCTTGAACTATTGCAGCTTGAATGTCAGTATAGGTTGAAATTAAACAGATTGCTATCTATACAGCCTAATTCCGGTCACCCTGTCGCCTGCCGTCGTCAGAAGTATTTCCTGGGTTTCCTTACTTCAAGTGATCGAGAAAGCGCAGTAACACATATTTTGAGGGATTTATTATGATAGTCATAAATTAAATTTTAGTTACATCATTATATTATATCCTTAATCACCTACATAATCTTTACTTAGAAATACTTTTAAAAACACAGGGCAATGGATGAAACTGTTTAAAAATTCCAAAATGAGATTTTTAACTAAGCATCTCATTCCTAATTACCTAGTAATATTTCAAATACACATTAACTACCTAATTACGAGGTAATTACTAAAATAATAAAATGACAAATCTTATTTGTGCTTAAAGTGAGTTTCAAATAGAAACATGTTTTACAAATAATACTAGGTAACATGATAGATAACATACCTATTTACAATTTATGAGAGATAAGTGCTTCATAGATAAAAATGTGTAGTGTACATAGTAATATATTGTATAAGGCTGAGGTGTATTCCATTAGAGAGACATATTAAATCATAAAGAGATAAAAAAATTGGAAAATAATGGTGGATACCCCACACATTACAAATGTCAAATTGTTTCACAATAAACATACACTTGCCACCTTTAATGGCTTCATGATATGATCATAACAAATTGCTTCTGTGACCTTGGACCTAAACAATGCTAGACAACAGATAACCAACCTTATTCCGTACACAACTGAGCTCTAAACGGTAATTGTAGCGACCACGGCTCAGACCGGCAATGGCCTTGCACGTCACAGCCTGGTCTAGAGCCAGCTAAACCTTCAACATACTACTTACATCATTTAAACAAACACCGTCCATAAACAAAAAATCTATTGCTTTCTACAATTTTCTTTGATAAATGGAATGGAAGTGCCAATCTAGGTATGGACCTAAATACTTGTGTACCATTATTAAAAGAATTAATGAATAGATTATGCAAATAAAATGTTAATCTTGTCCAATTGTTAGTTTAGTAAATGGATGACTTTCAAATAAAAAAGCAAAATAAAAGCGTTCAGATATGAAATAATAAATTTCAAGAAGAGAAAATTGCGATCAAGTACACCAAGATGTTGGAGAACTGTACATAAAGGTGATGGTCACACCAAAGATGCAACGACTAAGCCATGATGGGGTGGTGAGGCTAGGTACGACATGGCTCACGACATCGAGGCAATGGTCGGTGCGAATGACGACTGACTGAACGCAGCGCCCACGCCGCAGCCCGCGCCGGCCCCGGGAGCCCCGGGCGGCCGGCCGACCGGGCGCGAGCGTGCGCGCGAGCATGCGCGCCACAACAACCACAAAGCCATGAGAGCGAATGTTCACTGACGACTCACCGAAATGAGACGTTATATTGCCATGGCCGTTGGCCAGTGGCAAGGCCGTCACCAAGTCTTGCACTAAAAAATAACGACTCTCTTTTAACATTGCATAAAAATTACGTACACAACTAATAATACAGATTACAGTAACTAGCTTGCAACACGCTAGATTTTAGCGCTTATCAAACAGTGTCGAATTGCTTTGATAATAACTAAGTTTTATGTCGCGGGGACTTATCAAACGTGGGGATTAAATAACCTTATATACTCAAGTAATAAAAAGGCATTAACAGCATTAACGCTTCAATCTATTACAAAAACACATTATTACATTCAATCGTGCGTGTTTTAACAATTGATACAACATTTCGGCACATTATGACCTTACTATCATTGTAAATAGGTCAAGCTGATAACAGCGCAACGCTGATAAGAATCTTGTCAGAATCCAACTAGCACAGCTGGATCGACCTATTCGCTGTCAATGTTATGCCTGCCAAGTACGCAATGAAGTAAAACAACCTAAATTGTAAGCATAAAAGTGAGGTGGGCGGCCAACTTACCGGAGCTGAAGTGCGATCTCTTCACGTCCCCATTTTCAGAATCCCCGTCCAGCGGTCGTTTTCTTGAGTCCGTAATTTCCGGACTGGGGCAAGTATCCATTCCAGTGTCAGCGGCCATGTTGAATTTCAGGGCAAAACTTTAAACTTCTCTAGCATAATTCCCATTACGTAATTGCTTCAAAATGCGTGTACGGTTGCGGCACTGTGCATCATTAAAACATTTACCTTGTACACTTAACACTTAAACAACTATTATTATGGAAAAAATATAAATTTTGTATAGTCTAATTACTAAAATAAGGAGAGAAGTGACACTATAGTTTTTACGTCTAAACGTTTTGTGAACGTTTGTCGATACTGCGATTGTTGTGTGTGGCGCACGACCAACCTGAAGTTATCCGCTACTGATATGCCGCAATGTTGGCAGCGCTGCGTTTTGACAACTCCCAGCTGATTACTTAGTAAGGTGCACGCGATAACTATTGTTCGATTCATTTTATACAAAATCATAATCGAACCATTTAAATATTTTTAAATGACATTACATCTGTAGTATTTTATAATTTATTATCTTGTCGTTTTGAATTCAGTTTGTAAGTTAAAAGTTAATGTGTCTATTTGTTGTAATATATAGTTTCAAAAGGTCTTAAATCTAGTTTCTGATTATTTCTGAAACATATAGAAAAATTGACTATTGGGTACGGAAACATAAAAGAGCGGAGGACACACTTTTGACTTCACATTGAACAAATAACTGTCCAGAACTAGAGATTTTTTTTATTGTTACACTATCGCTTACCATCAGGTGGTGAGGTCATCTTGTTAACCTATTATAAAAAAACATACCTTTTCTTAGTAAAAACAGAAATCTGTTCGTCGTACTTCGTGTACCATGTCGAATAAATTCAGAGCTAATCTGCTTTTTTCCTAACTGACTTACGATGATGGCTTGGAGTAGCCTTGGCTTGTCCTCATCACCGGACTTGCGGGGGAGCGGATGGCTCTCACCCCTAAACGAATCTGCAAATGTGCTGGTTTATTATTGAACAGAAGGACAAAACATCCTATCACTACATATTTTGAAATAAATGTTTCATCTGGCACCTTATGTAAGTTTATCTATACAGTTTACACTATGAATTACATTCTATCAAATTTTCATGTTACCTAACCTATCTGAATAAATAATTACATAATACTTAAACGTAAATACCTAGTTATATTATATTGACAGAATGAAATTTATATACGTATTATTTTCTGCTTGAGGAGTCCAAGAAGTCCAGATGGGTATCGCAGGTGGCCGGAAACCGGGCCAGGATACAGTGGGGAAATGCTTTCTTTTTTTTCATCTTTGAAGATTTAGTACCCAAACTTTATAGAATGTCTGATCTGATCATTTCATTTTTAAATGTTTAATCTGAAAAAATATTTTGTTTGCGTAATATTCAACCTTTTTTAACACATATTACAATCGAATCAAAAATGTTGAATTATTGGATTATGGTTTGCAATGGATGCCGAAGAGCATCACTGATCTATCATAATGCGCCAAACCGGTGGGATGGGACAGCCAATCGTATCCGTTTCTAACTTCAGCCATGTTGATGTAACTTTTTGGGCGCGTTCTTTAAGATATATAATATGCCCTTATTTTTTTTTGAATACATATGTACCAAAAAAATCAAAAATATTTATCAATCGTACCAGTAGGTAAATACGTTTATACAATCTAAAATATAGATTACATGGTTACAAAATAAAAAGTATAGAGCATTTATTTATTTTCATGAAACCAGTTTTCTAAATTGTACTAAATCAACATAAAATCTTCAAAGTTATTAGTCTGGCCACGTAATTCAAATAAGGCGCGAACGAGCGAGCCTCTATGGAGTACCTAGCTTATCTAGGTCAAGGTAGCATTGGAGCTCTCGCTCCCACATCTAGCCGCATTCCGTATTAGGTCATGCAGGAATGAATAGAGAAACAGAAACTGGTTTTAATAATTCTAACCGTCAAATGCAGCGTTCAACGTAATTTAATTTTCGATGAACAGTTGAACTGTTACCTTGAAGTTATTTTTGTTCTTGGCCGCATTAGGAGTTCGATTAAATTGATTGTTAATGCAGTTAAAGTTCTCAGTAGTGTAAAGTGTAGGTAGGTATTCGATGAACGGTTGATTTAAATAGTTAATTTGTATTAGATTATCGATAACTGAATAATCTGTAGGTAATGAAATTATGTTTTTAGTTTATTTCGCCTTAAGTGAGCAGGTATTTATTCAAATGCCTTGGCTAGTAAATATATCAATACATTGATTAACTGGGTCATTTTTTCCACACCCAAGTCTTCCCCTGCCGTGTTAGACCGCAATACACACGTCCAATAGCTATTAAACTGCTAGAACAAGCCTGTCGATGAGTTTCGTAACCGATAATCGCGGCTAGTCGGCCGTTTGACGGTAACAGTAGGCGTTGCGTGCGGTTGTAAGTGGATCAGCGAGAGTAGACGAGAGTGAAGACGATGGTAGTACTGAGTGGCGTTGAAATGGCAAGCAATACGGAATGTCCCTTGAATGAATCACGCACATCAAATAAATCAAACGAACACGATATGGAATACCTTGCGATCATGAAGAAAACAGCTTATTGATCGAGAGTATAATGGCATCGTAATAGAAAATGAGGGTAGAGATATTTAATGCAACTTGCTGACATACATAGTACTGAGCGAGTCTGAAAATTCGTTTGAAAATATAAATAAGATGTGAGCAATTCAAAAAGAAACATATTGAAATAAAATAACAATACCGAATCTATTAATATTTTTTTATTTACATATAACTATTTTTCACAATTTGTATTAAGTTAGGTGACCGCCGACCAGACGGCGTTACTGCGAATAGCAAGCGAACCTACCTAGCGGCGTATAAAACGAGTTATAATAGTATAAAAAGATAAAGCAACAATGCGTCCGTATTGACACTAACGCCACCTACCGACCTTTAAAGAAGTCTAATTGCAGGGAATAATTAATAAAAAAACCGTATAAATACAATTGAAAATATAATTCCATATCTAGGTACCAATGAGAAAAGATATTTTAAGTTGGCTTCAAGTTAAAGTAAGTTGATTATTACCTGCAACTGGACTTCTGTGTTCAAAAACAAATGTCCGACTCGATTTATATTTTATTAATTACAAATAATAAATAATAAACAGCGCATAACCCCCAAAACAATCCCAATATTACAATGACAATCATTTTTGTATCTGTTGGATAAGTACAATTTTATTTTAAACTTTAAAAAATTGCGTCATCATTTCGTCATTCAATTGATAAAAATAACAATGAATTATTTATATTGCACACCATTCAACCATCATAAACAGCATTCTTAACAACGTTATGAGTAAACACAGGACAGTATAAAATATCAATCGAGATAAACAACTAATTTTGAACATTCAGCCTAAGTACGCTCCGATAGACACATTCATTGGCGATGACGGCCTTTGGAGTTTGGAGTGGTCTGTCAGATCGCGCAGTCTCTCAGATCGGTCTGCTAGACCTGATGCGGTCTGGTAGACAATTACTAGTCTATCACACCGAATGTAGTCCAGTAGACAGTAATCTTGTATGTGGCAGAGTACCTATCTATTTCATTGGTTTTAGACCTTAAGTTACAAAGGTTCAAATTATGCTGCCAACAGGGTTATCAATGCCTTACCAAGGATAGGACTGTCTATCAAACTGAGTATTTGTAAAGGTGGCGGCTTAGAGACAGGAGACGGCGACCGTTATTTGACGAAGACTTCTTTTTTTTTATAATAAGCTCACAAGATGACCTCACTCCACCTGATGGTGAGCGGTAGTGAGATCCAAATATGAGTGCGACAGGCTCAATATGGTATATTGTCCCCCCCCCCCCCCCATGTCTGTCAGCTGTCTGTCGTGTATTGCCTAACATCAAATAACAGTAATGGCAATCTTTAAGCCGCTACCTTCAAGACTGCCACGGTCCACAGACCGTCGAGAGTATCAGATGTTATCTGACCGGGTCCGAGCTGTCCCACCGGGGTCTACCAGACCTCGGGTCGCAGCCGGAGCGTGGGCGGCGCCGCTATCGCGCCGGAGTCACCGGGAGGGCGACGGCGGAGGCCGGCACGAGGTGGTAGGTGAGCCACCAGGACAGCAGCGGCTGCGTCACCGCCACGAACAGGAGGAAGTACACGCGGCGCTTGGTGCCGCCGCCGCCGGGCTTCGGCCAGGGCTCCGCGTAGGGCGCGGGGTAGCCCCCCCCCTGCGCGTAGCCGGGCTGGCTGTAGGGCGGCGGGTCGGCGCCATGCGAGCCCGTCAGCATCTGCACTCGGAGGGTTTTCACCTGGAAACAAATTGTATTATCAAAAATAATGAAAAACCATGATTTGATAGAATGATTCACACATAATAATAAGGGTTAAATCCCGAGATGCACACAGAGTGTAAATGTATTTATGCCAATTTACCAAAAATTTGAAGTATTCATTACCATCTTTTCGCCCATGACTGTCCACATAAAGTTGTTTATTGTGTAAAACATACATAACTCCCTTAAGACCTCTAATATACATATAGATATTAGTTAAAAGCTGCCTATGTCTTTTTAGTCACTAGACCACTACTGTTTTTCTTTTGATGTCATAGCATTCACATTTATAGTATAGACTATTGTTATAAAACCACAATAAAAAAAGTAAAAGACTCACCAAAAAGTACGAAAGCGCCAAACTAGTATAAACCAGGCAGCAGTAATACCCTGCCAGCCCTGCCACCAGCCCGGCCAGGAGACTTCCAATCATGGCCGTGTACTTGTACCCCGAGTAGGCCAGCAGGTCCAGCGTCCGGAGGCTGGTGTGGGTCTGCGTCACATACAGGGTCGTCAGGTACAGCGCCATCTCGAATATGATGTATGCTAGAGCGCTGGACGCTTGGATGCTGATCTGCTCTGGGGAGAAGCGGTGCTGGAGGCCTGCAATGTTCGTTGTTATATAAATGACGATTTCTCAACGGTATTATTATCAATTTAATTTAATTATAAGGTGTATCATAGAAGTGTGTTATGTTTGAAATAGTTTATCAGGACAATTTGTAAATGTTTTCCTTAGTTTTAATTTTTTCTTTATATGCAAATGCAGTAATAGTAAATAAGAAAAACTATACCATATCCTCGGCCATGTTATAAAATTAGTATTAATACTTTTTTAGTGCCATCATCTATTTGTCAAAAATATTCACATAATTCAATTAACACTAAGAAGACTCAACCAACATGTTTCAGAATTGTACAATCATCTCCATATGACTGTTTGACATTAGTGATTCATAATATTATTTATATGGATGTAATCTGATACTCACCAAGCACGAACCCGGCAAGCAGCACGTAGGTGACGTAGCCCATGGAAGGGATGTACAGGTCCGGCGCGTTGATGTCGAAGCGAGGCTGCACCGGCGTCTCCTGGTCGTACTTCAGCATCCATTCCTGATTGTTTATAAAAGTTGAGTCTATGGATTGTGATGCATTAACAATGATTGCCTGAACGATTGCATCTGTTATTATGCAAAGATATAACATGCAACAATCATAAATACTACTCTTTTAAACTAAGAAATGAGGCCACCAGAACCAGATTGGCCCGAACCACAAGTTGCATTTTTTAAATTGACTATAGAAATATCCTTTCAAACCCCTTACCATTCTGGATATTAACCCAGAATGGTTCCAAGGTTATTTTAGTAAACAATCCCAAATGACATTAAAAAAATATTTGACATATGGCCCAGATCACTCGAGCCACACTATTACGGCTCATGTCACTTGGGTTACATAGGTTCCGGTGGCCTCAATTGTCAAAGTCTTGCATAAGTATTTCAATTTCAAGTCTCCATCCATGTGCACAAATATGTACATTGTTCCAATTTCAAATTTACATTAATGTAGGACTAAAACAATAAATAAAAGTTGCTGAACATACATACTGGACAAATTTTGTGTAAGTTTTATCTATGTTTTAGGTACTAACATATTGATAAGGCAACATTAAAGTTTGTGTTATCTATATGTTTGTAAAAAGATGACCATATTATTAATAGTGTTTAATTACCTTATGTGTGAAAGGAAACATGATGAGTAGAAGCTTCCGGAGGACATATCTCGTGTCAACTGCGAAGTAGTACCGCAGCCTCGAGACAGGCACATATTTGTTCAGTTCCCTCTGCACCACTTCACGACCCTGTGCTGCCAACTGGTTGCCATACTGATAAGCCATATCCTGCAAAGCAAATCATCAATTGTAACATATTGTTTTGAAAATGTGGTCACTCAGCAAAGCTGTCTGTCAAAAACTTATTTGCAGTCCACAAAGTGTATGCATTCATCATCATCATTATTCTGCTGCCCTTGTCCCATGCTAAGTAGGGTTGGCGCAACATTTATGTATACTTCTACTTGGCCTGTCATTTGTGAGCTCTGTGTCTACTCCTTTCACTTTGCATTATCATCACTAATTAGATAATCATGGCTGAATAAAGTTAAATTTACAAAAAGTATGTCATATTATAATTAGGCATTATGTTGATTAAGAACTTACCTGTACAATGGGCTGTTGTATCATGGAACTAATCTGAGCTGGGTTGGCCAGGGGAGACTGTGCGAAGCCGTAGCTAAAATCTGCAAGCAATCATGGTGTATAAATAACATTCCCTAATACTGAGCACATTTAATTTGAATATTGATATGACTCATATTTTAAGTCTCTTTCTTGACACAATCACCTTCCATTATTGTGTTTATAAACATTGTAAGATTCAAATTGGAACCAAAAATTACCAACATAAGAATATTTCTGGCATACTAATTAGTTTTATGTGTCCTCATCTTACTTTTGAAAATAGTAAATAGAGGCTATTTACTAAAAAGTTCGTTAACAGAAAAAAGATAAACAATGAACTTTACATTATCTTGTTAATTTTCGATAACACTATTCCAAGACAAACGATGAAACTTACTGGCAGCAGGAGGAGGAGCAGGCGAGCCGAAGTCCTGCGCGCCATCCAGCTGGATGCCCTCCTGGTAAGGCGGCGGCGGGCCGGCGGGCGCGTACGGCGCGCTGTAGCCCGGCGCCGGCCCGAACCCGGGCTGCGGCGACGGCGCGCCCATCGCCGCAACGTCGCTCACCCGCTTCGCCTTCCTGATCCCTCCCGACTGACCGACTACAACAAAAATCCCCTCATCATCACCACTCCAACCAATACCATTTGACAGCCATCAAAACACCACTCACCATTTCTGGAAGCATTGAAGTTCATGTTTTCTTGGATAGTTTGACTATTAGGAACGTGAAGACATAATAATGTTATTAATTAACCCAATTTATTTTGGAATACGCTGGTTGAAACACATCACCAACTTCCTTTTTGACGCGACATGACAGTTGAAGGATGACAGTTTATTTTTATACGTTTCTGAAAACACGGCGTGGAGTCATCATCACTTCAATCAATATTTTGCAAAAAAATCCAATCGCATCTATGTGGCGTTTTGATGAAGACAGTCGGGGAAATAGGTTTGTTTGCTTATTTTTTTGATGACAAATTTCTTGTCGGAGTAATTGTGGTGTTATTTTTTTGAAAGCTAAAAAAATATTATTTACCAGTGGGTTTTGTTCTATGAAACTAAAGTTTTAGTTCATAAATTGTGTTTATACGTATAGAAAATTAAATAGCAATCATGGCGCTCACCAACGTCCTTTTGGCGAGCCAGATTGCGGGCTATTTAATTGGGATTATCTTTTCCCTGTGTATTGTGGTTCCTATGAGTATGCACCAGGATGAATTTAAGTAAGTATTACAGTGGTTAAGTAAGAAGTTTTCGGCTTTATCCTAAATGCTTCTGAAGCTGTGCAATTACATAGCAATCAACTTATTGGAATATGTTTCCCCTTATACGCCTTAATATTGCAATTTAATTTCATGGATTGTTTAGATTTTCTACTCAGTCTGACTAGATTTTGAAGCTACTTTAACTGTGTGCTACTTGCCGGGTTTGTTTTGTTTACATTAGGTGTACTTTAGAAAGTAATTAATTGTAGGTGATGTGATTTTGTCAGATGATTTATAAATCAATAGTATTTCTTCTCAGTGGTCACTGCCTGCTATTCTCGAAGGGCGCATGGCGCGAGACAGATGGGCAGCTGGTGGTGGACTGGGCCTCGCGGGCCTACTGTGACTATGTCATTGTCATTGGTGTCATCATGTTCATCACTTGCTTTGTGCAAATATATAGGTAACTATATTTTTTTCTTTATATTGTTTAGGCCAAATATAAAATTTAACAAGTAAATGGTTGATATAGTGTATGTGTGTATGTGGAATACACACATACACTATATCAACCATTTACCAGTATACACAGAATGTGAATCTATTCTGCCCATCAAGTAAATTTAATACATCATACATGAATCAGAAAAATACTTATAATGGGGATAATATTGTATAAAACTGCTTTTGTGGTTTTGATAAAATGGGATACATTCTGCAAGCTCAACCACAAAGCTCCTATTTTGTGTGCTGTGGGATTATTTGCTATTAAGTTTATTTAAAATTAAGTTTAATTTTATTAAAACCCAATTTGAACTTTTATTTTTTTGTATACCTCTTAAATTTTATTCAAAAAATAAATATATAATATTTCAGCCTCTACAGTTCCATAATTGACTTTGAAAATATGTATTCATCTTGGCCCTCAGGACTTATTAATAACTCAATTAATAAAACTAATTTTACAGATTAAACTTGCAAGTACATATTGTTATTCTATTCTATATTATTTAGAGATCCAACATTTCAAGCTCTTTACAGTGCTTGTGGGCAAGACTTGACAGGATAGTTCGCTTAATAAGAAAGTTTAATCATATTTCAAATGTTTAGTGTTCACACAAATAATCGACAATACAACCAACTTTAACATTAATTTATGAATACAATTACAAACTGAAATATTTGCAACAAAATGTTTTGATATGTAATATAATATATTCAGTAGCCAGCTACGCTAGAGTACGGACGCTCTTACGTAAATTACCCAAATTTTTGGAGATTTAATTCAAGGAATAATGTCAAAAAAATATACAAACAATAAGTGCAATAAGGACTAAGGTCGAGTGAAAGTTGGTGAACAAAAAATTCGCGAGTGCAAATTCGCGTGTGCCGGTGAAGCTGAGGTAGGCTCTTCCCCACCTCGGGGGAAAGAGACGGGCTCTGCGCGAGAAATAATTCATCTCTGTCGCACCACGGCGGAGCGGGAGCGTCGCGCGAATTTCGGCCGTTAAAACAACACCAACACCCAATTTGAATGAGATTCAAATAATGATGGCGGATAATTGCAGCGCTGGTTGTTCTTCTATGATTACTAAAATTTCAATGGATACACCTGTGAGAGCCGGCGCAGTCGTCGAGACACCCGAGAGCTACGTCAACACCCAGCGCGGGAGCCGGGCTACATTTATGCCGACTATCTTGGATGACGCAGATTCGGAATTGCTTACGGAACTCAAAAAGTTTCATTCCGATATTGTTTCTAGGCTAGATAATCAAGCGAAGGCAATTTCGTATCTGCAAAACGAGTTCTCCGAAACAAAAAGCGAACTTGCAAATTTAATAAAAATCATGACGGTCATTGAACAAAAAGTTAACTCTAAAGAAATTATAAAAACACAGAATTTGACCTCGAGCCAAAACACAGTCTCTCCATCATCATCACATGAAGTCAGATCTTATTCAGATGTCGCTATCAGCAGAAAGGCTAATTCGGTTAACGGACAAAAAGCGAATTCGGGCACACGAAAATCTACCAATACGCAAATTGTAAACAAAGGTGGGGCCACGATATCGACAGAGACGCTTAAGCAGGCGGCCTGCTCAATCGAGTCTAATAAGGAAATAAGCGAAGTTATTATTGTTGATAATGAGCAGAGAGAATGGAAGACCGTCCAGAATAAAAAAACTATTCGCCAAACAAAAAATTTCATTGTGGGCAGGAACACAGATTTGAAGGGAATTGTAGCTACGGAAAGGAAGAAGTATTTGCATGTATGGCGATTACATTCGGATACCAAAGTAGAAGCCTTGACTGAGCATGTAAAAAGTGTATGTGGTCAAGAGGTGACATTGGAAATAGAAAGAATTACTCATAAAACGGATCGTGGTTATTCGTCTTTCAGAATAGGAGTGCCAGAAAGCATGTATGATAAGTTGAGTAATGCAGAAAATTGGCCAATGAATGCTGAATTAAATGAGTGGATTTGGTTTCGGAGACCTGCAAAAAGTTCCATCAATAAATTATAGTACACAAATAGAAATCTATTACCAAAATGTTAGAGGTCTTCGTACAAAATTGGATAATTTTAGAAACAACATTCAATCATCTCATGCAGATTTGTTTGCAATCACGGAATCAGGATGTAATGAATCTATCCACGATGCAGAAATAGTTCCGCAGGGATACAAAATCTTACGCTGCGATCGAGCGGACGGCCGCAAGCAGGGAGGCGCAGTTCTCGTGGCCACACACAGGTTCGAGCTGCGACAGGTGCGCGCGCCGGGCGTGTCGCTCGACGCCTGTGTTTTTGAATTAGTGTGTGCAACGGTCAGGGCTTGGAATACCGTTAAAAATATGGTAACGTTACTTTGCCTCGTCTGAGGTACCGATACTTAAAAAGTAACGCTACTCAAATTAACGTTATTTTAGTACCGATATACCAAATAAAAAAATTTCGTTTTAACTATATTAATAACGTTAAGTTTAACGTTACGTATATGGATTTACCGGTAAATGTATCAATTTGTTTTATCGTTACTTACCTATATTGGTAACGAAATTTAGTATGGGAGATTTTTTACGTCTTTGTCGATTTTTATAAAACTTGGTATGGAGGTAGCTGACACTCCGGAGAGACATTTTTTAAATTTAGCCCCAATGGCGGTCATTGGGGGAGTGAAAATTAGTATGGGATAACTTTTACGTGCTTATAGATTTTTATAAAACGTGGTATGCTGACACTCCGGGGAGACACTTTTTTTTTTCGAAATTCAACCTCATTGGGGGGAGGGGGGGGGAGGGAGGAGTGTCAATTAGTATGGGATTTATAGATTTTTATAAAACGTGGTATGAAGGTAGCTGACACTCCGAAGAGACACCAGCGCAATTTTTTTTTCGAAATTCAACCTCGTTGGTAGGGGGGAGGGGTGAAAATTAGTATGGGAGAACTTTTACGTGTTTATAGATTTACATAAAGCTTGGTATGGAGGTAGCTGGCATACTGGAAAGACACCAGCGCTAATTTTTTTTCAAAATTCGACCCCTATGGAAGTTATTAGGGGGGGGGGACGTACTATGGGAGAATGTTGACGGAACTTTCACTAATAAATAACAAATTTTACAAGGCATGTAGGCTATTTTAATACGTCATTGCTACTAAAACCCATTAATACGCGGTATAAAGTCGCGGGCGGCCACTAGTGAATAATAATATAGTCCAGTCAAAATAGACATTACAGTTTGCATTGATTCCCAACAAGCTGGATTTTTGTACAGGCCTTGAATAAGTCATAACAAATGATATGTCAAAAGTCCCCATCGTTCCGACGTGTGCAAAAAAAATTTTCAAGTTCAAATGTCAAAAATATCAGTTTTATGCACTTTTGAGCGAAACAGTAAGTTTTATCATAAAAGTATGTATGACATAATTACTCATCACCTAATTATCTATAAAAATTGTCGTTACACTTTGTTCCTAAGATTCACCATTTCAGAGATAAAGCGATGCACAAAGTTGAAAAAGTTGTATTTTCAAATGCTTCCTGGCCCCCGTGCGATTGTGCTAGACAGATAACATTTTCACGAATGATGTATTTCAGTTGGTTCTATAATATTCCAACAGCTAATGAACCCTGGGAGTAACGGTCTCCCTGCAAGGTTAGAAATTTGTATACTTACGTACTTACGGTTTTTGGTATGCTATACCAGAGCCGCTCTAAGTTGACTGATTTATCACAAGTCAGACTGACTGCACTAGTGAGGGACAACGATAAAATTGCCGAAGTATATAAGTAACAGTTATTTCCACTTTGGCGAAATGAGACTACAAAAGACATTTAAAGTTGGGTGGGCAAGTCCATTTCAAAATTGCGAAAATCATTTAAAATTTCTTAGTCATCTTATTAATAACAGAATTAGTCACATCTTTCATTATGAAAACATATCAATAAACGCAACTTTTGATGAACCTACCGAACAAACTTCTTAGGCGCTGCATACAACAAACTAGCGTGTGACGTCACACGCCAGTCGACGTTTGTATGGAGCGTTTTTGTGCTCGCCCAAATAATGAGCAATTAAAATTGTAATATCTCGTAGAGTTATCCAGATATTAAAGTGATACTTTCAACAGTGTCTGTGTTCGAGTGGTCCATCCAACTATATCAAAATAAAAAAATAGTCAAATACCCTATTATAACAAATTTCTATGAAAAACATTTATTCACATCCAGAAGATTTTTATTGAAGTTTTTTATTCAAAAATATATTTATTTTTAAAACACAATACTTATTAAATCCTTCATCCTATTTCTAAAAAATACCTGGTGAGTATTACCTATTACGTCACTATGAAAACGTGTCAAACGGCGTAACCTTGTAAAAGCGTAATACAGAGAGGAAATTTTACGTTTTCTTTTTATAATTCAATTATTTTAGGTAATAAAAGACAAATAATTAGATAATTAGGTGCATTTGACATTTTGAAATAACGTCTTATTTTTAAAAGTTGTTCTTTATGATTCGCTAAATATGTTCCTCTTTGTTATATATGTATACCTAATATTAAGCTAGTCGTAAGTACGCATGCGCGGGCTGCGTCCCGCGCGCCATCTTGTCGGGCCCCGCACTTCGCGGCGCCGAATAAACCAGTGCGCAACGAACCAGCGTTTGACTCACCCGCTCCCCACATCGCCGGCTCCTTACGTATATACTTACATACTTAACAGTGGCGACGTTTTTAAACATTTACCTACCCAGTTACGCGTGTTGTATTTATTAGTGATCAATAGAAATGTTTAATTCACAAATCGGAAACTTTTTAACATTCGACCACACAGCCCAATGTTGGGCCACGTACAATGGACGCTTAAAACAATTTTACATCGCAAACGGGATAAACGACGAGTCGGACAAGGGCGGGAATCGGCGGAAGGCAATTTTGCTGAGTGCACTCGAGGAGCAGACGTACGGCCTCGTACTAAATTTGGCCCAGCCGAAACCGATCGAGGAGGTGCCGTATGATGACGTGGTAAAGCTATTGGACGACCATTTCACCCCAAAAGGATTGGGTTTGGTGAGCGCCATAAGTTTTATGCGGCCACACAACAAGATGGCGAGTCGCATTCCCAATGGGCGGCGAGACTGCGCGGCCTCACCGCGCATTGCGGTTTCGCCAACATGGAGGAGTCTCTTCGTGACAAATTCATTATGGGAATGCGGCCGGGAGCTGAAAAGGAGCATTTATATGCGCAAGATTTGGAAGGGCTGACACTTGCAAAGGCGTTGGAGAAAGCGGAAAACTGTCGGTGCGCGCGGGCGGCCGCCGCGGCCAGCGCCAACGCGCATGCGCCTGCCGCGGCGCGCCCCGACGCGCCCGCGGACACGCAGCTCTTCAACATCGCGAAACGTGGCAAAGTGAAGTGCAGTGTGTGTGGATTTACCAACCATAAGTCGTCGGAATGTAGATATGCTACTTATGTGTGTAGAAAATGTAATGTAAAGGGTCATCTGCGTCGCATGTGCTCCAAAGTTAATTATGTGGAGGTCGACGGCGGTGACAAGTCTGACGATTACGGTAAGGTGTTTCAAATACGTTCTTTAAGGGGAGAGCCCATGGTAGAAACGGTTTATATAGAAAAAGTGCCCTTAAAGTTTGAAATCGATAGCGGGTCTGCCGTGTCAGTCATATCGGAGGATTTTTATAACACTCATTTCAAACATGTGCCATTATCAGCTCCCCACAAGCGGCTCATGTCGTACACCGGCGCGCGCATCGCGTGCGCGGGCGCGCTGCGGCGCGCGGTCTCGTACGGGGCCGCACGCGCGCGCTCGACCTGTACGTCGTCCGGGACGGAGGCCCACCGCTCTTGGGTCGGGACTTCTTATCTATTTTTCAATTAGAGTTAACGCGAGTGAATTATTGCGCCGATACAGACATTATCGTAAAGCTACAAAATAAGTATTCAGAGCTGTGGTCGGACAGGTTAGGTACATTTAACAAGCATAAAGTAAAACTAATTTTGAAAGATAATGCAAAACCATTTTTTTTCAAACCCCGTCCAGTCGCCTTCGCGCTTCGCGATAAAGTAGGCAAGGAAATAGATAGGTTGGTGTCGCTGGGGGTCCTCGTGCCGGTGGAGCACGCGGACTACGCCTCGCCCATAGTGCCGGTGCTGAAGCGCAACGGGTCAGTGAGGTTGTGTGCAGATTACTCCGTGAGTCTCAACAAACAACTGCTTGTCGACCAATACCCACTCCCCACGGCTAACGAGCTCTTTTCGAAGATCCATGGCGGTGAACAATTCAGTAAGTTAGACTTGTCCATGGCCTACAATCAATTCGTTCTGGACGAGGAGTCGCAGAAGCTGACGTGCATCAACACGCACCGCGGCCTGTACAAGTACACGCGCCTCGTGTTCGGGCTGGCCAGCGCGCCGGCCGTGTTCCAGCGCGCCATCGAAGGCGTGCTGGCGGGCATGGACGGCGTGCTGTGCCTGCTGGACGACATCTTGGTTACGGGCCGGACGCGCCGGGAGCACCTGCAGCGCCTGGACGCCGTCATGCAGCGTCTGCAGGCCGCGGGACTTACCTTACAGAAAGAAAAATGTGAGTTTCTACAGGACGAAATTAGTTACCTTGGCTATGTCATCACGAAAGAGGGTCTAAAGAAGTCACCGGAAAAGGTTAAAGCTATGATAGAAGCCCCCGTTCCATCTAACGTAAATGAGCTGCAATCATTTTTAGGTCTAATTAATTATTATCGTAATTTTGTTAAAAACGCATCTATGATTCTCAGCCCGTTATACGATCTGTTACAAAAGGGGTCAAAATGGGAATGGTCGGAACAGCACGATAAAGCATTTAAGGGAATTAAAAAGATGTTAACATCTGACGCCGTGTTAACACATTTTAATCCGAAAGCGAAAATAATCTTAACCGTAGACGCGTCGCCTTCGGGGTTAGGCGCGATTCTCTCGCAGGTAGATTCGGACGGAGTCGAAAGACCGCTATCGTATGCGTCGCGTACATTGAACGTCGCGGAAAAAAGGTATGCTCAAATCCAGAAAGAAGCTACCGCGATTATTTATGGGGTGAGGCGGTTCCATCAATATTTGTATGGCAGATCGGAGCCATTCGTTTTACGAACGGATCACAAACCTTTGATTTCGATTTTCGGGCCACACAAAGGTATACCAGAGGTATCGGCCAACAGGTTACAGAGATACGCCTTATTTTTAAGCGGTTACAATTATACGATCGAATATATTCGTAGCGTCCATAATAGTGCTGACTATTTCTCGCGAGCGAGTTTACCCGAGCCGCGCGCGGACGCGTTGCCTAGCAACCGCGGCCGCGGCTGCGCGTGTGCCGAGCCCTGCGCCGAGAGCGAGCCGCCGTGCGACCGCGCAAGCTACGTCTGCTTTGTCGTCGACGGCAGCATGCCGGTCACTCTAGCCGAATTGAAGGATGCGACCAACAAAGATGCGATCCTTAAGGCAGTCTCTGATTTTATATCGAACGGTTGGCCAGCTAAGATAAGCGATATGAGATTAAGGCCTTACTTTTTATGTAAAGCTCAATTATCTTTAGAAAACGGATGCATAATGAGAGGGCATAAAATAGTCATACCGGAGAGCTTACACGGAATCATCTTAAAACAGCTGCACTCTTCGCATTTAGGTATTGTAAAAACCAAAGCCGAAGCACGATCCAGGTTTTGGTTTCCAAAAATTGATGACGCGCTTGAAAGCATGATAAGCTCGTGTGACGTGTGCGCTCAGCTACGGCCGTCGCCGCCGCGCGGCGCCCGCCTCCTGGCGCCGCCCGCCCGCGCCCTTCAGCCGAGTTCACTTCGATCTTCTTGGCCCAATCCAAGGTTCGATGTATTTAGTCGTGGTAGACGCGTATAGCAAATGGGTCGAAGTGTACGACATGAAGCAGACCACCACCTCGAGCGCAGTAATTGAGAGACTATGCGATTTTATATCCAGGTTCGGAGTCCCTGAAACGTTGGTTAGTGATAATGGCACATCTTTTTGCTCACAAGAATTTCAACTATTTTGTAAATCAAACGGTGTTACACACATCACCTCCCCGGTGTATCACCCGGCCAGCAATGGCCAAGCGGAGAGCTTCGTGAAAATTGCAAAAAAGGGCATAAAATCATGTCTTTTCACAAATAACTCTATACGCACGAGGAAACTTAGATTGCTAAAATACTTAATGGATTACCGTAATTCAGTTCATTCTGCCACGGGTCTCTCGCCTGCTGAAATAGTATTTGGTCGCAAGATGAGGTCGCGATTGGATATAATTAATCCAAAGGCATCGCCACCCTTGTCACCGCCATCGACGTCTAACGATTTTAAATGTAAGAAACAGAGTATTAACATTAACAAGAACAGTAAAATAATCAAACATTTTAAAATAAATGACCAAGTTTTTTTCAAAAAATATGTCAACAAAGACGATTACAATTGGATAAAAGGGACAGTTGTTAAAAGATTAGGTAGAGTAGTTTATTTGCTGGAAGATAATGTAACCAGGGTTCAGATTAAAAGGCATAAAAATCAAATAATGTTAAATAAAGGGAAATTTGATAATGGAACCAACATACCTGACTCAAGCCCGCCGGCATACCTACCGTCGTCTCCACCGCCGTCGCCGCCGGCGTCCCCGCTACCGACGCCGCACCTATCACCATCGCGGCCAAGCACGCCAACGATACCGACAACAGCAGCCGCTCATACGCCGTCACAGTCGTCGCAACAACGACGAGAAGAGGAGACGACGAGTAGTGCGGCAGGACAACAAATACCAACATTGTCGGATGAAAGGGACGGGGTTGGGTCTCATGTGGTGCAAATTGATTTACCCAAAAGGCAGAGACGTAAACGTCAACACTGCAATTTATGTAATGAATAAAAGGGGGAGGATTGTTATATATGTATACCTAATATTAAGCTAGTCGTAAGTACGCATGCGCGGGCTGCGTCCCGCGCGCCATCTTGTCGGGCCCCGCACTTCGCGGCGCCGAATAAACCAGTGCGCAACGAACCAGCGTTTGACTCACCCGCTCCCCACATCGCCGGCTCCTTACGTATATACTTACATACTTACACTCTTAACAAGGATAAATGCAAAATATAAAATAAAAAGTGTCAAATCGGCCAACTTAGAGCGGCTCTGGTATAAGAGCAATAGGCATGACCTGGCAGGCGTCAGCCCTGCACGTCATCAGCGCCTTTATTTTTAGAACTGTCAGAAAATTTAATTTCAAAACTTATTTCTGTAAAGTTTAAAATATAATAGGATACAGTTTATATTGTACATCTTAAATTTTTTTTACAGGCGATTACAATAAGCAGAAGTATATGACAGGTCAATAATTAGAAAACGCACAGTTCATGAGGAAAAATAAACGTTATCCTGTATACTTAAATTTCTAACCTTACAGCGAGACCGTTACTCCCAGGGTTCACTAGCTCTCCAGCTATAACATCTAATCTAAATATATAAAAGGAGAAACTGACTAGTCAGGGGATACCAGTCACAACTATCTATCCGGTGGTTGGTGAACGGCATACGGTTAAGCGACCCCGGCTCCTCGAGCTACTATCGACTCAGTCCAAATCATCCGAGGCGATAGTATCCTTCCTCCCCTTTTCCTTCCCCCATTATATATTCTTGCTACTTGTGGGAACGCAATGACCTTGTTAAAACAATGCACAAGACAGAATGGCGGCGACGTGGTCCACAACCCGTCATGTCACGTTTCCCGCAGAGGTGAAAAGTGGATCGCTGGAAGTGATCTCTGCCTACCCCTCTAGGAAAAAGGCGTGATTTTATGTATGTATGTAGAAACTGACTGACTGACTGACTCACTGACTGACATATCGACGCACAGCCTTAACGGCTAAACGTAGGCACTTGAAATTTAGATGGGACGTAGCTTAGGTACCGTAGAGGTGCACTAAGAAAGGAATTCCCGAAATACTCACGGGAACGGGAATAATCGGGAAAATCCTTTTGTATATAAAATTTAAACCGCTTGAGCAAGACGCTTGAAGTTTGGCTTGCAGGTACATTAGTAAACATTAAGCTTGTAACAGGATATTGTAAAATTCCCACGGGAACAGAAGAAAGTGATAAAAAACTTTTATATGAATAAATCTAAGCCGCGTAAGATAGATGATTGAAATTTGGCATACTGATACCCTAATAAACGTAAAGATTACTTGCAACGCGATATTGCGAACTTCCCATGGGAACAGGAGTGACTGGGAATTTATTTTTGTAAGTAATGAATTTTGAAAATGACGTAGCTTAGGTACCGTAAATGTGCACTATGAACGGAATTCCCGAAATTCTCACGGGAACGGGTATAATCGGGAAAATCCTTTTGTATGAAAAATCTAAGCAGCTTGAGTAAGACGCTAGAAATTTAGCATGCAGGAACATTAGTAAACTTCCAGCTTAGTTGTAACAGGATATTTTAAAATTACCAAGGGAACAAGAGTAAGCGGAAAATAAACTTTTGTATGAAAAAATCTAAATTGCGTAAGATAGGTGATTGAAATTTGGCATGCTGGTATCTTGATAAACGTAAAGCTTACTTGCAACGCGATATTGCAATATTCCCACGGGAACAGGAGACATTGGGAAAAAAACTTTTATATCCAGAAATTTTGAAGGGAAGTAGCTTGGGTAATATAGAGGTGCACTAAGAAAGGAATTCCCGAAATTCTCACGGGAACGAGAATAATCGGAAAAATCTTTTTGTATTATAAATCTAAACCGGCATTTGGCATGCAGGTACATTAGTAAACTTTAAGCTTATTTGTAACAGGATATTGCAAAATTCCCACGGAAACAGGAGTGATCGGGAAACTTTTTATAGGAAAAGCCGCGTAAGATAGAATTATTGAAATTTGGCATGCTGGTACCTTAATAAATGTAAAGCTTACTCACAACACGATATTACTAAATTCCCACGGGAACGGGAGTAAGCGGGAAAAAAGTTTGTATGAAAAAAGCTAAACTAGGTACGTAAAATAGATAATTGAAATAAGTCATGCGGGTACCCTAATAAACTTAAAGCTTAATGGGAACGGGAACTTTTAGGAAAAAACTTTTATATGTAAAATCCTGTAGCTCACGCGAATGAAGTCGCGGGCACAGCTAGTACTAAATACAACATAAAACTATCACTTAAGGTGGGCTCTTTTTCTTTTCTCTATGAAAGCTTTTTTTTATTTGCTAAATAAACCTATTCCAGATGACACCTTTTATAATATGAAGAACACGTTGTTCATAAATGGGAGCCTAGTTAAATAATTGTTTTATGTTGTTTTCTGTATTTAGAAGATTTAGGATTTTTGAGTTTCAATTCATTAAATCTGGTTAATATGGGTCTTCACGTTCATAATAGAGTTAGATGGACCGGTAATATTTTTAAAAATGATTTTTTTTTCAGTTATGCTTCAAACACAAATTCTAATAATTGGTTATTTCGTCCTTTTAGACCCATAATATGCAGTTTAAATGTAATAAAACGCCAAAGCTAAAACGATTACTTAAAGGGGCTCCCATAAGAAGAACGTGTTCTTCATGTAGAAAAGGTGTCACCTGGAGTAGGTTACTGGGGTAACCACGATAAAAACCGTAATATTTTTCCTAATGACGCCGCATTAAAATGAAAAAAGTGTGCAATAAAATTATTTTCGGTTGTCAAACGTAAAATGCGTGATTCAGAACACAATGAAGTGTCACAGGGATCATCTTAGCTGAAAAAGAGTATAGTGCGTGCCTATGCGCAAGCAAAGTGGCATGCGTTGCCGCTCTGCTATCGAACGCCGCCCGCCGCCCGATCAAACGATAGGTAAATAAACGCGCGGAGCGGCAACGCCGCGCCGGAGATGAGAAAGTAACGTTATAAATAATGTTACCTTTTAACGTTAAAATATGGTTAAGTTACTTAGGAGATAACGTTATAATTTCGTTCTGATACATATTACCGTTATACATTAACGGTAAAATTATTGTTTTGCTACCGACTTATCGTTAATTTTTTTATCGGTATAAAAAGTATCTTAAAGAAGTAGCGTTATTTAACGATATATATAATGTGAAAATGGTAACGTTACCAAGCCCTGGCAACGGTTCATTTGTATGATAGATTTTTATTTCTGTGTTGTGTAGTATATATACCGCCGGGTAGTACGGAAAACGACTATATGCTTATGTTTAGAATAATAGAAAATTTATGTGATAGATATAAGGAGGTATTAGTAATAGGAGATTTTAATTTGTATTCTTGTCCTGTAAATATTAGTAATTATTTCGAATGTTTCATGTCGTATTGCGAATTTTCTCAAAGTAACACCGTGCCGAATCATCTAGGTCGCCAATTAGATCTGGTTCTGAGCGCGGGTGTGGGCAGCGTGTCGGTGGCGGCGGCGGGCGAGGCGCTCGTGCCCGCGGACGCGTACCACCCGCCGCTGGCGCTCGGCGTGCGGCCCGCGCGCGCCCCCGCCCCCGCCCCGCACCCCGCACACCGCGCGCCCCGCGCACCGCATACTAGGCCGCAGTGGAACTTTTATAAGGCCGACTATCCCTCGTTGTACTCGGCGCTGTGCTCGGCGGACTGGAGTGAGATGTATGAGACGAATGATTTGGACGAGATGTTGGACTTCTTTTATGATAGACTGTACTGTATTTTAGATGAGTGTGTGCCTCGTAAAAAAATAAACCATAATAATTCCAAGTACGTATACCCGGAATGGTACACGAGAGATATTATTATTGACATAAAAAATAAGGCTAGATATCACAAACGCTATAAAAAGACAAAGAGGGAGGAGGATTACAAAGCTTTCTGCGAGTGTAGATCGCGGATAAAGAAATCGATAGGAATAGCACACAGGGAGCACAGGAAAAAAATTCAACTGCGATTCTCAAAAGATCCTAAATCTTTCTGGCAGTATGTAGATTCAAAGAGAAGTCGAGTGAACAGACAGACTATCATAAAGGACGGCCAGCAACTCGGGGAGAGTGAGTGTGCGAAGGCGTTCGCGGAGTACTTCCAGTCGGTGTACGCGGCAGAGGCGCCGCAGCTGGACGCGCGCGCGGCGGCGGCGGCGGCGCGGCCGGGCGCCGAGCGCGTGCACCTGCGGCGCCTCCACCTGCGGGACGTCCGCGCCGCGCTCGCCAAGCTGAAACCCAAGCGCTCGTCCGGCCCGGATGGTATACCCGCGTTTCTTTTCAGAGACTGCGGCCTGGTACTAGCGGAACCGCTACTTCACATTTTTAACGCCAGTTTAGAGCGAGCTACGTTCCCGGCGCGGTGGAAGTTAACGCGGGTGGTCCCGGTCCCCAAGGGGAGGTCAGGTCCGGACGTGAGCGGGTACCGGCCGGTGGCGGTGCTGTCGACGCCGGCCAAGGTGCTGGAAGGCGCGGTGCAGAGCAGCCTGCAGGCGCAGGTGGCGGCGCGGCTGGCGGACGCGCAGCACGGGTTCCGGCCGGCGCGCAGCACCACCACCAACCTGCTCAGCTTCATGGCGCGGGTGGTGCCGGCGGTCGATGCCGGAGTACAGGTCGACGCAGCCTACTTTGATTTTAAGAAAGCGTTCGATACTGTGGATAACGACATCTTGCTGAGAAAGCTCGCGGACGTCGGCTGCACATCACACCTGCTGCAGTTCTTCGCCAGCTATATGGAGGGTCGCCGGCAGTACGTCGAGTTCGACGGATACGAATCCGAACCGTACTTCACCAGGTCGGGCGTGAGCCAGGGCAGTAACTTGGGGCCACTCGAGTTCATCATAATGATAAACGATTTGCCGGAAGTCGTCAGACATGGGATGTGTTTATTGTTTGCAGATGACCTTAAGTTGCTGCTCGAGGTTAAGGATGGTTCGGATTGCGAGCGTCTACAGGAAGACATCGACCGGGTGGTGAGGTGGAGCCGGGAAAATAAGCTGCACTTCAATGCGTCGAAATGCTCGGTGATGACGTTCACACGCGCGCGGACCCCTGTGACCTATGAGTACAAGGTAGAGACGACTCCAATGCAACGCGTATCACAGGTCCGGGATTTAGGGGTGTATGTGACACCAGACCTAAATTTTCGTGACCACATAATGAAGATATGCAAAAGAGCGTTTAGAAACCTGGGCTTCGTACTTAGGCAAACACAGGGGTTCACCAACATCACAACGCTTCGGGTATTATATGATGCACTAGTCCGAAGTCATCTAGAGCACAGCGCAGTCATATGGGCTCCCCATGAAGAGAAGTACAGTGTCATGTTAGAACGGGTCCAGAACAAGTTCACTAGGCATCTGTACTTCAAACTATATGGGGTATACCCATTATACCCTTTGATGTACCCTACTTTATTCGTTCTGGGTATGGTAGGGTACAATCAGCTGAGAGTGCGGCGCGAGTACGCGCTGGCACTGCACGTGGTCCGTGTGCTGCGCGGGCTGGCGCACCACCCCGAGCTGCTGCAGCGGCTGCCGCTGAGCGTGCCAGACCGGTATGTGTGGCGGCGGCGGCGCCCGGGCCTGCTGGCTGCGCCCGCACACAGAACCAACTTACTGGCTAAAACGCCCATTGTTCGCACAATGGGCTTAATTAACGTAGTACACGAGAAAGTTGACATTTTTGCGTGTTCTTTGAGGGAATTCGCAACATGTACATTATATTTTATTAGCTATAAGTAAATAGAATAAGTAATATAATTATGTAATTTTAGTTTATTAATAATTGTACAAGTATAAATAATATAAATAGTGTAGTCTGTTCTATCGTATTAGGTTAAGTTAGCCTGTAAGGATAGTTAAGATTTTGTTGATAAATAAATAAATAAATAAATAAATAAATAATTTTATTCTCTAAATTATGTGCGCTGAACCCCCTGATGCACACAATTTTGTACAGAAAGTGGCTGCTGCGACACAAGCCAATGCTTAGTGTGGCGGCCGTATGATATGATATCTTTGTGTACTAGTTTTAAGGTGGAACTGTCTGGGATATTTACCATGTTGTTTTGTTTTAATGAGCTCCCGATATTTCGGCATTGTTGCAAGCGCCATGATCATAGGTGAACTATAATAGGACTGCGAGAATGACGAATGAAGAATGAAGTCTACAGTTTACCAGTGATCATGGCGCTTGCAACAGTGCCGAAATATCGGGAGCTCATTAAAACAAAACAACATGGTAAATATCCCGGACAGTTACAGTAGTCTAGTTTTAAGGTTTTTTTTTTTAAATAAACATATTATTAAAGTAAAACCTATTGGTCAGGTTGTCAGTGCTGATGTACAAGGACGAGGACAGCTCGTTCCTGTCGGCGTTCGTGGAGGCGGTGGGCTGCGCGTTGCTGTGCGCGCTGGCGGTGGCGGCGGCGGCGCTCGTGACGCTCGGGTTCATGACGTGGTGCCAGAACATCGTTGAGCGGTTCCCTAGGTACGATAATTGAACTAATGCGATATTATACAATTTTAAACTGCCATGGTTAACTGAACTCATTAAAACAAAACAACACGGTAAATATTGGTGACAGTTTCAGTTTTCTAATGTGATTTTCTATCTATCGTCCACCTACCTATGACATTAATTATCTGATGTCATAGGTAGGTGGAGGATAGATTTTTAACGACTTCGAAAAGGGGGAGATTATAGAGTTTGAATACTATTTCTAGAAATCAAACTCCAGGAAGCTTAGACAAAGTAACAATATCAATATGATAACAAAGTTCGATAAGAATAAAATGTATGGGACTTTATGAACTTTTCGAGCTTCATTATCGTTTTATATAGGTTTAAAGACATTTATTCTCATAAAGACATAATAACATCACTTACATGAGAACATAAATACATAATAACAATAGCTTGTTTTCACTGTCGCACAATTTAAGAAACATACATAAATCATAAATAAGAACTTAAAAAACATAAACAAATAAATAAAATGAAATAAAAGTTACACACTAAGACATAGCTTGGTTTAACGTAATAGCATGATCCACTTATACATAAAAGCACACGTTTAAATGGGTGTTATATTGTTACTTTATCTACGGCACCTGGTCAAACTAATGTACTTATGCTGTTCTATGTTATCAATTCAATTTTTTGATTCTTCTTAAGAAACATTCAGTAGACAGCTCTCTTATTTGAATTTTATTTTTAATTTTAACAGTTGTGAAGATGCCTCGGGTCAAGATATAGACAAGGAAGACAACATTTCCACAAATGGGTTCTACATTGAAATTGGCACAGTTCAAGTGAGTAGTGGTTTGAGAGAACTCTAACATGAGTGTCTGCATTTATGTTTTTTTTATGACTTTATACTGATATTTAAACATCTTTTTGACTGGTTCAGTGGAACAGTGGTTAGTGACCCAGGTTCACTACCTACGGTTCCAAGAGTCGTGAGTTCGATTCTCACCCGGGACAAATATTTGTGTGACGAACATCGGTGTTTGTTCCGTGTCTGGGTGTGTTATTAAATATATTTAAGTTTATTTGTGTTTCCACTGTTGATTCTGATATCTGTAACACAAGTGCTTAAACTACTTACCACGGAATCAGATCAATGTATGTGAAGTTGTGTAATATTTATTTATTATTTCCATTGATTCTTTGCTTCTATTGGTCGCTGTGATGTTAAATAGCTTAAACATTCCTCAATATATATTCTACTATCCCACAGAAGAATTTTTCAATTCGAACCAGTAGTTCCTGAGATTACCATGTTGAAGCAAACAAACTCTTCTGCTTTATAATATTTCTATAAATTAACTATGTATTCTGTTAGAAACATAAAGTATGTTCTCTGTTTATTATTTCTATGGTGATATAGTAACTATGTATGTATACTGTTTGTAGTTCGGCGCGTGGGGCGCGTTCGCCACGTGGGTGGGGCTGGCGGTGTTCTCGACGCTGAAGGTGTGCCGCTACCACCAGCTGCAGAACATACAGGTAGCTTTTTGTCTTATGTATCAAAATACCGGGTTTGACAATGTTAACATATTATGTTTTTATTTTTATTTTTTCAAACTGACATACAATGATGGCTTGTGGTAGCCTCGTCATTATCACTGGACTTGCGAAGCATGGCTCTCACCCGTAAACTTGCACCAAACGATATAATAGAATTTTATGTTGTTGTATGAGTTTAAATCGAATAGAAAATAAAATTCTTTTTAACTTGCATAGGACTTCATGCTATTTGATGGATACCTTGTAATAAGTATATTACATAACGATGGTCTGTTGGCTCTGATCCAGGTGACGATGTACCGCGTGCGGCAGCGGCTCATGGACGAGAGCGAGGCGGCGCCAGAGGCCGACGGGCGCTCCACGCCGCCGCAGCTGCAGGCCGAGTGACCGCCCGGCGCCGTGTGAGTGACTAGACTGATACCCTTCATCCCAACCCTTCATTGTGACCCTTTATGATACGATAAGTTATTAATAAGACGGAAAATGTTAAAAGTAAATTCATATAATTCATCATCATCATCATATACGTCCTAAACTAGGGCGATAAGGCCTCAGTCAACGACCCTGGCCAAGTGTGGATTGGTAGATTACACAACCATAGAATTTCTTCGTAGGTGCAGGTTTCCTCACGGTGTTTTCCTTCACTATGTATGTGATATATATGTTTATAAGTGACTAGCTTTCCGCCTGCGACTTCGTCCGCGTAGAGACGTTTTACGGGTAAACATTACTTATTTATAGCGCAGTCGGTTAAAAAGTAGCCTATAACCTTTCCTAGGCTCTGGACTATATCTGTACCAAATTTCATCTTAATCGGTCCAGTACTCTATGCGTGAAAGTGTAACAGACAGACAGACAGAGTTACTTTCGGATTTATAATATTAGTAAGGATTAAAATGCAGGTGGTTATAGATCTCTCCGCCTATATTAAAGGATTATGATGTTTCATTAAGAAACACCATAGGGAGGCCTATTTCTAGCAGTGGACGGAAGTGGGATGATTATGATAATGATTAAGGAACACTACACTATAAAACTTTCGAGCAAATTATTTGAATGAAAATTTCTATAATGTTTCGCTCAACTATGTCTATAAATTAGATGATGTTTTCACGATTTGACCCATCATGAAAACAGTAAAGCACACAACTGTGTGGATGTTATCCTTGTATGTTTGTTTTTCAATAGTATTTATTTATTGTTTTTGCAGGTCCGAATGAATAATTGAAGTAATTATCTAAAAATAGAAAAAAAGAAGATGGTGTTGGCTAAAATATGATATTCATTATAACTGAATCGTCATATTGAGAGAATGTGATATATTTTATTTAATGTACAAGCTAAAGTTTGTAGCAATTAGTATTCAGAAATAATTCATCATCATGATTAATAGATAGCATTTCAATCATAAATTCATTATATGTTAATGATATCATCCATATTTAATTGATTAACTGATTTGTAAATATTGTAATGAGCGTAGAACGCTAATATAATATTAATGATCATAATTTTCATTGTATAGATGTTATTAAGTATTGCATTGTATGTTTACTTGGTAAAAAATACATGGATATTTATAAACTTGTCTAGTATTAGGTAGTGAAATCTACCCAAAGCATCAAAATTATATTTGGCATAAAAACTAATAAAGAGTCCAGATGGGAAATTAGTAGCCATTGTACACTTATGATATATTTTTTTATATTAAAACTCACCTATGTCATTTTGAAATTATAAGTTTTTAAGTAAATTTATGACTTTCCATCACAAAACATGCATTTTCAAAATTGTAATATAGTTAATTTAGTTGTAAGGTGATTATGTAATTGATAGAATTTATGACTGGATATTACTTATTATGATAGAAATAGTGTCATGAATCATTCAGTCCGAGTATGTTTGACAAGCTTGGCTCATTAATTGTAATTTCACTGTAAATACATTCTATGCATTATGTGATAATCAAATAAAAATAACATATACAAATAAAATACGTTTTTTATTCATAATCGGGTTTTGTATTAAAAATCATACTAGGTTCTAGTAAAAAAAATTGGTAATTTTTTTACAATATTATTAAATCAGTCTGTTACATTTTCTAATTATAGAAACTCAAATTACAACTCATTTGAGTAACGATCCAATTACAAATAATAATTATAAACAGGAAATGAGCATAAACAATTGTTATTATCAAATTTGTACATGATTTTCTTAAAACCGAACTTTACAACCTTTTATTATATTGAGCTATACATTCCAATCTACTCTCAGCGCCTGATTTAGCCTAATAAGCTATTCAGTGCAATCTAATCTTGATTGCTGGGCATCGATTCTTTGCCTGTCGCATGTTTCCTAGCCATGTGTACCTTCAAATACCTCACCTGAGCAAATTTAGTCCCACATTTATCACAGGCGTGGCTGCCCGCAGCGTGCGTCCGCGCGTGCCTCAGCAGGTCGCACCGGACACTGAACCTGCGACCGCACGCTTCACAAACGTGAGCCTTCTCAGCATTATGCCTCTTCATGTGGCGCACGAGATGCGTCCGCCATCTAAACGATATGTGACACTGGGAACAGGACCAACTTTTGACTCCGTTATGCGTTTGCTCGTGGATGTAGAAGCTCGCTTTAGAACGGAACCGCTTGTCGCATTGCTTACATTGGTATGGATACTCTTGGGTGTGGATGGTTTTATGCTCAGAGAGGCACGCTTTTGTGCCGAATTTCTTTTTGCACACGTCGCATTCATGGTCTTTGCTCTGCCTGTGGAAGTGTTTCATGTGGTAGAAGTAGCTTGATGATGCTTTATAGACTTTTCCACATATCGGACAAGTCCTGATTTTCTTAGTCACCTTTTGGCTTGTTGTATCTTCTTTATCTGTGTCGCTTTTGGGGGTATCTTGAATTTTGTCTGGCGGTTCGTTCTCCGCATTAGAGCTAACTTCTATTTCATTGGGCTGGCTGTCCTGGGAGTCTTCTATAGCTTCGAAGACCGATTCCGGTAGAGGTCCGAACTCGTATTCCGCATCGCTTTGATCTGAGAACTCATCTGGTGGATTTCCTTCAGGTTTTCTGGTTGCTTCTCGCTCCGAACTCCTTAGTTTACCCAATTTCTTGACATTAGCTTCTTTGGGTTTAGTTTTTTCGGTTCGTCTTCTATCTTTGTCGTTACCGGTGTATTCGACGGCGTGTAAGGACATGTGTAGTACCAAGTCCTTCCTGTCGATGTAGGCATCGCACTCGCTGCAGTGGAAGAGCAGGTCGGCGTGTTCTGACACCAGGTGCTGGTCGAGAGGCTCGGCCCGCGCGGGGCAGTATGGGCAGCGCTGCGGGTAGCACGGCGGCTGCGGGCGCAAGGAGGATAGCTCTTCGAACCTGCAACAAAGGACGCTTTCAGCCGGTCTCTATGTATGCCCCCACTTGCGTAATCGTCACCTCATCATATACGTTACAGTCTGCGAAATAGTTCGCTTTAATTCTAGGTACGTTATGTGGTTATCTCTTCCATAAAGCGGCAGGTGGCAATAGTAGTAGTAGTGTTTACTATATTTTCTAATAAAGAGCTATAATCTAACTCTTGAATAAGTTGAATACGATCTTGAGGGGAGATGGGGGTGTATCTCATCGCTCTCAAGGGTTACATTTTGGATTCCTTTCATATTATTTAACTTCACTGTGATACTTCATTGTGTTAAATTTATTCCTTTTCATATTGTTGGAGGAACATTCTATGTCTTTCTGTGGTCAGTAAATCAATAAGTGTCACTTTTTTATGTATTCCTTATATAAACATTATAATACCTACCCCTCCGGTTAGCTGCCCGCTTGCGTCTTCCGGGTGCCTGCTGCATGCCTCTGGTATCAAGTGACTCCTGTTTCCTTTGTGACTTTCCCCCAAACGTGTCTTGTAGTTACTATCATCATCAGCCCATATACGTTCCCACTGGAGGGGCACGGGCCTACCCTAAACTAGGGCGATAAGACCTTAATCAACCACGCTGGCCAAGTGCGGGTTGGTCGACGACACAACCTTAGAACTAGGCGGCTACTATTCTCTCTTAATATCTCTCCCAGTTCCTCGTCAGTTCGTCTCGCCTCTATAATATCCTCCTGTGTTAAGTAGCTATATATATTTCTGGGTCTCCACAGCTTCGTTGTCAGTTACTCGTCTCGCCTCTACAATGTCTTCCAGTCTATTGTAGCTACCATCACCCAGTCTCAGAATCACCACAGCCCCGTTCCCGCCCCCGGTGTCGTGTAAGCTGCGCGCGCAGACGGAAGGCTCGCCCGCACCAGCACGCGCGTTCGCCCGTGGCTACTATATCTCTTAATATAACATCTTCCAGTTACTCTTCAGCTCATCCCGCCCTTCTATAATATCTTCCAGTCTATTGTAGCTACCATCACCCAGTCTCTGGGTCCCCACAGCCCCGTTCCCGCCCCCGGTGTCGTGTGAGCTGCGCGCGCAGTCGGAAGGCCCGCCCGCATCCACAAGCGTGCGCGCGCTCGCCCGTATGCACCGTAACGTGCGCGCGCAGCTCCCCGCGCCGCTTAAACGACCGCCCACACTCCATGCACTGGAACCTGCAGATATCATGCGTCTTCTGATGCATTCGGAGCGACGCTGCCGACTTGTAAGCTTTCCCGCACGCATCACACACGAAGGTCCTACTTTCCGAATGGGACTTAACATGATCCTCCAAGTGAGTCTTTCGGGAGAACGATTTGAAGCAACTTGGACACTGATGTGGACGGAAGTTTTGATGGACCGCTTTGACGTGTCTGGCGAGGTTCCCGGCGTCGCTGAAGGCTAACCCGCACAGGGCGCAGCTGTGCCGCCGGGAGCCCCCGTGGGAGCGCAGGTGCCGGCGCCAGGAGCCGACTGCCACGTGCTTATGGCAGATGCCGCAGACCGAGTACCGTTTGCCGTCGTCCCCGACTACGGTGCGCGGCGGTTCCGACTCTTTGCTACTCGGATCGGGTGGTTCGATCTCTATTTCGACTTTCACTGTTTTCGCGGGAGGCGTTTCGGGGAGTCTGTAAAGGGAGGGGAGGAGGTTACTTGGGGTTCCCGAGAAAGGTTTCAGATGTGAGTTCCATTAGGTTTGATAATCTGCAATGAGGCTTAACACGATAAACGGTACCTTCCTGTTTAGAGGTGAGAGCCATCCGCTCCCCCGCAAGTCCGGTGATGATGACGAGACTACTCCAAGTTATCATCGTAAGTCAGTTAGGAAAAAAGTACCTTCCTGTATGTGTGTAAGGCAATGGAAATGTCAGACAGGAGGTAAGGAGCTATGTAAGTACCTATTAGCTAATGAAATCATTTATCGTGCTAAGCTCCGTTGGAAATTATCAAATTCCTTTTTAGATATAAATAAATAAAAACATTCATTTGTATAACAATCATGTAATGCATTAATAGATAACATTTAACATCGTAACATTTCGGTCAGTTCTTACAACTACACTAGAGGCAATTTGGCTAGGGACAGTGAGATCGGTTCACCTCGACCCCGGATCTTTATTGGTCCACTTTTCAGAGTAGGTTGGGGTCATTATGCAGCTTTTTGAGTGACCCGTTTCACTACATGCAGCCATTTCTCCTGGCACTTTTGCGAGCCCACATTATTGGTTTAGCCCACATTAGCCCACATTATTCTATGCGTGATTGCGTAACAGACAGATTTACTTTCGCATTTATAATATTAGTAAGGAATACAAATGTCAATACTTTGGCCGACCGCTGGTAAAATAGCACCTAGTATTAATAGTCTAGGGGTAGTTGGCGTGCGTGTAGACTAGAGCATCATGTGGAGTATGGTCGTGGTGGAGGCGCCGGGCGTGATGTCGCAGCGCGCGTCGCTGTCTGAAGGCCGCGCCGCACACCGCACAAGTGAACGGCTTCGAGTCCGAGTGGGACAACACATGCCGGCCCAGCTCGTGCCGCTGCCGAAAGCCCTTCCCGCACTGCGCACACACATACGGCCTCTCCCCAGTATGCTTCAAACTGTGCCTAGTCAACGACGTTCTCAGCCTAAACTTCGCCCCGCACTCCGCACACTGGTGAGGAAACTGTTCACTGTGCGTCTTCAGATGAACATGAAGCGACCCGCTCTGCGTGAACCGCTTCCCGCAGTGCGCGCACACGAACGGCCGCTCGCCCGTATGTATCCGCAGATGCTGCTTCAAGTTCTGCGTGTTCGCGAAATCCTTCAAGCACAGGCCGCACGTGTGTCTCCTGGCGCGGTCGTGCGTCTCCGTCAGATGGCGCTGTAATCCGTTCGGCGCCCGGAACTGCTTCCCGCATATGTGGCACACGCACGGCCGCTCCCCCGTATGGATCCTCTTGTGGAACACGTACGTGTGAGACGAGCTGAGATTCTTCCCGCATATTCGACACGTGTAGAACGCTTTCCCGTTGATTTTGGTCTGCACTTGACTCAACTCGATCCTGGTCTCCTCGTCGAGTCTATCTTTCCGCATGTTGCATTGCGTTAAGTCGTCGTAGTTGTCCACGTTCAAGTCATCGGCGTCTCCCTCGTGTTCGCTCGCGATCTCCGAGTCGCTCGAGTCTATGAATTCCCGCCTCCGCTGAGCGTGTTCGGACACGAAATGATTTCTAAAACCAACTAGGGCGTCGTAGAAGTTCCTGTACAAGTCTGTCTTTTTGCTAACTAGTTGCGAGAGGGGCCTATCGTCGTCTTCGGCGTCTAGCTCGTCTTGCGAGGCCAAAGTGTCGTCGTCGGCCGGGTCCGACTGTCTACGGTCCCTGCAACAAACAATCCTCTTTACAACGTGTCCGGTTTGTGCGTGCTTAGGTGGTACGTCAGATGGGACTTCTTCCTAAACTTCTTCGGACAGAGGTGGCACAGGTATTTCCTTATGTCTAAATGCATTTCTATGTGCCAGTCTAGGGTGTTCTTGGCTCGGAAGGACTTCGAGCAGTATTGGCAGGAGTATGGAGTGTGTCCCGAGTGGATTCGCTCGTGCAGAGTCCTCGCCAGGCGCGTGGGAAATGCTTCTCCGCAAAAAGAACAGCAGTGCTTCAATACACCCTCGTGCGCTTGCTTCCTATGGGCCGTCAGGCTGCCCTGGCTACGGAACGACTTAGCACACTTGTCGCACGGGAATTCCTTCGGCTGTTCACTATGGCTCTTCATATGAGTGAACATGTTGTATTTGTTCGAGAACACTTTGTTACATTCTGGACAGACCGCTGGAATAAATTTCTGGTTTTTCAAACTCGGTTCCTTCGGCTTCTGGCTGACAGTTTCAGTTGAATATTTTCTATCTTTGTGTGTTGTCAATATGTGATTTTCGAGATCCTGTAAATTATCAGCCTCAAAGCCGCAAGTTCTGCAGTTGATGGTCGTTTGGTCCGATGTGTGGTTGACATGGTGCTTCTGCAGATGTTCTATGAAGAGTTTCTGGGTATTGAATGTTTCCTCACAGCTGCAGCACTCCACCACATGGTCCACGGAGATCGGCACATGTTTGTTGAGGTGAGACATTAGCCGTGATGTGGAGGAAAATACACTCTTGCAGAATGGGCAGTAGAAATTTGGCAGTGTGTCTCTGGTTTGCTCTAATGGTTCTGTTACTTCCATATCTGAATTATCTGATCCTAATGTTTCTTCAAGTGTGATATAGTTCTCTATGAATGTCTTTACTGCTGATGCACCACATATATCTGAATGGATCGTAGTTAGATGGCCTGCCAATGCTTCTATGCTGGTAGCAGCGGGATGGGATTCACATTTTTGGCAAACAAACTCCATGTCCATTTGGTCATCATTTATCAATATCGATGGGTAGTGTTGAGTGAATATGTTTTTTAACTGGCTAATAAAGGTTTCAGACCTGAAATTGAGGAGGCAAACGCTTCTTTGTAAACTTTTGCACAAATAACCAATACCTACTTGAAGAATGGTATCTGTTAATAACAAAGTTGAATCTATATTGTTAGTCAATTTTAGAAAATATTCTGATTAAAATACTCACTTTTGTTGGCCTGGACCTGGACCGGCTTCCTCACTGGTTGTTTCAGGGTCCTGAAATAAGGCATTTTTATGTTAAAATTAAATTAAAAGAAAGAAGAAGTTCAGATCAAATAAAATATCCTCCACAATTTTTGACAAATTCCTTCTTGAGGATTCTTTTCTTATGTAGAAGACATAAGTACTACATAACTCATTATGGTACTACATTACTCATTATATCACACCAACATTAAAATAATTGTATACAACAATTCGAAGTGTGTAAATTCACCAATTTCCTGACTGGGCTGAGTATTTTTTTAACAGAAATACCCTACAAATAAATCCTGTTGTGAGACTCGAGCCCAGGACCTCTCAGTCAATACAGTACTTGCAACAAACAGACCAACAACTGCATTATGTATTAGATGCAGTACCAACCTGTTTCGCGGCGTGTCGTGTCCGCAGCGCCGCGTCGGCCTGCGCGCAGCACGCCACCAGCTCGTGCCACGCCAGCAGCGTGCTCGCGCACTGGTAGCACACCACCAGCGGCAGAACATCCATAGGGGACACCTGCACAATGCACACTTTAGATATTAAAGTCTCTAACAATACATACATTATACATTCTTAAAAGTATTCAACATGTAATAATGAAAATAGATCTGATGTAGGTGTCAATCATACTTAATTATTAATCAATGCTGTGCTCCCTGCACAGCATTGATTAATAATAAAGTAAAATAATAAGGCATCCAACCAATACCTATTTCAGCCATAGTGGCCGATCTCAATTGAGATCAGCCAAGTGCGCAGGACATATTATTATTCACAAGTGCGCACGCAAACACAAGTGCACTCTCTATTCCCTTACTTTCATAATCATGTATTCCCAGTCGTCACCACCACTGAGGATAAATGGGAAAAATATTCCCCATCGTTACCAGTGGTGACATATGACACATACTTTAGCCAGTTGTAGCCACTGCTTTATCACCACTGGTGACAAAAGGGAATAATACATCCTACCTGTCACCAGTGGGGACGTACAGTACAGATATTGTCGCAAATGTCACCATGCATGAGAAACACAAAATAAAAGTCAAGTTGGACCAGATCAATACTAAGTATATTTATTATTGTAATTTTAAAATACAGCTCCATACCAATAAGGTAATATATGTACTTAATATCCCTACCTACCCTAATAATTATAATTATGATTATAATCAACAAATTTCAACTTAATGAAAAATCAACATAATGTCAAAATGAAAAATAATCTTATTTTGCAACAATTCATAGGTACTGATTGATTCATAGAAACTGCATTTTAAAATATACTAAATATACTTAGTATTGATCTGGTCTGACTTGACTTTTATTTTGTGTTTCTCATGCGTGGTGACAATAGGGGTGTAGACTATTTTTTGGAAATATTTTTTTTTTACAGATGTACCTTTATTATACCTAAAAAAAATAAATACAAAATAAATACAACATTATTTAATTAAAAAAACCATATTTTAAATTTCGTTTTACAACTTCCTGTTAAAAAGCTTAAATTCCAACATGGCGTCGCTATGACGGCACGATCCTATAAACAACAACATTCCTTCAAAGTAAACAGATGCAGTTGACCATATATTTTATGTGTTTAATAATAAAAACTGTACAGAGATGGATTCCAAGTTCTACAAGTATTGTGCAGTGCCTTTGTGTCACAATACTACAATCAAAACACCACAAAAACTGTTTGTGCACGTCCCAAAACAAAAAGCAATATGAAAACAATGGTTTCAACTTGCTAGGAGAGATAAACCACTAACAGTGCAAAATGTTTACATATCCCGACTCCATAATGAATTACACCGTGTTTTTGGGACAAATGTTCACTTAATTTCATGTTTTTCCAGGTTTTAAACTTAAAGTTCGCTTCGGTTTGTTTACATCAAAATGTCACTGTCACAGGGTTTTCGATATGGTTATGTCACACGCTGTTTGCGATCACGTGATATTACGGATTAAATATTTAATTTTCATTTATTAAAATATAAAAGATAATAAACTTAATAATAATAAAAATGTAATTTTCGATAATTCCATGATATAAACTCTCAGAAAAACTACAATTTGTATTATATTTCGTTTACTGTCTACACCCCTATTTGGTATTGGTACAACGGGCTGATATCCGCAACTCGACGTCAAAATCTAGTCTACACCCCTATTGCGACAATATCTGTGCTGTATGTCCCCACTGGCGATCGATGGGACATATTTTTCCCCTTTCTCACCAGTGGCTACAACAGGGAAAAGTATGTGTCATACGTCACCACTGGTAACAATTGGGAATATTTTTCCCATTTATCCTCAGTGGTGACAAAGCCAGTGATGACGACTGGGACATAATTTGGTGAGAAGACAATCCGTCTTGACCGATGAGAGATTAGGCACAGTACCACCAGCTTAATCTGCTTTCCAAGGCATGGGTGTGCAACCACCAACTTCCTAACCATGGGCTAAGTAATTTCTTTACTGAAAAACTCACACAAATGTTGCCTGACCCCGGACTTGAACTGGGGACTCACTACCAAAGACCAATTAGGAAGTTAAAAAAAACCATATTACAGATTAGGCAAAAGACTATATTAGAGTTTTAATATTGGTACCTGAATTGGTAAATGCTTGCATATTTTTTCAGCTAGATTATTTTGTAGGCCTTCACCCTCAAATATGGGGATGACGAAATCTGTGACTGTGGCGCATGTTCTGCACACTGTAGAAAAGTCTTCTACATCTGCAAATTAAATGGGAAAAATATAAACCAATAGAATAAGTAACATCCTGTTATTGTACTTACACCATTTATTATTATTATGAAACATAAACTTTTGAGAGTGTCTTAAACAAGGTAACAACGTTTTATCTTTTTTTTTTGTATTTTTTACACACACACTTTGATTAAAACCAAAAAAAAAGTATAAA
Source organism: Maruca vitrata (assembly GCA_039566165.1). NCBI lineage: Eukaryota > Metazoa > Arthropoda > Insecta > Lepidoptera > Crambidae > Maruca > Maruca vitrata. The sequence continues at coordinate 627,081 of CM076928.1, read as the reverse complement.
TAATTACATACCATGAAGGTTTTTCTGTGGAGCAGGACTTTCTTTCGTTTTTTGGGATGCAACAGACTGTAGTTTTTCAGATGGATTGATAATGAATATTTGTTCTGTTTCATTATTCATTTTTAGATCATAAAAATAACATTTCGTAATTGCAAAACAAATCGGACAATCACAATACCCAAAATATGTGTGAGAAAACTGATAAACTGACTGACGCGCTGATCGGTCGGTAAAATAAAATCAGTCAGTATAGAAATTGTGACAGATGTGACTTTTTAAATTTACATGTTTCTGGCTATTTGGCCATCCAGGCAACGATCTCTTTTTGTGTTCCAAAAAAAATTATAAAATTAGGCGCCAAAAAAAACAAACAAACAAAAGAATTATTTCGGAAAATTTTACTTTTTTAAGTTTGAAATTAACAGCTACAATTACATATGTAGTTAATTAATGTGAGTATGTACTTTGCCATTTTATAGGATTGAAAATTGATTGGTCAGTATTTGAATTATATTTTATTGGTTTTAGGGCTTCGCGTAGCGCTTACTGGCCGCGGCAACGCGTCCCACAGTGGCCACTACTGCAGGAGTGACCATCATCGTCTTGTTCTTGTATGCTTGAATTATTTGCTGAAAGTATTAACGTAAGTATGTATTTTTTTATAATAATACGTTCGTTGTATTAAAAGATTTTTCTGAGAGCTTATATGAAGGAATTTAGGTACAAGTAACTGTGTAATTTCTCAGTCTCAGAATATCGTATTTTCAAATTTAGGTAAATCTATCGTAATCGATAGTTTGTTCTATTCGTAGTCGATAGTTTGATCTAGGTATAGTCGGTGCGGTGGTACATTTAGCATCAAAAGTGGCTACTTTTTGATGGTCAAAGTAAAATCAACAATCGAAGGACGCCTACCTATGTAACTTGTTTCTGTACCTAGTAGGTACTTTTTGTTATTTAATCGACACTCTTCGGCTCGGGGAATCGTACCCTCGCCCTACTGAAAATCGCATTAAATTTAGTTTAGCAATTCTGTTAATTTACCACCATAACAGTAGCTTAAGCCACTATACAATTAAATAGAAGACTATAAAATCAAATAAATTAAGGCGTCTATCTCAATTGAGATTGCAGCCAAGTGTGCAGGACATATTATACCTAGTGCACAAGTATGCGCGCAAACACAAGTGGACTCTGTTAATTTACCACCATCACTGTCACTTACCAACACAAGCTTGATGAGGAAGACAGCAAATGTGAGGAAGGATATGGTCATGAGAGCGCTCTCGGCGGACGGTATCTCGACGTGCCCGCGGGCGGCGGCTGCGGCGCGGGACACGCGCGCGTGTTCAGGCGGGTCGTCCGGCCATGTCCTGTCGATACGATCCTCTGGAATATTGTAATAGCTTGTATGCTTGTATATGATTGCATGGAATAATTTGACATTAAGGGCACGTCTCCACTAGGCTCACAGTGAGTCGCTAAGTTTGGCTTCCTACACGCTGCGTATTAGTCTGCCCACGTGAATCCCGTGACCGATTTTTGTCGGAGAGAAATGGAATGCACTGATTTCAATGGAGCAACGCACACGTCCTATAAAATGCTATGAGTTGGTATATGTTTGCTTAATGGAGCCACGCCCTTATGTACCTACATTTTAGCACATATGGCAATCCATAAATAGGTTTTGTAATTAATCATTTGATTCACGAAAACTCCAACCAGCACGTTCCAGGGCTGTTTATCGCCATTTAACGACCACTGCATCGAATATTTTTATCAAATGAAATATATTTTTAATTGGTGCAAATATTAGGGAAAAATTAATTTAAAAAAATCTTACTTATGGCGCTTAAAATTGCGTGCTTCAAGTTCGTCAGGTATTTCGTTTTACTGTTGACGCTTCTTCTTGTGTTCCTCCTTATTGTATCGGCGACCACTTTCATCAATGTCATTAGACTCTCCAGTGTATTCGCTTTAGAATCATTAGACGGTTCCTTACTCGTCTCTTCTTCACTATTTGATTCCGATTCTTGTTCTCCGATTCTATTTCGGATTTGATTTACTTTATTTTGTGATGTTACTTTAGGCTCATCATGATCTTCGCTCACTGTAGCGAAATCTTCATCATCAGGTTTCTTGAGAACAGTAGCGCTACTTTTGGTCTGCTCTTCTATAGGAGGAATTTTAGCTCCTTTTATGTTTTGACCATTTATTCTGTTGGTTATTTGGTCGTTTCTTGTTGAATCATCTCGAATTTTCGATGTAGTTTTATCATTATTTGAATTTATTTCAGAATTTTTATTTCTCTCTTGGTTTTTTAATAAGTCAGCAGGATCGAATTCATCCTCTGTATTTTGAATAAAAGTATTGGGTTTGTGTCTAATACTAGTTTGCATTGTTACATTATTAATAGGCTTACTCGTTTGTTTTAGTATTCCCTTATTTTTAAGGTAAGGGTCTCTATGTATCGGTTTTTCAAAAACATCATCAGTAAATTCAGGCGTAACCCTGTTTTTACTTGGTTTTATTTCATCGGTATTATCGTTGTGTGTGCTTGCTACAATCTCACTGATATCAGTGACGTCACTCTTTAGTCCATGGTTTCCAAAATTCACGGAATTTCTCAGTGGCTTTATAATATTTGGGGCTTTTACAGGATTAGAATCAAGTTGAACCCGTTGTACATTTCCGTGTTTAGATACCTTATTGACATTAGCTTTATTCCATGAGTTTGTTGCACTAATAGATTGGTTCAAATAAATTCTCTTTTCAAATTCCACTTCATCTTGATCGATTCTGTCCACTGAGAAACGTGTGTGCGTAGGTTTTTTATAACGAGTAGTAGAAGCTTCATAAACTTCTGTTCGCGTTGGTTTTCTATTCTGGTATCGTGATGAGTCACTCGGGTCGTCTTCTACGTACACTTCCGTAACTCCTTCTGCCGGGAAGTATTGTGTGCGGACAGGTTTCCTGTATTGGCTCGCCGTTTCTTCGTAGGTCTCGGTGTCTTGTTTGAAGGGTGTATTTAATGGGCGATGCGGTTTGGAGGTGCGTTTGAGGGTGTTGATTGTAGTCTGTTGGTGGTCTTCAGTGATGGCTGTGAGGAAGGGGTGTGTCCGTGTGGGCTTCCTGCTGTAGTGGCGCTGGGAGATCTCGACCCACTCGCACAGGGCCGGCGCGAGCAGCAACAGCGTCACGTACATGTTTGTTCGGCCCGAGTGTCGTGTGAACTCTTCTGTGACATGTCTCGCTTGGGATGACGGTTAACTGTTTTGTGATGGGTGTTCAACCTTTTTTGATGTAATGGTAAATATGGAGATATGTTTCTTAAATTATTAGATTGTTCACATATTAACAACTGATACACTTTTTTAAGTGTGAGTCTTAAAATAATGTTGGTAGCGGACCTAGGTCCCTATCAATATTATAATATTGGAACATTGAAACTCAGTTGCACCTATCCTTTGATATCAGCAATTTGTTGAGAGGCAAGGTATCTTTTTAGTAGGTATTGTTTCCATCTCGTATGCAGCTAGTAAAGAGGTCTCTATACGCATGTTCAAAATAATATGTTTTATGGCATGGTGTGCGCACGCGCCATGATTATACGCTCCATGATCGCGTTAACTCTGTATCTTAAGTCGTGACCCGGTACGTCTTAATGGAGCAAACTCGAGAAAATGCAAGTTACCTGCGTTCAAATTGCACGGTAGTGCAGAGCTAAGTCTCGGCGTAAGAATTAATTTGGTAAACTTTTTAAATGTTTAATTCTTTGTTTGTATATTAACTATAAAGAGTCAAACTTAAAAAAGTATCCCTTCCATTTAACGATTCAAATTTCAACGTACCTACCGGTAGGTGAAGGTAAAAATAAATCCTTTATTATCCAAAACGGCATTTATTTAAATAATGAATAGTAACACAATTTGTAAATGATCTTGTCACAAATCCACCAACTCCCAATAACATCAACATAGAGCTGCGCGTCGTGTCGTTTCTGCACACTTCTTAAAACTATGTAAAAAGGAATTACGTAAACCATGTTGAAGGCGACGGAATGTATTATAGAATAATATGACTAACGTACCCTTCTGCAGGTCGAAAGGGTAATATTTTATCCTCATATTTATCTCTAAGAGATTAGCTGCCTTAATGGACATTGTCAATTAAAAATATTAAGAAAAGTCTATTCGGTAGGCAATTAGACATGTTCTTTGTAAGTAGCTGTACAACACAACGCAGAGCTCTTTCTTACATCTCAACAATCATTTGTTAATATTTATTATGCTTAATTTTCATATAAATATTAATATTATGTTATACTATACGTATAGAATTATATCTAACAATTACACATGTTAATATCGTGGTATTCTTATAATGTATTACATTTGACACTGTACCTAATACAAAATATAATTTAAAAAAATGATTCTATTGAATGTTTAAATATTTAGTACTGGTAAATAATAATGATGATAATTCCCAGTTTGGTCCAAAATATTTATTAATAATATGTATTAACAAAAACATTTAAAAGTTTGTTTACATGAGAATAATATAAACGTTCCCGACTAAAAAGCTTCATCAAAAATAATGATTTTATTAGAATCAGCATAAATCATAGCCCCAAATCTACAGTAGGACGATTTAATTATAGTATCAGCTACCCATCTTAGTACATAAACAATTATACATATAATTTACTCCATTTTTATAAAAAGAAGAAACGAAAAATAATACTATATAGAAGAAAAATTAAAGCTATTAGAGGCCCGGTGTCCTATCTAGAGAGGCTGTGAGAAAGGATGGAGTTAGACAGTCCTAAGATTTACAATGCGCTTGATAGAAAAGTAGCTACAGTTGCGTCATCTTAAAACAGAAACTAAAGTGATAACAATAATCTAATCTCAATATAAACTTACAGATGCTAAATAATTACGTACTGCTCTAAAGGAACCTTACATTATTTATATTATGCAGGTGGTTTGAAATACCGGCTTAACATTTGCGATTGAATCTTAATCTCATGTGGTAAAAAACACACTAGAAAACCTATTGGTATAGTTAAATTAATATCAGAAGATTTGTGACTTTTTTATTATAATGCTATCAGAACACATACGACATTTAATTGTGACACTTGATTATAAGTAGGACCTAGATTCTGGGTCATTTATTTTCTCATTTGCTGATTATAACGCATATCATTAGAATCAAATAAATAAATTAATTACATATATTGGTCTGACCCCGAGATAAGTAACTTAAGCACTTATGTTACGGGTATCAGCATGATGTAACTGCATTTAATTGTAACTAAGTTACGTAAAAAAAGTAAAAAATATTTAAAACTCCTTCATAGAGCTAGATCAAAATATACTACGTCAACATACTAGCTTTACATAAAACAATATAAGAAATATTAAATACATATTTTGAATTACTAGAGATCACAGAAAATGGAAGCTTGAATTGCATTGTATTAATAAAGATATAAAAACAATCACAGTTTCGTTAAAGTAACTTGGAATGACGGAAGAGTAGTAGATAGATAGTTTGATCCAATAATTTAAAGATGTAACATCTTACAAATTAGAATTTTTCACATTAATTTTAGTTTAAAACCACTGTAAAATGTACTTCTTGTATTTAAAAACATATTTACCAAGTTTTACTTATTCAACGTTTTCTCATACAGTCATTTACAAACAAACACCTCCCCCATGCCCTATCCAATATGCATAAACTTTAATCTTAAATAAAAATCCATAATTTATATGACATTTCTAAATCGTCCATTTCAACATTTTAACCATCATATCGCCGTATACATTCTCATGTTTAGGTCCCATAACTTTCTCACCTTACTGCATCTTTAAATCCGATAAGCATTCTCTTTCCTTATTAATATAATATTCTAACAATTTTCTTTCCGCATCAAGTATGTTGTGCACCAATTTAATTATGAACAATCATTTTCTTGAACACCTTTTCAATAAATAAGTTTTTTTTTCTCAATATTTAGTTAATTATTTGCAGAAACAGGTCAAACATTACTTAGGTTTTTAAAAAAAATCAAGAATAGTTTCTTTTACAAACAAATATGCAATTGTTACATTTTATGTATAAACATTACAGGTTGGCACCACTATAGTTAATGGAAGATAAACATTGGCAACTATGATTCAACAATTTAGGATTGACTGATAAAAATTTTGAATTCAGTATATTTATTAAAGTTACGAATGGTTATAATTAGATTTTTGTACATTTTATGATTAACTTATTATATTGTAGATTTTTAAACGCTTACTCATATAGTCTTGTATTAAACCAGACAACAAAATACCCGATTTGTATGAACTAAGTCCGCCTACAGGTAAGCTTTAGTTGGAGCAACAACTATGTAACAGTAACATGTTTAGTTATCTACCTGACTTGAAATCTAAATTTTGTTTTACTAAAAAAAATTTATTCCCAAGTTAGTAACTGATTCTTAGAATTTCCTCTGTCCATACAAATTCGTGGTATCTCGATTATTAAATACATAATAATATTACAACTATTTAGGCCGTCACCTCGCACATTATCCTCTTATTTAGCAGAGCATTTATTATTATTTTTCTTATACCGATTTATGAATTCTCTCATGTATTTTGCATAACAATGTAAGTAACGTATTCAGGTTTTTATTGTAATGTCATTATTATATTTATCAGATTTATTAGGACAGAACCTTAGATACTATACTAGTAAGAACTTACATTCAATGAGTGAGTTAGAAACACTTACTTAGATTTAGTTAGGTATTTTTCAGCCCAATTACATTAAATCTCTCTTGTATGAACACAACACACTAAGCATGCCCACAGACAACCACGTTCACAATACATACAAAATTGATATATTAATATAGAACATCACGCACACACATACGCACATTAGTACAAATATTTTGTTTATAACAAAAAATAATCTTAAAACTACATTAAATCCCGTAATAAAAATAAATTAATATCTTCTAAAAAATATAATAAAAATACTCTAAAAACGTTAAAGATAGCTACTAAAGTAGGAATGCAATTGATTACGTGATTAGGCAACCATGTTGAAGTAAGACGTATTCTCGAGCTGACTCCAAGCCATTCGCTCAAGATGCCCGCCGAGTGTCTGTCATTTGCTACGTAGCTCTTTGTACTTGGGCAAACGTGAAGTGACGTGTATCAGAAAGTATAATAGGGTAGTTTCCTAAGTCTGATTTTACATACAATTTCACAATTAACAGTAACATATAGGTAAATCAATAACATAAGTGAAATCGAAAATAAAATTTCTTATGAAATGAGACAATAATAGGCATTTGAAGTTAGGTGGGAAAGTCCATTTCTAAAGTGCGAAAATTCAATTAAAATACTATGCCATATTATTAATTACAGAATTAGTAGTAACTTTCACTATGAAAACATATTCGTAAACGCAACATTTGATATAGCTGCTGAACAAAGTTCTTACGATATGCGTACAGTATACAGAGCGGTGACGTCATAGCTCTGTGCGACATTTGTATGAAGCGTTTTGAGCTCGCCCAAATGTTGTGCTGTTGAAACTGCAATATCTCTGAGAGTTTTCTAAATATCAAACCATTCTTTTAACAGCACCTTTGCAATTGTGTGGTCCATCCATTTATCAAAAAATAAAAAAATAGGAAACTACCCTATTCACACAGAGGTCAGCAGGCAACTTTCAACAAAATACATCCTCGCAAATCACTTGTTTCGGTAACTTCTTTGTTCAATAAACAACAAAAGTATTAAAATGCAACGATTTCATTAATAAATACTATTAAAATATGTAAAATTCTTCGAGTATTTCTAAGTCCAGTTTGTGAATATATTGGAAAGTTAGCGACAGCTTAATACATATTGTAGACATTAGCAGTGTTTGCTATTTAAGTCAAATAACAACATAATAGGTAATATGTCGCATTTGTGACCAAGAGTTAAATAATTCGAATTGATTTGAAGCATACGAATATGATGTAACAACATGTGGCTTATATTAATTTTCTATAAATATCTGATCCAATATTTAGTCAATAGGAGCTATTCAATACTAAATATTTCAGTTCACCGACACCAAATTATATTTTTTTTACATTAACACATGATGTATTGACAACGATGACAATACATTTTAAATTTTACGACTTGTAAATGAAAAACATGTCAAATCTAATAGACAAAGTACAGTTGTACATAAGTCAACCAATCCAGGAGCTTCTTCTTCTAGTCCAGCGGAGTCGTACATTTATGTCAGTGATCCAGTTGTCAGGTAGAACTGCGGAGGTGGCATGAACACGTCCAGAAAAAAAAAATCAAGTTAGTCCTCCAGCGAAGTGGACCGGGAATAACAGGATTCGTCAGACCGTTGTGTTGTTTGTCGGGAGGCGTGGCCTAGCGCACGCGCGCGCGCACGAGGAGCTTCTTCCAGCGGAGCCGCACGCACCCGCGCCGAGCCTTCGGCGCCCGGCGCTCCTCCTCCGGACGCTCCTTGTCCGATCTGTGAAAATACATCGTTGATATATCATCATCAGCCCATATATGACCCCAATGCTTGGGCACTTTCCTACTCTAAATTAGGCGATCATTCGTAATATGATGATAGATAAATGTTACGGCCCATCAGAGCCTTTGCTGGGTAAAAATAAAAGATGCGAAAATTAGCGCGAAGGAAGATCAGAAAATTATCTTCATTGCGGTTGGAACTTGCTAGTGGGATGACGATTCAATCTAAAATCAGTTCAGCGTGCATATAGTGTTCCCTCTAGTAAGAAAACAACTGAAAACGCCACTTGGGTGCGGTTGACTCATTTTGGTCGGATATCGTCACTATCTAAGGCCGGTTAAGTACTGATTTTTTTTTCTTAGCTGACAATGATGATGGCTTGGAGATGATGACAAATCATCGACGGACTTGTGTGGAAGCAGATGGCGCTCAAACTGGTTACTGAGAATACTATCGGTTGGTTGCGGTCGGAACTTGCTGGACGGATGCCGGAGGAGCGGAGGTAGCGCGCGCCCACGCGGGCCTCCAGCGCGCGCAGGTACTCACGGTCAGCGGTCGCTCCAGCGCGCGTCGTCGCTGGCGTGCGTGAGGTAGCGCGCGCCCACGCGGGCCTCCAGCGCGCGCAGGTACTCACGGTCAGCGGTCGCTCCAGCGCGCGTCGTCGCTGGCGTGCGTGAGGTAGCGCGCGCCCACGCGGGCCTCCAGCGCGCGCAGGTACTCACGGTCAGCGGTCGCTCCAGCGCGCGTCGTCGCTGGCGTGCGTGAGGTAGCGCGCGCCCACGCGGGCCTCCAGCGCGCGCAGGTACTCACGGTCAGCGGTCGCTCCAGCGCGCGTCGTCGCTGGCGTGTGAGGTAGCGCGCGCCCACGCGGGCCTCCAGCGCGCGCAGGTACTCACGGTCAGCGGTCGCTCCAGCGCGCGTCGTCGCTGGCGTGCGTGAGGTAGCGCGCGCCCACGCGGGCCTCCAGCGCGCGCAGGTACTCACGGTCAGCGGTCGCTCCAGCGCGCGTCGTCGCTGGCGTGCGTGAGGTAGCGCGCGCCCACGCGGGCCTCCAGCGCGCGCAGGTACTCACGGTCAGCGGTCGCTCCAGCGCGCGTCGTCGCTGGCGTGCGTGAGGTAGCGCGCGCCCACGCGGGCCTCCAGCGCGCGCAGGTACTCACGGTCAGCGGTCGCTCCAGCGCGCGTCGTCGCTGGCGTGCGTGAGGTAGCGCGCGCCCACGCGGGCCTCCAGCGCGCGCAGGTACTCACGGTCAGCGGTCGCTCCAGCGCGCGTCGTCGCTGGCGTGCGTGAGGTAGCGCGCGCCCACGCGGGCCTCCAGCGCGCGCAGGTACTCACGGTCAGCGGTCGCTCCAGCGCGCGTCGTCGCTGGCGTGCGTGAGGTAGCGCGCGCCCACGCGGGCCTCCAGCGCGCGCAGGTACTCACGGTCAGCGGTCGCTCCAGCGCGCGTCGTCGCTGGCGTGCGTGAGGTAGCGCGCGCCCACGCGGGCCTCCAGCGCGCGCAGGTACTCACGGTCAGCGGTCGCTCCAGCGCGCGTCGTCGCTGGCGTGCGTGAGGTAGCGCGCGCCCACGCGGGCCTCCAGCGCGCGCAGGTACTCACGGTCAGCGGTCGCTCCAGCGCGCGTCGTCGCTGGCGTGCGTGAGGTAGCGCGCGCCCACGCGGGCCTCCAGCGCGCGCAGGTACTCACGGTCAGCGGTCGCTCCAGCGCGTCGTCGCTGGCGTGCGTGAGGTAGCGCGCGCCCACGCGGGCCTCCAGCGCGCGCAGGTACTCACGGTCAGCGGTCGCTCCAGCGCGCGTCGTCGCTGGCGTGCGTGAGGTAGCGCGCGCCCACGCGGGCCTCCAGCGCGCGCAGGTACTCACGGTCAGCGGTCGCTCCAGCGCGCGTCGTCGCTGGCGTGCGTGAGGGTAGCGCGCGCCCACGCGGGCCTCCAGCGCGCGCAGGTACTCACGGTCAGCGGTCGCTCCAGCGCGCGTCGTCGCTGGCGTGCGTGAGGTAGCGCGCGCCCACGCGGGCCTCCAGCGCGCGCAGGTACTCACGGTCAGCGGTCGCTCCAGCGCGCGTCGTCGCTGGCGTGCGTGAGGTAGCGCGCGCCCACGCGGGCCTCCAGCGCGCGCAGGTACTCACGGTCAGCGGTCGCTCCAGCGCGCGTCGTCGCTGGCGTGCGTGAGGTAGCGCGCGCCCACGCGGGCCTCCAGCGCGCGCAGGTACTCACGGTCAGCGGTCGCTCCAGCGCGCGTCGTCGCTGGCGTGCGTGAGGTAGCGCGCGCCCACGCGGGCCTCCAGCGCGCGCAGGTACTCACGGTCAGCGGTCGCTCCAGCGCGCGTCGTCGCTGGCGTGCGTGAGGTAGCGCGCGCCCACGCGGGCCTCCAGCGCGCGCAGGTACTCACGGTCAGCGGTCGCTCCAGCGCGCGTCGTCGCTGGCGTGCGTGAGGTAGCGCGCGCCCACGCGGGCCTCCAGCGCGCGCAGGTACTCACGGTCAGCGGTCGCTCCAGCGCGCGTCGTCGCTGGCGTGCGTGAGGTAGCGCGCGCCCACGCGGGCCTCCAGCGCGCGCAGGTACTCACGGTCAGCGGTCGCTCCAGCGCGCGTCGTCGCTGGCGTGCGTGAGGTAGCGCGCGCCCACGCGGGCCTCCAGCGCGCGCAGGTACTCACGGTCAGCGGTCGCTCCAGCGCGCGTCGTCGCTGGCGTGCGTGAGGTAGCGCGCGCCCACGCGGGCCTCCAGCGCGCGCAGGTACTCACGGTCAGCGGTCGCTCCAGCGCGCGTCGTCGCTGGCGTGCGTGAGGTAGCGCGCGCCCACGCGGGCCTCCAGCGCGCGCAGGTACTCACGGTCAGCGGTCGCTCCAGCGCGCGTCGTCGCTGGCGTGCGTGAGGTAGCGCGCGCCCACGCGGGCCTCCAGCGCGCGCAGGTACTCACGGTCAGCGGTCGCTCCAGCGCGCGTCGTCGCTGGCGTGCGTGAGGTAGCGCGCGCCCACGCGGGCCTCGAGCGCGCGCAGGTCGCGCCAGGCCTCGCGCGTCTGCAGCCACACGTGCGCCACGGACTTGTCCACCGACAGCCGCTTGCGCTGCTTCACTTGCAGTAGGTTGTTGATTAGGTCGATCGCTGCAGGTACAAAAAACAAAAGTTAATTAAGAAAACCGCATCAAAATCGGTTCAGCCAAACGCAAAATAAAACAAACATATATACAGGTCAAACTGCGAACCTCTTTTATTGAAGTCTGGTAAAAAGTCTCTGTATGCGCGATTTTTTTAAATCTGGCCCTATGGACCATTTCCACAGCGTGGTCCTTCGACCCGGATAACCAGATATAAAATATATTGTTTCTACAATCCAGCATCAGTCATAAAAGATAAAGCCTAAGGCAATGCGTTGTCCTACTTTCAAATCGACGGCGATCTAAACTGAGGCTTGAGAGGTCCATGGCTGCCGCTGCAAGTACCATTGACACGGACCTGGATTTATTCACACTCACACTTTATTCTCGCGTAACACAATATATATTGGCCCGAACCGTAATTTTCGTACAGTTTACGCGGCGCCAACCACCAATACTCCTTAACACTGTAAACTCACCATCAGCGGAGATCTCCTTCCATGGCGATGGCGGGTACATGAAGGCGGCGTTCTGGATCTGCTCGCCGATGTCCTCGTCCTCGTTGAAGGGGAACGTGCCCGACAGCGACACGTAGATGATCACGCCTACCGACCACATGTCCAGGGAACGGTTGTAGCCTTTGTTGCGGAGCACTTCTGGGGCTGTACCATAAAATTAGTACCATTTACATGGGCGAAATAAGCTGGTCGTCCAATATGGCATATTTTTTTTGGCGCGGGCATAAATAAAGTAATCATTAATTGTTTATATTATTTCATTAGTGTAAGGCCCATAACACGCATTAAATAAGTGTTAACTGCTTCTACAGACGGTTGTTACGACATATGGTTTCCGATAAACTAGACTTTTGCTATAGGTACTTCAGGCAAATCAGATAACGAATGAATGTAAACAAACCAATTTTAGGGTCATCACAACCTAGTTACCTCAATAATAGCTAAATCTTGTATTTCCGACCAGATCACTGCACATAATTTATGAATTATTTAAGTAATAATTTTTTCTACCATATAGCCATATACATACATATTACTACATAGAAACACTTTCAAAACAAGAATATCGTTGAAATTAAATTTTAATTAAAGATAAAACCTACATTGATTTTACTTGGTATCTAAAATGATATTGGTAAAATTCAGATTTCGTAAACATGTTGTGCAAGTTTAAACTAATCTTTCAAATGCAATTGACAACAACTTTTTTAACCTAAACTACTTCTTAAATCTATCGCGTACTTGTTGATTGCATCATAATCCAATGACGGAGATGGGATAGTGAGAGATAATCATTACGTATACCGAATATATTATAATGAACAAGATTAGGTATACCAACCGAGGTAAGCCGGCGTGCCGACCACGGACCGGCGGAAGGACTTCTCGCCGATGATGCGCGCGAAGCCAAAGTCGCACAGCTTCACCTGCGGGAACTCGTCATCTGTGGACAGCAGCACGTTCTCCGGCTTCAGGTCGCAGTGGACGATGTTCTTCTCGTGCAGGTGCTTCAGGGCTACCAGGATCTGTGGTGAATAATGGTTGGATGGCTAAATGTCCTCTTTATCTTTGGCACGGTAACAATAGCGAGGGTAAGGAAGGATCATAACGTTGCATGATGTTTTTGGTCTACATGTTTGAATTGGAGTATAAATCCACAACATTGAAAGTGCATAAACTGGTATAAATCACAACTCTATTAAAAGTATCAGTCTTTGACCCCTCTCATTCCATTTTCCATAGATTATTTCATTAAAGCGACGAAAAAATAAAATAATGAATAAAAATTTCACGCTGCACTTTTACATATTTCCAACTACTTATACAATCGATTTAAAACCTGTCCAGAAGAAGTCAGATGGTTAAAAACCAAACAAAACCATGCTGTTTCATTATAATATACTAGTGATTGGCCATTGAGAGTGACGAAACACACGACTGATTTACACAACAGCTAGGACGCTACAAGAACTACCTAAAATATCAAAACGTAATTACCTGCGCCACCAAAAACTTAGTGATCCTCTCAGTTAAGCGCCCCCGCTCATGCGACAGTATCATCTCAAGCATGTCCCCTCGCAGCTTCTCCATCACCACGAAGATGCGCTCGGGCGTCTCGAACATGCGCTCCAGGTTCACCACGCCAGGGTGGGAGAGGTTCTGCAGGATCGCCACTTCGTTCTTCAACTGGGCTTCTTGCTTGGTCGGGAAGCGGAGTTTGTCTATCACCTGTGGAGTGGTGGCGTTGGACATTAGTAGATGGTGTTCTGTCTTCGAAAGACAAGTAAAGAAAGAAGAAGAAAGAAAGAAAGAAAACATTTGTTGATCACATAAAATACATTATTTAACGAACAAACACACATGCCGTAAAAGTGATCAACAGGTTCTGCCTCAGAATGTGCTGTAGCGGCTGCTAGGACGCTACAGCGCTGATATTCTGGCAGAATCTTTACGTCAGAACCTTTATCTCAGAAGTACGCGATTTCAGTAAGATTATTTAGCTGTATATTTTTTTTTATTTATGGTTGAATTTTGCCGAATCTGCGTCTGCTTAACTCTGCGTTTTGCACAATGACGAAAGGCCGATAAAATTAGTATATCATTTTTTTTAAAATTATATTTAGTAGTTTAAATAAAATAATCCGCGTATGAGAAATCCACTAGAAAGCAAGACATGAAGAGTAGATATGAGGTCTAATTACTACGTGACTGGTTAAAATTGACATGTTTTTAATTTTTCAATGTCACGACAAAATAACCGATCAAGTTGCAGTTGGTCGTCGCGCTTACGTATTATCATCTAGTGAATCATACGCGAAAACTCTCACTGAAAAACTCCTCCTTTTTTGACAGTTGGTATATTGATAAGATTTACTACAAGAAACTGCCGTTTTTTTGACTCCGGACTCGACCCTAACGCAGCGTTTGCTACCAATACACCAACGAGGCGGTTAAATAAATAAGTACTAGATTAGTGACTCTACTACCGGTTCGGAACGCTAATTCTTCCGAGAAGACACCGGCAAGAAACGCGTCCAAAATTAGTCATGTCATACAGTTTGAGTATGTCCCAGTAGAAAAAAGAACAAGAAAAAAATCTTATACTACATTTACTATTAATAAAAATAAGGCAAGCTTAAAAAGTCTAGGGTATTGAATTACCTTGATGGCGACGGGGCGGTGCGTGCGCCGGTGCAGGCCGCCGTACACGATGCCGAACTGTCCGGAGCCCAGCACCTCGTCGGGGTAGATCTGGTACACCTGCGCCATCTCCGTGCTGCGCCGCGCGCCCGCCTCCGCCGCGCCCGCCTCCGCGCCGCCCGGGGCCGTGCTCGCCTCCGCTGAGGGCACAGACAGACAATTCATTATTTATAATTAAAATCAAAGCAATTTAATTTACCAATATTTTTTTAAATCTAAGCATTTTTTTTCCTAAATTACTACGATTATGGCTTGGAATAGCCTTGTCATCATTGACTGACTTGCGGGGGAGTGGATTGCCCCCTTAATAAAACCTAAGCTTAGTTCATTGCAATTTTCTGGACCTTGCCAGATAGGTCTACACTCACACACAGAACACAGAACATATACTAGACCTACATGCTGGATTTAACAGGGGCACGCAACTGGAGTTAATAGTTCTGAAGGGTAATCGCAGGTTTAGGAGACTCGTCTCTTGTCGGTTCTGTGTTGTTACGTGGACCTCCTGAAATAGCTCCACAGGCGACGTTTGCCCTATTGTAGATACTAGACGGGCCTTCGTAGGTCGCTCAGCTGTTCCTTTTCTTGGTCACCTACCCAAGAGACGCCGACGCCGGAGTCGGGCATGGACCTACCCTGGTGCGTGACGGGCATGAGCGCGTGGCGCACGGCGGTCTCCCAGGAGCGCGCGAGGTAGGCGCCGACGCCGGAGTCGGGCATGGACCTACCCTGGTGCGTGACGGGCATGAGCGCGTGGCGCACGGCGGTCTCCCAGGAGCGCGCGAGGTAGGCGCCGACGCCGGAGTCGGGCATGGACCTACCCTGGTGCGTGACGGGCATGAGCGCGTGGCGCACGGCGGTCTCCCAGGAGCGCGCGAGGTAGGCGCCGACGCCGGAGTCGGGCATGGACCTACCCTGGTGCGTGACGGGCATGAGCGCGTGGCGCACGGCGGTCTCCCAGGAGCGCGCGAGGTAGGCGCCGACGCCGGAGTCGGGCATGGACCTACCCTGGTGCGTGACGGGCATGAGCGCGTGGCGCACGGCGGTCTCCCAGGAGCGCGCGAGGTAGGCGCCGACGCCGGAGTCGGGCATGGACCTACCCTGGTGCGTGACGGGCATGAGCGCGTGGCGCACGGCGGTCTCCCAGGAGCGCGCGAGGTAGGCGCCGACGCCGGAGTCGGGCATGGACCTACCCTGGTGCGTGACGGGCATGAGCGCGTGGCGCACGGCGGTCTCCCAGGAGCGCGCGAGGTAGGCGCCGACGCCGGAGTCGGGCATGGACCTACCCTGGTGCGTGACGGGCATGAGCGCGTGGCGCACGGCGGTCTCCCAGGAGCGCGCGAGGTAGGCGCCGACGCCGGAGTCGGGCATGGACCTACCCTGGTGCGTGACGGGCATGAGCGCGTGGCGCACGGCGGTCTCCCAGGAGCGCGCGAGGTAGGCGCCGACGCCGGAGTCGGGCGGGGGCAGCGCGCCGGCCCCCGGGGCTGCGCTGGGGTCCACGCCCACCATGTAGTCCACGTTCGCGCATCGGATCTCGAAGCAGTGCATCACGTCTGCGAACATAGAGCATTTACAAATTTAATAAATCATGACATAGGACATATATACCTGCGACTGACCGTTTGCTTGTGGTCCGCTAGAAATTTTAAATTGTTTCGCTTGAAGTAAAACACTTAAAGACACATAGTAAATTTGCGTGTGGTAAGGTTAGGTAGTGTTGTAAATATAGGAACACGTATGCACAAAATCGGTCCTTAGAGAGCCCAAACAACTTAGTAGTGTCCCTTTTCACAACAATTAATGATATTTACCAGAATGTGGCTGACGGGCCGTGTCCACGGCCAGGATCTCGTTGAGCGGGATCTCCTTGTAGTACTTGGTGCCCTGCTCCGACTGGAACAGCGTGATGGACTTGCTGTCTAGCCGCCAGTAGTGACGTCTTATCTGGAATACACCGAAAGACAGATGAAGAGATTGGATACAGAAGAATACTTTGAATGAGGAAAGCTCAAATTTCTAGGATTTTTTTAAGAGAAGACCGAAGGAGCAATGTTTAATACTTACTAACATGCGCGTTCTTACCCTTACACAAACAAGATCAACCTTATGAACTCCGCGAGTTCATTACAGATGCGATGAGTTAGTATAATAGGTATATTTTTGGCTATTCACAACCAAATATACGCACACTTACTTTTAGTGAATTAGATTGCGTCTAAACTTTTAATTAAATTTATGCTACCACACAATGCTGCTAAACAAAATGTGTAGGTAATCATCAACTCCAGCCCCAAGAGACGGGATCACCTAGTTTGTTCCTACTAGTAACCTACGTTGTAAACGCCATTTTAGGAAATTAATGATAATATTTTTTATAACTAGCAAAACAACCCATCAAAAGGTAAACAAACAAGAAGAACGCTGTAAATACTTACCGTCTTATCCTTGTTGGTGAAGTGCACCAGCCAGCCCTCCTTGAGCCACTGCCCCTCGCGCTTCTTGGTGTGCTTGACGGACTGCACGATGCGCATCAGCGGGATGTTGGCGCTGGGCGACGACGACGAGCTGCAACGCTCCACGCATCATTCGGGGAATACCGGTTTGTACGCACGGTTTGGGTCATATAGGCCTAGCTTGAAAGGGGACTGATTTTAGTGAGGAGAGCAGAAGGCTCTCACTTTGAAAATGTTTAATGTTTGCCTGGTTGGCTTGAGAATTGGGTCTGTCAAGGGGAGTTGCAGAAGTTTTGAAGACGTAAGTAAACTGCCCCATATCTCGATTGAAATCTATACTGATACATGACGTGACATTTTGTAAGTACTTATTAAATTACACTTTTTGTTTTCATTGATACTCGTAATATATTAGTTAGTTCGTTACAAGTACTATACTCTATTATATACAATACCCATCACCATTAACTTACACTCCCCACATAAAAAGATAGGTTGCAACTGACAAATAGAAATAAAAATGACTGTCACAAATCAAGATTGCAACATGTACGATACTGAAGCACGTTTAGACAAAAGAAGGATCATCATTACATTACAGGTTCCACTTTATGATTATGTAAACAATAGAACATAATGTTTTCGTCAACAAAATAACAACAGATTCACAGTCCCACAGGCAATATTTGGGCTAGAACAATTAATTTCTGTTGTATCTACTTAATTTTTTTACACATAGATCGATCTGATCTCGTGATCTCGAAACGATAATGGAAATAAACTAAAATATATAAATAACACACCCAGACTCGGAAAAAACACTGCTGTTCATCATAAAAATGTTTGTCTCGAGTGAGATCGAACCCACGACTCTTGGAACCGCCAGCCAGGGTCACTAACCACTGTTCCTCCGAGCCAGTCATATAACTACTAATTAAAGGCAGGAATTGTTCCACTTTTCTCCACCAAGTCGCACCATTGTAGGAAAAAGATTGTCTTTTGCTTTCAGGTGGAATAGCCTATCTCTATTAAAATAGGTATTGTTCCTTCCTAGTCGTGGGAACGCAATGACCTTGTTAAAACAATGCCCAAAGCATAATGGCGGCGACGTGGTCCACATCCCGTTTCCCACAGAGGTGCAAAGTGGATCGCTGGAAGTCATCTCTGCCTACTCCTCTGGGAAAAAGGCGTGAATTTATGTATGTATGTTGTATGTTTTTTCCTAGCAGGCCTAACCAAGACAAGAGACATAAGCTTGTGTGCACAAGCTCAAGTGTGTGGGTACCTGCTGGGGCGGCTGACGGAGCCGCGCTCGGGCGCCGAGTCGCGCTGCGGCTCCTCGCCCTCCTCCGCGTGGTTGCGGCGGAGTTGCACCTGGAATAGACAGCATACTTGAATATTACAAGGTAAGTATGTATTTTTTACTTTTTTTCGACCTGTCTTAAAATATTCGTCCTAAAAGGTTTTTTTCTAATTCATTTTGCTAAATTAGCTTAAGATCCCCAGTTCCCTTATTTGCAAACAATGTTTATTAACCACAAATTAAAGAGAAAAAAAATAAGCATAAAAGCAATATGGTTCATTAAATTATGTCAACTTAGACCCAGCCTCAGCGTACGCCTGAAAGACAAGTAGCCGCTGGGGTGCTGGGGGCTGGGGCCTATTTGGGCGACGTTTTTTTGACGTAAAGATTTAGAAAATGTATCCACCGTCACTGTCGCCCCTTTCTCTAAATCAGAACAATGACGAACAAAGTATGTAGGTAGGTATTTGAATACCTTTTTGGCTGTGAATAAAGGTGCTAAAGGTGTATTTTGTTACCACCGACTTAACCCTCTAACGGGCAGAGCATCTTGAAAATTTTCATTGGTATTGGACCTTAAGTCACCTGTTTAATTAAAATCTTCGATCCTAACCACTCGACTATCGCTTTTTAACAGTATATTCGGTATATCACCTCATCCTCCGTGTCTCGCGCCTGGTCGTGCGGCGCGCAGTCCCCGTCGTCCGACTCGTCGTCGATGAGCCGCGCGCTGTCCGACACCTCGCTGCCGGTGCTGCTCTCCGGGTACTCGCCTGAGGTATCCATTAAATATTGTATTACATAGTTGCCACTTAATTGAAGGCCAGTGAGGTTTAACTAATTGCGCAAGAAATAGTGCCAGAAAGGCTTGTGTTAAGAAGTTTATAGGCGGAAACCTTTACACTACTTACTGTCGTACCTATTAGATTTTCACGTAGCTCATGTCTTACGTGATAGACTTGACTATGACTAGTCTATGTCTAGTTTCTGGGACCAGTGCCTCAAGTGACTCTTACTTGGGTCTAGAGTCATAGGTGAGACAGTCATAGGTGTCTGTGGTGACACACAGACACCTATGACTAGTCAGTGGCGTAGCGGTATATAAATACTAGAGTATTAATTATACTACTTAATATTAAAAATATCCCCCCACTATTAAAAAAAGGGACCATGGTCAGTCTTGCCACTCCCGTTGCCGTTTTGCAAAAATTGCCACCAGGGGCAGGCCCTCCCCACCCCGCGTATACTTCGCTACGCCACTGTTCTGACACCAATGTCTCAAGAGCTTACTGCTGTCTCATGGGATTTGCGTTTGAAGAAAATGTTAGGCAGGATAAAGTAAAAACAATGTACTCACTGTGCGGATCGCGTATCTCGCCATTGCAGTCTTTAGGCACGCTGGGCAGGCATTTCCGGTGGGCGTTGTAGTGACAGT
Organism: Maruca vitrata; assembly: GCA_039566165.1. NCBI lineage: Eukaryota > Metazoa > Arthropoda > Insecta > Lepidoptera > Crambidae > Maruca > Maruca vitrata. The sequence continues at coordinate 606,999 of CM076928.1, read as the reverse complement.
CGCGGCACTGCAGGCCCTGCTTGAACAGCCCGCGCAGCAGCTTCTTGCAGTGGCGGCACACCGTGGGCCGCGTGTACGTGTGCACCTCGAACGTGTGCGGGATGCCCAGCGCGCCCGGGAACGGCGCGGGGAATACCCCCGAGCCGGAGGGGGAGCGGCTGCGCTTGTCGCTTGCGGTTATACTCACTCCCGCCTGTGCATTAATCAATTACCAACCAATCAATCTTCAATATTTAGTAAAACGGAAAAAAAATCAACTGCCTCACCGCAGCCTGTGCGGTGTGTCCCACTATTTCCATGGAAATAGAAAATAGAAATAGTGTGACAAGCGAAATTTTTAAAATGTTATCCCATTATTTCTATTGCGTCCAAAAAAAACGCCGTGTTATGTATTTATTGTATTTAATTTAGAATTTCGTCCAAGAAAAAGTATGAAATATTAAGCTATCGTGAAGGTAATTAATACGAACACGCCTTCATGCTTATTTAGATGAAATGAAAAAAAAAAACTTAAGATTTGTTCATTAACTCAAACTATGTAAAGGTTCTTAATTCAAAGTTATGAAACAAATGTCTAATAATGTGCATTTAAAACAAATTAGGTGTCCACTGCAATTTCCTTTTCATGTCATGTCATATTAAACATAAATTAGCTTGTTTTTGTTTAGTTAAGAAATGTTATCGACCAAATGTGTAATATTTTTACAAACTTGATTGGATGATAGGTAGGATTTGAAATAAAATAAACATGTTTAAATTATGTATTTATTAAGAAATAAAATCATACAAATAGTACATAAGCGACGCTTCGTATACGCTACCCACCACCCAATCAATTGGTCGTTAGTCAAAATTAACACATAACATTAACATTTCCTTAATTCTTTATTAAAATAATCACAATTTATAAACTAAAAATTCATAATAAGTAGATATTAGTGACATGGTCGGAATCAATGGTTACCTATTCTAGAATTAAAATAAACATTGTATATAGTAAATATTTCTAAAATAAACAGTGTTAAAATGTCATTAGTGAATAATACTTTTACAAAATAGAAATGCATATTTGTGGCATGCACTCTGAAACTATTCTTATAAGTACGTCAAAATGAGATTCCTTTATATTCACATTTGCATTAAATGCATTCTCATGTTTAAGGAAAAATGTGTGTATTTTAATACTGATTAAATACATCAAAATGCAACAAAATAGACCTATAAATATATTTTAGATAATCCTGGTTAAACTTCTGAAGGCCAGCCAATTAAGATAAAACAGACAAAATAATGAGATAAACTTTTCGTATATCTAGGTAGTAGGTGGATTTTGTTATGAATAACAATGTAATCAGTGAATGACTAAAATAATTAGTTTGTGAAGAGATTCCAAATTCTTTCTTTACACATCCCTATCTTGGACGGAGTCATAGCTCTTTCAGTGAAGTCTCACGTCGCACAGCGTACATCTATATAATGTATTTTTACACATTGTTATTCAAATACTGGTGTACCGATTAAAAACTTTGTAGTTAATATTATTAATATTCGCATATACAAATATACGTAGGTACAATGCAAGAGGTTTCACTTCAAGAACGTGTAAAATACCTATAAAATATTAATTTTCATGGAATGTAATCGTCCTATGTTTACGTCATTAATAAATTGGAAACGTATAAACTGAAATATACGGTTCACACGCGGCAGCACATTTTAAACCCTCCCTCGTGATCTCAGTTTCGGTCAAAAAGGTATCGTCCCTGAATAGTGGCTAACGATTTCACGTTAATATTCAAATATACATCAAGTGTGGCCATTTGTCCGCGGATCTGGTCGTCACGATTTTAATTTTTCTGGCGTTCACCTTTAAGAGACGTATTTTATTTGACTATTTCTGAGTGCCGTCGGCATCTTTAGGTTTTCAGCTTTTCACACTAATTGTCACCACCGGCCTTATCATATCTGACTTGGATTGGGAAAAATGGTTCCAGTTGTCACCAACAGTGATGACACATATTTTCCCAATTGTAGCTCTTGGTTTTTACACAGTTTTGTTACTACCAGTGCCAAATTCGGTGGCTACAACTGAGAACATGTGTATCATTTAGGGCTTTTCTGCAGCAATTCATGGATTAATTAGTGACATGCGCAGGTTATTTTTGTTACTCTCTAAACATGGGCCAAAATGAAAAGTATATCAATAGAATTGAAAAGAGATAAATGTAGGAAAAATAATGAATTCAATTGTTTGAAATTTTTATAAATAAGACTGTAGTGACGATATAAGATTATTTGGAATAGAAAGATATAAAGATCAGAGTCCATCAAGAAACTGACCACAACACTATGATTTTTACACTTATCGAAGCAGTGCGACAGTAGCTCTGCGCCCGCGCTGCATCCGCAAATTTGAATACGCTCTTATATTTTAGTAACAATCGGGCTACTTTTTCCAATCATCGTCTGTGGTGATAAAAACGGTTCTGACAATGAGGGTTTTCGCATATGAGAAATAAAAATACTACATGGCAATACATAGGTATCAGGTCCATCTGCAGCATGATTCCTTATTTATTAGAAAACTGAATATGTCAGGAATATCTACCATGTTATTTTATTTTGATGAACTCTCGATATTTCGGCACTGTTGCGCCATGATCACGGGTGATCTGATGTCAGTTACACTTAGTTTCTGAGTATGGCAGTTTAAAATTATTTAATGATTAGTTCTCTTTTACATGAGATTGACAGATTTCAATATTCACCAATCGCGTAGCAGTTAAACCTCATATCTACGTCTTGCCATCTAGTGAAGATCTCATACGCGTAAACCTTTGTTGGGAATAGAGGTTTAGTAGTCGCGCGTGTCGCGTAAGCTAAGGCCTGCATCACACTTGGCGGATACTCCGTCGCGGATCTTCCGTTGCAGAACGTCAATACTTGGTTGCAAAAAAAAAACCAAAAATAGCGGGCATACTACGCGGAAGATCGGTTGCTATAATTTATATAAATTATAGTGATCGTATGTATCGTTATTGAATTGCCTTTTAATAATTTAAAACTTTTTATTAAATCGTGTCTTATGAAAAAAGCATATTTTAAATTAGAAGACTACTAAATGATAAAAATCCATGGACATGATGAGCCGCTCGCTTGGACATCAATGATAATATAACTTGTTAAATTTTTATTTTATACTAGTGGTCCCTGCGAATTTGATACCGCCAATACTATAAACCTTCCCTGGACTATCACGAACATTTTAAAACCAAAATTGCCTAAATCGGTCCGGGCGTTCTCGAGTTTTAGTCAGACTAACGAACAGCAGTTAATTTTTATTTATAAGAAGAAGATGTGTTTAATTTATCGATAACTTGACGAGCAAAAGTATTTCATGAATGCTATTTGCAGAATAAATTATTTCAATGAGGGTTTTCGCGAATGAGAAATTCACTATATGGCAATACGTAGGCGTGAGGTCCAACTGCATCATGATTGGTGAATATTGACATGTCTGTCAATGTCACGTCAAAAATAACCAATCATGATGCAGTTGGACCTCACGCCTACGTATTGCCATCTAGTGAATTTCTCATTCGCGAAAACCCTCATTCCGGAGTATCCGCCAAGTGCGTCGCTATCCCGACTCGGTCCGCATCAGTTGTTCCCGGTGACGAGGTCGGCGAGCCGCCTTACCAGCGAGTCGTCGTGGTCGTGGTCGTGGTCGCGCGGCGCGGCGGAGGCGCGGCGCGGCGCGGGCGCGGCGCAGTTGGACGGGACCTTCACCGCGCAGCGCTTGTGGTAGTTCAGGCCGCAGCCTGGGAAGGTAAACAAACGAATTACTTACACTCACGTCTGACACTGAATAACCAACATTTTAATATAAAAAGAAAAACCGACACACTAAAAGTTACAAAATAATATAATACGAACATTTATAATGGAGAATGTTCATGATTTTCATTATGTAATTTTTAGTTGGTAATTATGTAGGTTTGAAGGCTTCGATGAACTGAATTGATATACGATTCGTTCGCTCATACAGCCAAAATTTAGAACGTTACAAGTGTTTAAAGTTCTGCCCGTTTGCACGTTTCATACAAAATCAACGTAGTGCTATGACGTCTCACTAAAACATACAGCACATTTAAAAAAATATTTTTTTCGTCATTTACCGTCCAAAAATATAAGTAACTTAGTTTTACAAATATATTCAACGTTACAACACATAATTACCCATTGTAGAATTGAAACACAGACCATTACTTACACTCACATCTAACACCGAATAACCAAAAGTGGGGAAAACGTGCACAATAATATGCAAACCTCTCAAATGTTTGTAGTGACTGGCTATCAGCCCCAGTTTCTCAAGGGTAAAAGTTTATTTTATAGGAAATTTTTCCAAAATACAAAACATTTCCTAAATACAAACTTTTACCCTTCATCAACAGAAAGGTGAAAACCATTACAAAATGCCTTTAAGTCACATAGAAGAAGTTAAAGGAAAAAAAAAATTAAATTACATAATGAGTAAGTAATACTAGATTCAATACTTGAGTAAAGTCATTACCCACAAAGGGGCTTTGTTGGCGCATACCTTCACACTTGAGTCCCTGGCGCACGAGTCCGAAAAGCATCTCGCCGCAGAAGTCGCAGAAGGTGGGCGTCTTGTACGAGTGCACGGCCAGCGCGTGCGGCCGCGGCGCCGGCGCGCTCTCCAGCCCGCCGTCGCATAACAGTGCTGGAATGACACAGTTTCACAGACAAGTTAATACAATAATGTGTGTACATATTACGCAGGTACATACACTCCATTAAACCCACGTACGGGAAAACTAGGTTGGCGGTGTTACCCTAATTATTTGACTTAGGCTGGTGCTGAGTAATTTATAGTGTACAGCTCATATCGACTATATTATTATATGTACTATACTCGGATACCAGCACCTAGATTGGTTTAAGTCTGTCACAATGGCGCACTCAGACAGGGATAGAAACAATGATTGACTACGATTGTACCCGAAATTTCCACTTCGGGTATTTAATACTTTTGCAATTTTATGTGAAAAAGGATTAGATCTGGACATTAACACAAAATTGAAAAAGTATTAGATAGATAGATATTGGCGGAACGAAAGGATGCGCTCCGCCATCGGTTAGCATAATCGCTAATGAAATGCAATTATTTATTTCAGAATACACCGGGATTCGATAAATTAAAGTACACTGTTTTATTAGCAAAAATAAAACAGTGTTCGTACATAAAACCTATAATTAATATTGGGTTTAATCATTGGACTGTCCATCATGTCTGCAACCACCTTCAGGAGAGTGTTGGAGCTGTCCCGCACCTGCTCCTACAGATAAGCCACTAACTTGCGCAAAACGGCATGAAAACCATCAGTGTTACAGGTGGCGAACATCCTGAGGCACTGCAGCTCCAGGGCAGGCCCAACAACCCCCTAAAGGCGTTATTATACTAACTTACTATAAATTATACTTACAAACATACAGCTAACATACACACAATCCACTCATACTTTAGTTTCACTGTTGCTTTAGTAAAACTGTTTAAACTTAATTAAAATTTCCATTTTATAAACTAATGTATAATAATTTGTTACTCTTCTGTATAGTTTTGTAATTCCTATATTTTACATATTGTTCAATCTGAGAGGGAGAACCTGGTGATCCTGTGTCACAGACTTACGTCTACTTCAGACACCAGTTTCTCACATAATAAATAATGTATTCTGTACTTTTGTTGTATTGTATTGTATGTGATGTGAGAAGGAATAAACTTATTTATTTATTTATTATACTGGACTGGCAGAGCACTGAAGGTTTTTTGGTGTTACTGCTCCACGCTGCACGTGTATTATGTTTGGCAATAGGTACAATCTCCCAAGTGTATGAGTACTGACGGTTGGCGGTGAGCACGATCTCGACGAGCGTCTCGTCGGCCACGTCGGAGGCCGCGTTGACCAGCTGCAGCACGTTCGGCGAGCAGTAGTCGTGCCGGAACAGCAGGATGCGCTCCGACAGACGGTTCAGCCCGTTGTCAGGGATCTGGCGAGGCAATACGGGGTACGTTGGAAATTTGTGGAAATATGGGCCTGGATTTCATGGCATTGAGACACAAAAGTAAATAGTGTTGGAACTATATGAGGTCACTAAAATATGATCGACCTCTTTATAATATGCGATGAACTTTGAGTACTGGGATTTCAACAAACGACATCTCTAGCATATTAAGATAACGATTAGGTTGCCATTTGTTTATGCCTAGATATTATGTGAGTTAACATAATATCTGTCTTTGATACCTACGTCCCATTTTTCAGAAAGGTGACCCAATCAGTCAGGACGGAATCAGTCTGAATTTCTTAGACCTATTACGCCTCTTCGACCTTACCTGGCTCGAGACCTCGGGATTTCTAATCGGTCATATAATTTTTCTTTTTGATTGCTTAGCATTCAGACGAATTGAAACCTCCTGCTTTTTGAAATCTGTTTAAAAATTAAATATAGCAAAAGCTGACCGCTAAGATGTATTCAAAGGAGCCTTTGAATACATCTTAGCGGTCATGAAGAAACATGAAGCCGTTTCCAGATTGCAAGGAAATTTTGGTCAGCGATAAGATTTGAAATAAAACTAATTTTACTGATTTAATCGGATCGGATCTCTAAATAATGTTTAGAATAACAATACACGCGAGTTTAACCCGTTAAATTAGTTTTATTTCAAATGTGTAGTGCTTTGCGCGAGCACTACACATTATAGACAATAGCGATAAGATTGAAAAAAAAATGAAGTACCTTTAAGGTACCTACATAAAGGTTTGCTCAACAAAAAAAAAAAGAAAATCCCCGGTCTCTAACTACTGTAGAAGAACTACAGTCAGCTACTCATGCCATCGTACCTTCTCGTGCACGAACTTGACGGCGAGGTCCTTGAGGTAGGCCAGCGTGAGCAGGTGCGCCGGCGCAGACACCGCGTCGCGCAGCACGCCCAGCTGGAACAGGAACGTCACCTCGTCCTCCATCGCGCCCGGCGCCGCGCCTGCCGACAAACGAACGGACAGAGTTAACCAATGATATAGGTAACAAAATATAGTGACAAGTCCTGTTATATGAAGAAAAACTTTGCCTTGGCGCGATTTCTCGAAAGCGTAGGTTCGGATCTCAGCGGTAGAACAGCTGATATTTTCTGAGTTTGCAAGGTTTAGCAGTAACACTTAAAATTTTAAAATTACCGTAATTAGAGTCATTGTTTTGTCAGTAACATCGATATTTAGATCTACATTAATTGTCAAATGTCGTGAATAATCCATGCTAATATTTTCAAAGTTAAATTGTATTATATTGTGTTTTTAGGGTTCCGTAGCCAAAATGGCAAAAACGGAACCCTTATAGTTTCGTCATGTCCGTCTGTCCGTCTGTCCGTCTGTCACAGCCGATTTACTCGGAAACTATAAGTACTACAGTGATGAAATTTGATGGGAATATGTGTTGTATGAACCGCTACAAAAATATGACACTAAATAGTAAAAAAAAGAATTGGGGGTGGGGCCCCCCATACATGTAACTGAGGGATGAAATTTTTTTTTTCGATGTACATACCCGTGTGGGGTATCAATGGAAAGGTCTTTTAAAATGATATAAAGTTTTCTAAAAAACATTTTTCTTAAAGTGAACGGTTTTTGAGATATCAGCTCTCAAAGTCGTAAAAGTATGTCCCCCCCTCTATTTTTATAACTACGGGGTATAAAATTCTAAAAAAAATAGAGGTGATGCATGCTAATTAACTCTTTCAACGATTTTTGGTTTGATCAAAGTATCTCTTATAGTTTTTGAGATAGGTTGATTTTTATTATATTTGCTGCTACGGAACCCTTTGTGCGCGAGCCCGACTCGCACTTGGCCGGTTTTTTTATTTTTGTGAAGTGTGAAAAGTTAGTCATTTTTATTTATATTTTTTTATTGACTGTGGGTTTCTTTATACGCTGAAACTAGTGTTGCTCAAATGCAAGATCAAGACGAGCCTTACGCAGTCTTGCTCAAATCAGGCGGTCTTGGTCTTGTTCTTGCATTTTTGCACTGAATATTGGCAACAGCTAAAACCACTGACATGACTTTATATAATGTTTGGTACAGAGATGCTTAATTTAAGTAGAATGGTTTTCTACCATTCTACTTAAATTAAGCATCTCTGTACTTGTGTAGCTTAGTAAAATATAAAATGTTTACAGGGTTTCCCTTTATGGGTGAGAGCCAAACGCTCCTCCGCAAGTAATGATGACAAGCCAGAGAGTCGTGGTCAGAAGAAGAAAATAAGGTTTGATATAAATAGGTATATGTGATTTATGAATTTAATTTAAAGTACTTGATTACAATTGTTTATTGAACTATATTTTGGCAAGTAATGCATTTCAAGTGCTATCAATTCGCTTTCGCGTATACTTATCCGTTGGGTTATCTGAAATTCGGGGTTTTTTCATACCTGGCAAGGTGACCGCGCGCGAAACTTTCGCCGCCCGCGCAGCGCCGCGGTCAAAGGATTATCGCCGTTTCGTTTTAGAGTAAATATTTTCCCTCCACGTGTCTAGTGTGCTTCAAACAGATTGTGCTATCGTGAAATTAAGTCATCGTTATTGTTTGTTTTCGAGTGAGCATACAATAATTATATAACTTCATTTTCTTGAACATTTCCATGTAGTTTCTCTAAAACGGCCCATTTTATCGAAGATTTTTCTTGTGACAATCTCCTTTATGTAATTTAAGCAGCAATAAATTTAAAAATAATTTTGATGAATAAATTATTTGATAGTTTTTATAAGCACGAACGTGGATAACTTGTGTTTATTCAGACGCGAAGCTTAAAGGATTCCTACAAAATTAAACGTACACCCGAGAATCAAGTATTGAAAGGCATCTTTAAGTATAATTGAAGCCTTTAATATGTAACTTTTAGGAAGGCTTTGACAAATGAAATTTCCTCGAATGCACGTATAAATATTTAAATCCGATGAAATGCAAAACTGCATTTGTAGGGCTTCGTCTGAGCCGATGAGTAACCTCACCAAATCGATGTCGTGCGACTACATATCGACAGTGAGTTCTTTCCTCGGCAGTCCTTTTGCGTAATCCTTCAATATTTACAAAACGTGATTGGCACGAGTGATCAGAGTGCTAATTGTTTATGCCATTCTGTTAAATTACACACTTTATGTTTAAAAACGGATTTAATATCTAAGTGAGTAATGAGCGGGCAGCTGGTGTTGCAAAAAAGCTATCGGTTAAGTTTAATTGCGACATGATTTCAACATCTATCTGCTTATTTATCTATTTCATTAGTCTTGTGGTTGGATTGGCGACGATTTTCAATACAAAAATAAAATATGACAAACGCAAAAACGTCTTTAAGTTTTGCATTTCTTGATATTGCAACAATAATATTACTTAATCTGTAAACATTTTTAATTTTATATGAGAATGAGAACGACGAACTTTTAGTCATAAAATCTTGTTTTGGGCTACCCTTAGGCTACGGAACTTTCAGCTTTGTCGTGTAGTTTTTTGCGCTAAATATTCTAGCATCCTGAAAATTGTTATCAGCGGCCAGTGCGTACATTGTTATACGTTGCATAATAGATCCAATTACGTATCATTGGTATAAACTACTGGAATCGTTTAAAATAACCTTTAAGTGGAACGACTGCGCCTTAATTACGAAAAATATATTTAATTATACGCTGCAAAGGTTTTATAGCCATTCACAATGAGATCGGGTTTTATGAGGTTTTTATAAGATTCTGAGACATGGCGCGTGCGGCCCCGCCCCCTCCTACACGTGGCGTGAGGTTCAAGGCTTACAGAATCATTATGTAAATGTGTCTGTATTAATATAAAGTAGGCTTATATGGAATAACATGGGGGGTCAGAGCGAATTTTAATATTTATCGTGAATTACATTTATTAGGAGATTTCATAACGGAAATAAAACATTGTATATTTAGTAGGTTCAGATATCTGTCCTCCTCTAACTTAAGTGTAAGCTTAAAATCCCCTTTTAAGGTGCCTTGATGTAATTTAAGTAAAAAAAGCGATGTAATTAATGAAATAAACATATTTTGATTGTTTGTTGATTTTGTCAGTATCCCTGTAATGAATAATTGAATAGAGACTCACTTTATTCATAAGTAGGTTTGGGTAGTTGCTTTACGTTAAAAAAAGACATTAATACACGTGTTCATCCAGCAAGAGCCCTTATCACAGCAGTAGTAAACAACATGTGTTTATTTCATTGTGTTTACGTAAGTCAGAAGCCCAGTGTACTATTACATTAATTTTATTTACAAACATAAACTTGTTTATTGTACAACTTGGTCTTTGATGGACGATTTATCAATTCAGTTCGAAACGATGTAAATCCACTAGCAACAGTTCATCAAATGAAAATGTCTTTATTTATGTAAGCAATTTATATGCACTTATAAATCGCCACTTTAGTAATAATTAGATTCTACCACCGGTACGGAACGAGATGAATATTACTACTAACTTCCGAGAAGACTCCGGTAAGAGACTCTATAGTTACTCTTTTTAAGTGACAATCATTTTACAAATTGCCATAGTAAAAAGTACAGTCTGGATGTGTCATAGTAAAAAGTACCATAATACTACATCTGCTACTCTTGAAAATAACGATAATTAAAATAAAAAAAGAGATTTACCGCGGCGACCTTATCTTGTTAAAGTAATTTGAAACAAAACTAATTTGCCCGTGACCACGAGCGCTGTAAAGAGCTCGAAACGTCGGATCTCTAAATAATGTTTAGAATATCAATACACGCGAGTTTAATCCGTAAAATTAGTTTTATTCAAATGTGTAGTGCTCGCGCAAATAAAAAAAAGACGTGTGGCACTCGGGGACTGCCGCGGTATAGCTACTGCATAGCATCGTCCGATTTCGGAGCAGCTCGTCTCGATTCGTGCGAGTTTCGTAGAGTCGTACAATACGTCTAACCGCACGCACACAAACACCGTGCCGAAGTCTACCGAACTGAAACGACGTTAGACGATTGTGAGGTTTTTTTCGTTACGGAATTTCTTGGTTCGGTCGCCGCGCTCAAAGCCCGCGATAAAAGCTATGTAATAGCTTAATAGACAATACTATTTGTTAAGTAAAACTACTGTTATAGTGTTGTGGACCTTTATGTCTCAATCTGTCCAAGGCAATTACTGTTAAAAAGTATGGTCGGCAAGTAAGTGATCAATTTTTTAACCAGCCACTTATTGCTTATGTAACTGGGAATCATCTTAAATTGGCATAAGGATTTCAAATATGGCATTTCTTATTGTATTGGTGAAGGCTTGTCCTTGCACGAGGCTTGACCGCGGACACCTCCACGTGCAGCCTTCCGATAACCCGCGCGCCCTGGAAATAGGCGCTAGGCCGGTGGCACACCCGGGACATTTCACATTAAATATATTCATAGAAAATGGGACAATTAATATAAACAATCAACAGGTACATTTCTGCTAGAATACCAGCGCTGTCGTACCTTAGAATGTGCTTTAGCGGCCACTAAAGCACATTCTAAGGTAGAACCTATTGATCATTTTATTTGTATGTGTATTTGTTTCATAAGCCATTATATATTTATTTAATTATAAACGAAATAAAGTCTGTAGTTACCATAATACGGAAAAGCCTAAATTATTTTTAAAAGCTTTTTCGGTTTAAAAAAGCTCCCGTTTCATAGACTTCACGGATCTTTTAAGACGACCACTTATTAAATTTTATGGTGCCGTAGACAATGTAACAATATCGAAACGATAACGAAGTTCGAAAAGAATAAAATGTATGGGATTGACATTAGACGCGATAGATCACGTGGTCAATCCCATTTAGTTCTTTTCGAACTTCGTTGTCGTTTCGAAATTGTTACTCTTTCTAACCACTGTGCTGGATTCCGCCTATTGTATCACCAACCCAATGCATATTATTATTCAGACCACTCTATATCAAGTGCACCCTGCGCCGCCCTCCGACTAAGACCGTATCTCGCGCTGCTCTGACATGTGGAAGGCATTATGACGTGCGTGTGACGTAGTGTCTGCGAAATTGACTAATATTATGTGCTGCTTTCAAACCTTATACCTACCTACCGATTAAATAACGTTATTATATGTGTGTTTTGTAGTGTCCTGCACGGACTTTGTATGAGCTTCGTTTTTAAAAAGTAAAAATAAAAATGTTTAGCTGACAACATTTAAGAAAGCACCGTTTTCAACTGTAGATGATGACTAGTTTTTCCAATAAAACATATATTTATCAAGGATTAATGGTTATATAATATGGCTACATATAGTTATACATATCTAGATTTAATGACAGGAAAATTTATCGACGATTCATTTCGATTTTACCTACAACATCTATACTTAAAACGATGATTAAAGTGCAACTGAGATAAACCCGTCTCCGATAAGCGGGTCATCGGCGAGCTAATTAATAACGCGGCCAAAAGTGCACTTGCAAGTCATTATCGCCGCCTAGCGACCAGGTGCCGCCGGTGCCTCCTCGACACCGCAACGATACCAGGGTTGGTGGCGCCATGGCCGAGCAATCATGACGTCAAAGCTCTGCCTAGCACACTCCTTCCCCCTCAACGTTTGTTTACTCAATCTTACTTTGTAATGCCACATATCAACCACTCGCGTCACATATCCGATGGTCACCTTCTAATTGAGGCATCATGTTTAATGTTTATGCTGTATCTACTCCGTTATCTTCGCTAGTGTTTAATCTGCTTTACTTTATATTTTACAAACGTAAGTACTAATTACGTAAAACATCACAATGCAGACAATAACATATTTAGCGTGTTATTTTATGAAAGCAATAATATTATGATTATCTTCTCATTAAAATTATTTATTACCCTTCAGCCCGTGCTGTTGTTACAGAAATATAATAGCTGAGCTGCAATCTATACCTATGTACCATGCGTCCATACATATGTGTGCATATCGTGGTTTTATAAGCTGACTTAAAGTGCCGGAAGTTAATACTTGAATCACCTTTATCAACAAGGAAATAAATGGCATCCTAACATATACACTGTACAAATTTTATAAGTTGTTTTAGTAAAATTATTATATTTTACCACCACAACAGATTTTGCAGTTTTTAAGCTAGCGTGTTTCGATAGTACTACTAAAGGCAAATCGTTCTGCTACGGGAAAACAACCACTAAAATTTCTCGGTGTACATGACCAGAAATAGCACGGAATAGTACACAATGAATCAGCTTCATCAGTTGTGGATTTCATGCGTTGTCCATTGGTACAGTGTCATGGATATTTCATGACATTCAAGTAGAAAATATTGGTAAAAAATGTTTGGTAACTTGACAACAGATTATTATATCCATAAATTACTTGAATTCGGTTTGAATCAGAAGCAGGACCGCGGGCAAGACACGTTTAAACTTTGGACACAACTACAGCTTGTGATTAAGTACTAATAAGATAATAATTTATTATCTATAGGGTTAGATATAGATTTTACATATAATAATGTTGTTGCATGTGACGCTAGGCGAGTCTCGGGTGACGTGAGGCATGTTTTGCTAAAGGTGCATAATTGGAAAATAACACTTAACCCCTGATACGAGTGATAAGTAAATGTTCATTAGCCGCGATACCCGTGTGTCTATCGCATATAATAATACTTCGGAGCCAGGAAACTAATTAATTTTTGAAATTTTACTTGTGCAAAAAGCTGCTATAAATGGTGTACAGTAACTATGAATTAACCAAAAAAATAAGTTGTCATTTTCGTAAATACCGGTAATGGTGGCATAAATACTACTAAAATATTGGTTCCAACACCACATCGGCCCAGTGTCAATTTCATTCAAATAAAGATCATTTTAAGACTTTGTAATTGCCGTTGTTATTTGAACAGCCGCTAGCAATGATGTAACAGGTTTAATTGCAGAGAGCGAATCTGCTATCAATAACAAGTCGCGACTGTAGCGATCGCTCAAATTACATTGTTGTATATGTTAATTCCGAAAGCTAATTTACTGTCTGGATCCAGATTACCAGATATGTACTAACTTACAACAATTTCAAGCAATTAAGTACAGATATACAATTATACAAAGTATATATTTCAAATTACAGTATTTTTACGATAGGTAGATAGGATAGGTATAATTACATAAATTGTATGAAATAGAGTTTTTGCAAAACGTGTTTTACATTAAACAAACATCAGCACGTGCTATCGCGATTCGTGGGCTATCATCAGCCGCAATAACAAGATACAGCTCACTGTACACGTGGAGACGGGCCGATATTGAGAGCAGGGCGAATTCATAAATCTGCCGATAACAGCCGCAGATGTCGTTTCCGGATCGCTCTGGTTGGAGACAGATGTTATTGCATCCATTATTATAACAGGCTGACATTGCGACGGCAAACATAAAATAGCGTTTTATGACTAATTGCAGATGTCTTGTACACCTATGTACACAATTACCTATTGTTTTGTGCCACCTGTAAGGCTTTAAATAAACATATTAGATTTTACTTCTCTTATTTAAATAATAAAGAATACGAAATTCGGTTGTATGGATTTGTGCTACTATTTAATTGCTATAGAATTGACATAAATTTAATTATTTTATTTATACTGTGATGTATCGCATATTGATCAAAGTAGGGTAATTAGGTTTGTCTGATAAATCGTAGTCATAAAATTTCAATCGTTTGTTCTATCGTACCCAGTCCGAGATAAACGTCCAAACGTAAATACGTTTGTAACTATCAAAAAAAAATATTGACACACAGGATGTTTAAAAATTAACTGAATCCGTTTACTGGGAGAGGAAAGTTCTGCATGAAATGTTCTAGTGGGTACATGTAGGTTATTTTTAAGTTTTGTTTATATTGCAGCAAAAAATAGGTCAAGAGCAATCACGCGGTTGCGCAAGCACTGATATTTGTTATCGATATCGGTACGTCCGCCTAGTGAGGTGAGCGGTATCAGTCCAGTGCATTGAAATGAACTTGCCCCGTCACGGGAAACCAAAGTCCTCAGTGAGAGCTCTGTAAAGCTTGAAACGTCGGATTTGTAAATAACTGTGCTTTGTGTTCGTTCCACCCAGATACTGAGACATGTATGGTAAATTTCGCGTCAAATAGCTCCTTAAATGCAAAATTAGATATTTTTTTAATGAATTATATTTTATAGAGTGGTGTATTTACTGTCCTGAATACCTAAGTGTTGTTTTTACGCAAAATACTTCAATGGTTCGAAGTAAATCCTTTACACGGTCTGCATTGTAATGCAGACCGTGTAAAGAAGGCATCGTGATAGAGAACTACATACATGTAATGTCATTCAAACTTGCATCACGTTCACAATGCAATAAAACATTAAGTTTTCAGACAGACACATCAACACATTTAATTAATAGTGTGTACTGGATACTTTGTTCTAATACGGGCTAAATAATAGAACGTTTATCGCTCTAATAAAAGACATCAACGCGCGTGCACGTGTGAGTCATCTAACTGGATTATGTTTGTACAAGATATTTTTACTTATGAACGTAGGAATTCGGAATATCGGATTTAAAAATAAGGGTAAGATGTTTGATACGAAACCTTAGCAACAAAATACATACCAACTAGAATTAATGTGATGTCGACGATAAGCTAAGTATTATTCGAAATCTATACCCGGTATTTAAGATCTAGAGTTCCGATTCCGGTGACGTGTGCATGTAAGAAACTTATGTTTTGGTCTTGAAATGCTGCTGAAGAAAATTTGGCATAATTCCTACCTAGAATATATAAATATAATATTATTAAATGGTACATTATGCCATTCTCAGCGTATATCCACCAAATAAAGCGTTTGTCCACGAAACGGTAAAAAGTGATTCTACCTAAGAGGTAGAAAGATTATCCATAGATCTTGATGACCGAGAAAAAGTCACATACCCTACACATTTTATTGGAATGTACAGTCAGCTAAAAATGTGGTCTACCACCCTAAGGTTATGATTCGTTTGAACGTCATGAAACAACAAGGTCAATTTTTCCCGGCAATAAGATTGTGCCAGTGACTATTGTCAACTTTAGCGATCGTTACATCTCGCAGAAGCTTTTGTCAAAAGTGGTAGACCACTTTCTTGGCTGACTGTACCACCATTATTGACCTATGAAAGATATAGTGAAGCAGTCTTAACCGTCATCAATGGCGCAGTTACGGCGACTGCAATGGTGTCTGAGCACGCACTCAGGTTGCGTCTGGCTCGTGTAGGTACCATCTCTCAGTACCTCGCAATGTGATGAACCTAGTCTACCTATGTTTCGGAATATAAAAAGCCTTTCAATTATTCAGGGTGAATCACACTACACTTTGCCTGAGATCTGATTGCTCTATTCTGCAGGTATATTTCGATTTGAAAATATCTAATAGACATGAATCTTCAGGTAGTACGAGTGTATTAGCAATGATTTGTTTATAAAAACAAGGCAACGTCTTAAAACACAAGAGTTTCGGCTGTAAAACTATTTTATTCCAAATACATGAATATTAAAACCAAGTATTAGGAAATATTTCGAAACTTTTGCTGTTGCAAGCTTCAGCACCAATTTTAAATTTACATACATAACAGTACTTAACTTACCGATATCCAGCGAGATCCAACACAACTTAAGATTCGACACTGTTTGCCACAATTTGGTCACAACCATTAGGTAGCGCTACCGTGAGTTAGCTATCGAAAACTTACGTACGTTAAAAAACCTATCTGTTTTTTTTTCATACTACCGATTTTAGTTATTAGCGTTACCGCTAGGTAGCGCTGTACATTTTATCATAAATATTTTTTACATAGGCGTTATCGAGTCTGTCACTTTTAACTCATGGTAGCGCTACCAGAGCCCGCGGAGCGTGTTGCCGCTAACACATAACAGTAGACCGGCGCCTCTACGGCTCTACACGTGTCGGGCGCGACCTTGCGTGTTCATCCTCCTGATGCTTCATCATGTTAATTAACAAATTTGTAATAACGACAGATAATGACACGTTTTTCCATAGTTGATAAGTTACGCGCGATGCAATCGCTGCATAAATTATTTAAAACGGATTCATTGTATCTAACCGGAGTGATAGTAGTTGCCTTCCTACACTAACTTCAGAAAATGTTGTATTCGGATAAATACAATGATATAATTGATCTAATCTGCGTTTTGAAAATAAATTGTGTTAAAATCTTTACTTTGAGCTTAAAGTTTCGTTACATTTATTTATCTCATGTGCCTATACAGAATAGTATCTATCATTTTGGAATAAATTTACAACTTTGCTCCTTATTCTTGAAGAAGAAAAGAGAAATGTTAAATTTTTAATTACGTCGAACATTTGAAATATTCACTGAATGTTTAATAGTATGAATACTCGACTCGTATTCTATAAAGGTCCAGTATATTAGTGCGCGAGTCGGACGACTCGCACTTGGCCGATTGCAGTGATCATTGCTTACTTTTTAAACCACTAACAACTAACGATGCAATACGTTCAGGATTGCTGAAATAAAACCTTTTTCAAAATAAATCGCTTCTATATTCTAGGTAACAATAAACTGTAAGAGACAAAGCAAATTGCGCCTTAACTCACATTAATGTGGTGCCACATCAGGAAACGAACACTTTATTTTGTGCGTTTATTTATGCATATAGTAAATAATATTTAATACGGATATAAATAACGTAAATAAAATATGAACATGACAGTAGCATGGTATTATGCGCACAAATTGCCTTAGTACCACTAGTATTCTAAATCAATATATTTAGAATACTAGTGGTACTAAGGCAAGTTACAATTTTTATACAAAACCCTTAATTTTGGGGACTTCAGTACGCTACTAGCTAAAGAGTTCATAATTCAAGAGTTTGTTTATGAAACATAACTGAATAAAGTATTACATATTTCGATTTACGCTGTTGGCGTTGACTATGCTAACCTCGCCGCAGTTGAAGATCGGATGAAATATTTAAAAAAAACTTAATTATAACATCAAATCGTATTGTATTAATGATTGTCTGCATCAATGTAGAGATGGCTTGACAATAGCCTTAATGCTACGCTTCAGAGTTCAAAATGCCGAGCTGGCCCTGGATTTATAACCCTAAGTCCCACTCTAAGTTGAGGGTTTTCCAAACTCACTACATGCACCAAGTTATCGCTCAAGCGGGTGTCCGTACAAAACGCGGTCGCGCCGCGCCCGCCCGCCAGTCTCGCGCCGACCGACATGACGCCCGCACTACTCGCCGCGCTGGCCGCGCTCGCCGCCGGTGAGTACTACCGCTTATCACTGACACCGGCCGAAATTAAAAATAAAATCATCTGAACAAAACACACATTATCGCATCCAATTAGGCGAGTGTGTAAAAATGTGAACAAAAGTGCACTTCGCGGTCAAAAAGTTCATTTTCAGTCGATAGCTTTGTTTATTTTAAACTTTCAATGTGAAAGGTGGAAAATGGAGATTATTTTTTAGTTGCAATTATTCAGCCTGAACAACAAATTGATAAAGATTATTGTTAAGTAGGATTTAAGCCCTCGAAACTAAACCAACATTTCAGCAGTGGTAATAATTCAGTAGATGTAACCAACAGTGCAATGTGCCTGAAGCTTTAGAAGAAAACTTGACCACCATAAATAATAATAAAGATGTAGTGCTTTATCAAAAATTTAAAGTGTCTTTAAACCGCATATTTAAATTACTAAAATTTCATTTAACTAATTAGTTATTCTACGTACCTAACTTTAATAACTGTTTTAGTATTAATTTTTGCTGCAAGTTTTAGCCTTGAAATTTAACATAGGAAATTTAATGTATTTTAATCCTTATTCATTTTTTTTCGCGCTTTCTTCCGTGTCTATGGTATGAATTGAACAATAAGATGTATTAGGATTCCATCGAATTAATAGTAAAAAGTATTTAATTGGTCATATAAGCATTGGGGGCGGATAGAATATCTCTATTATTATTATCAGCGTTGGGAATGCGTTAAGTTTACCAAGCAACACGCTTAGGAAATGAAAAGGAGGTTCTCAATTAGTCTGCATGTATTTTTATTGCCGTCCGATATTTCCGTTCGTTCCGATATTTCCGTCAATTACGAACGGATTTTATTATTTTTTTGACGGATTGTGTTCACTTCAGGTGTGGTCCCATCCTTACGAGGACATTAGATATCGATGGCAAGATTTGAAAATTGCATCACCGTATTAAATTATTTGATGTGTAATCATGTCTTTCTGGCAATTTTCTTCAGAAAAATAGGCGGACGTCTGTTTTCACCAGGCTTTATCTCAAGAACCAACCACTATAGCTAGACAGTTAACAATTATTATTTTAACAATTATTTTGCTTAGTTAATAACAGTTAACTAAGCAAAATAATTGCCGTTATAACAACAAAATAAAATGAATATTTAAACTTCTTGCGCGAGTCCAACTAGCACTTGGCTGATTTTTATTATATCAACTAAAAGGTAAAAACGGGACTCTATTACTATCCGTCTCAAGCTGTATCTCATAAACCGTGATAGCTAGAAAGCAGAAATTTTCGTAAATACTAAAAATGTAGAAAGATAAAACATTAAGGGAGGTCCCAACACAATAAAGGTGTTCTTTTACATGTACCCCTTGCCGGTCAAGTGCAAGTCGGACTAGCCAACATGCACTTGTCCTGTTTTTTATACGTGTTGATATACGTATTCCCCTTCTTCCAGCGTTATGCGTGTCGGCACAGGAGCCTTCGTGCGAGGTGTTCGCGGCGGCGCACGCGGGCGCGCTGTGCGGCGCGCGCCGGCGCTCCGCTAATGGGGCGCCCTACGCCAGCTTCCTAGGCGTGCCGTACGCCCAGCAGCCCTTGAAGGATCTGCGATTTAGGGTTTGTTGCTTCACTGATATCTTCAGTTCACTCAGATATTACCTTGATTGTGCTCTCTTAAAGGTATTTTCAAGCAATGACATCAAAATTGTGACGTACACTTTACATAGATATGTCTGTTTTGATTTTCTAAAAAACATACTCTTGAAAGGGGGCTGCAATCTTCCTTTACGCAATATATTATTATTGTATCTCGCCATTACTATATATAACTAGCTTTCCGCCCGCGACTCCGCGCTCACAGTAGTAGAAATAAAAGTAGTCTATGTCCTTTCTCAGGCTCTGGACTATATCTGTACCAAATTTCATTTAAATATGTTCAGTACTCTATGCGTGATGGCTTAACCGAGTTACTTTCGCATATCAACATAGGTAATAGGTAGCAAATCCCTTGATACTAACTGACGATCGTTCCCATTGCAGGAGCTGCAACCCCTAGAGCCATGGGAGGGAGTCCTGAACGCAACCAAGGAGGGCCCCGTGTGCCCCCAGGTCGACGTGTTCTACAAGGTACATAGTGCTACTCTACTGTATCTGACACCATCTGTATTTTATATTATGTACTACCTATGTATAACAAATAAATGATTTGATTTGAAGGGTCTTCAGCAGGCGCGCGGCGGCATGGACGAAGCCTGCATCCACGCGAACATCCACGCTCCCACCACAGAGGATGGCGAGCTGAGGCTGGGGGAGGGCCGAGGGTTCCCTGTCCTGGTCTTCATCCACGGCGGAGGCTTCTCCTTCGGCTCCGGCGACACGGACCTGCACGGCGCCGAGTACCTGCTCGATAGAGACGTCGTCGTCATCACCTTCAACTACAGGTACGGTGCTCAGTCCAGATAACACGGTGTCGATTTATGCAAATGTGACTTGTAATGTGTCTGCGCTATTGGACACTTTTATGCGTCGACGATGTATTTCCTGTATGAATAGTCTGGCTCGGTGGAACAGTGGTTCACTATCTACGGTTCCAAGAGTCGTGGGTCCGATTCCCAACCGACCGTGTATGACGGACATATACTAAAATATACTGAATACACATATTCAGTATATTTAAGTATATGTGTGTATCCACTGTTAATATTGATACCTGTAACATAAGTGCTTAAGCTACTTACCACGGGATCAGATAAATATATGTGATGTTGCGCAATATTATTAATTTAATCAAATTAGCCACTAAACACGTTTATATTTGAAGAGTGTTTTCTTTAGTTTTCTAACGATTTAATACTCTTGTAATTGCGTCAATGCTATCATTATTACCTATAACTTTGACACTAATCTTGTTAGTTAATTGGATGCATGTTAAGTACGAGACATTTAAGTGAATTTGGTTTAAACAAAATAGCAAGTCCGCAGCTCACAAGGAATAAAATTGATAAGATAACGGATCGAACGGACGGAACAATTTCACAAAGTTCCAAATTAAAACTGGTCGCAAACTTAAAAACATTAAAAGACGTAGATATAT
The DNA here is from genome assembly GCA_039566165.1 of Maruca vitrata. NCBI lineage: Eukaryota > Metazoa > Arthropoda > Insecta > Lepidoptera > Crambidae > Maruca > Maruca vitrata. The sequence continues at coordinate 585,519 of CM076928.1, read as the reverse complement.
AAGAACTAGAAAAAAATGAACCATGGGTTGAAAGCCAACAATCTAAATAAAAATTGTAAACAAAAAAAAAACCGCCTTCAAAAACACGACTCACTAAAAATTACAAAATAATATAATACGAACATTAATCTGGGTATGAATTTGATATGTTGTTGAAGGCGGTGCCAATTAAATTTTTGAGGAAAACTGCGTGAAATATAAACGGCACCGCCTTCAACAACATATCAAATTCATACCCAGATTAATGTTCGTATTATATTATTTTGTAATTTTTAGTGAGTCGTGTTTTTGAAGGCGGTTTTTTTGTTTACAATTTTTTTCATCCTTTTTAGTGTTAATTTTTTTACACCCTATTAGTTAAAGCTTTCACTTCTATAATTCTACTGATATTATAACCAGTAGTATCAATATGTACACAGATTTGAAAGAATAATCCCTTTACTCCCAACTATTAAGGAGTTGACCTTCCATCATCAGCTCAGCATCATAACATTATGATTGCCAGAAGCAAATGCCAATATAACTACAGAAAATATGTAAAACGCGGTACATGTGCCTATAAAATTTGAGGGTTGCCCTCGATTTCTCCTGGATCCCATCATCAGATCCTAGACTGGTCAACCTAATAGTTTAGCTCACCTGTAATGCTACTGATATTATAACAAGTAGTCTTAATGTGTATACAGTATTAAAATAATTATTCTTTTACTCATAACTATTAAGGAGTTGACCTTCCATCATCAGCTCAGCATCATAAAATTATGATAGCCAGAAGCAAATGCCAATATGACTTCAGATAATATGCAAAACGCGGTACATGTCCCTATAAAATTTGAAGGTTGCCCTCGATTTCTCCAGGATCCCATCATCAGATCCAAGACTGGTGAAAATGGGACCACCTCGGAAGTGAACCCTATCCAATCAAAAAAAATTTTTTTAAATCCGTCTATAATTGACGAAAATATCGGTGAACATACATAAAAAAAAAAAAAAAAAAAAAAAATATTATACATACAGACGAATTGAGAACCTCCTCCTTTTTTTGAAGTCGGTTAAAAATATAATACTATCTGTCACGAAAAGGATACAAGCCTCAGTAATATCGATTTACATATTTTATAAGCGAATGAAAATATAAAATAAAAAAAAAAATTTTTATAAACTTTCATCGTCGTAGCAATCTTCTTTTTTTTAAAATTCAAGTTATTAAGTAAACATAAGATTCAGCACATTATAAATAAATAGTAGGTATGTAAATTAAATTCAATGGGTCTTTGCCCTGCTTTGCGTCAGAAGGCAAACCATCCTATTCGCTCTATCGTATCATCGAGACCTGTTTGTATATCCGTTGTAATGTTTACATTAAGGATTGATACGAAAATAAATTCTCTTAAAATAGATAAAAAATATTTGGAATCAATGTGAAAAAAAGTCGTGAATAAAGCTGAAACATATAAATAGTACGTATACACTTAGATGAAACAAGTTTGTGACCACATCACAACCTGAATGTAGTGTTCCCAAAATGCATGTCCATTTTCAGCTTTGCTGCGAATTATTGTAACCTTGAATGTCTATTTTTGACTGGGCTATTATGTCAACTGTATTTTCGGAGTCTTCTATCAGCTACCTTAGTGACTTGTTATTTTAGGTTATCAACCGGCGCCGCTAATTTGATCTATTCTCCGAATAAGGCCAGTGGCCACTTATGTTAAATAGGGAGAATAATATTGATTGTCTCTAGTGGTGACACATATTTTAAAAATAGTAGACGCTAACTTTCTATTGATGCCAAACGGTGTTACGTGTCCCATTTTCGTAAGTGGTGACAGGGCCGGTCACAAGTACGACCAGTAGCTAGCTAGCGCTACCAGTCAGCTATCGAAAACTTACATACTTTAAGAACCTATCGAGTTGTTTTTTTCATTCTACCAATTTTGGTTCTTAGCTTTACCGCTAGGGGCGCTGTACATTTTTTACATAGGCAACATCGAGTCTATCACTTTTAAACTTATGGTAGCGCTACAGACGGCTGATTCGCTTCGTTTGCTTGTGTCGGTCGCATCCCTGACCCCGGTTTGGGCGGCACGTGTAGGCGGCCTTCGCCCGCCGTGTCTACGCCGTAAAATAGCAGCATTACGCATGCTGTTTTGAGGCTGCATCTTAAACGGCATATTTGCGACCGTGTTGATACGCGCGTCATACATAAAATTATAAGAGGCACTATATGTTTGCATAGATGTTGATACAAGTATTATTGGACTGAGTATAACATAGAACATTTTACTAGAATCCTATAAAAATATTGACGCCTCAGCTCCAGCATCTCATTCCTATTCAATCAGACGATCTAGGGAGGCAAATCCGATGATGGTGACTAGGCTACTCCAAGCCATCATTGTGTTCAGTTAGCCACCCTTACGCTCTCGCGCAAGTCCGGTATGATAGCAAGGCTACTCCAAGTTATTATCAAACTCACAAATAACGCATGTGTTTCCAGGCTGAACATCCTCGGCTTCCTATCGCTGAACAACAGCTACATCCCGGGCAACAACGGTCTTCGGGACGCGCTGACGCTGCTGCGCTGGGTGCAGCGCGAGGCGCCTCGCTTCGGCGGCGACCCCGGTGACGTCACGCTGGCGGGGCAGAGCGCCGGCGCCGTTATGGCACACACGCTGTCGCTCTCACCACAAGCTACGGGGCTGTTCCATAGGTACGTCTGTCGTAGCAGCCACTCCAAGTACAGCTGCTACGGGTGCAGCGCGAGACGCGGCGCTACGGCGGCGTTGCTCATTGTCCCTGCGCCGGCGCCGTCATTGCGCTCGCGCTGGGGCTGCCACCGCAAGCTACGGGGCTGTTCTACAGGTGCGTCTGTCGTAGCTCGTGAAGCAGCGACTTCGAGCACAGCTGTTGCGGGTGCAGTGCGGGGTGTTACGGCGCTAATGCGCTACGGCGCTACGGCGCTACAGTGGCGACCCCGATGCCAGACGCACCTATTCCACTTGTGTATCAGGTATAGCTGACCACTCTTGTATTTTCGGATCGTAAGAGAAACCAGAGATCACACGGGCCATGTTAAAAATCCATGTATCGACGATATGTGCCGAATTGCATCTCCGAATCACTTCGGAAGACGCTTAAAAGCTGAATTGCCAAGGTGTCACGATATGCACAAAATCCTTGTAGCGCATTCAAATCCTTGCAGCGCATAGTCTCCAGTCTTGCATTCAACTGGATAGCGTCTTCGAGCGCTTAACTCATAACTGTTTACATTTTACATTCTTCGGAAACAGTATGCGCCTTAGCGCATATAGCTACTTATAGCTACGTATTCTACGTAGAAGTACAATTGTTTTTACTTAAATTTAACTTATATTTCCAGAGTCATCGCCATGAGCGGCGTAGCAACGAGCGACTTCTTCAGCAGCTCGCCTGTGTTCGCCAAGACGGTGGCGGACGCGGCGCTGGCGATGCTGGGCGTGGACCCAGCGCTGGGCCAGGAGGACGTCTACCGGCGGCTGGTGGACGCGCCCTTGGAGGAGCTGATGGCTGTCACCCGCGCGCTGCTCGACGTCTTCGGGCTGACCACCTTCGTGCCTGTCGTAGAGTCGTCGCATCCTGGTACGGCTCTCTGTTTACGTGCGACCACGGCTCTGACTTGATAATTTTTGTAACTGTGTTTTTGTTGTTGGATGTCTTCCTAAATTACTCTTAAAGTTTGTGAATTACTTTTTAAGATCAATACTCAATACTCACTTGTTACGTATTGGACAATAGTTCTTTGTTGTATTTTATTAATTTTTATCTTACGCCATTTGAGTCGTGCTACTTTGCTTATTCAACAACTCAAGTGCTTCATAATTTTGTTTTTATTTGGAAGGAAATCCTTGCCCACTGCTATTTCAGACTAGTTACTCTTCTCTTCTCTACTTTTGTGCAAGTATGTATAATCGCATCGACCAAATAATCTTTTCATTCCGACCACATTTTACAAATAACGTGGTCTCTATTGTGTAGGTACATGATCCACCACCTTCCCATGGTCCACCCATGTACTTCAAGGCTTTTTCCACGGGTGCGTTGCTTGATGCTCCATACAAATTCTATACCCGTGTCCCAATGCGATATCGTACTCTCCCCAAATGGGGCATATACAACCACAAAACAGCACTTCGTGCTCTGCAGCTCCACAACTACTCGTCCAGCTCAATTCTTCGCTTCAACCATCTGTTCGCGAACGCACACAACCTCCGACAGGTATATGATGTATAGGTACAATAGAGACTTGGCTAAGGGTTGTTGCTCTCTCCAGGTGTAGTCCCGGTCCTCCCCTTGGACCCAGAGGTGCTGGCGCGGCGCGGCGCGGGCGCGCGCACGCCGCTGGCGCTGGGCTTCACGGACGCAGAGTGCGAGACCTTCGCGCCGCGCCTGCACGAGTTCGGCATCGCGGCCAAGCTGAACGCTACTCCGGGACTGTTCGTCACGCCTAGGTGAGTTTACAATCGTTTTGGGAGGCTGCAAACGCACAACGTCGTGGCTGTAGAAGACTAAGTCAGAGTCCCATGACGCCGCCACACGGCGATGAGGGACACCGTGGTGTTTTAGCCCGCCCAGGAGCCGGGGCTGGCGTTTACCATCTCCTCGCCACCACTCTCAGCACTGGGAGAGAACTCCCTCTCCCAGTGAAGGTGCGAAAAGCATTTCACCGCGTCAAAAAAAAAAGGCTGCTGCTCATACAAGCATATCTAACGTGTTGAGTGAGCCGTTTGTTAAAACTGGAACAGGTGCAGTTTTTAATTTGCAGCCTCAGAGTGCTGTAGTTGATTGTACGGCGAATGCAGGATCATTTGACTGTTTTGTGTCATTAAAGCATCCAGAATCCAAACCAAGAATTGAACATAAGTTATGGTTTCCCAAATATCCTCATTAACATCATTATAAAGCATTTGAGGATGTTTCAGGTCTACCTCGCGCATGTTTTTTTCGATATCGCTTTGCCCTCTTGACGATATACAGCACATTTATGATCAGAGCCGTCTGTCCGTTCCTCCCCAGGCTGACGTACCTGGCGAAGCCGGCATCGCTGCCGCTGCTGCGCAAGCTGTCGTGGGGGCGCTACGCGCGGCGCGAGGCGGAGCGCGGCTTCGTGCGCTTCTGCTCCGACGCCTTCTACGCCTACCCCGCGCTACGAGTCGCCGCGCAGAGACGGAAGCTGGGCGCGCCTACCTACTTATACAAGTTAGTATCTCATCATCATCATCATCTCGGCTTATTGCTGCCCACTGGCAGCAGTGGCCAGACACAATAGGCCGCTTCCAAAACTTTTCAGAGCGACCGGTCTACGGCCACCTGCACATAAGTGAGAGTTATCTATCTTGAATCTAAATTGCTGTACGCAAACCTTGAGGCAGAAATTCAATAAACTAACCAACTAAATACGGTGACATTTTTTTTCTAACTGACATACGATGAAAGCTTGAAGTAGCTTCGTCATCATCACCGGACTTACGGGGGAGCGGATGGCTCTCACCCCAAAAATGTAGGTTATACTTTAACATACATACACACATAGAATATCCCGCGGTGACAATTATTAAGTACGATCACAATCTTAGCTCTAACAAGGACGGAACTTATCCCTTCTACGTGCACGCACAGTGTGTGCATAGTGAATTGATTTTTAGATAAGGTATGATATACCCGAAAAAATTGTATACTTATCGGTTTACTTACAGACGTAATTTAAAATATCACTATCTCATCTAAATTTATACAGGCTTTTCGACGTAATTTGAAATATTGAACTATAGATTTAAAACTAAATTAGATCCGTGCATTCTCTCTGGTTCACGTGCGCAATCCTCAGGCACTAACCCGTAGATTAGTTTATGTATGCCCCCTTCGTTTATAGTACAGGCCTTAGACGCATATTGTGTCACTATCACTGAATTCTAATTCCATCTTCAGGTTCACATTCGTAGACCCGCACTCCCCGGTCCGGTGCGCGCTGGGGTCGCGCGGGGCGGCGGGGCACGTGGAGGACCTCACGTACGTGTTCCGCGCTTCCTTCGCCTGCGACGCCCCGCCCTCACCGAACGCCAAGAGGGCCGTGCACGATATGACTTGTCTGTTTTACGACTTCATGTAAGTATACGGATATAGAGGTTAGAAAGTCCAAGCAGGACAAGAGGTCGCCAGTCAAAACCGCGGCACGTACCACTGTGTTTTTCAAATTTGTAATTCACATGTACGACTATTCGAGGTTTTGACGTAAAGGAAAACATCATGAGGAAACCTGCATACCTACAAAGAAATTCTTAGGTTGTATAGTCGACCAACCCGCACTAAGCCAGGGTGGTTGACTAAAGCCTTGTCGCCCGAGTTCAGGGTAGGCCCGTGCCCCAGCACTAGGGAAGTATATGAGCTGATGATGATTATGAGTTCTACTGGTCCCTACTTCCCCTTTCCACTTCCGGACGACTCAAGCTCTACATACGATGCAGGCGCTGGTGGCTCGGATCAAGAGCATTAAGGCATGGAACGCGCTTCCAGATCACGTTTTCCCTCCCTATGATCCCGGGCTCTAAAAGCGGGGAGTCAAACGACATTTAAGCAGGCCTTCAGGGTAACTGCGACAGGCTCAACATGGTCTATTGTGCCTGTCCACCTATGTGGATCTTACTACCGCTTATCATCAGGTGGTGTGAGGTCACCCTGATAGTTTTTTTTTTATAAAAAATAAAATAAACAAACATCCCTCGTGACTCCTGTGGTGTGACATATTTCGTTGTGTTATAGGAGTCTCCCGGGCAGCATTAACATCTTATTCTTCTCATGACTTCTTCTTTGGTGTGACATATGCCGTTGTGTTATAGGAATCCCCCGGCAGCAGACTGCTCATGCCGCTGGGCGCCGGGGGCGGGCGCGGCCCTGAGCTACCAGGTGGTGGACGGGTCGGGCTCGTGCGGCGCGCGGCCCCTGTCGCCCGAGGACCGCGACCTCGTGGGCTTCTTCGACCGCCTGTACCGGCTCGCCGAGTCATCCACCCCTAGCCATCGCAACTAACTCGTTTAACAGTCATAAATTATTTATTTATGTAGGCTTTTGCAAGCAGTTTTGCACTTAAATATTTCAAAAACAGACAGTATGGGACTGCTTCACTGCGGCTCCGTTACGTAGCCGCTGGCTTAGTGTGTTGGAATGCACGCCTGGTCACGAATCTAGGAAGATCCGGAATCCTCAAGCCCCTATAGAGCAGTTAAGAGTTGCCCGTTTTTGAAAATATTTGATCAGCTCGTGCCAGCTTAAGCACTTAATTTTTTCAATGATCATGTACTTGTGTAAAATTTAAAACAGAATTTAAGTAAACCCTTCTTATTCAAAATACTCTTTGTATGTACAATTCAATTGTCTCAACACAATAAAAGCGCCTTGTTGGATGGTGTCAATCAATGAAGGTTAGTTTTAATCTTATATCGTGTTAATTGCATATCAGCGCCAGAAAATACAGCTCAATACTTAACAATATGCTTTTCGTGTGATATGTTCATTGAATGTAGTGATTTTCTATAGTGTGATAACCGATTGTTAGTTTTCGATTACAGTAAGGAGGTTATGATAAATCGTCTCACGGCGACCTCACGGTATACAGAATAATATAGTGCCTTAGCAATACAGATGTGAAGAAATACAATGTATTACCAAATTTTATGATATTAGTAAAGATAACTTGCTACTCGCTAATGCAAAATGTTTATTCTGAATGTCTGATATGTATTTCCTGTGTCGATCAATATCATGATTGTTTTAAAATAGACTGAATTAATGTTAAGTTAGGATAAGTGATGTGTATTATTAAGTTAACAGACATAGGTACTGTCCGTATGGACCTGATACAAAGCTGATTAAAACTGCTAGTTTTTTCTAAATATTCAAAACTATTACTGTAATGGAAAAAAAGGTTGCAATATACCGACATGCCAGTAGCTTGTGTATGATTTGATATGAATATTTCTAAATTTTGAACCCTTAGGGCACTGCATATAGAAATTTTCGATGATTTTCGTCGGTATTACAACAGTGTAAGGTTCAAAATCTTGTGGGATCTATTTTCCCGTTGCTCTATTCTTTATAGTTGTGAAGATATTGCATTGATTTGTTGTAGTACTTGTAGTTTTTATATTTGCTTTTTGTATAAGTAGCATACAGTGTAATCTCTTGAGTGGTCAGAATCATGGTACAACAGTTGTAATTTTATTTAAGTCATATTTAGGTTTTAAACCTTCTGTGCTATATATTTAAATATGCTAATATAAGTTTGCGTGTTGGTCATTAACAAGATTTATATAATTTAAGTTTCAAAGATCTAGTCATTGCAATCACAATGACCGGATGTAATTAACAATATAATAAAATTATTAAGTATGGAGTGCCATATCTTTTGATTTGTTTGATTTTTATGAAATATATGTTTTTTTTTATAATAAACGTTAGTTAAGCGACTGTGAGGTCCACATATGAATCATACAAGCACAATAAACCCTATTTACCTTCATCCTAAAAATCTTCTTAGGTGCAGTTTCACCCCTCTCTCCTCTCCCTGAACAACCCGGGATTATAGGAAGGAGGGAAAACATAAGCTGGCATGGAAGAGCGTTTCATGCCTTAATGGCAGGGGGCAGAAAAGAGGAACTGAACTTCCTGGTTAGGGCAACCAGTGCCCGCAAAGTATGCGGATTTCTATTCTTTAACTTCTAAGATACAGGTCAAATAATAGACTTGCAACTAAAATACAAAATTGCAGTTTACTCAAACAAATGCGACACTTTAGACAGACTATAGACAATTGGATATGCTTTATGAAGATATACTAAAAAAAACAGTGATTACAGTACCCTGTTCCATTGTTGGAAATAACACAATTTTCAATTGCGATGAAAACCACAGATGCAGTTTATGTTGCAACGCTTCCGGCGCGCTCGCGGTTGATAGGCCGAAAGTGGCGAATGCACCGGAACGCGCTCGTTTACACATTACCACTAATACCTCTAACAAAGACGGTGGACACACAAATTATTTCATGATTGCTAAAATAATATCAGTCTGTAACCGGTCGCGGGGTGACACTAACATCGCTAAATCTAGGCTACGGAAAGTTTGTTTGAGCAAAAAAACTATTGGTTAAAGGGTATTAGTGGACTTTGGAAGTTTATTTGTAGAATATAATCAGGAAGCAGCACTCTGAAACCTAGATTAACAGTTCAAAGCGATAATACTGATCTGAGTTTTGATTACGAACAAGAAAGATAACAAAGTACAAATTCTACTTAAAGTGCTAAAGATAAGTGTCAAGCCTGTTTCTAAATGATTGAATAGGTCATGTCTACTATTACTTAATGAATGATCGGTAGGCGACAATGGGGGTAGTGAAGGCGGTGTATCTAATCGTGTTGATGGGCGGGTGGTCGGTGGCGGCGTCGGTGGTGGCCACTGCCCAGGGCACGGTGCGTGGCGAGCTGCACCAGGGGTACGTCTCCTACACCGGGATCCCGTACGCCAGCCTCACCGATGACACAAGGTTTAAGGTGAGGATGATGTCATAGAGAAATGTGAGGAGTTGCCTTAAAATTATTAGTGAACAAATGTTCTCAACATTATGGTGTACTACAAAGGAAACATGTGAATAAAATTGCTGCGCATAAAAGCGTATGCATTTTACATTTCTTCCATAAAGAACATTTTAGGGGTGATCATCCGCTCAACAAGTCCAGTTATGATAACGAGGTTACTCCAAGCCCTCGTCGTACGTCAGTTAGGAAAAACCGGCTTAGTGCAAGTCGGACTCGTGCATGAAGGGTTCCGTACTATATGTAAAAAACAAAACACGTTTATTGTATAGGGACACCCCTTCATATATTTTCTTAAAATGTTTAGTTGTTGTAGCAGCAACGGAAATACATTATTTGTGAAAATTTTAACTTTCTAGCTAGCACGGTTTATGATATACAGCTTGGAGACATACAGACGGACAGACAGACGGATAGACGGAAGGCGGAGGCTTAGTAATAGGCTCCCGTTTTTTCCTTTCAGGTAAGGAATCCTAAAAGAAACCGTTACATTTGTCTAGCGACATTCAATATATTTCTAGCGCGCCTCCCTTGCCCCGTGGTGGTAAGGGGTCCGCGGGTCGACTTACTGTGCGTGCGCCGCATCGGCCTTGCAGGCTCTACAATCGCTGTTCGATGACAACGCTGACGATAGACGTTGATATGTTTCTAGCGCGCCTCCCTAGCCCCGTGGTGGTCAGGGGTCCGCGAGTCAACTTCCTGCGCGTGCGCCGCCTCGGTCCCTGCATGCTGTCTGACGCTAGACGTGCACGCGCCCGCCGCCGCGCGCGCGCCCGTGCTGGCGTGGGTACGCGGCGGAGGGGGTCCCTACGACCCCGGCGCGTTGGTTCGGGAGGGGGTCATGCTGGTTGTCATTAGCCATAGGTGAGCCCGACGATATACGTTTATGAAGCCAAAGAACTTAGTTTTCAGGTGTCTAAGACTTTAGACTTTCGCCTTCCATTACACTAAATATAAGTTTTTATGGATTTACTCTATGGGTCATTCACGATTATGATTGGTGTAAGCCAGTCGGAACGTCGGGCAGTTAGTACAGAACGTTCGTGACGTTTTGATATTGATACCGATATTAATAAACTTAGTTGCATTTCTAGAGCTGGGCGTGAATCAAACACGTATGATTTGAACAATTGAAAGCCATAACAATGTTTGACAATATAAGTAGAAGTAGAAAGTGATTATGTTGATGACGTTTCTATGTAAAAATACTCATCGGACAGAATGATGTATTAATTAGATTCAGTTATTTTCGAACTGATCTAAAATTATGAGAATGTCACTACACATTGCCATAATTTTAGATTAGATCTTCATTGATTGATTTTGTGCGTTATAAATTAAGAATATATACCTAAAACGATATAATCTAATCAGTCCTTGATAATGAAAAGTGAAATAATCCATACTCCGGTTTCAGATTAGGCCCGTCCGGTTTCCTCTGCCTGGACGACGAGAGGATACCGGGGAACGCAGGGGTCAAAGACGTGGTGCTCGCGCTGAGATGGATTCGGGACAACATTGCAGCCTTCCAGGGGGACCCTCACAAAGTGGTCGTGGCGGGGCAGGGGTTCGCAGCCGCCATGGTAGAGGCGCTGGTCGTAGCCCCCATGGCGGAGGGTCTTTTCCACGGCGCGATCCTCCAGAGCGGGACCCTGCTTAGTCCCTGGGCGTTCAGCTACGATGCAGGACACCGAGCGCTAATGCTAGCTCAGACCCTGGATGAAAGAGAGCCAGTGGCCGCCATCTTGAACGCAAGCAACAACGCATTGACTGACGCTGCTAACTCTCTACGCGTCCCTTACTTCCCTTTTGGAATGTGCGTCGAACGAGGCTTTAAGCACGAGGAGAGGCTACTTTCAGACTCCCCCATACGATTGCTTTCAAACAAGTTTACGAGGAAAGTGCCCATAATAATCGGGTCGAACAGCGACGAAGCTTATGTATTTCTCTCGCTCCTGAAACGTGTTAAACTACGGACGAGGAGGGCAAAGGACCTTTCCATGCTGTTGCCGGAGGAGTTGACCTTCGCCAACGAAGACGATCTACTGAACGTGGTGACTCAAATACGCAATGAGTACTTCAAGGGCGATAACTTTTCTATGGGCGCTTTATTAGCATATCATAGGTGCGTGTGTATTAATATCATATGTTTTCAATAATAATTTAAATATTTTGGGATACAATCGCAAATTGTGGTCAAAAATGGTTTATTCCATCCATTATATATTCCATTTCCGGGAAAATATTGCATTTTGTGTGGGAAAGCTTTCAGGAAAATTGTAAACAAAAAAAAACCGCCTTCAAAAACCCGACTCACAAAAAATTACAAAATAATATAATACGAACATTTATAATAATCATCTGGGTATGAATTTTATATGTTGTTGAAGGCGGTGCCGTTTATATTTCATACAGACAAGCACAGAGTGCTTTATTTTCCTCAAAATTTTGATTGGCACCGCCTTCAACAACATATAAAATTCATACCCAGATGATTATTATAAATGTTCGTATTATATTATTTTGTAATTTTTAGTGAGTCGGGTTTTTGAAGGCGGTTTTTTTTTTGTTTACCATTTTTTGTTTCATACTTTTTAGTGTTACATATTTTTTTTCACCCTATCAGTTCAGCTCACCTGTAATACTACTGATATTATAACTAGTAGTCTTAATATGTATACAGTATTGAAGGAATTATCCTTTTACTCCAAACAATTAAGGAGTTGACCTTCCATCATCAGCACAGCATCATAACATTATGATTGCAAGAAGCAATGCCAATATAACTTCAGAAAATATGTAAAACGCGGTACATGTGTCTATAAAATTTGAGGGTTGCCCTCGATTTCTCCTGGATCCCATCATCAGATCCTAGACTGGTTAACCTAATAGTTTAGCTCACCTGTAATGATACTGATATTATAACTAGTAGTCTTAATATGTATACAGTATTGAAATAATTATTCTTTTACTCCTAGCTATTAAGGAGTTGACCTTCCATAATCAGCTCAGCATCATAAGATTATGATAGCCAGAAGCAAATGCCAATATGACTTTAGATAATATGCAAAACGCGGTACATGTCCCTATAAAATTTGAGGGATGCCCTCGATTTCTCCTGGATCCCATCATCAGATCCGAGACTGGTGAAAATGGGACCACCTCGGAAGTGAACTCTATCCAACCAAAAAAAAATTTTTGAAATCCGTCTATAATTGACGAAAATATCGGTGAACATACATAAAAAAAAAAAATATTATACATACAGACGAATTGAGAACCTCCTCCTTTTTTTGAAGTCGGTTAAAAAGTGGAACAACAAACCACAAAAACACAGTATCGAAGCGAATAGACCAACAGTAAGATAGTATCAAATTGGGTGAAAACTTTGATTCAGAATCCGCCAATTGTAAAAATTGATATTCCCGATATCAGTCATTTCACTTTTTATTTTCAGGGACGCCTATTTCACTAACCACATCGACCGCAGCGCCCGTCTGCACTCATCAGCCAACCCGCCCGTCTACCACTATCGCTTCAGCCACGCGGGCGCCCCCGGGGTCAGAGCGGACCACCGGTGGGCAAAGAGCGGGGCGGCCCACTCCGACGAGCTCGCCCACCTCTTCCCGGACGGGGCGCTGGGCGGGGCCGACGGGGCGGTGCAGAAACACTTGATACGGCTATGGACCAATTTCGTCAAGTATCTGTGAGATTTCGTTCCTGTTTTCTTTATATGGAACACTAGCGACCCGCCCTCGCTTCGCTTCGGGGATATCTCTATCTCTATGTAATATATTTTAACCCCGTAAGAGAAATCTATTTTTTTTATCTAAAAAAAGCCTATGACACTCAGGGATAGTGTAGCTTTCCAACAGTGAAAGATTTTTTCAAATCGGTACAGTTGTTTCGGAGCCTATTCGAAACAAACAAACAAACAAAAAATCAAACCTTTCCTCTTTATAATATTATTATATTACATATTAAATTGACTCCCCCGTACCCCAGTGCCGCTTACATGGAGCCTACATCGCATGCTGGCTAGCTGAGCGCGGTGGCGGCAACCAGGCGACTTTTTTCTAATACTTGCATTTTTAAACTCGTGATATCTTCCGAATTAAATGTCCGAATTGAATAATTCAAAAAGTAATAAAAAGGTATTGAAGCCGTCTTGAACATAAAGTAATTTATTTTGATAAGGATTAATACCAAGGTACAAATAAAGAGCCCTTTCAAGCGGCGGCATATAAATTAAATTTTTAGAATAAAAAACCGCTTGCTGTGACATAACTATAATATTTAGACATATGCTGTCGCGACACTTTTTGTAGATAATGATGAGATCTGCAAAGTCTTAGTAAATAGTTTTGTTCTATCTTCAATCGTTTTCGCAGCGCAGGCGACGTAAGGAATTTTTCAAGTCTATTTTTTACACCTTGGGTTACATTATTGGAGTTTTAGTAAGGATCCCTAATTTTTTTAAAAATATAATATAGCCTATGTAACTTCTGAATAATGCAGCTTTCTAATGGTGAAAAAATTATTGCAATCGGTCCAGTAGTTTTTGAGTTTATTCATTACAAACATACAAAAATACAAAAATACAAAAATACAAATCTTTCCTCTTTATAATATTAGTATAGATAAAAGGTCGAGACTAAAGACGAAATTTTTAGATCTGCAGAAGCGATTAGGCCTCAATTAACATCATTATGAATTTTAAAATGCGTTATACCAAAGCCGCTCTAAGTTGGCCGATTTGCTACATGTCAGACTGACTAGTGAGGGACAACGGTAAAATTGCCGAAGTATATAAGTAACAGTTATTTCCACTTTATAACCAAGCAAGGTCTAATTATAACAAATTTTTATTAAAAACATTAATTCACATCCAAAAGATTGAATTTAAGCTCCTTTATAAAAAATATATTTATTTTTAAAATACAATACTTATTAAATCCTTCATCCTATTTTAAAAAAATACCTGGTGAGTATTACCCACTACGTCACTATGAAAACGTGTCAAACGGCGTAACCTTGTAAAAGCGTAATACAGAGTGGAAATTTTACGTTTTCTTTTTATAATTCAATTATTTTAGGTAATAAAAGACAAATCTATACTTCTATACTAATATTATAAAGAGGAAAGATTTGTATTTTTGTATGTTTGTAATGAATAAACTCAAAAACTACTGGACCGATTGCAATATTTTTTTCACCATTAGAAAGCTGCATTATTCAGAAGTTACATAGGCTATATAATATCACGCTAGGTCCTATAGTTGTGGAGCAGTAACCGAAAATGTTTCAAAAACGGGGGAAAGTATCGTTTCTGAGGCCTTCCGTGGCGTGCGCTGAGCATATAGTTAAAGTTATACAAAAATGCTCTATGGATGAATTGTTCATCTTAACATTATCTTTAAAAATGTCCGCGAGAGCATATGTCTGCCTTTTATAGTTTACCCATAACAATCGTTTTAATGATTTAGATGTTTGCTCCAAAGTAATCTTCTATATTAATAATTTCGTCAAGGGGTACGGTAGACTCGATTAAAACCTTACATGAATAATAAAACATCAAAAAATAATGATTTCGAGTCGACAACATATATCCGCAAAATTCGGATTGTCGAGTATTTTGCTAAATTCAAAATGTGTTGACAGACGAATCACAGTCACCATCTTGCCGGAATTGAGTGAATATTATCAAAACTATTTTTCTTCAGTCATTGACGTTTCGCGGAAACATTGTTTTTGACACATTTTTTATGATATACTCTTTCAGGGCGATAACAGATACTGATGAAGAATAGATAATATAATTTTATAAGGACCTTTGCCAAATTCTAGGATTAGTACTCATTGCAATTTGTTTTGTTGATTGATGTTCCTTAATTTTAAATGTTAAAAATTTATTGTATAAAAACTTTTGTGTGTCTGGGTGTATTATTAAATATAATTAAGTTTATTTGTGTATCCACTGTTGATCCTGATTTCCGTAACACAAGTGCTTAAGCTACTTACCACGGGATCAGATCAATGTATGTGATGTTGTGTAATATTTATTTATTTATTTATTTTTGCAATTTTTATTCACTAGATTTATTAAACTCAATGAAAGAATCTATGTCCTGTTTAATCCTTTAGTATTCCTTGAAGAACCGATGACTACGGAAATATTTACCTATATTTTGCTCCTCGATGTTTATTATGAATCACATCTTACCCGAGCCAAGCCGGGTTCTTATCTAAATATATAAAAGGAGAAACTGACTGACTGACTGACTGACATATCGACGCACAGCCTAAACGGCTAAACGTAGGCACTTGAAATTTGGACTGGACGTAGCTTAGGTACCGTAGAGGTGCACTAAGAAAGGAATTCTCGAAATTCTCACGGGAACGGGAATAATCGGGAAAATCCTTTTGTATGAAAAATCTAAACCGCTGAAGTTAGATGCTGTAAATTTGGCATGCAGGTACCATAGTAAACTTAAAGCTTAGTTGGAACAGGATATTGAAAAATTCTTACGGGAACGAGAGTTAGCAGGATAAACTTTTATATGTTAAATCCTGTAGTCCACGCGAACGAAGTCGCGGGCACAGCTAGTAATTATATAATTATGTGCATTTGAAATTTTGAAATAACGTATTATTTTTAAAATTTGTTCTTTATGATTCACGTAAATATGTTCCTCTTAACAAGGATAAATGCAAAATATAAAATAAAAAGTGTCAAATCAGTCTTCTAAGAACGGCTCCGGTATAATTATCTAGTTATTTGTCTTTTATTACCTAAAATAATTGAATTATAAAAAGAAAACGTAAAATTTCCACTCTGTATTACGCTTTTACAAGGTTACGCCGTTTGACACGTTTTCATAGTGACATAGTGGGTAATACTCACCAGGTATTTTTAAAAATAGGATGAAGGATTTAATAAGTATTGTATTTTAAAAATAAATATATTTATAAATAAGGAACTTAAATTCAATCTTTTGGATGTGAATTAATGTTTTTAATAAACATTTGTTATAATTAGACCTTGCTTGGTTATAAAGTGGAAATAACTGTTACTTATATACTTCGGCAATTTTACCGTTGTCCCTCACTAGTGCCTTTGAGTATAAAGCCACTGGAGATGCCATAACGTCAACGCTTCTAACAAATTTTTTCGCCACTTTTAGCGGGGGCGAGGTAAACACGTACAGCACACCACCAAAAAATTAATAACTCAACAGACACAAATTTTGCTGTAACGATAAACGCACACTACAAAAATGTTCAACACTTCAAACAATACACGCACACAAACAAAGTTTTCACGTAACTACGCAACACACATACGAAAAAAATAGTGATGACACAAAGAATAAAATAAAATCAGTTTGGTGAATGAACTGAACTATCTTGTACTGATTATTGTAATTCAATAACATTTTGTGGGATCTTATTAAACAATTTTGTGCTTAAACCCAAGAACGACTTTCCAGTCTTTTGAAGCCTGAGCCTTGAAACGGCAAACTTATGTTTATTACTGGTGTTAAAATGGTGAGGATCCGATATTAAATGATTGTTTGTTCTTGTAAACATATAAGATACAGTCCAAAATGTACTGAGAGGATACGGTTAAAATATCTATGTCTTTAAAAATATCTCTAAGGGAGTCACAGAATTTCTTTTCATTTTCAGACTAAATTTCAATATCGTATGACCAGAGGAAAGAAAAGTAATTTTTCTAATTCATCTTACAAGATTTAAATATAACATATGTTTAGACCTTTTATTTAATTCAAAATTAAAGTAAAAAACGGATTATACAACTGACTGCAGGGAGTGAATGATTCATTCAAATGTCGAGTCGCTTTTTTGACTTTGTGACATCACTAGCCCCCGTACCACTGTATTCTTGTTTATTTTTTCTGTCGTTTACGTATCGCAATGACTTTTTATTTAAATGGCAATTCTTCTTAAATACACGTTTAAAAGTTAATAAAAACACTTAGATATGATACTAAACTCGCTCTTGTTGCGAATTTGAGCTCTCGATCGCCTTTTACATGAGAATACTGCACAACTAACCATTTTTCAAGAGTAACGTCACGCGACAGGGATCAATGCAAAATGGCGGTGGTGCAGCGACAAGTAGTTTTATTAAACGTGTTTGAACAGTTTACCAATGTACTTTGCCGGAGGGGGTCGCCAGTGTAAGGCATCTCCAGTGGCTTTATACTCAAAGACTAGTGCAGTCAGTCTGACATGTAGCAAATCGGCCAACTTAGAGCGGCTCGGGTATAATAGAATCTTGTAATCGTTGTTTTTGAATGGGCAGTAATCAAGTTCAGAAACTGTTACATTGGACGTTGTAAATTGACATGTGTCTCATAGATCTTCCTATTTTCACAATTTGTCTGTTTACGCTTATATTATTATTCAATTGTTTTAATGACTTTAAAATACTTCATAATTACTTGCGTATGGGGCATCTCAGTAATAAGGAGTGGTAAGACAATTAAAGTCGTAAGACCCAGAAAATTAGTCAAAATAGAAAATCCATTGTGTTTATTTCGTGTGAGGATGTTGGGCCTTACGAGGTTAATGATGTTCCGTCGTTCCGAAGGGACCCCACACCGGCAAGTGATCGCGCACCGCGCTGGGACCCCACACAGGTCGACGCACCACGCCTGCTGGACATCTCCGAGGACCTGGTGATGCAAGGGGGTCCCGGGACCCCCCGCCTCTGGGACGACATCTACGAGCGGTTCTACTACAAGAGGGGAAATGATAATATTTAGAATATTTGAACGCTGTAAATAAAGTAGTATTTAATTTTATTTGAGTTTAAATTTCCTCTTAAAGTGATACATTGAGATCGCTCTCAAAATAACAACAGATGGGTGATATTTTCTTTGGTTTTTCTAATGAAGTTTTGATGATATTTTTGGGCCTTATCAGTCACAAAGATATGCTCCTTATTAGGCCACATACCCCAAAATTATAGGCGCTGAACTAGAATTAGCGAGATATCATACCCGTATGATGGACTTGATTTCTGGTTAGAAGGTAAATTGAATTTTTTATCTAATAAAATCTTTTTCAACAATATCAAAACTATTTTCATGTAACATTTTGCGATGACCAGAACATGATTAGCACTGCCAATCGTTATTAGATCATTTAGTGCCATACAGCACTGGTAACAATTGAGGTTATCTGAATGAACAAATGTAAATGAAAGTGAAAAATAAAACAAGAAACCATTATTATGTAACATTCGAATGTTTTCAGATCGTGACATTGTGATAGTGAGTGAAATGTTATCGACTTATACCTTCTCGTTGGTCTTTTCGGACGAACTACGCCATGCTAATGCTAATTGAATACATGAATTTGGATAGTAGATTAAACTTGAGCGTGTTAAAGGTAACTCGCTTTTTTAAGTGAAAATTTTGAATGTTTAAATTATTTTTATAAAATTGCTGATTTTTTATTTTAGCAAAGTACCGTGAATGTATAAATAAAAATATATTTAAATAACGAAATTGGGAATTGAAATCTTTTAAATTGTACATTTTGTTTTAGGGTTTCGTACCTAAAAGGTAAAAACGGGACCAACCGACGGGTCGTCCCGTCTATCTGTCTGTCTCCAAGCTGTATCCCATAAACCGTGATAGCTAAAAAGCTGAATTTTCACAAATAATGTATTAGTTTGCCGCTATAACAACAAATTTAAAAAAATTAAACAGATAAAATATTAAGGGGGTCCCTATACAATAAATGTGTTCTTTTTTTACATAATTGGTACGGAACCTTTCGTGCGCGAGTCCGCTTTGCACTTGGCCGGTTTTTTAGGAGTGATCTTAGGAAAGGGAAGATCTTCCGCCAAGTCCGCCGCTGGGTGATCGTGCTCAGGGACCATGGTCCGATGTACCATCTTGGTTTTTCGTTTGTACACCTAATAAGTGGCCAGAATAAAATTAAACAAACCAAAATGAGTATGGAGATTTTGTCAAATACTTTTGGTAACGTGTAGTATTTATTCAGATGTCAGCACATTTTACATCCTATCCAGTTGATGGCTGTTACGATATTTTTACCAAATAGGCCTTCATTAAGAGTTAATTAAAGTATCTAGCATTCGTAAATTACGTAGACAAATTGTTTGCTTATCGGCAATCGCTATATAAAATAAGGAAAACGCGGTGACTTGACATCACACAAAATGCGTACGCGGAGATAGTTACACTATTTTATTTATATGATAATTATACTATTACTATATATGATAATATAAATTTAGCAGGTATATAGATTGTAGGTACATAATTTTAAAAAACGCGACAGCATTCAGTCGATAAGAGAATGCTTTCACATCGAAGTGTCCTGGTAGCGCTCGCCCTACTCGTCAGTGGTAAGTTGTATTTGTCTTAAAAAACTAAATATGTCCGGGATATTTACCATATTGTTTAATTTTAGCGAGCACCCGATATTTCGGCACTGTTGCAAGCGCCGGATCAGTTGACCCGTGATCATGGCGTGCCGAAATATCGGGAACTCGTGCTCAAACAAAATGGTAAAAATCGCGGATATATTCATATTCAGTTTTCAAATGTGTAACCATGAATTTAAAGTTAAGTTTATCTTGATTTGAAAACAAATTAATTACCTAATGAATTTCGGAAGAACACTGAAAGGACAATTAAATATCGTCCGATCTATACGTATTATGTTTAAGGTAATAAATGATTTGTATTTGTATATTGGCCAGATAAACCGACGCTTAATTCAAAATGTGTATAGTAGACGAATGTTGAACGCATTTAAATCAGCAAATTGGCATATAAATATTTAATTACCGATTTGGGCGTTAGTTTAGAAATTAAACATTTACAACCCGTTCACACCTTTGAATTAGTTTTCTGTCTAAATGACCCTGGCTACGGTTCCAAGAGTCGTCGATTTCGACAAACAAACAAACGCTTCAGCTTTATAATATTAGTATAGATTTATTTATTCGCACTTTGTTTAGCATCAGCTCGGTCGGACCGGAAGTGCGGTACTCTCGCATGGACGGAGACGGGATGGGTGTGCGGAGTGCGGCGCGCGGCCCAAGACGGCTCGCTCTATGCTAGCTTTCGCGGCGTGCCCTACGCCAAGCAGCCTTTAGGAGAACTCAGGTTTCAGGTATATATACAACAAGATAATGTTCCTCCATTTAGCATCTCTGAAGTCCTTTAGGGGTGAGAGCCTTTCGTTCCACCTTCAGTCCGGTGAAGCTCCAGAAGCCGTCAGAGGCTGGCAGCTGTTGGTATTTGGTCATCAATCTGTCATTTATACATCTACGATATAAGAATAAAGGGTTTTTATACACAAAAATTGAGGACACCGTTATTTTCGCTCCTCAGTTTTCTCTATTCTGCTTCAGTTTCTCTATTCTGCTCCGTCTCATTAAGGCATGGAATGCCCTTTCAGCTCATGTTTTCCTTCCATCCTATGATCCCGGCTCTTCAGGCGGGGCGTGAAACGGCATTTAAGCAGGCCTTCAGAGTGAGTGCGACAGGCTCAATATAATATTATAAACCTCATATGTGGATCTCACTACCGCTTACCATCAGGTGGAATGAGGTCTTCTTGAATCTGACCAAATGTTTTTTTAACACCCAATCTCATGATACAAATTCACAGGAACTGCAGCCAGCCGAGCCTTGGGAGGACATCCTGGACGCCAGCACAGAGGGTCCCATATGTCCCCGCCAGCACAACCTGTACTACGGATCCCTCATGGCGCCCCGGGGCGAGAGCGAGGAATGCATTCACGCCAACATACACGTGCCTCTCGAGGCACTGCCTCGCCCCGGGCATGTAGCCAAAAGAGGACTGCCCATTTTGGTCTACTATCCCGGAGGCGGCTGGATATCCGGCTCTGGTGATGGTGACATGAATGGACCTGAATATCTAGTGGGAAAGGGTATCATCGTCATCACCTTCAACTACAGGTATGTTGTATTTATATCCCTCCGCTTCTTCTTTTCGAGTCGATGGCAAAATCAAATGTATATGTCTCAGTAAAGCAACCATCCATATGCGGGACAAGACATCACGTGGAAAATAGATTGTGGCGTGAAACCACATTCGCAGGCCTGATCAATTGCTGTGATTAGCATATTCTTCTAGGTGTTTTGTTAAAAGTAAACATTCTTCTGTTGCAGGTTGGATGTATTCGGCTTCTTGTCTCTAGGGACGGCCAAGATCCCTGGGAACAATGGTCTGAGGGATGCTGTGACGTTGCTCCGCTGGGTGCAGCGGAACGCCGCGGCCTTCGGGGGCGACCCCGACGAGGTGACACTCGCGGGGCAGAGCGCTGGCGCGGTCAACGCTGGCCTCCTAGCGTTGTCTCCGGTCACTAAAGGACTCTTCAAGAGGTGCTTTCCTTATATCTAATAGTGATAAATCAGAAATTGCAGGCACTGAATGATGGTTTTGTTTATAGAGTAGAGCCAGCGACTCCCCCGCAAGTGTAGTGATGATGACGAGGCTACTCCAAGCCATCATCGTATGTCAGTTACGAAAATAAAAACCAAGAAAACGATTGATGTTCAAATGTCTAGCCAAATCGAATAATCAATTTTATAATATTACTGATAAATCGGATCGGCGTCGAATTATTACTTAAACTATTTGAAATTCAATTAAATCTGATAAAGATAGATACTATCGATCGATATATCGCATTATCAATTTTGGAAAAGTTTTCTAATTCTGTTGGTAATCAAACATATGATTAGGGCAATGGTTACATGACTTGTTTCAGGTTGTGGCTTATGAGCGGCGTTGCTACTGCCGGCTTCTACACCACATCTCCTGTGTACGCAGAGCAGATCGCCACCAAGTTCCTCACGCTGCTGGGTCTGAACGGCACCGACTACGACTCGGTCCACGACCAGCTCGTCCGCATGCCCATAGAGCAAATTAACAACGCAAGCGATAAGTTGCTGCAAGGAACCATAGGGTCATTCCAACCAGTTCAAGAGTCTGCGCTATCCGGAGTTACTACTATAATATCCGATAACCCTCGAACACTTCTAGCAAACGGGTACGGCGATGACATTCCTATGGTCATAGGATTCACCAGCAATGAGAGTCAGATAATTTATTCCAGATTGAACGAAATAGACATTTTAGGGCAAATCAAAGCAAATCCATCGGCTGTCTTACTTCCCGACTGGATATTTACGTTGTCTGAAGAAGTTCAGGCGGTGGTAGCAGAGGAAATAATTGAGAGATATTTGGGTGACGATCCGGCTTTACAAAATTACATATCGTATGTTAATGATGGTTACTACAAGTACCCTGGTTTCAAGTTGGCTGAAGGGCGCGCGGCGCGCGGTGCCGCGCCCGTGTATCTTTACAAATTCTCGTATGAAGCAGACCACAGCGCGCTCAAGGTGGCTCTGAACATCTCATACTCCGGCGCCACTCATGCCGAGGACCTGACCAACATCCTGAAGGTGAACTCGATCCCAGTGCCGCCGAGCGCGCGCGACGACAGCATGAAGGATTGGATGTCCACTATGATGGCCAACTTCGTAAAAACCGGGTAAGGAATCAACGTGCGAGTGTATTAATAACGATTTCAAATCATTCTGCTGATCATAAATCTTTTCGATAATTAATCGTTGAGAGGTTTCGTTTATCTAATTCAACGTAATTGTTAATCTACCTTGACCTACGTAATTTTTTTCGTTATTAAACGGATAACAAACAAAACGGTAAAGTTATATTCATAAATATTTTGCCAGTCACGTGTTACATAATAACTACCGATGAATTTTGCCACGGGCCTCAACGGGTATAGTTTCGCCAAGAAATTCTTAGGTTGTGTAGTCAACTAACCCGCACTTGGCCAGCGTGGTTGACTAAGGCCTTATCGCCTAGTTTAGGGTAGGCCCGTGCCTCAACAGTGGGGACGTATATGGGCTGATGAAGAATTCTAATAATCTATTAGAAAACTGTAACTGTTCGGGATATTTACCATGTTGTTTTGTTTTAATGAGCTCCCGATATTTCGGCACTGTTGCAAGCGCCATGATCACGGGTGAACAGTTACAGTTTTCTAATGTGTGTAACCATGACAGTTTAAAATTATATACTAATAATCTATGTTTTCCAGGAGACCAGCGGACGAGGCCTCTTGGCCAGCTCAGGAGGCTGGCTCTCTCCATTACCAGCACATCGAGCAGCCCCAAGTGTTCCGATATGCCGAGGTCACATCTGCAGAGCAAGACATGTACGACTTCTTTGAAGGATTGCCTACTCAAAATTAGCTCAACGTTTCAAATTAAAAAAAGATTCTTAAAGGAAAATGTGTATTCTTGGCATGACATGATTTAGAAAGGAATTGGAATTGCTTGCCACCCAATTCATTTCCCTTGAATTTGGTGATGCATTAACCATATATTAGACTAGCCGTGCCCGCGACTTCTTTCGCGTGGACTACAGGATTTTTTTACATACCGAAGTTTTTTTCCCAATAACTCCCGTTCCTCTGGGAATCTTGTAATATCGCGTTGCAACTAAGATTAGGGTACCTGCATTCCAAATTTCAATCATCTTTATTACGCGGTTTAGATTTTTTTATACAAAAGTTGTTTCCCTATTACGTGCCGTTCCCGTGATAATTTTGCAATATCCTGTTGCAATTAAGCTTTAAAATGATTAAGGTACCTGCATGCCAAATTTCAAGCGTCTAACTTATGCAGTTAAGATTTTTCTTAAATCAAATTTGAAAAACACATTGGTACGTGGCGGGTTTTGAACTGGCGATTTCTCACATAGCAAGCAACCAACTTAACCACTCAGTCATCGACGCTTTTTAATTGAACAAGCTTCTCATTGAACGATATCTAGACACGCGGTAGCGTGTCAAGCCAAGTTCAAGAAACAGAACTGGCGAGCCGCACCGTGTGTAATATTACACGAACCATTTGGAACCACTTTTGAACCCCTCATAAATCAAAAACTATTTCACATAAACGTATCAAATTTGGCTCATATATTGTGACTTGCGAGATAAATATGTGTTCTAAATTTCATAAGCTTATCACAAACAGTTATTTAGATATTAATGTCCAAAAATCCTCATTTTTATCATTGACTGACTGACAGATCAAAATTCTAACCCAGTTCCAAATGACCTAGAGAGTTAAAATTTGGTATGCAGATAGGTAATTACATGAATACAAAGGAATAAATAAAAAACTGGCAATTTTTTAATAATTAGGTTAGGTTATATTATGAACGCTTAACATAAATACCTAATTAGTGCCTAATCACGCCTATATACCGGGGAAGGCAGAGCACTAAGTATATTTAGTAGTATATTTAGGTATACTTACTTATTTACAATTAAGAGTAGGTACTTATAGTCGGTTTTCATATTTATTACTTAGGGAAAATACAGTAACTGATTCAATTGTTTTATATTTAAAAAAGTCTAGTTTTAGTTTTGAATTTGTCCTTTTCAAAGGACCCACGGCGTTACGATGATATATACTTTTCTACAAAAAGTAATGATATCCAATCAAAAACATAAATGTGAAATGAGAGCCAAGTTCAATATTATGATAATTGCCTTGGTTGTTGACTTCAACGACAAAAGAAGTGAGATCTAAATGGGTGCCAAGTTCAATGGTCAACCCTGAAATTTATTTATAAGTAACACTATAACATACCTATCATAAACAGACCTTCAGCCAAAACAGACCTTCATAGGCTACCACCATACATTATCTTATGTTATAAGAAGATATGATAGGTATGTTATAGTGTTACTTATAAATAAATTTCAGGGTTGACCATTGAACTTGGCACCCATTTAGATCTCACTTCTTTTGTCGTTGAAGTCAACAACCAAGGCAATTATCATAATATTGAACTTGGCTCTCATTTCACATTTATGTTTTTGATTGGATTATAAGATTTTAACCTTCTTTTGAAAAGAAAAGAAGAAAGAACAAACCAGATGGTTCGATGTTTTTTCTGCAAAATGGGCCTGAACTAATTAAATGTATCCAGGTGTTCGTAAATGTACACTAAATACATTACGTATGCTTATCGGTAATATAAAATAATACATTTGCGGCGTCTCTACACCACACAAAGTGCATGCGCGCAGGTAGTTACACTGTTTTATACGAAAATAATGGAAGCGCATCTAAATTATAACTACTTAACTAAACCTAATAAGTATTAAGATAGTGATTTTTATTTTAGCACGCGATAATATTGAATATTGCATTCGATTAAAGAAGTCAAAGTCAAAAGTGTTTATTGCATTCACAAGAATGCTTTCACTTCGGAGTTCTCTGGCAGCACTCGCTCTGCTGGGATGTGGTAAGTTGTATTTAAATACGGTCATAAATCGATTAATGTGGTCGAAAATAAAATATCGATGGCCGAATGGTTAAGGTGGTTGCTTGCCATGCGATGCGAGAGACCGCCAATTCAATGAAAATGAAATTTATATCTACGATTATTCGACGCCTAAGCGGTGAGGAAAAAAATCGTGAGGAAAGGAAACCAGCGCACCTGTGAAGAAATTCTAAGGTTGTGTAGTCGACCAACCCGCTCTTGGTCAGCGTGGTTGACTAAAGCCTTATCTACCCTAGTTTAGGGTAGCCCCAGCAGTGAGGACGTATATGGGCTGATGATAATGATGACACTTGTTTCACACTTCGACGGTTTTTAGCGAGCTGTGAATGGGAGCCACTGGCTTGGACGGATGCGGGATGGGTGCGCGGCGCGCGGCGCGTGGCGCAGGACGGCTCGCTATACGCTAGCTTCCGCGGCGTGCCCTACGCCAAGCAACCTTTAGGAGAGCTCAGGTTCCAGGCAAGTGTGTTTTAGGAGGATCTTTAAAATTGCCATTTTCCTCATAACAAAGTTACCGAATTTACGAGGGTGGGTCAAAAAGTTCGCGGAATGAGGGAATTCTTACGCCGCATCAAGAGCAGCGTAGAGTTGAATGTTGTGGCAAGTTCCTGGCTTTCCGTGGTGAAATAGGACAAAAAAACCTTTTAAGTAAAAAGGTTATATTTTATGTACACTGATAACTAGAAAATAAATAAATAGTTCCTTAGCTATTCACTTAGCCCCATTACTATCTCTGATGGTATCGGTCGTTATAACATGAACCATGTCAGTTGCTGAAAGGCGGTTCATAAAAGAACACTAACACCAGGGTTTGCTTGGTAGGTAATCTAAGCGACCCATACCATAACACGTAGGTATTTTTAACTTCTAAGTGCCTGTTCACACCTAGCGATTTCGATCGCGTCGATATCGCCGTGATTTCGCCGCGTGCTCGCAGCATGCACGCCGCGATTAAATAATCGCCGCGATCACGCCGCGATTTCGCCGCGTACTGCGATCATATTTCCAACATGAACGGACCTGCGCTGTAGAATGCGGCGCATGCGCTAAGCGGGTAGGTTGGATGAGGCGTAACCGCGCGAAATCGCGGCGATATCGCGGCGTGCACGCTGCGAGCTCGCCGCGATCCAAATCACCCAAAATCGCTAGGTGTGAACACGCTGTAATTCAGAAATATTTAAGAACTAGGCGGCATATACTTTAGGCATATTAGACTAAAATAATAATTCGCGGAATGGAAATTCCGTGAATTTTGACCACTCTCGTATCTCTTAAAACTTTCGAGCCTTTTAAAATATTAAATACGTGTGTCCAGGAACTCCAGCCCGCCGAGCCGTGGGAACAAATTCTGGATGCCACCACGGAGGGGCCTGTTTGCTACCAGCATAACCTCTTCTACGGACCACTGATTACACCGCAGGGTGTGAGCGAGGCCTGCATCCACGCCAACATTCACGTGCCTCTTTTGGCTTTGCCCCGGCCCGGTGATACAGCCAAAGTAGAACTGCCCATTCTGGTTTTTATGCATGGAGGCGGATGGGTTGCTGGATCTGGTGACTCGGATTTCCACGGACCAGAATATCTGATCGGAAAGAACATCATCGTCATTACATTTAACTATAGGTCAGTGGTTTCTATCGATTTTGTCAAAGCGATTTTGTACTGTTCGTTTTCGTTAAAGTGTTACTTAATGATTGTACTTCTTGATTTTGCAAAATACAAAAGTCTGACAGCTATCGTCTCATCTGGTATATCTATACTAATATTATTAAGCTGAGGAGTTTGTATGTTTGAACGCGCTAATCTCGGGAACTACTGGATCGCATTGAAAATATCTTTTTGTATTGAATAGACCATTTATCGAGGAAGGCTTTAGGCTGTATAACATCACGCTGCTACTAATAGGAGCAAAGAAACAATGGAAAATGTGTAAAAACGGGGGAAACGAGAACGAAGTCGCTGGCACAGCTAGTTGGTAATAAGTTTGCGGCTGTTTTTTGAAGCCCAACTGAATACCATTTCTTTTCATCGGACGTAGAATCGAACGGGGCACTTTAGGCTTTCAATACTTTTACTTAAATTGCAGGGTGGACGTTTTCGGCTTCTTGTCCCTGGGGACATCAAAGATCCCCGGCAACAACGGGCTCCGTGACGCGGTGACGCTGCTGCGCTGGGTGCAGCGGAACGCGTGGGCCTTCGGGGGGAACCCCCGCGAGGTGACGTTTGCGGGGCAGAGCGTCGGAGCAGTCAATGTCGGCCTTTTAGCACTGGCGCCGGTCGCTAAGGGACTCTTCAAAAGGTACTACTAAGTCTCTTTTTATTGCTCATCGAATGAGATATGCCACCATACACCTACCTCCCACCACTATCTCAAGTTCATTCCGTCGCCTATTTGCGAGAATTGAATTGATTCTGCCACATATTTGGATACTATTTAATGAGTTTTTTAACTTTCAGGGTGTGGTTAATGAGCGGCACTGCTAATGCAGGCTTTTACACCACCGCTCCTGAGTATGCCCAGGAGCTCGCCACTACCTTTCTTACTCTCGTGGGTTTGAACGACACCAATTACGACACAGTCCACGACAAACTCGTACAGATGCCCATAGAGAGGATCCACAACGCGAGCGGAGCCTTGTTGCAAAAATCTATACTCTCCTTTGGACCCGTTAGAGAGTCACACCTGCCCGGAGTCACTCCCATAATATCCGATAACCCCAAGAAACTTATAGCCAATGGACACGGTTATGGAATTCCAATAGTCATTGGTTTCTGCAGTAATGAGACCCAGGTAATGAAATCTAGACTGGAGCAAATAGATATTTTGGGGCAGATTGGTGCGAACCCATTAGCTATCTTGCTTCCCAAATGGAAATATAAGTTGTCTCAATCTTCCCAGGCGGATTTAGCAAAGACATTAACGCAGAGATATTTAGGTGAGGAGGCAACTTTACAAAAGTACATGTCATATATTAGTGATGGTTGGTACAAGTATCCCGGTATGAAGCTCGCCCACGACCTAGCTGCGCGCGGCCAGGCGCCCGTGTACCTTTACAAGTTCTCCTACGAAGCAGACCACAGCGTCATCAAACTGGCCTTGAACATGACGTACTCCGGCGCCGCGCATAACGAAGACCTGAACAATATCTTCAAGGTTAACTCAATACCCGTGCCGCCGAGTGCAGCCGACGACAGTATGAAAGACTGGATGTCTACTATGATGGCTAATTTCGTGAAGACAGGGTAAGTTCTCTTTAATGTTGAAAAACCTAATCCATTACTCTTACACCAAATCTCTCTACTGATCCGTAAAAGTATATACGACATCTGTATTTTAGCAACGACTGCAACTTCCTTTGTGTTAAGTAGTTAGCAACTACATACATACAACAATCAATCACACAACAACAATGTTTGTCGACATGATGGCCGCTTTAGAGACCGTAGAAGGTAATTTAAAGGTATTGATCGAAAAGCGTCGATGACTGAGTGGTTAAGGTCGTTGCTAGCCATGCGAGAGTTCGTCAGTTTAAACCCATTTTTTTTATAACAAGCTAACAAGATGACCTCACTCACTCCACTTGATGGTAAGCAGTAGTGAGATCCAAATATGAGGCCGACAGGCACAATATACCATATTGAGCCTGTCGCACTCACCCTGAAAGCCCGCTTAAATGCCGTTTCACCATGCGGTTTTACGCAACTATATGGTAGTAACAGCAACCGGTCGACAAAACGTCTCCCACCTGGATTCATGTCGACGCTTTAATGGTAAAGGAAAGCATCGTGAGGAAACCACCTACACCTACGAAGAAATTCTAAGGTTATGTAGTCAAGCAATCCGCACTTGGCCAGCGTGATTGACTAAGAATCTTCTTATCACCCTAGTTCAGGGTAGGCCCGTGCCCCAGCGGTGGGGACGTATATGGGCTGATGATGTTAATGAAGTATTTATCGTTAAATGTTTTATGCTCCTATCTCCAGGTCGCCGGCGGACGAGGTGTGGTGGCCTGCGCAGCGTGCAGGGCCGCTGCAGTACCAGAACATAGAGCAGCCCTGGATGTTCCGATACGACGAACTCACGTGTGAGGAGCAAGACATGTACAAGTTCTTTGACGGATTGCCCACTCCATATTAGAATGTTGGAGTATCGTCTATTTTAAATGTATACAAATATATATATACTTCTTCAGCATCAGGAAACATTTTTTTAACAAAAATAGAACCGCCTTCAAAAACCCGTGTCACAAAAAATAATTTAATACGAACATTTATAATTATCTGGGTATGAATTTGATATGTTGTTGAAGGCGGTGCCAATCAAAATTTTGAGGAAGACGAAGCACTCTGTGCTTGCATGAAATATAAACGGCACCGCCACGACGACACTACTATCATTCACAATATTGTCACTCTGAATTCGATTTTTTTTATATAGAGTTCGCTTCAGAGTTTGTCCCATTTTCACCAGTCCATGATCTGATGATGGGATCCAGGAAAAATCTAGGGCAACCCTCAATTTTTATAGGCACATGTACCGCGTTTTGCATATTTTCTGAAGTTATATTGGCATTTG
The DNA here is from genome assembly GCA_039566165.1 of Maruca vitrata. Taxonomy (NCBI): domain Eukaryota; kingdom Metazoa; phylum Arthropoda; class Insecta; order Lepidoptera; family Crambidae; genus Maruca; species Maruca vitrata. The sequence continues at coordinate 554,889 of CM076928.1, read as the reverse complement.
CTTTTGGCAATCATAATGATATGATGCTGAGCTGATGATGACGTGAATGTCCAGGCTATCCAGCTCCTCGACAACACGGACACAGTGAGGAGACTCAAAAGGACAAAACCTTTTGAGTTAGTGTAAATTAGTGACAAAAAGTGAAGTGTGTGCCACTCATTATGACCACAAGAACAAAGTGTCTTCCCCTTAATAGAGACAATAAGAAAAGTGCTAATGGACACATTCTTAGACATTACTTTATTTTAGCAGCTTAAGTTAGACATAAATTACTTATTAGTCTTTTAAGACTAAATTGTAATTTTGATGGCGTATTTATCCATTAGAAAATACATCATAAGGGAAAAAAAAAATAATAATGATATGATGCTGAGCTGATGATGGAAGGTCAACTCCTTAATAGTTGAGTAAAAGGATAATTCTTTCGACACTGTATACATATTAAGACTACTAGTTATGTAGATGAGCTATAATACGTTCCATAGCAACGGTTTACGGTTAATGACGTCAATGGCTAGTATTTTGGCAGGTCCATCAAATGTTGCGTTTATGAATGTTTTCATTATGAAAGATGCCCCTCATTTTGTTTTTTATAAGATTATATAAACATTGTAATGAATTTCGCACTTTTGAAATAGACTTGCCTATCCGTCTTTAAATTAAACATGAAAAATGGTAAATATCCCGGACATATTCAATTTTATTATGAATGTAACCATGAGAGTTTAAAATGTATCTGTATTTGAAGTGGGTTCAATATATTTTTAAAGTCATTTTAGTACAGATTGTATACCTAAGAGCTGTTAGAAAACTACATTTAGAATCAGCGAGCACATTTATTAACCTGTAAACTATAGTTATTTCATCTATTGTAAACAGATTTATCACTAATTTGATCAGGAGGTAATAAATTAATTATTATGATAGTAGCGAGTATTTGTGAAATATGAGATTTATATATGAAACGATTATTTTTACGACCGGCATGACGAGTAACATGATATTGCGGGTATTTTGTAATTCATTTCATGACCGTGACCGAATCTTGTACAGACTTATCCAATCAAAAACATAAATGTGAAATGAGAACCAAGTTCAATATTATGATAATTGCCTTGGTTGTTGACTTCAACGACAAAAGAAGTGAGATCTAAATGGGTGCCAAGTTCAATGGTCAACCCTGAAATTTATTTATAAGTAACACTATAACATACCTATCATATCTTCTTATAACATAAGATAATGTATGGTGGTAGCCTATGAAGGTCTGTCTTGGCTAATTTTTTTTAGTTAGTTAGTTAGAAGTCTAGTTGGTTGTCTTGGTTGGTTTGGTATTTGTCGGTATTTATTTTATAATTCAGAAAATTTGGATTGTTGGTAGAAACTAGCGAGCGAACATAATAATTCGTTGGTAGGTTTATAGAAACTAGCCAAGACAGACCTTCATAGGCTACCACCATACATTATCTTATGTTATAAGAAGATATGATAGGTATGTTATAGTGTTACTTATAAATAAATTTCAGGGTTGACCATTGAACTTGGCACCCATTTAGATCTCACTTCTTTTGTCGTTGAAGTCAACAACCAAGGCAATTATCATAATATTGAACTTGGTTCTCATTTCACATTTATGTTTTTGATTGGATATCATTACTTTTTGTAGAAAAGTATATATCATCGTAACGCCGTAGGTCCTTTGAAAAGGACAAATTCAAAACTAAAACTAGACTTTATAAATATAAAACAATTGAATCAGTTACTGTATTTTCCTACGTTTACGGGGTATAACCCTAAGTAATAAATATGAAAACCGACTATAAGTACCTACTCTTAATTGTAAATAAGTAAGTATATATACCTAAATATATACTTAGTGATCTGCCTTCCCCGGTATAGTGATTAGGCACTAATTAGGTATTTATGTTAAGCGTTCATAATAGAAGCTAACCGCAGCAGTGGTCTCCTTTTTCACGGCTTTCAGGGTGAGTGCGACAGGCTCAACATGGTCTATTGTGCCTGTCGACCTCATATGTGGATCTCACTACCGCTTACCATCAGGTGGAGTGAGGTCATCTTGTTAGCCTCTTATATAAAAAAAAAAAACCTAATTATCAAAAAAATTTTTCCTTTGTATTCATGTAATTACCTATCTGCATACCAAATTTTAACTCTCTAGGTCATTTGGAACTGGGTTAGAATTTTGATCTGTCAGTCAGTCAATGATAAAAATGAGGATTTTTGGACATTAATATCTAAATAACTGTTTGAGATAAGCTTATGAAATTTAGAACACATATTTATCTCGCAAGTCACAATATATGAGCCAAATTTGATACGTTTATGTGAAATAGTTTTTGATTTATGAGGGGTTCAAAAGTGGTTCCAAATGGTTCGTGTAATATTACACACGGTGCGGCTCGCCAGTTCTGTTTCTTGAACTTGGCTTGACACGCTACCGCGTGTCTAGATTTAATTGTGTTAAGGAATAGTAACGCTAAGATTGCTTTAAAACATTAACAAGTTTTAATGTAAAAATGCGTCAAAGAACATACGAACCGGATCACACTATGACGCAAATTGAGTTTCAGCATGCATATACCTGAAACAAAAAAATAAAAACTTGAATACTTAAAAAAAAAAAGAATTTAGCTAGGTTTGCTTTCTCTTGCATACCTGTTGAATTATGTGTTTAAACTGAATAATGGCAATATGACCTCAACAAATTTTTTGATCATGCCTAGATCCGCTCTACCTTTTGGCTTATTCCAGTCAATTTTGCATATAGTTGTATGCAAAAATACGTAGTAAACGTCGGTGACACGTGAAAGTAGATAAAATTGGGCAATACAGCGCGGGGGCCGCGTATCTCGATAATTGATAGCGCAGTACTGACTAGTGCACAAGTCACACCTTTTCATTTAAACTTACAAATAGTGTCGAAACTGTGTCTAAACGGAAACTTCAACCCCGAACCCTACACTATTGCGTCCCAGCACTCTATAAAACTACTAGAAATATAAGGCTCAGCATCATCATCGGCCCATATAGTCCCCACTTTTGGGGTACGGGTAGAACCTAAACTAGGGAGATCAGGCCATAGTCAACCAACCATGCCAGGTGTGGGATGATCAAAGTCTAAGTCAAAGTCAAAAGTCAATCGATCGACTACATAACCTTAAAATTTCTTCGTAGGTGTGTAGGTTTCCTTACGATGTTTTCCTTCACCGGTAAAGAGTCCAGTTCAATAATCGTACATATGAATTTCAAATTAAAACACGCAGTGGCACGTGTGGGTTTGAGCTAACGACCTATCGCATGGCAAGCAAAGACCTTAAGGCCATCGACGCTTTTAATAAATAAGAAAATATAATTACAACGACAAAGCCATCAAACCATCATGCATGCACAACACACACTCCCTTCGACTCATCCTATAAGGGAAGTTCAGGTCACAATGGTAACGAACCAAGAGACCACTCAATCGTCAGGTAGGTACCGAAAATGGCCTGAAAAAGCTTCGTTTGAACACAAATCCTAATCCTTACTAACATTATAAATGCGAAAGTAACTCTGTCTGTTACGCAATCACGCATAGAGTACTGAACCGATTTAAATGAAATTTGGTACACATATAGTCCAGAGCCCGAGAAAGGACATAGGCTTTATACTTACATACTTTTAATCGTCTGCGCTATAAAGAAGTAATGTTTTACCTGTTAAAAGTATACGCGGACGGAGTTGCAGGCGGAAAGCTAGTGAAATCCTACGGTGCTTAGTCCTCCTCCTTATCGTATGGTTGATGAACAACCTGGTTTCAGATTTTTAAGCCGCCCGTAGGCCTCTGACATGGCTTCACACACCGTTGAAAAATTTCTCAGGTGTGCTGGTTTCCTCACGATGTTTTCCTTCACCGTTAAAGCGTCGAATGATGGTACATATGAATTTCAAATTTGAAAAACACATTGGTATCTGGCGGGGTTTGAACTGGCGACCTCTCGCATGGCAAGCAACGACCTTAACCACTCGGCCATCGACGCTTCTTAGTTTTTCGTACATTTTAGCACGAACCCTTATCTCCTGTGTGCCCGCCAGTCCCTTATCAGGGATCGATCGAGCGAGGACTCGCGCGCGATACCGCGGATCAGAACCGGGGCCCTTCGGCAAGGGATTACACGCTCGTCATACTAGGTGAGTACTACTGATATGTGTGGTACGTGGCAGACTAGGACATAAAAAAGCTGGCTCAAAGGTACATTTGGAAATATCCTTAGAATAGCACCCGGAGTGCTGGATTCGATCGCCATCCCCGATCCCCGACCCGAAGACAAATATTTCAAAAACGGAAAAAAACATTTGCTCTACTGAATTACTGGGGATTCTTAGAGCGATTGAATTTTTCCCTTTTTCAAAATATTAAAACAGAAACACGAAGACAAATATTTATTAGTAGAATATCGTCGCCTGTTCAGTCTTGTTAATTTTTTATGAATTTTAGTATTTTTTTAGGAAACTGAAAGTGTCCGGGATATTTACCATGTTGTTTTGTTTTAATGAGCTCCCGATATTTCGCACTGTTGCAAGCGCCATGATATCACGGGTGAACTGAGAGTTCACCCGCTTGCAACAGTGCCGAAATATCGGGAGCTCATTAAAACAAAACAACATGGTAAATATCCCGGACACTTTCAGTTTTCTAATGTGTGTAACCATGACAGTTTAAAATTTAGTATACTTATTTTTATTTTATTGTCGGCTAGGAATCATATCAAAGTATCCGATGTAGACAGATTTTTTATTATGAAGTCATTAGAAGACACAATTAAAGGTTTAACTGTGCATATATGCTCTTCACTATCACCACATACGTGCGCCCAACCTCTAGGATTCCTAACTATTTTTATTTCACTAATAAGCCAAATTTAGACTTAAGTTAAAACGACCGACTTCTGAGAAAGCTGCCAAAGGCCTCATCTAAGGGCGGCCGCTAAACTCAGTTAACAAACTTTGCCGAAGTTAATTACAGTATTAAATTAGAAGTGTCTAAAGCGCATTTTGTAACGCAATTACTCGACCAAAATTAGCTTCCCGTTAATGTGTCTTTGCATGACAAAGGCGGTGAGGATTTTCAATTAATACCATTAACGACGATCGACATACAATGTAGTATAAAGCGGAATATATTATTCCCCTTTCATATGAACGAAAGAAATGAAAAAATATCGTAAACATACGATATTTGACATGACAAATTCATGATGAATGTCCTGGCTATTCATCGCCTATATTTACTATTTTTTTGATTTCACATTTTTCTGCGAGTGTAAAATATAGACATCAGGGGACATCCATCGCGAGCCAATCTACTATCTGTAAAGACTCGTTTCCTAAGCAGATACGGCCGGAAATCGAACTCCTGACTGCGACGCTTGGGTCAATCGAGTCCTACTTTGCACACACCGAAATAAATATCCGTATGCCAAAATCTGGGAACTAATAGATGACAGATGCAGTTAGTGATCTTTATTCAGTATCATAAAAATTCTAATACAGGATTTGAAAGACATTATTTCTGTAGTCCCATCAAACTCCATTTAAACATTATTTTCTCAACTTTCATCCGTAACGCAGTTTCGAATAAAATAAATATCTGGGACACGGTCAGCTGACCCCAAACTAAGCAGAGCTTGTACTATGGGCTCAGAGACTGATATACATACATACAAGTATATTTATAAATACATACATAAATACATAATCACACCTAGACACGGAACAAACACCGATGTTCGTCACACAAATATTTGTCACGAGTGGGAATCGAACCCACGCCTCTTGGAACCACAAGGTCGCTAACCACAGTTCCACCGAGCCATCCATATGCCAGTTTTTTACACAACACACATATGTATATTCAGTTTCCCTGATCTGTATTACTTTGACTACCGGTACTATGGCGGATATCTGATCGAATGCGCTCTCATTATTAACTCTGTTATAATAACGTAATGGAGTCCGTCCGCGCGTCCCCAGCGGGCGCCTTTGATCATATTAACTACTCATAAAACTTGGGTTTACAACTTGACCTACCAATATCGACCTACATACTCGACAAAGTGCTTGCTAGTCTAAAGTACCAGAGCAGGGAAATCATCAATAGAGATAGTTGTGAAGTACAAATGGAGTGGACATTCTTGCTATCCCGTCAACTTTATTGGTTTTATAGTTGGGACGGCAAGGCAATTGCCCGTTTCGAATTTTTGGTTCAGCTTATAACATAAATAAGACTTATGAATATTTTTTAACTAGAAATCATAGTGATATCGTAACTCTGTATATGCACTTATTTTACAGGCATGCAAAATTAAACTCAAGCATGAATTGGAAAATAAGCCTATGGCTCATCGCAACGGTAATTACATCATCTCGCGTTTTTGCCATTGGAAGCGGTGTAAATGTTGTCGATATAGAAACAGGCAATGTTGGTGGTACGATCGACGTTGGGGAGACAGACAACGGGGGTGACATAAACAACTGTGGTGATACGGACAACTGTAATGACATAGACAACGGTGGTGACCCAAATAACGGTGGTGACACAGGCGACGGGGGTGACACAGGCGACGGGGGTGACCCAGGCGACGGTGGTGACCCAGGCGACGGTGGTGACCCAGGCGACGGTGGTGACCCAGGCGACGGTGGTGACCCAGGCGACGGTGGTGACCCAGGCGACGGCGGTGACACAGGAGACGGTGGTGACACAGGAGACGGTGGTGAACCAGACAACGGCGGTGACACAGGCAACGGTGGTGACACCGATGAGAACAATGGCGAATACCCTATAGAGCCAATAGTACCAGTCGATAAAATAACTACTACAGACGACCCAGACACCACTGGAACAGATGAATCTACAGAGGGAACTACTGAAATGGTCACTGAATCGATGGAGGTTACTACGCAAGCAGCTGAGTCGGAGGTGGCAGACTTGGTCATTCAAACGGCTAAAGGTCCGGTGAGAGGCCTGGTATGGCAAGGGTCGACAGAAATACTGGCCTTTTTAGATATTCCCTATGGAAAATTTAACACTAGCTTTGAGGTGAGTTTAATATTCAAATTGAAGGGAAAATCAAATTATTTATAAAACAAATCAACATAATAAGCCTTTAATTATATCCCACAGCAGGGAATAGGCTTCCTCTGTAGAACGACTGCACTTTGGTTCTGCGCCAGTCATATCCAGAGACCTTCTGCGGCTTTATTTACATAATATTCTATAAAAATATTGTTACTGGCGTATTCTATCCTAGTGTAATTAACAATATAATTTTTTTTTCTTTGTATTTTCCAGGAACCAACTGAAGTAGAAACTTGGGAAGACATTCTGGAAGTACAGGAACACAACACTCGATGCCCGCAACTAGATGGCGACACTTACGTGGGGAACACAGATTGCCTTACTCTAAGCATTTTCACACCCATTAACTCTAGCCATGCCAGCGTTCTATTCTACATTCACGAGAGCGACTTCATCAGAGGCAGTGGCGACCCTGCGATCTACGGACCAGATTATTTAGTGCCAAAAGATATTATATTAGTTTTGCCTAACTACCGTCTGGGTCCACTAGGATTTCTATGTCTACAAAACAGTACAGCTCCAGGAAATGCCGCTTTGAAAGACTTAGCATTTGCTTTGGAGTGGACTAAGAATAATATTGAAGCTTTTGGTGGAGATCCATCTAACATAGCTGTAAGCGGCGATGGGACATCAGCAGCTCTCGGTGGATACTTAGCGCTATCTCCAAAAACCAAAAACATGGTTAAAAAAGTGATCACAGACAGTGGATCCGTGCTTTCCCATTGGGCAATTGATAGAGATCCTATTTCGACAGCTGGAAAAGTGGCTGAATCCATTAGAATCAATAGTGATGATGGAGAGCAAGTCGGTGATAACGTGTTCGAAAGTATTAATATACAAACGTTGTTGTTAAATTCAAAAGACATCGAGATTAAACCTTGCATTGAACGAGAAGGGTTTTTGACACATACGCCTTGGTACATATTGGAGAACGAAAAATTGAATACAACATTTATAATAGGCTCCGCTAACCACGCCGGGCTGAGAGAAGCGCTCCAGCATACCAACCAAAGCTTATCACAAATGAGAGAAGACTTTGGTTCGTTTCTGCCGAATGATTTGTTGTTTGAGACCGGAAATCAAAGGGCCGATGTTGCTGGACTGCTGAAAGCGCAATATTTTAAGGATGGGAATATAACTCTAGAGCATGTAGAAGGGCTATCTTTGTACCACACGGACGCGTCATATCTAGGACCGAGTCTGAGGGCTGCGCGGGCGCTTGTGAACGCTGGAGCCAAAGTGTATTTGTATGAGTTTTCATTCGTGGGGGCGCTGAATAAAGAGCTTGTCGCTATCCAAGATGCTCCGGCGCTCGGGGCCACGAGGGGGGACATCGTCGGGTACCTGTTCACCCAGGACGGACGCATACCCAACCAGGACACTGATGAGAAACGAGTAGTTGACCTGATGGCCGAGTTATGGGCCAGCTTCCTGCAGACAGGGTGAGTAAACGTAATCAATAGACAAATAACGACATTAGGCAACACGCGTTGATCTGATACTGAGATAAGCAGCGCATATTGTCTTGCGTGCGTATAAGAGTGTCAACAGTAGTATTAAACACTTTTTAATAACTTAACAAATTAACAATAACTATGTTTTAAATGTTTTGTCTAGCCGTTTTGTTTAGTTTCTATTGACGAATCTTTGAGCATTAGTGTGAGTAATAGAGTACAGTTATTAGGTACGCACATAGAAAAGTACATAATTTGAGAAAAAAAACTCCAAAACTGTACAAGCGCCATGACCACATGTCAACTGACTCTGATCATGCATGGGGCTTGCAACAATGCTGAAATATCGAAAACATTTCCAGCTTTCTAAAATCACTTATTTATTGGATAATGTCTGTTTCCAGAGAACCATCTTTGAGCGACGTGGTGTGGCATCCGCTGACCGGGTCAAGTGCCACGGAGGCCTGGCTGTCGATCGGGGCTTCGGTGACGGCGCAGGCCGGGCTCCACGCAGACAGGCTAGGCCTCTGGAGCGACATCTACAACGACTACTACATCGACCGGAATGCCGCGGTCGCCATCGTCCCATACAATATTGTATCTGCTTCTGTCCTCCTGTGTGTTATAACTTCACCTAAGTGGATAGGATTGTAACAAGTGGTTTAAGCTAGCAACGATTTATCTATGTGTACAAAGATATATGCAAATAAAGTTTCAATCGAGGTATCACACGTCTTAATTTCATTCAGGTACGAATTAACTTACTATTTAAAGGAATATTAAGTATTTTTATTTGTTGTTTTAATGATATTAAAGGTCAATGTAAATTTAAAGTCTTCGTTCAGGCGGGCAATTTTTTTTTAATTTTGTATATAAGTACTTATTCAAATATTATATTAGCTGAAGTAGAATCCTAAACAAGCTTCAGATCTATCTGAGAAATATGTTTGAACATATACATAGGATTAATAAGTATATTTAAATGTATTATATTAGGCAGTAAGTAAAAAGTTCCTACAATTATTGCTTTTAATGTCATCGAGCAAAAATGTATATATCGCAGTATGAGAATTATTCAAAAGTTATTAAGACTGGCTTAGGTATCTAAGTACGCGCCAATAAAATCAATGTGTTAAAATGTTCATCGCTCAAGAAATCATTGTATTTGTTTAAGAGTTTCCTCTCATACAGGCCGGCTTTAACTGTCCACACACATTTTGTGTTAGTGGCATCAAATATTGTGGAAACCATCTACATATAGACCGCTGAGTCACCCATTTCGTTCGCTGTTTATAAACAGACCACAGGTTGTTTGGCGACCGCCGACCCGTCGCCAAACAGAATCACTTAGCCGTTTGAGGGATGCGAGCTATTTCCACTATTCAACTATTCAACCTTTTTCCGAAAATAAACGTACTCGTATTTGAGGATAAAACATGTGTTATTCCAGCGAGTACTTCCTATATCACAGCTGTAATAAACATGTATGTATGTGTAGTATGGTATCAAAATAAATTGATTATCTACTACTATTATGAAGATACATAATCTTGATGTTTATGAATAACAAATTTTAATACAAAAGGTACAAAATCCGAATCTTGGACTTGTGCCACCGGTAACGCCTGAAGAAGTAGAGAATGCTCTTCGCCGCATGAAGAATCGGAAAGCTGTCGGAGCCGATGGAGTCCCCATCGAAGCCTGGAAGGCAATGGGTGGTCGTGGTGTGGGCATCCTAACTGACCTTTATAACCGCATACTCAGCACCGGCGGGATTCCTCGCCAATGGAGACTGAGTGTTATCACCCCGGTCTTCAAGGGCAAGGGATCAGTGCAAGAGTGCGGTAGTTATCGCGGTATAAAGGTCATGTCCCACACCATGAAACTATTCGAGCGGATAGTAGACTCTCGAATCCGTCAGGAGTGCACTGTCTCTGGATGTCAATATGGTTTCCGCCCCGGTCATGGGACTATGGACCCCGTTTTTGCCCTAAGAATCATCATGGAGAAATACAGGACGAAGAACACGCCTCTCCACTTCCTATTTCTGGACATGGAGAAGGCCTTCGACTGTGTTCCGCGTGCGATGATTTGGTGGGCCCTGAGGTCAAGGGAGTGCCAGAAACGTATGTTGATATCATTAGAGACATGTACCTGTGATTCCGATTCTGTAGTTAGGACCGCTGTTGGCGACACATTGCCCTTCCGTATTACCGTCGGAGTACACCAAGGCTCCGTCCTGAGTCCGTTCCTCTTCAGCCTGATATTAGACGTATTGTCAGACAGCATCAGAGACCACCATGAGCAGCCACCATGGCTACTTATGTATGCTGACGATATCGCGCTGGTGGACTCGGACAGGGGACGGCTGGTGAGACGTGTTAACACATGGAAGGAATCGCTTGAGAACGGGGGTCTGAAACTCAACGTGGCGAAGACAGAGTACTTGGCCTGCAACACTACAGATCCCATGTCCGTCCGCATAGGCGAAGACACGGTCGAGCGCACGGACCGGTTCAAGTATCTGGGATCTGTACTCCACGCGAACGGCGACATCGACTCCGACGTCAAGGCACGCATTGCTGCTGCGTGGGATAAATGGCGGGAGGTGAGCGGCGTCACTTGCGACCCTAAAATGCCGGTTAAGCTGAAGGGACAGGTCTATAAATCCATCATTAGGCCTGTTCTCTTATATGGCAGTGAAGCATGGCCATTACTTGAGCGGCACATGCAGGAACTGCGGGTCACGGAGATGAAGATGCTGCGCTGGATGTCGGGAGTTACGCGAGCAGATCGCGTAAAGGTACTTTTTTTTTCAAAATTCATGTGAAAATTTGTATGGGAGATCTTTTACGTGCTTATAGATTTTTATAAAACTTGGTATGGAGGGGGAATCAGGCTTGCGGGGACAGCGGGAATACACGGCCAGGTTTTACAATCAAAATACATCTAATAGCGTCCTCTAGTAGTACAATATGCGAAAAATATTAGAAGAGGATTATTTTATTAACCGACTTATAAAAGGAGTTATATTTTTAAAATAAATTCAATGTCCATTCCTAGGTCATAGAGCATCGACGGTAAATGTTAAACTTTATAAGGTTAAAAGGAATAAAATTAGTGTACACTCACGACTTTTAAACTGGTCAGAGTGATCTTAAAGTCTGACACGAACTCAGCAGCCTACAGTAGAAGCCTATGTGACAACAATAATATGATGACGAATGATGAAAAGTAACCACCACCTGCGAATACTCACCATATTCACATTGAAGTTAGCCGCACTATTATTGCTCTGCTGACGTAATTGTACGTACAAATTATAAACACCTAAATGTCTAGTCACTCATAAACTAAACAATCATATGGTGCGCAGACGGTATTATGGACGGGTACACGATCCATAGTCAAGGGACTATTTGAGGATTTGCGATGACACGATAACTAACTAAGACGAGTTTTGGGCTCCAATAATAAGGACCTCCACCTAGACCGATCCTGCGCCACTTCTCGCCAGTTGACACGCTACGTCCCAGTGAATTCTTGAATTTTAGTGCCATATTTATGAGATCAGTGCGCAATTCAGCGCCATGTTCCAAGACTTCCTTGTGCTAATGATGTTAAGTGCTGTGGACGCGGCATTATTCAGAGACGTCCTCACGACCCAGGGTCTGGTGCGAGGGTACCTGGTGGAGCATCCACTGGGCTCGTACTACTCCTACCGGGCCATCTTCTACGCGCGCGCGAGAAATCACAGGTTTAAGGTAAGTAGGTACAACAAGTGGCGTGCATTTGGGAAGGCCTATGTCCAGCAGTGGACAGGAATGGGCTGATGATGAGGTACAACAGAATCAGTTAATGAGATAACATCCACGGTAGACAAAATGTGAATTATTATGATAAGTTTTAACATCATTTTAGGGTTCCGCACCTAAAAGTTAAAAACGCGACCCTATTACTAAGCCTCCGCCGCTCTAATAAACCATGAAAGCTAGAAAGCTGACATGTATGTGTATTTCCGTTGTCGCTATATAACAACAAATACTAAAAATTTAAGAAGATAAAATATTAAGGGTTGTCCCCAAACAATAAACTAGTTTTTTCGGTTTTTATCTAGGCATAAGCTTAATTATATGTTTCGAAGTAACTGGAACTTTAACACATGTTAACTTAAAAATTTTGGTTATAAGAATAATAATATTGGTGCTTGAGGTAATTCCCAAAATGACATATGTAGATTAGACTGAGGAAACGGATAAGAAACTACATGGTGGATTAAAAATTATAGTGTCATTGCCATTCCACTAGTGTATAAAGTAAATACTCAAAGCCCGATTTCAAAACACACAAAACTCAAAGTGAAAATATGGAATTGCACATATGGAATACTCCGCATACTCAATAACTAATCAAGATGAAAACCAAATATATTCCCTTTGGACTCACCTTTCTTGAACCGCCAATCCATGTACCGCCAAACTTCAAAGTCACCAAATTAATTAGCCACCTTAATTACAAGATGAAAAGGTTCACTTGTGCGTAATGGCGTGTTGGAGGCAATAGTTGTTCGTTAACAAGTCACATGTGGTCTCCGTCCGCGTGTCTCTCACCCCTCGGCGGGCGTGCGAGTGAGCATCCCTTGCCGGCGAGTAGGGCTGCTAACAACACCCAGCATAGTACTCACATATACTACTAGCTGTGCCTGCGACTGTCGTTTGCGTGGATTTTACACACAAAAGTTTTTTTCCAATAATTTCCCATCCCATGGGAAATTTACAATATTGCGTTGCAAGTAAGCTTTAAGTTCATTAGGGTACCTGCATGCCATTCAAACATCTATCTTACGCGGTTGAGATTTATCATACAAAAAGAATTCGTAAGAATTTCGGAAATTCCTTTCACCTCTAAGCTACGTCCTTTCCAAATTTCAAGTGCCTACGTTTAGCCGTTTAGGCTGTTCGTTGATATGTCAGTCAGTCAGTTTCTTCTTTTATATATATTTAGATTCAGCCTTTTTCGGTGAAATGCGTTGCGCACCTTCCCTGGGAGGGAGGGTTCTCTCCCAGTGGAGTGTCTGACTCCGGCTGGCGAAGGCATGGTAAATGTCAGCTGCGACTTTTAAGCAAAGCGCAAATGCCCAGGGGGTCTACCGACAAAAACACCGAGGTGTACTTCAAGGCGTCGTCAAATGACTCCGAACTAGTCTTTACCTAACACGACGTTACCTGCCCGATTGCCCAATATCAGGTCCCTAATACTGGTAATACCTAGTAGGACAGATGGATAGATATGGAGGAATAAGCTGAATAAAGTTTAAATGGAAAATAAACGTGAAATGGCTTATTAAAACGAAGCTATAAATGCTCCGTTCTGTGATGGTATCTTTACGGCCTATAGAAGCACATTGTACATAAATACTCGTTATGTCTTGTGTGATTATTTGGCTTGCTATCTTTTTTCTAGGTCAATTAGCTGGAGAGGGATAGTTCAGTTCGGATTTTAAAATTAGCAGGAGACATCGATGGATTTTGGCCTATTTACCGGTGGCAATAAAACAATCTTACCCGTATCATGCAAAAACGTCGGTGAGAAATAAAACAAATACAAATGAATAAGGTTCAATTGCCTTCAAAAAGAAAGTCACCTACGCTCGATTCACGAAATATGTCCCCGACAACCCTAGCCCTGACAGGTTTAAGGTCAGAGTCATTTGTTGATAGCGCCGCGTTCGGCCATTTGCGAATGTAACACAGATTGGTATCGGACGCGCAGTCCACTCCGCCACTAATGAGTGGTTCGCGTGTTGGTTACCATCGGGCGGGCGATAAAGGAAGTGTCCTGAGCACTATATTGACCTAAGCTGTACGATGCTAATAGAGTTTGCACTTAGACGACTTACTGGCGATTAGAACGCTACATTAAATCTCTTATCGCACTTTAATTTTGCAATATATGGCAAAAAAATCGTTGATGGCCGAGTGGTTAAGTTTGTTGTTTGCAATGCCGCCAGTTCAAACACCGCCTCGCACCACTGTTTTCAAATATGAAATTCATATGTACGATTATTTAACGCTTTAACGGTGAAACCTGCACACCTGCTAAAAATTCTAAGGTCGACTACACTCGTCGACCAACCGTCAACCCACACTTGGCTAGCGTGGTTGACTAAAGCCTTATCGCCCTGTATGGGGTAGGCCCGTGCACCAGCAGTAGAGACGTTTATGGGCTGATGACGACGATGATGATTATAACGATAATGAATGATTAAAATGATTTTAATGAATCACTTTTTACTACAGTCGTCTCGACAATATTCTTATTGTACTGTGCCAATTTCCAACAACTTCTTTCACCGCCTGCCTCAACCCAAGCATTTTTCAAATATTTATACTCGAGTCAAATTAACACGTCTTCATACACTCATAACAAGACAATTTACAGCGTGTTACTTTAAAAGTTTCGCATGTGTCTGAACACATTGTAGTGATCCGTTTTCATAACCCAAAAATATCAAAGCTAAACATAAATATTTGTAGAAAGTACAGTGAGAAACACTTTTACGAAATCCGACGCGTTACGAATCCATCAATCTCCTCCTGTAGCCTCTTGCGAAAATTTCATATTTTTGGAAAATCATCTCAATGTTAATTATTTAATTAATCTCGGTAGATATCCTCCGTGTGACGAGTGTGGGTTGTAATATTTGTATGCTTCTCACGTACCGACGGCCGCTAACTGAGTTTTGTTGGAGGGATCCGGTATACCAGTTGCAATATTGTAAAGCCCTTTGAAAACCATATTGGTCAGAAATAGAACGCAAAATTAAGAGACCCCGTTCAGTTGGTCCCATAATTAACCCGGAGTTTCAAAAGCCTCGACAAATGCTGAATATGAGCCACTTAGAGTCACCATTGTGTTAGTTAATTTATTTTCGTTTGACTGCATTTACGTGACAAGGGTTTTTTCAGCCTATTCATTATTTTTAGGTACATGAGCAGAAAAGTTTGCTATAAAGCTGAAGAGTTTGTTTGTTTGTTTGAACGAGCTAATCTCATGAACTACTGGTTCGAATTGAAAAATTATTTTTGGGTTGGTAAGACCATTTATCGAGGAAGGCTTTAGGCTATATAACAGGCTGGCGAACAGGCGAACAATAGAAAGAATAGCAAGGAAAGAATATAAGATGTGTAAAAAACGGGAAGAAACGCGGTCGAGGTAGCTGGTGCTTCCCGCGTCAGTCTGTCCTCTGTATGCTCAAATCATTAAAACTGCACAACAGCACAATTTTCGTGCGGTTTTTTTTAATAGATAGAGGGATTTAAGAGGAAGTTTTTTATGTATAATATACCCGAAGCAAAGCGAGGGCGGATCACTAGTCTAAATATATATATATAACTCAAAGGTGACTGACTGACTGACATAGTGATCTATCAACGCACACCCTAAACCACTGGACGGATCGGGCTGAAATTTGGTATGCAGGTAGATGTTATGACGTAGGTATCCGCTAAGAAAGGATTACCCGAAGCGAAGCGAGATCAGGTCACTAGTATACATAATATGAGTCATTCCCAGGCCCCAAGGCCAGCCAAGCGCTGGGACGGCATCTTCGAAGCCACTCACCAGGTGCGCTGCCCGCAGCCCGACGGCTCCGGCACCGAGGACTGCCTCGTGCTCAACGTGTTCACACCGGCCCGTGCTCATCAGCTGCCCGTGCTCGTCATCGTGCACGGGGGGGACTTCCAGAGCGGGTGAGGGGTTAAGTACAGTGTTTTTTTATTTTTTTTTATATTAAAGTATAACAAGATGGTAAGCGGTAGTGAGATCCAAATATGAGGTCGACAGGCACAATAGATCGTATTGAGCCTGTCGCACTCACCCTGAAGGCCTGCTTAAATGCCGTTTCACGCCCCGCCTGAAGAGCCTGGGATCATAGGAGGGAGGGAAAACATGAGCTGGAAGGGCATACCATGCCTTAATGGCACGGGGCAGAAATGAGGTGCTAAACCTCTTAGTGTCCAGACTCACATGAGGTGAAGGTTCTGCACATGTCTCTTAGGCCCGGTCTCCACCAAAGCAGACAGGAGAGGAGACGGGAGAAGATGTATTTGAATAAACCAATCAGATTAGCTAAGCGGAGAAGAGATGTGAATATAACGAAATATGATTGGTTTATTAAAATACATCTCCTCCCATCTCCTCTCCTCTCTGCTTTGGTGGAAACCGGGCCTTATGAATGAGCTGGGCAGACACAATAATTGAACTGGATGCGGAATTTGACGCCAGGAATTTCAAGCCACAAGACTAAGAAACTAATGACTTTTTCAAATTATACACATGAGTAGAAATCTACTTAAAAAGGGAAGTATTAGTTCATTCAAAGCATTAATGTAATCAATTTCCATTCTCAGCACATCCACGCAAGACTATTAATTAACTATTACATAATCCCTTTCGCAGTTCGCATTCAATAGAATGTGTGTAAATGACAACCGCGTGGGAAACACAATGGATGCGAATTAAACGAAAACTACCAACGATCGCTTTGTTTCAGCTGGGGGGCCTTCCAGCCGCCCGCGGCTCTGTTGTCTAGCAACTTCGTTATCGTCACCTTCAACTATCGGTTGGGGGCGCTCGGGTTCCTCTGCCTGGGTACTCCGGAGGCGCCGGGCAACGCCGGGCTGAAGGACCAAGTCGCAGCTTTATATTGGGTGCACAAGAATATAAGGACTTTTGGGGGGAACCCGTTTGACGTGACGGTGTACGGCGTCGGTTCGGGCGCGGCGTCCCTTCAGCTGATTCTGCTGTCGGGGGCGGCGAGGGGCCTGTTGCACAAGGCTATCCTGGAATCTGGGTCAGCGTTCTCGCCCCTTTCACTATCGTACGGCCCCGTGTCGACCGCATTCGATGCAGCCGTCGCTATGGGATACACCGGCAACGAAGACAGGGTCGAATTGACCAAATACTACATTGATTTGTCTGTGAAGAGCCTAGTCAACACTTCGATGATATTTTTGCCTTGCATCGAAAATAATTTGGATGCTACGCATAGTTTGATCGAGTTGGACCCTTTGGAAATGTTTCAGCAAAGGAACTACCATGCCGTACCAACGATTATTGCTTATACAGATTTATTAGGCGCATCGAACCCTGAAATACTGAATGCCGATTTACCAAGCAACTTCGAAAATTTGCTGCCAAACAATTTAGTATTTGAAAACGACATTATGAAGCAAAGGGTGGCGGCGATTGTGAAGGAGTTTTACTTAGGAAAGCACATTGAGGATCAAAATTTAACGGGGAATTATATGGAGTATTTCAATGACATCACATTTGAGTACCCTATCATAAAGTCTGCCGCGGCGCACGCTGCCACGAGTCCTACGCCGACGTATCTCATGAAACTGGCGGAAGAGATGAAGAGCGGAGGGAATGGCTGTTGTAAAAGCATTTATGATTATTTTAACTACAGAAAAGATTTGAACAGTAGGGACCAGATCACAGTGGATCGACTGGTAACTTTATGGAGCAATTTTATAAGAATAGGGTGAGTTAAAATTTATATCGCTTCGTTCTTATCGTCTCGACGGCGGAGTGGCCCTATCTTTTCCGCCATGAGTCGTGGGTTCGATTCCCACTCGGTATAAGTACATGTATTTATGTGCAGAACATCGATGACTATTCCGTGTCCATGTGTGCTATTTCTAAATCACTACATAGTATAAAGCAAAGTAGCTTCCCGCATCTGTCTGTCCCTATATAGGTATACTTAAATCTTTAAAACCACGCAACGTACTTTTATGGGGAAGGTTTTTATGTATACTATACGTCTATACCCGAAGTGAAATGAGGGCGGGTCTCTAGTTTGTGTATAATCATTTGCTTCTAATATCCGTAACAACTTACTTCGGAATCATATCAATGTGTGTGATGTAGTTTTTTTTTTCATAATATGCAAACAAGGTGACCTCACTCCACCTCATGGTAAGCGGTAGTGAGATCCAAATATGAGGTTGACAAGCACAATAGATCGTATTGAGCCTGTCGCACAATGCCGTTTCACGCCCCGCCTGAAGAGCCCGGGATCAAAGGAGGGAGGGAAAACATGAGCTGGAAGGGCATTCCATGCCTTAATGGCAAGGGGCAGAAATGAAGAGCTGAACCTCTTAGTCCGAAAATATAATATTCATTTATCATACTCTCATCGGCACAAAGAAACAGGAAAAGAGTAGCAAAATACGCACCCGTATGTTTGTGTTGACAAATTAAGTGTAATGGGTACCGATTTTAATGAGTGCAATTAGTGCAAGTGAGATAAAAGAGCAACGTCCAAATTATTGCAAAATTAAATGAGGTGTAATGTCAATGTCTGAGCATAGGATCAATACAGCTGGAGGTGAGATAGTCACTCGGCAATCTCATGTCGGGCGAGTACCTAATACTGGTATTTTTTTTTATTTCTAGGTTCTGTCTAAATAAATTATTCATAGAATGACAATAATAATGTAAAAGAAAACGTTTTAACAATCTTCAATCGTTTTTTCAATGGGTAAACACACGGTCAGTATGTTTGCAGCAAATATTGGAATCAAAAAACACAATTTTTTATTAGAACTCGCAATATTTGATCGGTAAAATCATCAAGCTAATCTAAAGGTCCAAAAGTCGTCTTCAAAAAGCAATCGGCTTCCACAGCTCTTCTCATCCGTGTTGTCATAAATTATGTAATATCAGTAAATTACAAGAAACAGTAAAATTAAAGGTATAAGTCAGTCTCAGAAGAGAGCTTCAAGAGCTATAACATCTCCCATGATCACGACTTTATTGTCAATTCGTCCACGTTTTCTATCGTTTTTTTACATATTTCTTTCAGTTTTTTCGCTCCTATTGGTCCAACAAAAAAGAATTTATAATTTATTGTATTATTTTCGCCTATGGATTGTTAACACATACCTTTCTACAAGGCTATTGACATCTATCAAATCTATGTCGCACATCGATGACGTCATTGCGCGAGCCCCCAGCGGCCTAGTTCCTGATGACGCACGGTGACGTCTGCGGAGCCGGATGCGACGGCTCCGGCTAGTGGGCGCTGCGCTATTAGCGACGTAGGCTGAGTCGATCCTAATAGCCGGACAAACTAGCCAGTTTGGCCGGACATTTGGGTAGAAATGCGGACACTACATTAATGAAAACTTTATCTCAGTACAGCGACTCGCACTCGCTTCGCTTCGGGCATAAGTTTGAGTAAGGATCCCTAATATTTTCTAGCAATAAAAATAGGTACCTACATTACTCAAGGAGAATATAGCTATGGTGATAGATTTTTTTTAAATCGGCACAGTAGTTTTTGCGTGTGTTCATCACAATCACAAACATACGCACAGAAATACAAATATTTCCTCTTTACAATATTAGCGTAAGTACATGTGTAGATTAATAGGTACGACAAAAAATTGTATGTAAGTAAAATCAAGCTTTTTCGCTGTAGGTGGATCGTTCGTTTGTAAAATGTGGGAAGCCTAACAAAAGCCGGACAAGCCGGACACCGTTTATTATTGCCGGACGCATTTTTTTTTCCTAACTGACATACGATGACGGCTTGAAGTAGCCTCGTCATCATCACCAAACTTGCGGCCTTACCTAGGGCGATTGCCGGACGCATTAAAAAGCCTACCTATGTCCGGATTTTTCCGGACGCCTGGCAACTCTAGACGTGCAGACAGGGCGCGGGCATATTATGTCAGATGACCTTATCGCCGTAATCTGATTGCCCAAACATTAAATAAATAAAATAAATACTGTAACTGTACTGTAATAAATATAAAACTGGCTTCCGTCTGCGGTATCGCAGACTAAATTAAATGACAGGCGTTGTGTGCAATTAATAATATAATAAATATATTATTTTATTTAACCTTAACTAGGGCCTAAATTTTAAGTGGAAGAGAACTGACTTTTATAGGCCAATTTATTTAAGAACAAAATTTTTTGATATCCAGACCTAATATTTGTTACCCAAAAGTACATATCTTTTTTTTTTGTTATAATAGGCTAACAAGATAACCTCATTACACCTGATGGTAAGCGGTAGTAAGATGCAAATATGAGGTCGACAGGCACAATAGACCATATTAACCCTTAACTACCCAGTAAGCTTTTGTAACGTAACTGACCAGTAGTGTCCAACAGACACATTTGATAAATTATAAGGTGGGACAAGTTATTTAAATTAAAAAGATATTAGAATGAACTTCAGTTATGTATTATTGCACATGTGTAGTTAAAGATGTATATTTTTTTCAAAATTTATAGTAGTATTATATGATTGCACTTATCACAGCACTTGATATAGACGCTGTTAATATCGAAGAGTAAACTAACAACGCTTTATCCTTTTCACAGCAGATTCATATAATTGAGTAGGTCAGCTTCTACATGGTTCATGGCTGCTAAGTGCTTACTTGATGGAATTTCCTTACTTTATCTCCGTGTATGAGGTGTTACCAATACTGACTAATTTCACGCATAAATAGTTTTTTTTGTGTTTTTTATTTTGCGTGTGTCCCAGTCATATAATAACATCTCATCATAATCATAAACATCATCAGCCCATTTCTGTCCACTGCTGGACATAGGCCTCCCCAAATGCACGCCACTTCTCGTTCTAGTCGGGCACTCGCATCCAGCTCCTACGAGCCTTCCTGTGTCGTCGTCACACCACCAGAGGGCCTACCATGAGTTGGCTATCGTAAACTTACGTACGTTAAAAACCTATCGAGTTGTCTTTTCATATGGCCGATTGTAGTTCTTCGCGTAACCACCAGGCGGCGCTGTACAAGTTTTCTATAGACATATTTACGTAGGCGATATCGAGCGCGTAAGTTTTAAACTCATGGTAGCCCCACTGGCCTAAGGGCGTCCCACACTACGTTACATAATAACATCTAATATAAATATATTTTGAATTTGCTAGGTACCTATTCGTTTTATACTGAACTCTACTACCTACACTCATGAATCATAATCATCACCCTCACTCCAAGAATTATAACTATAATTCTTTCATTACTGTTTACAGTTGCTGGTTCTGTCACATTTTTTTCAATCTCGAATCAGTATGCACAAAAGTATTTTCATCGTTACTGTAAACATGTTCAAGTTGAAGTTTACGTCTTATTGGTTGCCCTTTATCTATTTATCTGAATAATACTGAATAAGAGGACTATTGTGTGGTGTCTTGTGTGTCTAATCACTGATATGCAAGACGAAAACAAAGACGACAATTATAACACAAAAAAGTGGTGTCAGATTATTATGGCTATAAAATATTAATCGTTATGACCCACCCGACATCATATGATTATACGTTAATATAAATAAAAAACAATCTTTGTTCACATTCTCAAATAAAATGTTATTGTGTCTATTGAACACTTGTGGGTTGATGAAGTACTATTTTTGTATATTTAAAATAACTAATAAATCTTACATGTTATAAATATTTTAAAAGCACTTTTAGAATCTTAAAACATTGGAGATCAAATAGGTAAAAGGCCGATTCATAAAAATAAATACTTTAGTTTTTGTCAAAA
This sequence comes from Maruca vitrata, assembly GCA_039566165.1. Lineage (NCBI taxonomy): Eukaryota > Metazoa > Arthropoda > Insecta > Lepidoptera > Crambidae > Maruca > Maruca vitrata. Next base: position 532,702 of record CM076928.1, on the reverse strand, counting down.
CTTAAACGCAAAAATGTGTCCGCGAGACACTTGTGGGTTGTTAAGGGTTAAGCCTGTCACATCACCCTGAAAGCCTGCTAAAAGACATTGTAATTGTTAAAATGTTAAATGTTATATTTTTTATGATTTACGTACAGATTCCACACCGGCTAGAAAAAATAATCTATTCTGTCAGGAGTTTAAGTCAAAAAGTGAAAAAATTATCAAAATGAACTGAGTCACATTTAAAATTGTCATATATGAGTACATAATTGGACTTTTTAATAATAATGAACCAAATGCACATGCATTTTCCTCATATTTACAGTACTCCCAGTTTACCTAATATCTCTAATTTATATTTCAGATGATCATTAACATTGAATGATAACAAAATATAACAATATGGGAAAATACAATGCTCCCTGAACATTCAGTTCTCAAAAATATAACATTTTGATATCAACAGTTGAAATAAATCTTTAATGTGGATCAAACGCTAACCAATTACTCATATCACTAACCAAATCATATTGAACACTACTTTTCTATTTGCAGAGACCCCACACCACTCACAACATCTCAAGTGCCGATGGTGTGGCAGCCTGTGACAGCCGACCAAGGCTTTGACTTGAAAGCTGTTACTGGCCTCGTCATCCGGAGAACCATGCAAATGAGCAAGAAGTTGGCCCATGATAGGATACTCTTTTGGGACCAGATTTACAGAAAATTTTATAGATTACATGGACCTCTTAACAAATAGACCGATAAGACAGTATAACTAGCTGGTATTCTTGTGGTATTTATATAATATTGTTCAAATAAAATATTGTCGAGACTAATTAATCCTTTTTTACCAGACTGCCGAATAAAGAAGGGTTTCAATTTAGATGTGATGTAATTATATTACCTGTATTATAAAAGGAAATATTGGATATGTTGATATTATTGATTTGTAACATGGTAATGGTGCAACAGGCTGATATCTGCAACTTAACATCAATGTATCTATTTTGATTGCGGTGGGAATCACTTGAACTTGATTTGTAACATATGACAGCATTGACTTTTTAAGTTGAACTTTAACAGTGAAGGAAAGACTTCATGAGGAAACCTGCACACCTACAATGAAATTCTAAGGTTGTGTAGTGAACCAACCCGCACATGGACATTATTTTCCTAGTTTAGGGTAGACCCGTACTCCAGCAGTATGGGCTGATGATGATAAGATGCCAACAAAATAACATGATAACGAGAAAAAAACACATCCTGATTAAAATAAATAATAATCTCAAAAAAATATGTTCAACTTTCTATTTTATTATTGTTTGTTATTGTAGTAACCTTAATAAACATTTAGTTAGTTATCATACAATAATTTGATTGATAACTATATCAATATCAAAATACAAAATTTGTTTGCCTTATTATCATTGTTGTATGACTGGATAAGGGCTGTATATTGCAGTAGGGTTGCATAAATGTATGTGCCAAAAAGTTACTAATTTACATGATGCAATCAGAAATTATGAGGCGTCCCATGATAGAAAATTTTCTGAAAAATTCAATTGTTCCAATAAGAACTCTTCCTTATTGGACCAGCCCTTATAGCACAATAATTTGTTTATTTAGATTTTATTATCTGCTTTGATATCTAATGCCTCATTTCAAGTAGTATTTTAAGAAGCAAAGGTAGGTAAGTATAATTACACCATAATGATAGAAAATTGATCATAACATGTATAATTGTTAATACCAAGTCACTTTGAAATACCTAATTGACAAAATATTTAATTTTAGCGTCATTTGGGAAACTAAAAATCAAAGAGAATGCAGTTAAGACACAATAGGATTAAAAACATGAAAATGGAAAGTAGGTCAATAATTTCGCACGAATAGTTTTTATTATCTGATAAACCTAATAAGAATCCCATAAGACGTGATCGTTTGCCGGTGAGCGTTCAATAACGAAGGTAATTAGCGGTCGAGGCGCGATTACGATCGAGGGACACGCTAGGCCTCCGCGCCGAGCCTGCAGGCGGATCCGGCCTCCGCTGCCGGGCCGCCGCGCTCACAGCGCCCGACACCCACACACCAATACCATGACGACCTCACTCACCATAGCCCAAAGAAATAGAACTTATAACGCGGATAAAAACCACTCAACACATCGACGTCGTCAAATATAAATAATACCGTTACCTGAACGAAAGGCCCTCCGGAACACGAGGAAGCGGGACAACGCGGCGAGTGCACCTTCCCACTTATAACATAATTGTTCACGGCACTTTATCACAGCAGTTCACTTATTTATCACCGAATCTATTTGTAAAATCAACAAGTAAAAATACAAAAGACAAAACATGGACCATCACCACCGTCACATTTCACCTAACTTGACATTTTACTTTTTTACAAACAAGTTCTACGGAATGGAAAACAGATCATAACATTTCAGCCATACAGCCACAATACTTATTTCAGTGGCGTATTATATATTGATTTAAACAATAGTTTTTACAAAACAATTAATGTAAAATTGGATATTAATTTATTATCAACAGTACAAACGAGAAGTCAAACTTCACGAGTACTCCTGATTGAACATTGACGGCAAATGAACAGTTCGAAGCAAGTTCCCTTCATTTAGTGCTTGACAATAAAATTGATCTGCTATACTTATGTTACGAAAACACAACAAGGCAGCAAGGGCTATTCTGGGGCGATTATTTATTTTATTAAATAACCCTTAGATAGTCAATAAAGTGTAATTAATTGTTCACTTCATACAGTGCAAGTGCACTTTAGTCGTAATAATCATTTAAGACGTAATAATCAAATAAGTATTTAGTAGTAAATACGATTGATTACCGCCAATTAGAGCCCTGGCAATAGTTTTGAGTTAATAATAAATTATCCAGTTAATTGACGTCATTAGATACCAACTATGCAGGTACCGTTACCGGTAACTCTTTATTAGAAAATTTGTTTAATCCAATAACTACATTTGTGTTTAACATACTTATTGTAGTCAAACAGGATGTCAATTTACTTTTGCTTATGTAATGGGGGCTATCGCGTGTGAATTGGCCGCTAGGGGCGCTGCGATCCGTCGAGTGAGGTCCTCTAAATGACAAATGCCACTTATAGTTAGTGTTAGTATTAGAGTTAGTGCCATTATTATAGTTAGTGTTGTATGACTTGGCCGTTGAAGGGAAGACAAGGGCACAGAATTAGGTGCTCCGTGACAATATTATACCAATCTGTCGCCAAAACCGCTACCCATTGACGATGAAAAATTGCCAATTGGACAACGTTGATTGAATAACAAGTAAAAATTAAAGCTTGATACTGGTTTTGTACCCTTGAATACTCTTCAACGGCCAAGTCACAACACTAAATATAATAATGAAGAAATCGCAGTAAGGAACCTTAGACTTGGCACGATGTTGTCTAGATTTAATTACTTTTTAGAGAAGAGCAAGCAGCTCCATCGAGACTTGGTTAGGTTTTGGTTACAGAATGTTTTTGATGGGATTTTATTTATTTTTGTAGAAGCAGCTAACCAAGTTAAATATTTTTTGTAAAGGCGGTATGTTGATTTTTTTAATAGTTTGGTTGGGCTGTTGTGTTTTGTAGTCAGTAGGTAGGCGTAGATTTTATAGTTCTCCCTTTATGTGGCTATTAAACCCTAACTCTGTACCAAATTTCAGCGCTCTGAGTTTATGGGAAGTACTAGTTCTATTTTGATGATCATGAGTAGGTGAGTGTGTGTCATAAATGCGAAATTTTGCTTTCGCTTAACTTCGTTACTTGAAATTTTGGATTTTAAGTATTTTATCATAGCTTACTGGATGATGAATATTTCTGCGTTCTGGTCTTATCCAGAGGTTCTCAAGTAGGGGCCTGAAAATGCGGCGAAATGGATGGTACGGCAGTGTTTCCTTCGCGCTCGACTAGGCGAGGGCACTGCAGTGCCCAGATAATATGTATGCACTTAATAATATGTATTATGTGAAATATCTATTGCAGTTACCACTATTTATGTTTTATGTAGGTACCTTCCTATGTAGGTTGAGATAGGTAGGTATGCTTAGATGGTTTGATCATGAGAGGGGCAACGAAAGATAATCAACGAAAGGAATATATACCGTAGCACATGACAGGAACTGATCTCTGCCTACCCCTCTGGGAAAAAGGCGTGATTTTATGTTTTTACGTACTATTTAATTTATGTTAGTAGGTATGTATTTTAAAAAATAAGTAAAACTACACTACTATCTATAATATCTAATATTTTATTATCAATAACAGGAATGTATTTTGATTAAAAAACTTATTTACATAATATTCTTAAACCTAAATTCATATTAAATTATCACATTTCTTTCAAATATTTTTAAGTAAACCGAACCAATTTTTGTTTTTTTCAACAACAATTTTGAATAAAATCTTTAAATTTGTGGACGTATTTAGAGAATAGGGTAAAAATAATGTGAAATACTTGAATTGAACATTTATAATAAGTAATATTATAATACTTTTATCATTATAAAATAATGAAATAAATACATTTAATCGACGTCGTAATATAATAGTAAAAACAGAACGCGCACAGATGTAGAATAAACATGTTTCCATTATATAACATTTTAGCAAGTATCGAGAGATTGGTTTGAAATGGTGATTTCATTTAAATTGTCGTAAATATTAGTGAATATAAATTATTTTATTAATTGTTGGAATGATTTCTTATTTGTACTTATGGATTTACCGTGGAAAACGAGGGATAATCAAACGCTTATCTACATTATTTTTATAATGGACAATTACTATACTGACAAGCAAATTCTGTTCTGTGCGCGAATTAATATCATTCAATATGTAGAGTCAGCAATAAAATTCAAATCAGACCCAAAAGAATGAAGGTGAATTTGTAGCTGACTCTGTATCTGTGAGATTTGTCTTAAGTAGATACACAGGTAATTTTATTACATTTATACTGTTTGCATTACAAAAACTAAACTGTTTACATAATACGGTGAGAAATAATATTACACTAGTTATTTGTCATATAATTATATGTCAAACATCATGATGCCCGTACCTTATTAAATGGCACCCAACGTGTTGCTATATTAGTATTTGAAAAGTAGAATTGACAATACGGCTATAATAAATTTACGCATCTGCTACAATATCAAGTGTAGTTGAGCGAATTTTTACTTGGCAGATAAGGTACATAAACTCTTATCTTGATTTTAATCTAAGCTTGAAACAACTGGGCGATCAAGGTGAATCTATCTATATGTTTGACGAATGAAATGTATGACCAACGGTATCGTACACGCATGGCTAATAATAAAAGATAAAGAAAATGGCAAGATAATCTTATCTTAAATACGAATATCACACTAGCTGTGGCTACAATTGATTAAATTAATTTTACGAAAAACTATTTTTTGTACATTTTTTTGCATTTTTTGTAAATTAAATGTTTTAAGTCAACAAGTATGATTTCGTTACGAATTACATAAATTGTATATGCTTAAATTAAATTATCTACCCACGCCACACATTTTCTGTCCAAAAAGTCCGATTACGTTCCAATTCTGAACTATTCGTACTGACATAAATATCATAAAGGTATAAAAATACAAAAACAACAATGCAAAGGAAATACATAATCATACAGCCACGCTGTAAACGCAAAAAAGAGTATTTAATCTGCACATAATTTTATTGCTACAGTTCGGTTCCGAGAGTATGCAACGATTGTTTTTTTTTTCGTTATGGACTGCACAGGGAAATAGCAGTTGGTGCTCAGTGGCAGTGCTCGTTGGGGTCGACGACTGAGACCTTCCGCCAGCCGAAGCAGAAGTAGCCTAGCCCTAGACCCAGGACCAGTGCGAGGCACAGGTACACGTTGTACGTCATGAAGATCAGCATGAGGATGTAGGAGACAGTCGCCTGGATGATGTGGAAGCCCGTCTGGATCAGATGCCCGCTTGATAGGATTGTTAACCTGAAAAAATGGTATACTGGTTAATCTCGAAAGAGGAAGTAAGCAATATTATAATGTTTGCTTCTATGAATGAATCATACGTTAAAATTAAAATTTTGTAAGGCACTAAATTATTGAAATGACTACTGATACACATCGATGATGTACACAATAAGTGTTTAAACTACTTGTCTCGTAATTAATATGTAAGAACTTATCATAATTTGATGCTTGAAATTGTACAGGTCGAGTGGCAGACCACACCGGTGGTCCGATGATATTAGGTATCCCAAATCTCTAGACAATATTTGATGAGGATCGTAAACAAGTGTCGAAATGCGGAATTAGAAGAAGGCCTATTGGGTAATATTTATGTATATTTAATGCTACATCGTGAGGAAACCTGCACACCTACGAAGAAATTCTTAGGTTGTGTAGTCGACCAACCAGCACTTTGGCCAGCGTGGGCTCGACTAAAGCCTTATCGCCCTAGTTTAGGATAGGCCCGTGCCCCAGCAGTTGGGACGTATATGGGCTGATGATAATGAATGCTGAATCAGAAATGAAGCGATCCGTCAGAGAACCAAAGTCATCGACATAGCTCATCGCATTAGCAAGTTGAAGTGGCAGTGGGCTGGCCACATCAGCCGTAGAACCGACAACCGCTGGGGTAGACGAGTTCAGTAGTGTATACCGCGTCTTTGCAAACGTAGTGTAGGACACCCGCAGGCCAGGTGGTGTGACGATCTGCGCAGGACGGCTGGTAGGAGCTGGATGCGAGTGGCCGAGGATAGAGAGAAGTGGCGTGCATTTGGAGAGGCCTATGTCCAGCAGTGGACAGGAATGGGCTGATGATGATGATGATGATGATGAATGAATGCTACGATACTTACTTGACAGTGGCCGGGCGGGATGCGCCTGCGCCGCACTCGTTCTTGGTGATGTCGACGCGGGAGTCGCCGGTAGCCGTGGTCGCCCGCACGTGCAGTGCTTCCCTGGAACATAGCACATGGTCATCAGACACAGGTGTAATGTGAAAGTCGTAGCATTGCAAGTGGACAATATGGGGAGGCTGAACATGTCTTTATTCCTTGTTTCGCGAAGTTAGTTTGTTAAAGATATTTTTGAAGAAAATGTATTGTTTACCAAATGTGTGTAATGTGTATTGAAATTATGAGTCGTTATAACTTAGAGGTAAGAGCCACAGAGTACCTTTTATAGACCTTTTCAATCTAGTCGTAATGACTGACTAGATGATCTAATCCAAACTACCAACATTAGTATAAGAAAACAGAGACAAAGGGGGGGGACGAGAGAGAGAAAGAGAACACGGTGCAAAATCCCCTCATCAATAAATACGAGTACGTGTAGAGTTCAGTAGCAAACACAAATGTCCCATTTGTAGCGTTAACTTTGACATGTCACATGGACCCTTCGCATCATCAGGTTCACCCACCTGTAGTACTTGAATCCTTCGTAGAGCACGCCGGCCAGGAAGATGGCGACGCAGGAGCCGAACAGCTCCAGCGCGTTGGTGGTCACCCATCCGTTGAACAGGATCTCGTTACGGATGTTCGTGTGGAACTGAAACGAAAAAGGTTATGAAAATGATTAGGTATATCACACAAGTAAGTTAGTTGGACGTGTGTTAAGGATATCAGAAAAAACAGTGATAAACAAAAATACACTTTAATATATTATTTAATAACACACCCAGATGACCCAGATTAGAAGAAAGACCTATGTATGTCACACAAATATTTGTCCCGAGTGGGAATCTAACCCACGACTCTGGTAACCGTAGCTAGTGTCACTAACCACTGTTCTACCGAGCCAGTCTAAATTAATTATTAATAAGAGTGTACATCAACTTTCTAGTCCTATTTTAAGTAAACATTCTTTATTTCTTTTAACGCTGGAAGTGGTGCAGTGTTTGACACATAATGCCGACAGTAAACCGAATTTCTATCACAGCAAACAATCGACGGATATTAGCTAACTGCAATGATTGTATAACGACTTTAAACACGATGAAATACTAAAAAAATCTTTCTTTCTTTAGGAGTTAGGGCCGAGATGTGACAAAGTGCGTTTATTTCTCTGCACTTAACAGATTTTCTCCACCTAATAGCTGTCTTTAATGCAATTAGGTTTTACCCCCATAGATTCAAAACATAGGGATGTTTCGGTTGTATAGCATTATCATGACGTTGTTTCTTGTAAGTTAACTCAGTTATGTAGTGTAGTTGATCAACCAATGAATCAATCGCTGTCATTTAAGGGAGAGAGCCATCCGCTCCCCCGCAAGTCCGGTGATGATAACGAGGCTACTCCAAGCCATTATCGTATTTTGATGTACGATTGTCACTCTCTGTTAAACTGGATTAGATTTCTGTAAAGGTGATTAGGTAGGTAAATGTTTAGTATGCATCCTGTGAGCCCGCGACATTCTTTGTCGCTGCGACACTTCCTGCGACCACATTGTTTTTGGCATCGTTCGCGACACACATAACTACACGTAAATTGGTGTTAGCTGGAGGCGTGGGAATTTGGACTGGATAAATAAATAATTTGATAACTTTGAACACGAATTTATTAGAAACTAGCAGTGCCAGCGACTTCGTTCGCGTTTTCCCCCGTTTTACACATTTTCCATTATTTCTTTGCGCCTATTGGCTGCAGCGTGATCTTATTAGCCTTCCTTGATAAATGGTCTATCCAACACAAAAACATATTCTTCAATTCGAACCAATGGTTCCTGAGATTAGCGCGTTCAAACAAACAAACAAACTCTTCAGCTTTATAATATTAGTATAGATACTTAAGTATAGATTGGTATCCTATTATAGTCTATAGTAGTTATTTCGTCTCCGTAAAATATAAGTATTTGAAGTACAAGACCTTAGAGAAACATAGATTATCAAATCGCAGCTTTAAAAAAAGTACCTGCACGCATATCAATGAATATCCGAAGATGCATTGCATTCAATACCTTATCTCTGACATTGGCCAAAATCACACCTTCCCAAGTACCTAAATGATCGTTTGATAAAACATCTAAATATATAGTAAAGATAAGTGTACCAGCCAGTGATAGCGAATCGTTATCAATAGCGGTCAACAGCATCGAGTAGTCTTTCCCACTGATAGCGGCGGAAACCACCGGCCGTATCGCACAGTAGGCACCGTTACTTTGTTTGCTGTTGCAGGTTTTTCTGCGGAACTAGCGGCGAAGTTTGCTGTTTACCTTACCAGACACCATGCAGGTAGATAGCGAAAAGAAAATATTGTCGGTCAGTAAGTAGCTATGTATTTGCTACTCCTAATATCGCGTGTAGACCCATAAAGACTATTATTTCAAATATTGTTCGTCATTACATTCTAACTTCATAGTCGTTAAATTTAAAATTTGAAATAATTGAATTTTTGAAAATTTATAGTCCTTGTCTATGTACGCTTAATCAAAGACTTAAACGTAAACAATATCGAGTTTTGATGCGGTATTTTAAAATACGTAGCGAGTCAAGAGGTAGATTTGTATTTCAATATGTTCCGAGTAACTCGAGTCTGACGCCAGTTAATAACAGAAGATACATAGGCTTAACTTTAACTGAGAAATTACTCGACGGAGATGGAAAGGTAGTCAATAAATAAAAAAAAACGGGCAAGTCGGACTAGCGCACTAAGGGTTCCGTACCAATTATGTAAAAATAACACGTTTATTGTATGTATCTTCCGATATCGCGTCGGGTGTTCTAACCACTGAGCTATCCAGGTGTCTAGTCACCGGTAGAGGATCGGTGGTTCAAGTCTCCGTTCAGGCGGGGTCATGAATGCGATTTTTTTCAAATTTTAAATTTACAGCTTTAAATAGCAGTCAAACATCAATTAAAAAAGTCTTTCAATTTTCAAAATAAATAAATATTTCACAACATCACATACATTGATCTGATCCCGTGGTAAGTAGCTTAAGCACTTGTGTTACAGGTATCAGAATCAACAGTGGATACACAAATATACTTAAATATATTTAATAATACACCCAGACACGGAACAAACACCGATGTTCGTCACACAAATATTTGTCCCGAGTTGGAATCGAACCCACGACTCTTGGAACCGTACGTAGTAAACCTGGGTCACTAACCACTGTTCCACCGAGCCAGTCAAATAAGGCCATATACTCACAGCCATGGCGTGTCCGCCACAGTGGTCCCCGTGGTCATGGCCGTGGTCGTGGTGGTCGTGACGCGCGACGTCTCCGTGGCCCATGTGCTCCATCTTTTATGATGTACTGGTTCCTGAAACAAGAAATAGTATTGTTAGGAGGTACTTAACTAGACAATACTGTTGCCATTGCGTGGTTGACTAAGGCCTTATCGCCCTATGGACGTATTATGGGCTGATGATGATGATGACTGTTAACATTATGTTTTAATTAAAATGTGAAACCTTCTTTCTTGTTCACGCCATTCGTGCGACCAAATTCTGGGCCGAATACGTTTAATTTTGCCTTCGACTCTAAAAGAAGAAAGGCTTCTTCTTCAAAAAATGTCGTATTGTAATTTGTTAGATTTTCAAACGTTAACCCAAAGCGTTGTCTTGTTGTAACCAAAAGATAAAAAATATAAATTATACCTGCATTATTATCTTTTATGTAAACACAATGCCATAGTTAACAAAAGAGTAACATATTTCTGCCATGTCATAAATTGTTGTCAGCACAGGTGTCCTAGTTTTTACAATAATAAGCAGAAATTTGTTATTAAAATGGCTTTATTTAAAACACAGCGTGTTATGGCAATTACTCCTTCACTTTGCTCATTTTATGGAATTCGTAACACATAACAAAGTCGTGTCGTGTGATCGGCAATTTTATGCGAAATTGTTAATTGCGAAATCGTTACGAGTCATTAGCGGTAAAGATAAGCAACACTTTGCGAACGGGTGGTTTTGAATTGGAATAATAACTAAATAGGTAAAAGGAATAATGGCACCGTTATATATGGCCTCAGCGTCGGACTGGCCATACAGTCGGGGTGGCATTTGCCAGCCGGGCCCCAGCCTGCGCGGGCCCCCCACAGGCCTGTGCCGCTTGCATTTCTCGGAAACTATGCTTCTCACAAAAATATTGCTTATGCTATTAGCAAATTGCCTTGCCAACAAATATTTTTAAAATGACTTTTTGTCCTAAATTGAAGATTAAAGAAGTCAGTAGCAAAATAAGAGATCGTCCCTTATTTTTTTTTTATTTATAGCAAAATGACGCTTTGTTTCCGAGATATCGTGAAAAAAGTGTTTTCTCATCCCTTTTTCAAGATAGGCGGCCGGGGGACAAGGGCCCCCACAAACATGAAGTTCTATTGACTAATGACCACTACAAACATGTTCTAAAAATAAAATTGCGTCCTCTCATAAATGCAATACTCGGTCCTTAAATTGTAACAATTCAATGTAATGGGCTAAGATTGCACTCGAGAGCAATGAATCCGGGTCACTTACAGAATCCGAAAAATCTCGGAAACTAAAAATTCTAGTTTAATGCAATAAATTGTATTTAATACTCCTTAAATGAAAGTAAAAAAATATGAGTCACCATACATTTTATTTACACAAAATCGTGCGATTTTTATCTTCGAAATTTAAAATACCGGTATTTTGACGGATGGTTCGCGGCCTAAGCCAAGTGCCGTATCAGATTAATCTGGCTGGTTTGAGGAATCGTCCTGTAGGAACCTCCGGACGATACACCACCTTTATGTGTATATTATGTAATTATCACAATGTAGGTAATACCACAATAAATATCACGGAAGTGACTTGTGAGAGAAGATTTTCAGCATTTAAACGAGACTTTGTTCTCTACTGGAGCAAGAACTGTTGGATTCCGTTGTTGAAACTGTTGAATACAGAATTGAATCTAATCAAAGATGAAAACAACAGCTTTTACAATCGAGTCATTAAGTAAAAAAGCTGAAAGTTCTCCTCTTTTAAAAAAATGATTGGCTAGGTTTATACAGGGTGTCCCAAAAATAATGTCAAGCGAATGTCCTGAGATAGAACACCCCGTGGGGCTGTGAAACACCCCATGCATGATCCGCAATTGTTTGAGTTATTATTTTTTTTAAACTTTTGAGAATATTTGACATAACCGATTCAAACATTCTAAAAAAAGTATTTAACTTTTTTAGAAATTCTTTTTGTAAATCAATTTTCATGAGTTCTTCTTTAATGCCTTAAATATTTGTCTCCATAACTTAAATGGAAGTTTTCAAAATGGTGGTACAAACTGAAAAATTATGTTCTGTAAATAATGTCTTAAATTTCAACTTCAAATTTAAAATATTAGGATGTAGCTCAGCTTTCATAATCATTAATAAAAACTAGTACTTAATGGGCTACTTTTGGTGGAAAAATCATAAAATTTGTCATTTGATTACGAAGCATTATTTGGACATTTTATTATTTCTGAAGTTAATAAGATTATTAACAATCGAAATTATTACAGAAATGCTAAGATTTAACCATTTGAGAGTTTAATTTGTGATACTTTAAAAATAAATTAAGTTTTGAAATGGGCCTTGAATAAAAAAAGGAAGTGTATTTGATTATTAAAAAAATATTAGTGATCGCACTCAAAGTGATTTTTGGATGTTATGTTTATTCATGTATTGTTGGTGTGTCATATATAAATAAATAAAGTCCGTAAATAAAGCAAAGTTCGTAAAGTTCGTCGTAACAATAGGATTCAGTCATGCGAAAACATTGTTAACGCAATGAAACCTAAATTAAACAAAAAATATATGACATCCAATGTTTGCATCTGAGTGTTCCTGTATTAAATTTAGGTTTTACATACTAATTCACTTTAGAAATGATAAAATGTCCAAAATAATAGTTCGTAATCAAATGGCTAATTTATGATTTTTCCACATCTCTGTCTTTTTCACTTGTGTTTGCGCGCACACTTGTGCACTATAGAATGTCCTACGCACTTGCTGATCTCAATTGAGATCGATCGCCATGGCTGAAATCGGTCGGACGCCTTTATTTTTTTTATACGGAGAGTTCCCTCCGATTTTGTTCCTGAGTACCTACATATCGATCGTCAACAGATTACAGTCTTTAAATTCTATTATCTGTTTCCTGTCAGTGTTTCTTCTCATAAATTATAATGCCATCTGCGGTGAAATCTATAAAAATAACATAATTATGTTAATGAAAAGTTAAATATGCATATTATGTTACCTACCTGCCTACCTAGACTGTGGGTAATAAAACACTTGTTCTATTACAGTGAATATGTATTGTTTAACAAAGTGTCGCCTAGTAAATACCTGCGCAAACCTACATGAATCATTGTTTCGTATTTTATCTCTCTACCAAAACAGTTGCCACACTTTGAGGAAAATAAGATATAATGTACATAATATATAGGTACTAAAACACATACAATACCTACGTGAGAAACCAACATAGTTAACAAGATATACACTGTGTTGTGTGCTTGATTAACCTGTGAATAAGGGCTCAAGGGATTTAGGATATTTAGTAACAGAGATAACTTTGCGCATCTCCCCTGCAGTCGAAATGCTTTATTTTTAAGTCGGAGAAAGTCTATTAATACCTAATGGGAAGGTAAAATAGTACCTGAAAAAATAATAATCGTCTGTACACCTACAGCGACAAGGTGATCTAAAATGTTTGGCCATTTGATATCTCTTTCGGAAAGCAAAAACATGTTTTATGTATATTTGGTTCTCACTACCGCTTACCATCAGGTCTTCTTCTTCTTATCGTGTGGTTGATGAACAACCTGGTGTCAGAGTTTATAAGCCCGCCCGTAGGCCTCTGACATGGCTTCACACACCATAGAAAAATCTCTCAGGTGTGCTGGTTTCCTCACGATGTTTTCCTTCACCGTTAAAGCGTCGAATGATGGTACATATGAATTTCAAATTTGAAAAACGCATTGGTACCTGGCGGGGTTTGAACTGGCGACCTCTCGCATGGCAAGCAACGACCTTAACCACTCGGCCATCGACGCTTTTTTACCATCAGGTGGAGTGAGGTCATCTTGTTAGCCTCTTTTATAAAAAAATGTATGACCGATTTATGTATCTACTAGCAATTCATTTGAACAAATGCATGTTGCATGTGCGTACAAGTCACAGTGTGTTACTTCATTGTAAAAAAAGTAGAGACAACAACCCGACTTAGTTACTTGTTGCTGGCTTTGTTAATTGCACTCTCTGAACAACAAACCTGTATAAGGAAAATGTCAGTTGAATTTAACAAGCGGTTATCACGCTTTTACCCACATTAAACAGGTTCACTGAGGTTTTCCGACTCATCTATTTGGAACTAACATGCAAAACAAGTAGCATAAGTCCAGGGGCGTAGCTACCACGGTATCAGCCGTATTAATATATGGGGCACTGGCCGACATGGGCCCCTAAGGTGCAAGCATGCAGCTATTTATTTCGTTTCAGCCCCCCTTAGGGAACTAAGTTGAGGGGTCCCTAACTATGTTGATACAGAGCCCTTCCTAGTCACGCTACGCTACTGCATAAGTCATAACCCTTCCTTTTGATTTCGATGTAACCTGGTAAAAAGCAGGTAAATCATACCTTTCTAATTTCCTTAAAACAAGGTGATTCTACGATGCTGGTATTTATACTGAGGTGGTACTGAATGTATTATGTAAATACAATGGTAAAAAAAACCGGGCCAGTGTAACTCGTGAACCCTTTTTTTAAAATTATTGGGTACCTTTAGTTGGGTAGTGGTTTAAAAATCCTTCTCAAAATTATTATTAGGATCAAAGGGTATGGCTATACTCGTACACGTATAATGTGTATTTTCTGACCACTGTTCCTTTGCTACGATTGAATGTATAGTAAGCATATCAAAACAAAGAAGTAATTGCCATTAACATAAAGTACATAGTCCTAAATGGTCACGACTCAGGTCAACATGATTATTTTTGGATTATATTTGATGACAAATGCACGTAATTATCATGAATATAGAAGTTTCCTTACGTCGATTTTGGGCATTATACGTGTCCGGGGTTTAACCAGTAGGTATGTCAAATATTTGACGCATGAATATAATGTTTCGATTTTCACCTAACTCTAGAAATAGAGCTTATCATTACCTGTAGTTAAGCAGTATATGAACAAAATATATGGTTACTTATTCATAATTGTATATGTTACGGTCAATGTGAGCAATCGGTAATTATCTATAATCACCGGTAAATATAGATAATTCCCGACGCACATGGTAAATGTAGTGAATTATTCAAATTTACCGGTAATTATATAAAACTCCCGCTCGACTGTGGGAAATGTTGACATTGCTGACAAATATCACAAGTACTCTGCAATTCCAAATGTCACAAATCTCAAACCGGCAAAAATATATTGACGAGAAAGAATTTTAAGAGTTCCACTGAAAATTCCCTGCCAATTTGTTAATTTTATTTAACTTTATTTTTATAAGATAATATATATTTAAAAACCAAACATGAAGTTTGGTTTCTAGATACTTGACTGGATTATTTTATAACTAGCTGTGCCCGTGACTTCGTTCGCGTGGACTACAGGATTTTACATACAATTTTTTTTTCCAGTAACTCCCGATCCCTTAGGAATTTTGCAATATCGCGTCGCAAGTAAGCTTTAAGTCTATTAGGGTACCTGCATGCCAAATTTCAATCATATATCTTACGCGGTTTAAATGTTTTCAGAAAAGTTATTTATAAATACATACTTAACTACATAATCACACCTAGACACGGAACAAACACCGATATTCATCACACAAATATTTGTCCCGAGTTTGAATCGAACCCACGACTCTTGGAATCGCCAGCCTGGGTCACTAACAAAACCATTGTTTCACCGAGCCAGTCAAGTCAGTTTGATTTTATTATTTACCACATTTACACTAAGGGTATGATAATTTTATACAATTACCGGTAAATGTGATTAATTCGATAGTTTTCACCACCTTTACCACGAACACTAGTAATTATGCATAGTTACCGGTAATTATACATAATAAACACTCTATCCACTTTTACCGTAACATATACTTGTCTTTACATTATTGAGTAATTGTAATTTATTTATCAATATTTTTGGGTTTACATCGTTCCTAATCGATACTCAATATCGCCTGTTGCACAAATACCAGTGAGTGTTATTGTTATTCCTATTATTTAAAACAGGTAAGTAGCAGAATGTCCTTCTACAACGAGTCTAATGCGCCAGCCTGCAGATGCAGCATTGCATCTGTTGCGCAAGCGCAGGGAAAGCCGCTTGCACAGCGCGATCGCGCCCACGACACTACGTCTCTAATACCAATTAGTTTACTATTTGTACTTCCATGTTATTCTGCAACATGAAACCGGCCAAGAGCGAATTTACGCACGGAGTGTATTTATTACTACTATACAAATAAACGTTACGTTATTCATATCTCAGTGACCTAGGAAGCATACAGCAAAACCACCAACAAAGAAGGAAGTCAAAATAACTTGCGCCTTATTTTTCCAGATAAAAGTGGTCTTGACCGGTTATGAGTTTTGACTGTTACATGTCTAATATGGCATGAGCGTGCAATAAAATGTGTTTAACAATACCTACACAGCTCTACCTACCAACATTAACATAGTTACATAGTTTACACACGATTACATTATTATGGATTCATTTTTTCTCACAATTGCAGAGCGCCGGTTCACCTTGAGCGTCATCTGCGCGTGCGCACCCAACAGAACGATTAACGGACGATTACGATTATCGACCTTATTACCACAGGGTAGAGTTCAAATTGATTGAGAGTACGGAATCAAAGTAACTTGTTTGTTGAGGTTTTCGTAAGCTTCTTTGTTTTGTATCAGAAGTCGCTTTAGAAACGAAATTCTTGAGTTAATAATATTGATAAAACGTTAATTGATGAATGGATTGACCATTTATTGTCAGTCCATTGTTAAATGTAATTATTTTTTCCCTAACTGACAAACGATGATGGCTGGATCATCACCGGACTTGCGGGGGAGCGGATGGCTGCCACCCCTATTTTTTATATGCCATTGCACTTGATAACTTTTTTTGGAATGAATTATGAAATACCTTTAAGGAATACTTATCTCATCTCGCATGATTTTTCATTGCTAGTGTCGCGGGTATTCCCCAGTAGATTGTTCAAAGTGGGCTAATTTGGAAATCTATGGTTTTTCCGAATGGAACCAGATTCGATAAATTATATTTAGAAGCTAATATTTTGTGTGACGTTTTGCATTTAAGCGTTGATCTCTGTGATTGTTTATTTGTTAAATTTGTTTAGTTTACTTTTTTTTATTTTATTAGTCCACTTTCGCTTTGTTTATTATTTTGTGGGCACAAAAGTAGTTCACATTATCACAGCCTTGAGGACTCTACGTACCCCCCCAAAAGGGGATTTCCTAGCAGCCTGATAGTACTACCCGTGTCTTATTGTACGATATAGATAGAGATTACGCATGGTCGAAGCCGTCTAGATCATTTTGATCTACTAAGCTTATTAACAATTTATCTATACGCACAATCAAGTGATAAGTTAATTTGGCTCAAATCTACTGTGGTTTGTTATGATATACGTCATTTCATAGGTAGTGCCCCTGTTTCTTGCGCTTGGTGTCGTGGTATCAATCCCTAACTAAGGGAAATACTTTTTTGGGGTTAGAGCCATCCGCTCCCCCGCAAGTCCGGTGATATTGACGAACTACTTGTCCACTACTACTCCAAACCATCATCGTATGTCAGTCAATTAGGAATAAAAGGGAAATACTTATACAATGACCTCCTATTTATTCCGTGTCTGGGTGTTAAATTATTTATTTATGATGAGAAAAAATGCTGTACTCAAATATTCCTGTAAAACCCCATTAACATAGCATAGAGCGATACAGTATTTATGTATGTTTACTTCTGACACATGGCGAGACACACCGACTCGATCGGCTCGTCGAACTAGTAATTGTATAACGAACGCTGCGTGCGCTGGCGCAACAAGTTACGTCACGGCGCGACAGGTTAACGATTGCTTGCCATCGGAAGTTGACGAGATCGCAATTATGGCTGACTGGCTGAGAGATTAACGTACTTGTTGCTATTTATTTTCTCGCTGGCTTTGCAGTTCTTTGGTCTCTATCGCCTAGGAGTCGTTCGATCGATAGGCGTATTCGACCTTCACTTGCACAAACATTACCACGAGTACAAAATACTAATTGTGAAACGAATTAAAATAAACACAATTATACCTCTGTTGAAGGATAATTATAAATAAGAGGCACACATCCGAAATTAAGATTTCTTCAGATTAAAATTCTATTAGCACATTTTATGGAATTTTAATCTGAAGAAATAATAGGTATGTGATATCAAATTTTTTACTGTATTACAACTTAAAACAATGCCAAACATGCAATATTTTTCTCGATCTCTTTATACATGGCCATTGTTGGTGTCTTAGTAAATAGCAAGTACACCTAAGGACACCTGCATAATCTAGGTACATCGTTTAGGCGCTAGCCGATACATAGCATCATGCCGGGGAGTCCGACACACCACCGGGAGAGAACCCCCTTTCCCTGTGTTGGTGCGTAAAGCATTTCAACGAGACAAAAAAAAGGATACGTTACTGTCCTACGCTACCTGGTGAAACCCCGAGAGAGTGTGTGACGTCACATGCGCTGGCGAATCCTTGACACTGCGCGTGCGCGGCATGCGGCATAAGGAGCGACTCCGATTTCCTTCGCTGACACATAGCGCATTGAATTTACTCTTTAATATTGATGTATTACGCTATATTTTTGTATTTTATCTTTGTATTTTGACGCTTTGTTAGTTTATTGGCGGGAGGTCCCGGATCTATGTTATTTTTCCTGTTCCCTCAGAAATTACTCAGCCTGGAGTCTTTGGAAAACCCGTTAAGCCACCGTCTTACCGAACTATGATAGTGAGGTAACAAAGTGGACTTGTGTTTCCGCGAACTATGTATTTCGCATTATATTATACGTATATAAAGTCTACTATCTTATTTAATGCTTTATAAAAGACGGTGAGAGATAAAGATAATGGATTAACAACCTTATAATATATCTACGGTGTAAGACAACGGAAATAAGTTTGGTATACAAAATAGTGAAAAAGCAAGCGGGGACAGGTATATAAAGTCTAAATACTTCGTTATTAAATATATCCTGGAAATATCATTATAAATTATGTCTGTGAGAATAATTATAAACTGAGTAGCAAACAATTTCGAATTCTAGCACCAATTTGACCTATTGTACAGAGTAAGCGTCCACAAATACTTAGTAAACATCGCGAGCCCACGGCCAGTTATTATTATCATCGCTATTATTGTCATTACTCTACCCACGCTGCGGTCTGACACGCTGCGCGCGCGCAGGCAACAAGCCGCATCCTGCGCAGGGCACAGGTCCATCGGGAGGAGACATATATGTATGTAGATTATATATATGTGTGTATTTATTCGTCCCAGTGGTCGGCGGCCAGTTGGACGTCCCAGGTACCACTGGGAGGACGAGGTTGTGAAAAATCTCCGCGAACTCCATGTGGTCGACTGGCGGGAAGTGGCGCAGGACCGGCCTAGGTGGAGGAGCTTATTATCAGAGGCCAAGACTCATTTTGGGTCGCTGCGCCAACCTAGTTAGTTTTATGTATTTATTAATATTTTCAACTATTTTATTATTTGAAAGTAGTCGCAGTAGTAGAAAACGGCTAAGAGCCATCATTATCATTACAATACAAACATACTTTAAACAGTATATTGCTAGTGACTCAATCACATTATTTAAACCGATGCAAATTAGATAGCTCTATATTAGTGGTAATTAATATAGACTGTACCTATTTACGAGTGATTAGTGTAAAACCTTTAGGCAAGAAACTTTGAATAGGTACTAACATGACTAATGTTAGTGAAAATAATGGTGTAAATAAAATGTTTTCAAAATTTGAGAAATACTGAAATCGTTGTGATAGACAACGATTTAGCTTTGATATGAATCGGGACATGAACGTGCAGTACCTTCTACACAGCTTTAATATGAAGAAAGTTGCAAATAGAAGACTTTCTAGGAACTATCAATATTAAATGTAATAGGTCCTGACAAACACCACTCTATGATAAACAACGCTATACTACTCTCGATTGTCTACGGATTCGTATAAGGCGTCCGACCGATTTCAGCCATGGCGGCCGATCTCAATTGAGATCAGCCAAGTGCGCAGGACATATTATAGTGCACAAGTGTGCGCGCAAACACAAGTGCACTCTCTATTCCCTTACTCTCATGATTCTGTGAGACGGCAATCCGATATGACCGATGAGAGATCGGGCGCAGGACCACCGGCTTAACGTGCTTTCCGAGGCACGGGCGTTCAACCGCCAACTTCCTAACTCCGGGCTGAGTAATTTCATCACAGAAAAACTCACACAAATTTTGCCCGACCCCGGACTCGAACCGGGAACCTCTCGGTCCTTATACCTCGCGGTACGCAGTGCTTGCTACCAATAGACCAACGAGGCAGTTACGGATTCGTAATGTGACAACAGCCGACCCCAACGTTGCGAGTCAGTATTGCATCTCATCTGCGGGGAGCTAAAGCGGACTCATTTTGTCGTTCAATTGGCCGGTGGATCAGTCTAGAAAGGCAACGAGTCTTTTGTTCTGTCTGAAATGTCTAATGTTTCCGTATTTTTGTTTATTTACAACCATTTTAAGTAGTTTAACGACTATGCAATTTCTTTGACAGATTTGAATAGGAACAAGTCTTAATTTACTTGCTATCTAATGCTAATGAATGATGATACGTTTTTTAAAAGGTATATAGGCATTTACACGCACTTATAAATCATCGATACAGTAAATAAATAAGTAATAGATTAGTGATTGTACCACCGGTACGGAACGCTGATTCTACCGAGAAAACACCAGCAAGAAACTCGGTAGTTATAATTTAAAAAAAAGACAAAATCCCTTTAAAAATTGTCAGCTACTTCAAATGCAAGCAAGCATATTCAAAGAAAGTGTGCGGAAAACTCAAGGAAAAGTGGTAGCTCGAACATCGCATCGATATTAGATGCTAATGAATTCGACAATGTTGTTCCTCCAAGTCATAAACATAACCGGACGCTTGAATATGGACCAAGAAGGTAATCCGCTGTTTAATAGACACCGGGTGGAGGTTATTTTGTCAACACGCGACAGAATTGGGCGCGATGTTTGCCAAATGTTCTGTCGCCACGTGGATGTTTACTACGAAGCCGAGCAACCATCTTTGTTTTGTCAACATCACCTCAATGAGCGACAATATTTGAGATTTTACAGCGAATTCGTTCTCTGGGTGCAGATTTTTAACATAGACATCCACTTTTAACTTTCTGATATATCGTTTTTTGCTTTTGGAATAAATCTCTATACTCGTTTAATATTTTGTCTTACAATGTCAAAATATTACATTATTTTATTCAGTTTCAGATTTACGTTAGGTACAGCTATGATTAAATACGTTAAACATTCCTAAGTTTATTGTAACAAGTCAAAGAAATATTTTACATGAAAGAGGTATGTTTACCTAACGTCTGTTGGGAGAATTTCTATTAGCATTATACGGTTTTGTTCGTAACGCGAAACCAATGGAGTGGTCCATAGCAAATCGGGGCGTGCATGGATTGTATGGGTTGTATGAGTTGTATGGATGACTGAAAGTTTGGCCAAAACACCAGAGACCGCGACGAATTGCAGTCGCTGTTTGGTGTAGAACTGAGTTTTGTTATTGTTCTGAGAAAAAGTTTTAACCATTACAATAGTGCCTAAGTACCCGGTAACTACATTTTTAAGATTAAAAAAGGATCGTGGTCATTACCAAGATAAGTTTTTAGTTATATATGTCACTACAGCAAAACATATATATGGTAGCAGCGTGGGTTAGAGCATGTCTTCTAAGCATGATGATTAAGTTAGACCTTTAATAATTCCGGGGTCATAAGCTGTTTAGCGATTATGTGACATAGAGGTGTTGAGCTATGGAAATTGAAATGACCATGAAGCTTACAATATCTAGTATATCCTAGCTATGCTTTGGCGGCATGAATTTGGCATATACATTTGGCAGGAAGTAGGTAAGTGGTAATGTGCTAAATGTGCTGAATTGAAAGTATACATAATACAGGTCAAATCGAGACCAACTAGAGCTTAGCGTCTGTAAGTATAAACCGTTATATGAGTTTAGTATATCTACAGTATCTAAATAAGTCAGTTGCGATATCTTTTGTCAATTTCGATTACCTACTCCCCGGACTATGGATTTGAGGAAAAAAGTCAGAGAGTGCACCTGTGTTTGCGCACACACTTGTTAACTATGTCTGGTTGGCTAATTGATCGCCATGACCGGTGAATTCGGTTAGGAGGACATTACTAATTTCCTAGGGCATCAGAGAAAGTTGTCAGCAAAAACCATTTGCCCAACAGTGGCCTTGCGTGGACCGAGAGCGCAGCTGCGCGGGCGTAGCGCGTTGCACAACGCTTGAGAAATCACAGCCAGTACTCAGTATGTCCGATTTGTTTTATTGACAAGTAGTGGCTTCTGTTAATCCCAGGTTAATGAGAAGCTAAACAAAACACTTCAATTGGTTGTCCATAATTTTGTGATTTGATGTTGTATTGTTAATGAAGATACAAACACAGATATACTTTCTGTTTGATAAGACAACTGCTATCTAACATGACCTGTGAGAGATGAAGCCCAGAACCACTTGTGAAGCGTGCTTCAAGAGGCATTACCCCTACCTATTTCGTCACTCAAGGCAGAGTAATAATACTTATTTATTTTTTTATAAGAAAATGTAATAAACACGAGTCTGTGTCAAATCGACGGTGATACGGTAATAGGTGTGAATACCTGATAACGACTGACTGTACTTCCAAGCAGCAGTAAATTTATTAATTTACGACTTTTAAAGGTAGAAAACTGACATGAGAGTCTTGAATGTGAGCCTGAATATCTGTCTTCTATCCGTGATCATGGCGCTTGCAACAGTGCTGAAATATCGGGAGCTCAATAAAAAAATCAACATACTAAATATCACTGAACTATTCAGTTTTCTAATTTGTAACCATTGCGGTTCAAAGACACCTTTGCCCAGCAGTGGGATGACATAGGTTAAATAAAAAAAAAACAGTTAAAAATTGTATGTAACATTTGTATGTATTGTAACTTAATATACGAGCCCGAATGAGGATACCTTGCATGATCTTTCGTATTATCCCAACGTTCTTGCCAAGACACGTCATGGCATTTAAAGATACAACGACCTACAGTTCTCAAGTAGTATCTTACATAATATAACATACGTATCTACACCTAAGTCCGCTACGCCTAGCCTATCTCCTAGCTCGACGCCCTCCGAACCAGTTCTAAGGTCTAGAACCTACCTAGCCATTGTCTAGTCTATTCTAGGGCATCCGAGTTCAAATCTTGCATGTTCTATTCCTGTAAGTTGAATTTTGATTTGATTTTCCTGGATGGAATAACGGAATTGTGTCTTCAACCTTTTTAGAATACAATCAAATGTTTTAGATACAGAGATATCGTATTCGCTGTAATCAGTTATCATGTTAATAACCTATTTTATACTTATGTGAATGTGTTCATTTTATTATTATCTTTTATTGCCATTATCATTTCGATAATCAATTAAAAAATAATAAAGTATGTTGATATTTCTTCTACGTCTAAATGCTGATAAAATCTTCACAACAACAGCTAAGTATTTCGCAAGATTGATCACAAACCAATGGATAAAATAAAAATGAAACGTAGACAAGCATAATATTGTTATTCACAAATCAGGTAAGTGAACTATACCTAAAGATTTCGTATATTTTGCAACAAATAAACACGGTTAAGGAAAAAATTTGACGTCCGATCGAGTTTTATCAAACGTGCAGTTTTATGTTTATGGCCGAGCCAGAGGGCCTCCCTACCATGAGTTGGCTATCGTAAACTTACGTACGTTAAAAACCTATCGAGTTGTTTTTTTCATATGGCCGATTGTAGTTCTTCGCGTAACCACCAGGCGGCGCTGTACATGTTTTTCATAGACATATTTACGTAGGCGATATCGAGCGCGTAAGTTTTAAACTCATGGTAGCCCCACAGATGTTTTAACGACTCGTAAATCTATGGCTTACAGTTAGCTTCGCGTTGGCTGACGCTAGATTTGCTTGGTTTTCTATAAAGAAATAACCACTGATTCTAGTTTGAAAGTGATGTTACTGAATTAGGAATAAGTACTGCTACTAAACTTAATAATACTGAGGTTAATATATTAATTAGTGGGGAACCGAAACTGTCCTATTTTTCTACTTGAGATTAGTTCTCTATTTGAGGTTCCAAGTGACATTTAAAAAATCTTTAAGTGTCCTCTAAGAGAACAAAGTTGCAGGTACAAATGGGTATAACTCCTAAATAGGGCTGCCCTATGTGATGGCTTCTTTGCACTTCAAGCTTTTACAGAAGATGATTGACTGAACCTTCATACAGCAACTAAGGTGACTTAAACAAGCTTGCAATAAAGTAATATATAACTTTAGGATGATTATCTTTGCATTGAGTTCCACGTCGCACGCGCATGTATTCCGGCTTAATTTAAAACAATAAGCGTTTATTGAACGATTGGCGCAATCATTGGATTTGAGGGGTCGGGCGCGCCGGGACCATCCATCCGGGTTTCAGCGCTTATATCTGGATTATAGATATACTTTACATCTATATCTAGGCATATATCGAAAGCAAAAGAGTAACAATCGAGTCTCTTGCCGGCATCTTGTCGGTAGAGTCGCCATTCCTGGCATATACATACTGTAGCCGAATATGCTATTATGTAATGCTGTACTGACAGTTTATATGTGCATGTAAAACATTAGTTTTTGATTACTCAATAGAAAGCTAAAATAAAAGAGCGAGAATAATTAACCTTACATTTATAAACGTAACAATAAAAACGTAAACGTATGTATTAGACTTCTGAAGCAAGCGCCATGATCACGGGTGAACTGTTTTTCAGTTTTCTTACGTGTGTAACCATGACAGTTTAATATTAATATAGATGTAGCATTCATTGCAGCTCTATTCTGTAACTGACTGCCTCGTTGGTCTATTGGTACGGAGCGCTGCGTAAGGACCGAGAGCACCTTGGTTTGAGCCCGGGGTCGGGCAAAATTTGTGTGAGTTTTTCTGTAATGAAATTACTCAGCCCGGAGTTAGGAAGTCGGCGGTCGAACGCCCGTGCCTCGGAAAGCACGTTAAGCCGGTGGTCCTGCGCCCGATCTCTCATCGGTCATGTCGGATTGCCGTCTCACCGAATTATGAGAGTAAGAGAATAGAGAGTGCACTTGTGTTTGCGCGCACACTTGTGCACTATAATATGTCCTGCGCACTTGGCTGATCTCAATTGAGATCGGCCGCCATGGCTGAAATCGGTCGGACGCCTTAGTATTCTGTAACTGTAAGCCTGTCAGGAAAAGTTAAAACTATATATGTACCTTTGAATATTGTTTGTATGTTTTGTCAATGAGATGTATTAAGTCAAGTATACATGCTTACATGTTCTTTACATAAACACCTTTCTTGGAAATGTTACCTATCAGTTCATGTATGTGCAGTAGGATTATATTGGTTTGCTGCACAAATAATGTATGACTACCTTTAGATCTAATATTGTTCGATGTCGTTTACATTTTTTATGTATACAATAAAGTAAAGGTCGTGAATGTGGTATGTGAAAGACTTATTTCTTACTTATTTACGAAGCAATAATAAATGGATGTTTATAATAAATTTATAAAAAACGAAAATGTACACCTATAGGTACATTATGAAGGAGTGGATCTATTTTTTTTACCTACACGGCTCTTCATTAACTGTAAGCGTTTACTTAAGGTGCTTAAGCTTACATACAAGTGAGTTATCTAAAAAGAGATTAATTAGTTACCTAAATTGTGTATTTATTTATATGCTATATTTAATTTTAATATATAAGAATTGGGCATTATTTGTCATGCGTACCTAAATTTGGTTTTTTATTGTTACAGCAATAGACCTATACCTAGATAAATAGGTAACTATTTATCCAGATATGTAGATTTTTTATCGAATCAAAACAAGGTCTATCGCAATATAAATGTTATCACGTGATGGTATTAACTACAATACAATTAACTTTATACCTTTATACACCACAGACATCGATTTGGAGTTCACACATAAAATTGACTCTGCTAAGTGGCGTTTAAGCACTTGTGTTACGAATATTAAAGGCATAAGTGGTACAGATGAACAGAACGGTGGAGAACCCAGAACTCCCAGCGCAAGAGTCAGAGGCATTGCGAAAAAGTCCATTGCGATTTTTTAATTACTTGATAAAACAACATTATCCTAGAGTTAATTTCAAAACTAAGATAACTAAGAGACAGTATCACTTTTATTTATGAGAAACTTGTAACCCGCTCTCGGTTCGCTTCGGGTATATTATACATAAAAACCTTCCCCTTGAATCCTTCTATCTATTCAAAAAACACCATCAAAATCAGTTGCGTATTTTTAAAGATTTAAGCATAAATACAAATATAGAGACTGACGGGGGAAGAGACTTTGCTTTATACTAATAATAAAGTAGGAAAATAATATTGCCACTTGCATTTAAATGGCCACATGTGCAAATAATTACACAATGTGTTCGAAACCGACAGGTGATACGAAGTTTGACAAATGATAAGATGGGCTATTGATGGGTTACGCAGATAGCGCGGAAGTGAGGTATCGAGAGATATCGAAATATTAAGGTTTAGATAAGGGGCTGTTCACCTTGGTTAACTAAAACTTTGAATATCAGTGGGGCTACCATGAGTTGGCTATCGAAAACTTACTTACGTTAAAAACCTCTCGAGTTGTTTTTTCATACGGCCGATTTTAGTTCTTCGCGTAACCACCAGCGGCGCTGTACAAGTTTTTCATAGACATATTTACGTAGGCGATATCGAGCGCGTAAGTTTTAAAGTCATGGTAGGCCCTCAGATGACTTTACGATATTAGTTTAGTTATAAATAATAAATATCCAGGACATCACACACGGTCATCTGTCCCCTAACTAAGCAAAGCTTGTACTATGGGCATCAGAGAGAGTCTGATGTAAATACATATACATTTATCATCTAATTATCACATGTAGACAGGGAACAAATACCGATGTTCATCACACAAATATTTGTCCCGAGTGGGAATCGAACCCACGACTCTTGGAGTCAGTCAGTTAGCAATTAAACGTCGATTTTGAATAGTAAAATGATTTACGACGGAATGCTGGCTAATGGCTGGAAGTTACTCAATACTCAATTGTTTACTGATTTTCCATATTTATATTATTCTATTTAATCTATATTATTTACATATCATTAAGTATCCATTATAAATTATTTTGTTATCAGTTCTGTGGCTAGTTTAACAAAAACATTAGCTCAGCTAAATACTCAACTACAATATTTTTTATTCATGTCTAATAATTTTTTTTTTGTTTTGTGTCCATGTGTGTTTATTAGTCGTTATAAAGAATATCGAACCTATTGTTTTACATTTCTTTTCGTAAATCAACTCTATACGTTGAAATTAAAACGCTAAAGTTAAAGTAAATGGAACCACGAAACATGAAACAAGTATTTAAACTGAGTTTAAGTATGAACATGATAACATTAATAATATTTGATGTTTATCTAAATTTCACGCATCATGAAATATACTGCCTATGGTTTTTGTAAAACTACAATACGGTCGCTGCGATCGCCTATGGTCCGTTATATCTGAATATTTTACACTGAATATTTTAATATGGTTGAAGGTAAACTATCATCTATAAGTCACATTTTGATTTGTATCATATTTATTTATTTATTATTATTAATGTCAATGGTTCTAAATGTTTTGTCATAGTTTTGTGATACCCATAAGGCTAATTTGTTTATACTACTGCTACTGCTACTATTTAAGTTTTTATTCGTAATTAATAAACATATTTTAGAGTATTTTCAATGGCAAGCATGTATCAAGTCAATATATTTGGAACTTGTCTCATAAACAAACACAACCATTCACTTTTTAAGTAATATCTGACATAACTTACAAGGTCGCCCAACGAGAACACATACCTTAATACAAAATTGATCACAACTTACCGATATAATCACAAAACTTGATAAACTCCCAAAAGGATTTTGTTGAAAAAAGTTTTTAATGCACTGGCGGCAACGATCGTGAATATTAAAAAGTAAAAATTCGCGAGTGACAGCTGTCAAACGTTGGCGCGAAACGTGCGGGCTTCGCGGCGCGCGGCGACTGAGTGCGCGGCGCTTGCGCAAGCGCATATCCACTGGCTTGGTAATTACAAAGTTGAACGGTGAGCGGAGCGCGGCGCGGTTGTGGTTTCAAAAAATCGCACTGGTGGTTGTTTATGATAACAAATGTGATATGATACAGTTCTAACCTAACTTAACCTATATTGCTTTCAAGGTCATCGTGTAAAAAAAACATACCTAAAACATGCACAATGAAGAACCTATATGGATAATTGGATACCCAATTAATATCAAGCAATTCTAGCTTGTACTTCAATACATGCATTACATGGTTACAAATTAAAAATATCCCGATTTGTGTTAAGAACCTCCTTGAAGTCGGTTAAAATTCTATATTTCTCTACTTATGATAAGTACTTATATATTTTTGGTCTAGTGCCCACCTAATTTGAATAGGTTAATCATAGAGTACCAATTGTAAACACAAAGCATGACATGATCTGAATGCAAACGAAATTATTTAACAAAACCACGATTTGTCCGACATTTGGAGGAGGAAGTGATGTAATAGACAACATAACATACTTATACAATGAATATATGTATGAGTTCGTTACGGGCAGCGCCTTACAGTTAGCCTATCAATACAAAAAATCCTCGATCTTCGATGATTAACGGCGGTAGACACAAGAATGGTCCCCCATCAATATACAACGACTACTTATTATATAGTTTGTAACAGTGGCCTGCTTTTTTAAACATATAAACAAACCTAAACCTTCAATTCTGTCATCTTGGGTTATATATCGGCGATCGGCGTAGTAGCGATTATATCGCCTAAATTGTGCTCTTTTTATGTAACGCCAACTCTGACAATTGCTTTGTTATTATGTGCAATGAAGTATGTACCTATATCAAATACTAGTGACCCACCCGCCCTCGCTCCGTTTCAGAAGAAATTTACTCAATCTTTTAAAAAAAACCGATAGGGCCAGAAAAAGCGAATTTGTTTTATACTATGTATGTAGTGGGTAAGCGACCCCGGCTCCTCGAGCTAGTATCGACTCAGTCCAAATCATCCGAGGCGATAGTATCCTTCCTCCCCTTTTCCTTCCCTCGTCATATATCCATGCTACTCGTGGGAACGCAATGACCTTGTTAAAACAATGCACAAGGCAGAATGGCGGCGACGTGGTCCACAACCCGTCACGTCACGTTTCCCACAGAGGTGAAAAGTGGATCGCTGGAAGTGATCTCTGCCTACCCCACTGGGAAAAAGGCGTGATTTTATGTATGTATGTATGTAGTGTATGTAAGTACTTTGTTTTATATAAATGTTGTTCTGCCTTCAAGTCCAGGATGTAATCAAATAGAATACCTATGTGCTTTATGTTTGAATAATCTGTAAATCTTCTGCCATGCATAGATAGAATTACTGGCTAGAGTAACTCTTAGCGATATAATATCGTAATAAATTTACCAATTTACGAGCCTTTGCAGGGGTGTCAGAACAGAGCAATGTGTACTCACATGAGTACAGTTTTTACTATAGCGTTCCTATGTTTATTGCTCATTTCAGCAAAGAATTGATACAGGCGTTACTCTGTATGGATTTATACATATCATAGTCAGTATATGGATTAGGTATACCGTATAACCCACAAAAAGTAGGTACATTATTGTAAAAGACATGATATAAGTATAATTATATGACAATTGGAATCGACAGATAAATGCTTTTGAAACAGATAATTGTAAGATTATATGAAGAAAAAAGAATTGATAACATTATCATAAAAAATTATAATTTCTTTGTATGGTATAAAGTTTTCCTGATTATCACCAAGATATTAATTAACAATCTATTGTTATAAATAAAAAAATATGATTTGTTATTTATTAAGTACATAGTTGATATCTTTTCTTTCACACCATTCGTTTGGACAAACGAATCTTTACAACAATGGTTACACTAAAATCTGTATATCATTACGACCAATAAATAATAGCTTATTAGTAGAACAGAATAAAATAGGCCTGCATCTAAAAAGCCTTCGGTGAGTCGACAAGTAGACAGATGGATAGATCTGCCAAATGATGCCTCCGCGCACAGAATATAAAACGAAGAAAACTTTGTAAGATCGCAACTTACAAGACTCTTATGAAATAATAAAGATCATTGGACAATTCATTGCTTTGAAACTTAATAGAAAGAAAATCATTTTTCTTTACGGATCTGTTTTTCGGAGTAAACACGCCCGGTAAAATTGAACTCAATGGTCCAGGAAGCTCTATCTATCTTTTTAACTTTGACCTATAGTTACTGGATCAGTAAATTCACAAACAGTAGTGTAAGTATTGTAAAAGGGGCATAATTACCCTTTTAGATAGCCAGTTAAATTCTCAGACTAGATAATATAGAATATAATATAGATAATATATATTATATCAAATTATAAGAAAATAATATGTATAATATTGTTTATTTGACACAATTTAGTCCAAATGTTATCTCAAAAAATGGTTAATTCCGACGATTTTCAACCGACCAAAAAAGACTTTTGATTTTTGGAATGGACTCTCCATTCGACGCGTATACCTTTTGATTAAATACTTAGAAAATAACCCAAATCACCTAAAAAAGGGGTAAATCGACTCACCCTCTGTCAAGCGAGTCGTCTCCACAGAACGTGCGCGAGCGCAATGAGCAAGTGTGATTGGGCGCGGGGCGCGGCCGCTGTTATACCCGCTATCGAACAGATTGCCAATTGAGCGAGCTGGAGCGCTAATCCGCGGTAATGAGCTCCCGGACTATTGAACCGTGGCTGGATAATTACTTTGGGATGATATTAAGTCTGAAAAAGCTTGTGCATGGATTATGATGCACTTCTAGTTGGATAATCTATCTTTTAGTTGCAGAAAGAAAAAGAAAGAAAGGAAATCGTTTATTAAACACATCCACAATGACATTATTAAAATGAATGGGGGAATAGAAAGGTTTTAATAATTTGCTTATATACCATTTTAATGCCAATTTTTGCCGAACCCTTTAATTTATTATTTGAACACCAAAAAGAACATACCTACACGTGAAAAGTAAAATTACTAACATAAGGTTCAGAAGACATGGTGCTGTCTTAATTAAATGTTGCCACGAAAAGCACAAACAGAGGTTGTTGGGAGTATAAAGCAATAACTTCAAAATAAATCTTTCCTAGAGATCGCTAAATCTCTTTCGGATATTTTGTTAACGAAAGTATAGATAGCTTTGCGAAAAATTTTGACGTTTCCTTCTCACACTTGTAACGCAGTGGATCCATAATTAATAGATAAAAAGTATGTTTTACTCACTTAGCGATCGTTGTAACGTACCTACTTTATAGGAATACTGAATAGGTATATTTAACATGTTGTTATGTTTTAGTGAGCTCCCGATATTTCGGCACTGTTACAAGTGTCATGATCACAAAACATCATCATGGTTGGACATAGAGTAGGCATGTTACCAGAGTATACTTAGACATATGTACCTCTACCTATTTATAACAACTATTATAATTAATAAGATAATACCTGTATAATAAAGTTAGGTATTCCCCAAAACCTTGAACGGATTTGTTCGTAGCGTTCGCTGCGTGCATTGCATAGTTAAACATGCATGTACCTACTGAGACCAGTCAAAGCGACTAAATTAGTTAATCTCGTATATGCACGTAGCCCACGTTTTTATTTTTTAAGCAACAAAGTTGATACATACCTGAATCAATACAAGTTACATAAAAAATAACGATGTTCAGATCTTTGTATTTTGTTATAAATAATGTAGTTAGAGCTTAATTTAGGTGATGCGTTGATTGAATAGTAATTGAAATTAGCCTTTTATTAGTCGTCGGTTTTAGTATTCGAGTACAGTGCCTAGTCAGGATTATTTTAGACACTTATTTTTAAAAGTCAACAACTACGTGTCTGTCTATGTTTTTACTGCCTTATGAACTGCCTACACATTGCCTTTACGAGTATCGATTTGACTATAAATATCTATTAGCCGTCGTCAAATACGTATTTATATTTATGTACATATTACCTGTATTTGATATAAAACAAATATAACGGATCAAACTCGCGTTTATTGTTATTCTTAACATATTATTTAAAGACCTGATGTGTATAGTGTTTGCGCATATAATGGACAATACATTTAAAAATCTTAATTAAGGAAACAGAATAATGTACATAAAACGTAGAATCATCATATGATAATAGTTTTTTTTTTTTCATATGAAATTAAATTTTACTTAACTTAAAATATAATATAGTGACATATTTACTCATACTATAATAATTTGTAGACTTACGAAGATTCATCATTTCTATGATCATATTATTAATCGTTAATGAACAGTCAGTTTTATTAGATATCTAAAGTACAAAACCCGCTTATGCGTTTCCGATAACTTAATACTCGAATGATCGGTATCTGATAACGAACAGCATAGATCTGTCTCCAAGTCGTTAAGAAGATATATTGTGATCCTCTGATCCGTGGTCATTTGTAATAATTTATTAATTAATTAATCAAAGATCTGTTATTAATATTCATCAGTGTTATTTATTTATATTTAATACACCGTGAAAATCGATGTAAAGTTTTATTTCTACAATGTTATCGGATACTTAATATTTTAGGCAAAATATTGAAAAAAAAGAGCAACATTCAGACGAATTGAGAACGACCTCCTTTTTAAGTTGGTTCTGAAGTAGTTCTGTAGCGCTACCATGAGTTTAAAAGTGACAGTGTCTATGAAAAACTTACGTACTGCGCCCCTAGCGGTTACGCTAAAATCGGTAGTATGAAAAAAACAATTCGATAGGTTTTTAACGTACGTAATTTTTCGGTAGCTAACTCATGGTACCGCTACTGATGGCTCTACTATTCAGAAAAAACCGTAGATGCAGTAGTTTTTAGAGCGGTATTCC
The DNA here is from genome assembly GCA_039566165.1 of Maruca vitrata. Taxonomy (NCBI): domain Eukaryota; kingdom Metazoa; phylum Arthropoda; class Insecta; order Lepidoptera; family Crambidae; genus Maruca; species Maruca vitrata. Next base: position 499,310 of record CM076928.1, on the reverse strand, counting down.
GAACCATACTGTCAAGTAATCACTGCTGCTCTTTACCTAGCCTGACTAACATTTAGTGTTTTTGTCATTGCAAACGGCTTGTAATCAAAAAAGTTAAAATTAGTCTAAATCTATGTGTGGTTGATGGATCATTTGTTCCTCTTTTACGGAAAAAAACTGAACGATTTAATATTAAATTTGGTACCTACAGAGGTAGTCCAAAGCGCGAGAAAAGAAATTAAACAACATACGTATTTATTATCCGTAATTGTGATGTTATCAGTTATTTATTTATATTTACATACCTACTAGCTTCCGACCGACTTACATGCTATTTAAATAGTCTTTTAAACAGTAGTACCTAATAAATATGTTAAAATCTCCACTCACCATGATGACAGTTTGAATATTGTGGTTTAGTTCTCATCCGAACTGCATTCAAATACTTTCATGTCCCTTTTCCGTAATTTTTATTTTGCCACAGAACACCATTTCTTAAAACAAATAAACTAGGTGACAAGTATAGTAATGTTTTGAATGAATTGAAGCGTGACGACCGCGTGTGTCAGGAAATAGCACTGAACCCACTATCTGATACGGTGGAGTGCGTGTCGTGTGCATCTTCGACCAAACGTGTGCAAATATTAGTGTGATGTGTCTTCACGCGATATTAGAAGTAGCAAATACATAGCTACTTACTGTCTGATGTTTCGACTGGGTTACACCAATCATGGTCGCGAGCGAACCAGACCTATCGCGTGTAGACCCATAAAGAATAATATTTATTAAGTGTAATGGAACGCGAAAGTCTAAAACATTACGTGTGCAAAATGTTTGGCTTCTTAATACTATTAAATGATCACTACCACATCTACTATAAGTATTTTGTGATAAGAAGGTTACCTACGCTAGTTTATGTGTTAATTAGTGGCAAAAGAGTTGTGAATGTTATTCCTATTGTACAGAACTACTGAATTTTCAGTCACTTTCAGAGGTCTCAGGTTACGTACCAGGAATTACTACTATTCCCCAATATTAGATGACAAGTAATTAATCTAGAATGGATGCAGGCGAGTTTTCAGAACTCTACATTAAAATATTCTGTATATACTTATGAAATGTTGATAACTACGGAGAATCCTAGCAAAGATTCCTAGTTAAATTTTATCAGTAGGTAGAGTCGTCGTTACTTGCAATTACAGTCCCATTGGGACATTAGTGAGATATTAGTGTAGTATGCTTAATGGTTTATACGAGTGTATTTAGGAAACAAACATATCAATACTATAATACCTACCTTTTTTTTAGGTATAGGTAGGTATTATTAAGTACCTACTACCACCCAACCTACAATCTAAAATGTCACCTTACGTACCTCTAAATTGTCACTTTAATTAGAAGAAGAAACAGCTCAAAAACAGCGCTGTCTGGGAGCTTAGACAAGCTACGCTTAGATGTCTCCTATTACTCCTTTTCCTGTACTTAGATAATGCAATTTACCTACCTACCTACTGACATTTAAAGTTTGTTTTGGGGACGTGGGTCCCTAAAATATCACTAGGCAATATTTTAGACTTCTTACCACTTATTATACACGCATTTTAGGGTTAAATACCTAATAACCATAGTGTATCCGAGTTCTAAGCCAAAGGTGATGGTACACCATAGTACTATAGTAGTTGGTACCAATAAGAAACACAAGTGCACCGCTTTGATTCGTCACAGACAGATATCTCTCACATCATACCAGTGCACGACCTTGCAATATCATAAATTGCGTTCTGATAAGATTTTAGATTTATATATCCTTATCCTTACTCATATTATAAATGCGAAAGTAACTCTGTCTGTCTGTCTGTTACGCTTTTACGCATAGAGTACTGAACCGATTTAAACAAAATTTGGTACAGATGTAGTCCAGAGCCGAGGAAAGGATATAGGCTACTTTTTAACCGACTACTCTAAAAAGAAGTAATGTTTTACCCGTTAAACGTCTCTACGCGGACGAAGTCTCGGGCGGAAAGCTAGTATAAAATAAAGACGACACTTTCAAGCGTCCTTTAGAATAAGGATAATCAAGTATCTTATCTTTGTAATATTCAGTAGCAGATCCGTAACGCTACTTGCTTTGGAGCTTGTTGTAATTATCTATTTCAATTATTACTTAATTATCGAATACCTAAGTTTTGTTGAAATATTTACAATGCTGTTATAATCGAAATCGGAGTCATTGGAGGATAAGAGTTGTCGTGGCGACCGCGCGCGCCGGCCGGCTATCAGTGATAGTGAATTGATATTAGAGCTAATGATAAATAACTATTGGGGCCGTGTGCAAAGCAGTTAAAGAGAAGATACACATGTTTGACTTTGAAGTGCTTTTTAAATTTTTGGGACATTTACACGAACACGAGCGCCGTAAGGAGCTCGAAACGTCGGGTCTTTAAATAATATGTTGAGAATAACAATACACGCGAGTTTAATCTGTAATATTCGTTTTTCAAATACCTAAAGAACTACATAGATTTCTACTGTAGTTTACCTCCAGGACTGGCGTGTTCATTTAAAGATTATATCGTAACCTTCTTTAAAGCTTTACAGCCAAAATTATTCTGATTTACGGCGATCTACTTACTGTTTATCGATAGATCTCGTGCGTTCTTTAACTTCATTTTGGAATTTTAAAGTTCAGTACTGGTCAAAATTTATTTATTGGCTGTCTTGCTACTTCTTTCCACTATTAACTGAATTTGACTAGATCGGTTGCGTACACCTACTAGAAATAAATTTACTATTTTTAAAAATCTTGACGCTTTTAAGCCATACTGTAATAATGTAACTTAAGCCAGTTTTAAATCTAATAGACCATGCATCGAAGCTGTCGAAATAATTTATAAATAAGTCTTATAATTCTGTGTGCATATTCTCCTTAAGTGTTGTTCACACGGCACTACTGTAGTGTCGTGTGCAAGAAGGCTTTCAGAATTAAGATTCCAATCGCTCCAATGATAACAACTGGCCAATTGTACCGAACTAATCAAGAGTTCGTCGGCTCCGCTCGTCACAGATACTGAAGATATGCGAAGGTTACCGAAATTATTAATCGACTGTGATAAATATTAAAAAGTACCTCAGTACTTAAAGATGGATATTAATTTTGAATAGATAAATCATTTGCATGAATTATTATTTCTGAAAAACAACAATTTAATGTATGAACAGGTAGGCTATAAAGGTAACAATATATTTCAATGTGAGATAGACAGAATAGTAAATACCTGGGTCATCTCCACACGCGGCCATCTGACCCTAAAATAAGCAGAGCTTGTACAATGGGTGTCAGAGATTGATATACATACATTGATTGTCATATTTTTTTTATAATTGGCAAACAAGATGACGTCACTCCACCTGATGGTAAGCGGTAGTGACATCCAAATATGAGGTCGACAGGCACAATACATCATCTGTCGCCCTCACCCTGAAGGCCTGCTTAAATGCCGTTATGCTTAATACATACTTAAATACCTTCATATTCACATCCAGACACGAAAAAAACTCAGGTGTTAGACATAAATGTTTGTTTCGGGTGGGAATCAAACCTATGGCTTTTTGGTCAGCGAGGGTCACTAACCACTGTTCCACCGAACCAGTCAGTATATTTGATATTGGAGATGTGAGTTAATGTAATTCGTTAATTGCTGATTCACTATTATAGTACAGTAGCGGTACCATGAGTTGGCTATCGAAAACTTACGTAATTACGTTATAAACCTATAGAGTTGTTTTTTTCATACGACCGATTTTAGTTCTTAGCGTAACCACCAGGGGCTGTACAATTTTATCATAGACATGTTTACGTAGGCGATATCGAGTCCGTAACTTTTAAACTCATGGTAGCGCTACAGGTAGGTACTACGGGTATCACCTACCTGTAATGATTATTACCTACCTATTATAGCCAAATTTTTGCGAGTTTTTCTGTAGAGAAATTACTTAACCCGGAGTCAATTTAGCGGATTGCCGCCCGTGCCTAGGAAAGCACGTTAAGCGGTGGTCCTGCGCCTGATCTCGTAACGGTCCTATCGGATTGCAGTCAGATGAAACAGATGGTCAATTTGTGTTTGCGCACACACTTGTGCACTATAATATGCCATGCGCAAATAGCTGGTCTTCATGGAGACGGATATTCTAACAGTCCAATTGTCTTCCATGTTTGTGTGTTACTTTACCATCTTTGACTGACTCGGTGGAATAGTGGTTAGTGACCCTGGCTATGGTTCCGTGGGTTCGTTTCCCACTCGGTATATTTGTGTGATGAACATCGGTATTTGTTCCGTGTCTGGGTGTGTTATTATACATTAAAGTTAATTTGTGTATCCACTGTCATTACCGACATCCGTAACACAAGTGCGTAAGCTACTTACCACGGTATCCGATCGACGTATATGATGTTGTGAAATATTAATAACTAACAAACTCAAATTCATTTTTATTGCATAAATACGTTACTGGTATTGCGTAAGCCAAAACATCACATGTTGCAAAGATATTTACCCATTTCGGCGAGATTAATTCCGATCTCCCAGATTATCAGCACTTGGGAGATATAACCGGTAAATCTCACATGTACGAGTATAATATGTAATAGCACGCAATGTAGAGACACTACATAACTATCTGTCATATAGTGATTCAGCTAAATTGTATGAAGGATGAATGACGATACACTCACGTGGTAATGGGCACAAAAGTTATGTTGGTCCTTAGTCAGCTGTGTGTAAGGGCATAACACAGGTTTTGCCCTTTTAACGCAGTAAAATGCAATACGCACCTTCGTTGGGAGAAGGTTCTGCGGATCGCGAAAGAATGGAAAATGCCTTTGCTTTCTGTTAGGTATTTCACACCAGTAACCTCTGGGTCAGTATACCCAAAAGACTCACAACGCTCTCAGGACTCAATATAATAATGTACCTATTTAGGGCACTGTTGGCTACCCCGTTATTGCAGTACGTCGTTTATGTCTGCTCAGGAGCGCACAGACGATTTCTACGCCATAAGACGCAAACGAGTTGCGTCGCTGTTGAGCAGGGTTCGGGCTACCAACAGTGTTCTTCAGGTCATTGCACAAAAAATGGACTGCCCCATTCTTAAATACTGGGTGGGGCTGGTGATATGATACTAACATAGGTTTACTAACAAATTAATGGACTCTGTTGTCTGAATAAATGAATTTATTATTATTTGACACTCTATTGGGGGGCTGCTGGGGGAGTCGGTACACGAGATCCCCGTGCGGCAACGGGGCCGTTAGTTCAGTGCCGATCTGTGTTAATACATAACACGTCTTTAATGTCAAAGTTTCCTTAATATTTATACACCTAGATAATTTTTCTTTTAGTTGTATTCGAAATATTTCAAGTTCAATGCTTTTTTTTTACACGACAGACTGTCAGTTTATCCGTAGATAACCTTTATCGTTGCATCTCAAGTGTATGATCCGTTGGATTACAATGTTATCAAGACATACCTATCTATCGTCGGATTTATGAATAAATACGTAATAAAAATGCAATTTCACCATTTTTAATTAAATATTTAATTCATAATGAATCATCAACACTCAAGTAGGAATGATGATAAATTATTATAATCTGTGAATTAGGTGCAATGGGCTTTCCACACGACACTAATTGGAGCCGTGTGCAAAAAGGCTTTTACGATAGCATCTGGCACTTATCAATTACATTATTGATGGACTCGATATCAGCTGTTCAGAAATCAGTCGAGGATTAAATTTGTTCTGAACCGCATCGAAAATCGTTGTTTTGCCTATTATCAGTTTGTAACCGGACTTGGAACTGTTATTTATAATCTATGTACGCGTATGTTGTTGAGGATCAATAATATCTAAGAATAGTTTTGTTTGTGTGCGGGTAATGTGATAAAACAATGTCGTGAGCTTGCTCCACAATTACTTTTTAACGTATTTTTCGTAATTTATATTTTCATTTTTATATGTATTTAGTTTTGACCTTTAAAACATTAATAACAGTACGTATCCAATTACTTACCTATTTATTATCTTTTTGAATAAAAGTTTTAAAGTTTAAAAAAAAAATTACACTATTTTATTCAATTCATATTTTTTTTGGTTTCGTATAATTACGGTTAACCTTGTAAGCGTTTCTGATACTTTCAGAAATAATATTTGTTGTTAAAGTCCTTACCGACATCTACCGTTGGGCGGCAGAACTAATAACAAACAAGGACAAGAACATTCTAAACAATGAAGTAACGAAACGCGCACAGTGTTGCCCTTTGCCGCTAGATGGCAGACCTTGAATTGCGCTAACCATGCCAGTTCACTAAAGTCATTATATAAAAAATAAATGTGATAATATTATCATGTACAATATATTATTTAACTATCGACCCGCCCTCGCTATAAACCTACCCTCTTGAATCACTCTATATTATTTTGTGTACACTCTATGTATGAAAAGAAAATAATGTTTTTATTGATCTTAGCATTTTTAACTACAAACTAGTGACCCGGCCTCGCTTTGCTTCGGGTATATTATGCATAAAAACCTTCCTCTTGAATCCCTATATCTATTTAAAGAAATACATAAAAATCCGTTGCGTGGTTTTATAGAAACACATACAACATAGGTACCTACAGACAGACGCTGGAAGCGACTTCGGCCTTTGCTTTATACTATGTAGTTATAATAACTTCTTCGCCAGTCCTGTGGATTCTGTTCTGCGGGCTTAGACAAAGTAACAATATCGAAACGATAACGAAGTTTGAAAAGAACAAAATGTATGGGATTGACCACGTCATTTATCGCGTCCATCCTATCTAAGTCAATCCCATACATTTTATTCTTTACGAACTTCGTTATCGTTTCGATATTGTTACTTTGTCTACGGGGCCTGTTCTCGTTCTCGTGAACACGTAAAATTGTCCTTAAATCACACAGTTATAGTGTCAAGAAGCCTAGTGAAAGTTCTTTCTCCTGCTTTATATCTACGAGTATTATAGGTATCTGCACCTAATTTAATTAAAATCAAAATCTCAGTAGTTTATGCTCGGAAGCGTTATCGTTGTAAACATGTATCTAAACATTAACACACATTAAGATTGATACAAACTTTTTAAATTACGAACGGATCTTAAATGAAACCAAATTTGAAGTTAAACTAAACGCAACACAATCGTGCGTGAAAACCGTATTCAAAATGGTTAAGCCGTTTCCCCATTATCGTGCACAAACTTGTAAACAGACAGGAGGTCTAAAAACGTTGTTTTGAGTTACGAACATTTTTTATTCATAAAGCATATACATACATGCATATACATATTTTTATTCATATAGCGTCGATGGCCGAGTGGTTAAGGTCGTTGCTTGCCATGCGAGAGGTCGCCGGTTCAAACCCCGCCAGGTACCAATGTGTTTTTCAAATTTGAAATTCATATGTACCATCATTCGACGCTTTAACGGTGAAGGAAAACATCGTGAGGAAACCTGCACTCCTAAGAAGAAATTCTTAGGTTGTGTAGTCGACCAACCCGCACTTGGCCAGCGTGGTCGACTAAGGCCTTATCGCCCTAGTTTAGGGTAGGCTCGTGCCCCAGCAGTGGGGACGTATATGGGCTGATGATGATGATACATACAGCGAAAAGTAAAAGACTTATTATACGTAACGTACCAAATGTTTCAGTAAAACTTGACTAAATTCTATTACGAGATATCGTAATTCAATCTACCTGCTCACAAGAGTTACAAGTTATTTAAAAATATTTAAGAAATAAAAGTCATATTTAGGATCACAGTTCCGCCAAATGCCCAAATATTTTTTTTTAATACTAATAATTTAATAACTAAAGTATAAATGAGTAGTGGCCTCTTATAAACGAATGATTTAATATTCTAACAGTTGTCATGGATTTGCCAAAGCCGCAAAACAGAACATCTGTTTTGCGGCTTTCGCGACTCTTCCAGTTTTTCTCCAATTGCCTTAGATGGTGTAACCCTACCGGTCTGCTCCGACTTTAAGTACTTAGGCTCACTTTTCCAAAACGACGGCAATATTGATCGAGACGTTAAGAATAGAATGAATGCTGGATGGATGAAGTGGCGACAGGTCTCGGGAACAACTTGTGACCCACAAATGCCCCTCAAACTTAAAGGGAAAATTTACAAAACGGTCATCAGACCTGTCGCGATGTATGGATCTGAGTGGTGGGCAACGAAAAAGACTGAAGAGAGGAAGGTGCATGCAAATGAGATGCGTATGTTAAGATGGATGTGTGGAGTAACAAGGTTGGATAGGATTAGGAATGAATATATAAGGGGAAGTCTGAAAGTTGCACCTATTTTAGAAAAGGTGAGAAGTGCAAGGTTAGCTTGGTACGGGCATGTTATGAGGAGGGAAGAAAGCCATGTAACTAGAAGAGTGATGAGTATGAATGTCAATGGACGTAACGGTAGAGGCAGGCCGAAGAAGACATGGATGGATTGCGTGAGAGATGATATGAGAGTGAAAGGAGTAGACACAGAGCTGACGAATGATAGGCCCGAGTGGAAGAAATACACATGTTGCGCCGACCCCACTTAGCGTGGGATAAGGGCAGGAGAATGATGATGAACAGTTGTCATGGATTAACAAAAATAAACTAACCAGCGGCCCAAAAAAATGCTAGGGCGCCAGATAATTCTGTGGCTTGACCCAGCACCGAACCCGGCGTGTCGCGTTTCAAACGCGCCGCCGCGCATGTTGGTCGGCGGGCTCTCTGATTCGTCACGGAAGCGATTCAGTAGGAACTTCATTGATTTTGCCTTTCTTCTCAATTTTTTTTTCTTATTTTAATAGCCCTTCTTGGCTTAGGCTTCTTATTAGAATGTTTGGACGCATATTACTGAAAATGTGAGTTTATGAAATCGCCACAAGGGATGCTTGTGAAGCATGAGGTCTCCTAATACCAAATGTTGCGGTTTTAAACCGCTTTATTTCTGCTTCAGTTTGCACATTTAAGCTTGTGCAGTGTGTACTGTCTTAGCCTCTTAGGCAGGTTTAGAGTCCTGCTGATCACACTCTTACCCTCGACGTAAACAGATAAAAATGCATGCATGTACATACATATAGAGAACATCTCTAGGTTACTAGATGACCAACCAGCTCCGACGCGCAATACAAAAGTTAGTAAGTACCAGTGGCGAAGAGTCCATATAACCCGATTCCCATCGGCTTCCCTTCGAAAAATCGAATCCATGGGCCAACGATATTTTTATTTGTTAAATTATCCATTTACTTCATTCAAATTGCTAAAATTGAAAAAACGCCTACAAAATTTCATAGGCAATGCAAATAATGCCAAATAGAAGCCGATAAAATTCGGCTTACCTCTTCATACAAAAAAACCGGCCAAGTGCGAGTCGGGCTCGCGCACAAAGGGTTCCGTAGCAGCAAATATAATAAAAATCAACCTATCTCAAAAACTATAAGAGATACTTTGATCAAACCAAAAATCGTTGAAAGAGTTAATTAGCATGCATCACCTCTATTTTTTTTAGAATTTTATACCCCGTAGTTATAAAAATAGAGGGGGGGGGGACATTCTTTTTACGACTTTGAGAGCTGCTATCACAAAAACCGTTCACTTTAAGAAAAATATTTTTTAGAAAACTTTATATCATTTTAAAAGACCTTTCCATTGATACCCCTCACGGGTATGTACAAAAAAATTTCATCCCTCAGTTACATGTATGGGGGGCCCCACCCCAATTCTTTTTTACTATTTAGTGTCATATTTTTTGTAGCGGTTCATACAACACATATTCCCATCAAATTTCATCACTGTAGTACTTATAGTTTCCGAGTAAATCGGCTGTGACAGACGGACAGACGGACAGACGGACAGACGGACAGACGGACATGACGAAACTATAAGGGTTCCGTTTTTGCCATTTTGGCTACGGAACCCTAAAAACACCCATACCACCCATACTGAGCATCTGTCCTTTTCATTTCTATGAACTAATCGTCATGCTTTGTCTCGTTTTAGCACGCGCAAATGTACTAGGAAATAACTCGATGTCCACCGGGTTGTGATAGAGATAGTTAATTAGAAAACCTACATGTGCAAGCGAGAAAAAACACTCGTGACGTAGATTCCCACAAACGTTTTTTAATACAATTAATTTATCCCATCAGGCAAAGGCATCTAGCCTGTACAGCCTAGTTCCGAATTACGGATACATTAATCCGTAATTTTTTTCTGGCGCGTGATTAATTATTATCCGTGGCTTTTTAGTTTTATATCGTGACTCTGGCCTTGAAAATATTGCTCACTTATGAACACAAATCAAAGAAGACATAGCTCCAGCCGAAATATTTAACAATTTACTGTAGACTAGGCTGTACGGACTAGATCCCTTTGCCTGTCCTTGATGGAATGAATTAGACAAAAAATAGTTTTACATATGGCGGATAGTGCGAATTGTTTGTAAACAACTTGTTTTGTTTTGTCGAATTTTATTTGTTGTGTTGCTGAAGTTTATTGAATGTGTATTGTGTATTGTTTTGTTACGACCACGAGAGACCGTGCAAGCGGAATTAGTCTTATAGTCGTATGGATAAGGTCTATATTCGCTTGCACGATATTACGTCACACTCTCTGGTCGGTCGTAGCGAGCTCTAGCGTGTTCTAGAAAAAGTAATAATAATAATAGAGTTTTCGCCGCCCGGACCGCTCGAGAACATTCTCAACACTACGCGAAGATACTAGTAATAATAATAATAGAGTTTTCGCCGCCCGGACCGTTCGAGAACATTCTCAACACTACGCGAAGAGACTAGCTCGTCCTTGCTGTGTATAAAAGCGGGATGTACGACCCGACGGGACAGTTCCAATTTGGGAAAGCGAAGCGAATCAGTCTCCTGCGAACTAAGAGTGATCGAGTGCGTTACCTGCGAATAGTTTCAGTGCAATTCAGTGTATTAGTGTGATTCAGTGCTTTAGTGTAATTTAGTGTTCCGTGTTTAGTGTTGTAATTAAGTGTTTTTAATTGTGTTTTTAAGTGTTTAATTGTGTAATTGTTAGTCGATAAATAAATTAATTGTCTTTTGGTGACTTTTGGCGTATCTTGAATTAAACGTACCCCGTTCCCGCAACAATTGGTGTCAGAAGTGGGATTCAAGATGCCTCTTACACCACGAGAAGACAGTGAGGGTCGAGTAACAAGAAGTCAAACCGCGGCCCTGCAAGAGGGTGAAGGTGCTTCAACGGAGGATCGATTCAAACACCGATTGGGCCTGTGGAGCTTGCAGATTTATTTAAAATGCTGCAGACACAAGCCAGCCGTCAGGAGGAGCAAGCCCGTCGCCAGGAGGAGCAAGCCCGTGAGCAAGCCCGCCGCCAGGAGGAGCAAGCCCGCCGCCAGGAGGAGCAAGCCCGCCGCCAGGAGGAGTTAGCCCGACTTCAGGAAGCACAATTTGCTAAACTGAGGGAAGAACAAGCCCTTCGCCAGGAAAAGCAAGACCTTCGCCAGGAGGAGCAAGCCCGCCACCTGGAAGAGCTAAGCAAGAGTTTGTTGGGGGCTATTGAAAAGAAGCACGAAGTACTAGAAAAGCAGATTGATGCTCTCAAGGATGATGTGATGAAACATGAAGATCGATTCACCCAACATGAAGATCGAATCACCCAACACGAGGATCGATTGAGCCAGGTGGATGCTGAGATGCGACAGCTGCATACCAAAATGGCAAGAGTGGGGACCCGGGGTGCTCCGGTAGTGTCGGATTCTCCGAAAATCGAAGTACCCCACTTCGATGGAACGACGTCTTGGGCAGCATTTTGGTACCAGTTCGAGACCGTGGCTAAAGGAAAGGGGTGGAACGAGGAAGAGTCCTTGATAGCTCTGACTCTGGCTCTTCGAGGAGATGCCCTGCTCACTTTGGAAAACCTGCCTTCGGATAATCGAACTTTAGGTGCTCTCCAAAGAGCACTAGAGGGCAGGTACAGCGACAAACACCTGGAACACGCGTATAGAGCACAACTCCGCGATCGACAGCAGAAGCCTGGTGAGAGTCTGCAACAATGGGCAACGGAAATCGAAAGGCTAGTCAGACGTGCGTACGTGTCATGCCCGACAATGGTAGAATCAATGATCCCGCAAGCTTTCTGTGATGGAATTAGAGACGCAGACGTCAGACACACCGTGAAATTGAGCCATCATCAGACCTTACAGGAAGCTCTAGCCCATGCTTTGGAGGTGGAAGCCGTGCGTCAAGACGCTAGAACTCAACGACTTCGGGAGGTTGTGGTGAAGGAAAACCTTCTTTGGGTCCGATGTGCTATGGCTGCGGCGAGAGGGGCCATATTCGGAGTAGTTGCCCCAAGCGAAGATGGCCACGTAGAACGACAGTAGCGTCCTCTACACAGGTGGACGCAGAAGAGCTGTCGTTAAACTAGAAGAAGCCAGGGCCGTGGGGCGGGCGCTGGCTGGTCAACATCGAGCCCCTACCGTCACTGTTTCACAGATTGGTAATGGGAACAACCTTACAGTGGTTGGACAGCTGAACAGCGTAACGTGTCATCTTACTATTGACACCGGTGCTTCAAGAACAATAGTGCGTCCGGAGCTATTGAAAAGGACTATTATGTGGAATCGGAGACCATCCGTTCAGCTTCAAACAGCAACAGGCCAGCCAGTTACCGTCTTCGGTGAGACGATGGCGAAGATAACCATTGGAGAACAGACCTTTGAATACGGTGTACTCGTAGCAGACATCACGGACGATTGCATCATCGGATTGGACTTTTTAAGAGACCAGAAGTGTGTTGTAGACGTCGCTAAAGGAGTACTTAGTTTCCGAACAAGAAGTATTTCTAGAGGAGCGAGATCATGCGCAGTTTACTGCCTGAAGAATACGACCCTACAGCCGAGATCTGAAACTCTGGTCAAAGTTAGATTCCCTTACACTGCGTGTCAAGGGCGAAGCGTCGTCATAGAAAACTGCGGCGACCATCCGAGTTGGATCACAGCAAGAACTCTGGCCATGACCGGAAAAGGAGCGCTAGTGCGAGTCATCAATCTTAGCGGAGATGAAGTGCAGCTACGAAGAAACTGTGTCATCGGACGGTGCGATGCAGGTCAATCCATCAGAAGGCTGAAAAGGGCCCGGGAACCGGAATCCTGTCAACGAGATGACGTCACGCCGCTCCTAGCAAATTGTAAGGACAAACTCTCTGAGCGGGAACTTCAGCAAGCTAAAAGGTTGTTGCTAGATTTCAACGACATATTTTCGAAGGGTGACCATGATTTGGGAAGGACAGGTCTCGTTAAACACAGAATAGACACGGGAGACGCGCCACCAATCAAGCAGCGGCCTAGACGCCTTCCATTTGCCAAAGAGAAGGAGGTAGCAGACATGGTTGCCGAGATGCAGAAGAACCGCATCATAGAACCTTCCACAAGCCCGTGGTCTTCGCCAGTAGTCCTAGTAAAGAAGAAGGACGGCAGCACCAGGTTTTGTGTGGACTACCGATTGTTGAATAATGCAACGAAGAAGGACAGCTACCCTCTGCCCCGTATAGACGACACACTGGACATGTTGAGCGGCATGAAGTGGTTCTCAACAGTGGACCTTAAGAGTGGGTACTGGCAAGTTGACATCCATCCAGAAGACAAGGAGAAGACGGCATTTACGACCGGAACTAGGAATGGATTGTGGCAGTTCAACGTCATGCCCTTTGGTCTTTGCAACGCTCCGGCGACATTCGAGCGGTTGATGGAAAGGGTACTGGTTGGACTTCTGGGTGATGCATGCCTGGTCTATCTGGATGACATCATTGTCATGGGTCGAAATTTCACAGAGCATGTCAGTAACCTGAGGAAGGTTTTCACCAGAATACGAGAAGCAAACTTGAGACTCAGCCCAAAGAAATGCACGTTTTTCAAGGAGGAAGTTGCCTACTTAGGCCACATTATTTCATCGAAAGGTGTAAGGACTGACCCAGAGAAGATAAAAGCTGTTCAAGAATGGCCTATACCAGTGAACAAGACTGACGTAAGATCATTTTTGGGTTTATGCGCATACTACCGGCGCTTTGTAAAGAACTTCTCTGATATAGCGAAACCTCTTCATCGGCTCACGGAAGATAAACGAGTATTCGCCTGGGACTCGGAATGTGATCAAGCCTTCGTCAGATTAAAAGAACACCTCTGCACCAGTCCTATACTTGGCTACCCGAACAGAGAAGGAAGGTTTATCGTGGACACCGATGCCAGCAATACTGGCATAGGCGGAGTTCTGTCGCAAGAGCAAGGTGAACGGGAAGTGGTGATCGCCTATTTCAGTAAGTCACTTTCAAAACCTGAAAGGAACTACTGTGTGACTCGTAAGGAACTGTTGGCGGTAGTGAAGACTCTACAGCATTTCAACAAGTATCTCGTTGGAAGACAGTTTACCCTGCGAACAGATCATGCTGCGTTAAAATGGCTCTTGCAGTTTAAGAACCCTGAAGGACAAGTGGCGCGGTGGCTAGAGCAACTACAGGAGTACAACTTTACAACAGAACATCGGAGTGGTAGAACGCATTTGAATGCCGATGCCCTATCAAGGAGACCTTGTCCTGTGGCCTGCAGTCATTGCTGTAAGACGGAGACTAAAGAAGAAGTCCGGATGATTACCACCCAGGGACTTGATAATGAATGGAGCGAAGACGCTATCAAAAAGGCTCAAAAAGAGGATAATGACCTAAGGAAAATATTTGAATGGAAAGAGGTAGGTCAGAAACCTTCTTGGAGCCATGTGGCATCATCAAGCCCCATCACGAAAAGTTACTGGGCACAATGGGACAGTTTGGAGATTAAGGATGGAGTACTCTTCAGGAAATGGGAAACACCAAAAGGGGATCAAACAACACTACAGCTGATTGTACCTCGTAAACAAGTTGCTTCTCTACTGAGGTACATACACGATGGGGTATCCGGGGACATTTAGGCGTGAAGAAGACCCTAGAGAAGCTGAGACAGAGGTTCTACTGGATACACTGTCGGGAGGACGTCGAAGACTGGTGCAAGAAATGTACGACTTGCGCATCAGTAAAGGGCCCACAAACCAGAAGTAAGGGCAAACTCAAGCTGTACAACGTCGGCGCTCCATGGGAAAGAATCGCAGTAGATGTAGCTGGCCCCTTTCCAGAATCCGATGAGGGAAACAAGTACATCATTGTGGTCCAAGATTACTTCACTAAGTGGCCTGAAGTCTTCGCTACGCCTAATCAAGAAGCAAAGACGGTCGCCAAGAAGTTAGTCCACGAGGTAATTTGCCGATTTGGTGTGCCTCTTGAGATACATTCAGACCAAGGAAGAAACTTTGAGTCAGCACTGTTCCAGGAGGTCTGTCAACTGTTGGGTATGCATAAGACCCGTACTACACCAGCACACCCGCAATCCGATGGCATGGTCGAGAGATTCAACCAAACGTTGGAAAACCACTTGGCCAAAGTTGTGGACGAGCATCAACGAGACTGGGACCAGTACATACCGCTTTTCTTGCTGTCCTACCGATCTGCGATCCACGATAGCACCAGCGCAACCCCAGCAATGGTAAACTTCGGTCGAGAAATGCGGCTTCCGGTAGATGCATTGACTGGGACACCGCCAGAAGCTCCGAAACCAGTAACCGAATACGCGGCTGACCTACAGAAGCGCCTGGATGAAGTACATGCTCTCGTTAGAGACTGCAGTCTAAAATCTAGCGAAAGAATGAAAACCCGTTACGACCGCAAAGCTAACACCGATGGTTTCGATGAAGGGAGTCTGGTTTGGTTACACAACCCACTCAGGAAGAAGGGCAAATCACCGAAGTTCCAGCCCAGGTGGGAAGGACCATACAAGATCATCACTAGGCTGAATGACTTAACCTATCGGATCAAACAAGGGACAAGAAGCAAGCCGAAAATTGTTCACATTGATCGATTGGCTCGTTACCATGGGTCAAATGATGCTCGGGACGAGCATGACTAAGAGGGGATAATGTTACGACCACGAGAGACCGTGCAAGCGGAATTAGTCTTATAGTCGTATGGATAAGGTCTATATTCGCTTGCACGATATTACGTCACACTCTCTGGTCGGTCGTAGCGAGCTCTAGCGTGTTCTAGAAAAAGTAATAATAATAATAGAGTTTTCGCCGCCCGGACCGCTCGAGAACATTCTCAACACTACGCGAAGATACTAGTAATAATAATAATAGAGTTTTCGCCGCCCGGACCGTTCGAGAACATTCTCAACACTACGCGAAGAGACTAGCTCGTCCTTGCTGTGTATAAAAGCGGGATGTACGACCCGACGGGACAGTTCCAATTTGGGAAAGCGAAGCGAATCAGTCTCCTGCGAACTAAGAGTGATCGAGTGCGTTACCTGCGAATAGTTTCAGTGCAATTCAGTGTATTAGTGTGATTCAGTGCTTTAGTGTAATTTAGTGTTCCGTGTTTAGTGTTGTAATTAAGTGTTTTTAATTGTGTTTTTAAGTGTTTAATTGTGTAATTGTTAGTCGATAAATAAATTAATTGTCTTTTGGTGACTTTTGGCGTATCTTGAATTAAACGTACCCCGTTCCCGCAACAGTATGTTGTGGTGTCGTTGTCGTGTAGTTGTTCGTTCGTTAGAAATGGTTAACGAAAGATACTTCGTTCTCAAAAGTAAGTTTAGTAAACAATAAACATGAACTATAATTAGGCAACCCCAAATATGACCATTTGATAAACGCAATAATGGATTTTTAAACGTTTCCATACATCAAATTTACGACAAGTATATGTGGATGGCAGGCGCAGGTAAGTTAAATAAAATGTTTTGTTGTTTATGTTTACTTCTTTGTTGGGAATAAAGTTCAGTTTGGAGTAGCACAGGTTTTACTGATATGTGTTAAAGACCTATTGGTACGCAGTTTTATAAATAATATCATTTGAACTATAGTACATTAACATCAGTCATTATTTTGGTAAGTAGTTTTTATACTCCGGCTACCCTTCCGAAAATATTCACCCTTCGCCACTGGTAAGTACCTGACCTGCAGTCAGCGCTGCCTTTTAAACCAGATTTAAAATTGAGAGTATTTATGGTTAGAAAGGCAAAACATACTGTACCTATTTATTCTGGGTCAGTGGATCAGTGAATGTGGCTACGGTTCCAAGAGTCGTGGGTTTGATTCCCACTCAGGACAAATATTAGTGAGATAAACAGTCTAATTTGTTCTATGTTTGGGGGTGTTATACTTATTCATATATTTGTGTATACCACTGTCTGTTGTTTCTGATATCCGTAACAGAAGTGCTTAGGGACTTACCACGGGATGTCATGAAATCGATAAGTGATGTGATATTTCGTAAAATGCATTCAATTATTTTTATTGAGGCATGTCTTTTTACGCGGAGTCTTGACAGCGTGTAAACCGTCACATTTATTTCCCAAGTCGAAGCCATACGGTCTGCGGCGAGGTGCGCGCGCGCAGCGATGTCGCGCGACACAGTTTAATAAGGAACGGCTCAGGTAGCGACTTGACTTTCAACTTATAGAGATCCGCCGAAGGAAAATCCTATGTTAAATTTATATTTATTATGTAGACGAAAGTGGGCTAATGATTGATTGATTGATGTTTGAAGATTGAGTCGGATACGGAAAATTCTATTTATTTGATTGTATAAAATAAATAATATACTTCACACATATTGATCTAATTACATGCTAAGTAGTTTATGCACTTGTGTTAAGTGTTTAAAAATACGCTTAGATTCAAACTCTTTCTTTCAACATCGTTTCATTGTCGACCGGATGAATTTAATATATTATGAAGTTCTACATTGCCTATAGGTACTTAGTGACAGTTGGTGAATGGAAAATCCTTCAAGTCATTCCTATTTTGTTTTGAATATATGTGGCAGTTTTATCTAGCATTCCGTAGACAGAAACTACTCGTTACTACTTACCTATGTACTGTTTACAAAAAGTTTAAAAGTCATAATATCAGGTGACGCCAAGTCGTTCAAATACTGTGGGAAAAAATCTGAACGCGGTCCAGTAGCGCTACCATGAGTTTAAAAGTGACAGACTCGATATCGCCTATGTAAATATGTCTATGAAAAACTTGTACAGCGCCCCTAGCGGTTACGCTAAGAACTAAAATCGGTAGTATGAAAAAAACAATTCGATAGGTTTTTAACGTACGTAAGTTTTCGATAGCTACTCATGGTACCGCTACAGAAAGTGCCACCGTAGCTCGGACAGCGCACCCTCTCCCTTGTAGATCTTCTACGAAGAAGAACTAAGCTTAGGCATGAATGAATAAAGTCTGACCGTAGGATAGTTATGTTACCTATATGTGCCTTAGGTAAGCGTTATTTCCTTCGAACCCCTATCAGTAGGATCCAACTCGAGCTTGTCGCCAGTCCTCCGCGCCGTGTCCCCGCGCCGGCCGCTCGTAACCTTTGTTATTAATACAGTAAAATTTCGGATTACTATAAAATTCGGAACAAAGCAGCGGTTTAATTGTCGCTGCGCGGGCGCAGCCGCCAATATCCGCTCGCTTATTGTTTTACACGCGCGCAGGGCTGCTCAAAACCTTAATTAACCAATACGTCCGAATCCTTACTAATATTAAAAACGTGAAAGTTTGTGTGTATGGATGGATGTTTGTTACTCTTTCACGCTCAAACGTCTGAACCGATTTTCATGAAATTTGGTAAAACGTGGTATGGAGGTAGCTGGCACTCCGGAGAGACACCAGCGCAATTTATTTTTTTGTAATTCAAACCCCATGGTGTTCATTGGGGGGATGAATACTATGAAATCTGGTATGCAAGTAGCTGAAGACCCAGAATAACACATAGGCTACTTTATATCCCGGAGTTCCCGCAGAAATAGGGATTCCACGCGGACGAAGTCGCGGGCGGAAAGCTAGTTAAGCATATATGGGGGATAGAATCGGTCAAACGATATCGATTTAACAATCTAAATATGTAATATGTTTAGAATGAAAAAATGCGAGAGTTAAATCCGTAAAATTTGTTATAGAAAAAATGTGAAATGTTCGCCTAAATAATAGACAATACTACCTACCTATTTCAAGTAGAAATACGTAAGTTTCTCTTCATTCACTTAACTTCAGCTCGGTTTCATCTACTTATCTCGGAATCAGTCATCTGATAAAGTACATAGATATATTTAATAGCGATAAGATTGAACAAATCGTAGGCGATTATGTCTATCATGTCAAATATGGAACATGGAAAGAAAATCTTTTTATGCAATATCAAGATGTTTATCGTTTTTACTTTAATATATGTATCTGTCCTTAGATAAAAATGATTAACGATGTTATTTTAATTGTACCAAGCAGATACTTCACAGATATACCGGACATAAGTATTCACCATTGTGTCTACTGCGTTGAAATAGAATTTTCTTTTGCTGAAGGAAAGGTTAGGGTCTCTAAATATCTAGTTGTATTGATTATCTCAGCATTTGTCCCAGACCTTTCGTTCTCGTTCTAAAAGTACCGAAAATTCAAAGTGAATTTTTTATTAACGAGTAGGTACAAAATTATTTGAAAATTCGAAGACATACAAAATTTCAGCTCTATCGACTGATGACTGAACTTCGATACTTGTGGACTCACAAGTATCGAAGTTTCTATAGTCACCTTCCAACATCATCATCAGATCAGCTCCATGGTACCATATTATTGTATTGTCATCCAAATTACGAAGTATGTAATGAAGATGTAAACATACAAACTTACACATACAAAAAGTGAAGTTAAATCAAAGAGTGTTTACGACTGTACGTAATGACGTACTCGGTACTACAACTCATATTTCGACAAGTAGTTTGGCTTCAAATTTATTTCTATAATTTTTGTGTAAACCACCTTTGTTACCGATATCCGTAACACATTTTTTTCCTAAATGACCACGTAGATGGCTTGGAGTAGCCCTGTCATCGTCGTAGTGGATGGCAATATATACTTTGACTTTAAACTTTCAGCCCTAATGTTCCGTAACACAAGTAATTATTCCGTTGCATAGTCATCATCATCAACCCATATACGTTCCCACTGCTGGGGCACGGGCCTACTCTAAATTAGGGCGATAAGGCCTCAGTCAACCACACTGGCCTTATGCAGGTTGGTTGACTACACAACCTAAGAATTTCTTCGTAGATGTGCACTGTGCAGCTTTCCTCACGATGTTTTTCTTAAAACATCTGAATTTCAAATTTGATAAACACAGTGGAACGTGGCGGTGTTTGAAATGGCGACCTCTCGCATGGCAAGCAACGACCTTAACCACTCGGCCATCGACGCTTTTTTCACAGTCCCCAGGTCCATTTTCAATGGTTACCGTGTCAGCCCTGTGCCCTGCGCGCGCGCAGCTCAAATTCAATTACGCACTCAGCCACCAATCAGAAATAGTTTTTATTCACGCTCATCGCCCTTCGCCTTTGATGTTATGCTAATTACTAAAGGATTTCATTTTACTGAAAAGTGGAATGTATTTTATGAACCAGTACAAATACCTCATATTTTTACAGTTATTATTTTTTCTACATATTAAACAGTCATCGATATACAGGGTGTCCCAAAAAGTAGTGTCAAGCGGAAGTCCTGAGATAGAACACGCCGTGGGGCATCCGAATCACCCCCATGTATGTTCCGCGATTTTTCGAGTTATCATTATTTTTCTAAAATTTTGAGAACAACTGACCTAACCGATTAAAAATATTGTAGAGAAAAAAGTATTTGACTTTTTTGAGTAATTCTTTTTGCAAATCAATTTTCATGAGTTTTTCTTTAATGCCTAAAATATTTGTCTCCATAACTTATATGGAAAATATCAAAATTATGGTACAAACTGAAAAGTTACGTTCTGTAAATAATGTCTTACAATTTCAACGTTAAATTTACAATATTAGGAGGTAGCTGCATGGCTCCTAAGTAACTTTAAAAACTGAGCTAGACTCTCAGCTTTCATAATCATTAATAAAAATTGGTACTTAATGGGCTACTTTTGCTGAAATCGGACTTCAAAGACGGAGAGGTGGAAAAATCACAAAATTTGCCATTTGAATACGAAGTATTATTTGGACATTTTATTATTTCTAAAGTTAATAAGATGGTTAACAATCAAAATTATACCAGAAATGCTAAGAAATAACCACTTGAAAGTTTAATTTGTGATACTTAAAAAAATAATTAAGTATAAAAATGGGAACTTTAATAAACAAAAAAGTTATCGTTTTTGATTATTTATTGTAAAAAGTTTATAAGTAAAAGTTTATTTAAGTTAAAAGTAAAAAAAGCAAAGTTCGTCAAGTTCGTCGTAACAAAGGTATTACATGTGAAAACAGTGTTAGCGCAATGAAACTTAAATTAAACAAAAAAAAATCATCGAAATGTTTGCATTGGAGTGCTCCTGTATTAAATTTAGGTTTCTTAACAAACTGACTGACTTTCGGAATAATAAAATGTCCAAATAATACTTCGTATTCAAATGGCTAATTTTATGATTTTTGCACCTCTCTGTCTTTGTAGTCCGATTTCAGCAAAAGTAGCCCCTTAAGTGCCAGTTTTTATTAATGATTATGAAAGTTGAGAGCTTAGCACAGTTTTTAAAGTTATTTAGGAGCCATGCAGCTACCTCCTAATATTGTAAATTTAACGTTGAAATTGTAAGACATTATTTACAGAACGTAACTTTTCAGTTTGTACCATAATTTTGATATTTTCCATATAAGTTATGGAGACAAATATTTTAGGCATTAAAGAAAAACTCATGAAAATTGATTTGCAAAAGAATGACTCGAAAAAGTCAAATACTTTTTCTCTACAATATTTTTAGTCGGTTAGGTCAGGTGGTCTCAAAATTGTAGAAAAATAATCATAACTCGAAAACTATAAAAAATCGCGGAACATACATGGGGTGTTTCGGATGCCCCATGGGGTGTTCTATCTCTGGACTTCCGCTTGACACTACTTTTTGGGACACCCTGTATATCTGCCCCGCAAGTTTTGAAAGAAAGAAGAAAAGTGTTAGTTGTGGTTTATTATAAAGTGGAACTTTTATTAGGTAACGTGTACAAAATAATTTTTAGGTACTGGACATTTCCGATTTAGACCAATATACTGGTATTAAATTGAGTATATGTGCATTAGGTATATGAGTCACAATATCGTACCTACAAGGGGCATCCAATTCTGTCCCGACAGCTTTGAAATATCGCGTTAAAAACCGCATAACATATAATGATTGTTAAACATAACACTACCGTGGTCTGGCGGTCATCATCATCATCATCAGCCCATATATGTCCCCACTGCTGGGGCACGAGCCTACCCTAAACTAGGGCGATAAGGCCTTAGTCGACCACGCTGGCCAAGTGCGGGTTGGTCGACTACACAACCTAAGAATTTCTTCTTAGGAGTGCAGGTTTCCTCACGATGTTTTCCTTCACTGTTAAAGGGTCGCAAGATGGTTCAAATGAATGTCAAATTTGAAAAACCCATTGGTACTGGGGGGGGTTTGTCCCGCCGACCTCTCGCATGGCTAGCATCGACCTTAACCACTCGGCCATCGACGCTTTTCTGTCTGGCGGTTGGCCTTGTTGTTTCAATAACATAAGACATTCATAAAATTACAAATTTTATCAACGCTCATCCACGATAATGATTATCACAATTTTATAATCTAATTGTTTATTTTTAACTCATCGGCACATCGGTTTTCCCACAAAATGTGTGACGTGTTACACATTCTGTGTTATCATTAAGCTAAAAATGCCTTTTGATAGCATAGGCACCAATAGGCATAACATTTCAAGGTAATTTCATATTACCTACTTTAAAAATAGAGGTTGGGTGATTTATTTTAAAAAAAGGAGTAAATTAATAAAAATCTATTGAAAAGAACAAACCAATTTATTTCGAAGATATGTTCAAGTTTTTATGTTTATCCCTATCCTTAGCGTTAGTTGGTAAAATATAAATATTTTGTACAGTCCTCAATATCGCATCTTCTTACACTAAGATTTGATGAGGCACTTAATAAATAGCGCTAGATTGTTCTTCAATATATGCATTACATTTTTATGTTAGGAGGCGATCCTCTTGATCGATTGGAGTAGCCCTGTCATCACGACCCGACCTAGCGCGAAAGCGGACGGCTCTCACCCCTAAAGTTTTCAAACCAACAGGTTATTTGGAGTAGGCTGCTTTTCTAAAAGAGCGGAGCGTGGCAGCACTGCGAAGAAACGGAGAAATACTAACCAATAGGAATCCAAAAAACTCGGTGCTTGTATCCCATTGGTTAAATTTTCTGCGTTTTTCCGTACCACAGCCTCGCTCTCCTTCAGTGAACAGCCAGCCTTAAATTCGCAAGCAGCAGTTTATACACATCACGTCAAGTATTTGCGGGTATAATCTATTGGTAATCTGGCGCTATTTACTTAGTTCTCACGTTAAGTACCTACCATTCTAAGTAACATAACTAAAGTACATATTTACAAGATTGCACCCACTTAAATTAAGTCAAACAAAGCATTGCCCTCTGACATCTGGTCCATGCATTATTTGGAGTTGACGGCATTTAGATTAATACAAAATATTAGTCTTTATGTATCTACACTTCTTCTTCTTCTTATCGTACCTATGGTTGATGAACAACCTGGTGTCAGAGTTTCTAAACCGCCCGTAGGCCTCTGACATGGCTTCACACACCGTTGAAAAATCTCTCAGGTGTGCTGGTTTCCTCACGATGTTTTCCTTCACCGTTGTATCTACACTGCGATATTAGGAGGAGCAATTATAGGTATATAGCTACTTACTACCCGACGTTTCGACTGGGTCCAATCATGGTCGCGGAGCGAATCATGGCAGTTCGCTGACATGATTTGTCTAACCCAGTCGAAACTTCGCACAGCTATGTATTTGCTACTCCTAATATCACGTGTAGACCCATAAAGACTAATATTTAGTGTAATGGAACGCGAAAGTCGAAAATCTTACTTTCAGATTAATGTTCATAGATCTTTTAGCCAATGTCATACTTTTAGGTCATGTCGAGGTCAATATTTAATACGTTAGTCAATGTACGAACAAGGCACAAATGGTTATTTTTAAGGTCTATGCCGAAAGGGAAAAAGAGGTAATGTAAGTTACCATTTACTTAGATTTTTCTATGTATCTCCAATGCTAACCACCAGTATTCCTTTATCATATCAGGAATTATAATAACAGGACAATTTTAATATTTTAACAAAGTGGCTCTTTGTATATTATATTGATAAATAATTGAATAATCTAGCGATTTTTAAGTAAATTCATTGACCCCATGTAGGGTCCCCAAAATGATTTATTTATTTAAAAATGTTCAATGCAAAACGAAAATATAGAGATTAACAATTGGAACTTCTATAGTCATTAGAGATACATTTACAAACCAAAACAATATCTGTACTGTAACACACCAATAAAACGTCAGATGCATTTGACATAACTGCATCGGTGCAGCGGCGTTTACTCGCGCGGTGACTAGATGGCGCTGCGTGTATCCTGCATCGCGGTATCGTTTTGTTTTCCCAGTAGTATAAGGCATCTCCATACATTTTAATTATTGTCTTAGAATCGCATAGCAAGCAGTACATTGGTTTTAGGCATCCAAGCTTATTGGGACCTTCTACCGAATATTCGCTTGCTATAAACTTTTTGTAAGGCACAAAGCCTTGTGCATCCACGCTGGTGGGACACATTGCGGGGACCACACTTTATGTATCCAGACGACCCAATAAAAGTCTGTTTTCGTCGAAATTGACTTTTCTTCGGCGGAGACGTCGCTTCACATCGTTCGTCACCCGGACACCGTGCACGTATTACGTTATAAAAGTGGCGCCCAACGTGGGGCCAAACGTAACCAACTTGCACACGACGTGGGTCGGGGGGCCAAACATTACAACGTATCGTACAACGTGGGGCCAAACGTTACAAACTATCGTACAAAATGGGCCGAAACGTTGCAAACTGGCGACCAACGGAGCCGAAGCAATCCGAACTCAAGACTGTAGATGATGAAAAAGTGGAGAAGCAACAAAAGCGTGCATGGAGAAGACCACGAAAGGCTAATAAGTATTCCTCGACTCTGATTCCTAAATTACCTCTCGTCGGGACGACTTCGAGTCTAAAAGGGGGAGACTGTAACACACCAATAAAACGTCAGATGCATTTGACATAACTGCATCGGTGCAGCGGCGTTTACTCGCGCGGTGACTAGATGGCGCTGCGTGTATCCTGCATCGCGGTATCGTTTTGTTTTCCCAGTAGTATAAGGCATCTCCATACATTTTAATTATTGTCTTAGAATCGCATAGCAAGCAGTACATTGGTTTTAGGCATCCAAGCTTATTGGGACCTTCTACCGAATATTCGCTTGCTATAAACTTTTTGTAAGGCACCAAGCCTTGTGCATCCACGCTGGTGGGACACATTGCGGGGACCGCATTTTTTTGTATCCAGACGATCTAATAAAGTCTGTTTTCGTCGAAATTGACTTTTCTTCGGCGGAGACGTCGCTTCACATCGTTCGTCACCCGGACACCGTGCACGTACTACGTTATATTATTTTATACATTGTTTGTAAATAATTTTGTTTATCCATTTAGATTTTTCAAGAAACACTAAATTACTTACTATAGATACGAGTAATATTTGTATGACATCAACCTCTTCAATCTTTATATAACAACTCCGCACTTACATAAAATCTAATCATTCTCTACTATCTTACAACGTTAAGTTATTTACACTAATGGTTTAATACTTCGTTATTATTCGTATACCTATTGATTAATTAATCACTGATCCACTGACTCTACTCAATTAATAGTCTATATCACTGCACTGTCACTGAGAATACATACTGGTGATGTTTCACTATCTATAAACTTGTGTTTCGTAAATAAATTATGTATGTAAAGGGGTCAAAAAACTTCTTTTGAATTAAATTTGGTAAATCTGGCCTGTGAGGGTTGTTTTACACATAAAGCTCCTCGGTGTTAGTATACCGATCATAACGTACTTACTAGATCATAATTATAATCAGATAAAAATCAAGACTGTTTAATCAATTAATAGTTAAATAAATAAAATCAATCAAAAGTTTGGAGATTTGTCAGTTTGATATGATAATAAATCTTATCTCACGATCACTACTGTAACGTAAATATTGCTATACCTTTATTTCTATTTCATTGCTTGATTCTACCAAAACAGAACCCAGCGCATGACACAAGAAATAATTCGAGTTTGAACATGTTCACACAATAATTTCCCTTTGAACTTTGTACACGGTAATATTTCCTACAATTTACACCAGCATAACGCTATAAAGCGTAGCCGAGCACAGTATACAGCCAGTTTTCTTCCTAACTGACATCCGATGATGGTTTGGAGTAGCCTCGTCATCGCCGGACTTGCGGGGGAGCGGATGGCTCTCACCCCTGACTATTGAGCCAGTGAAACGTCACCAGTGACGTGGCACAAGATGGTGGCACAAGATGGCAGCACTAGATGGCGGCACAAGATGGCAGCACTAGATGGCAGCACAAGATGGCGGCACAAGATGGCCGCTCAGGGGGGTCAGAGCGCGTGCGCGTGGTGCGGCGGCGGCGCGTGCGCGTGCGGCAGCGCGTGCGGCGCCGCGCCTGCGTGTTGCCGGCCCTGGAGATAACAACATTTATTAAAGAGGTGTGGAACTCGCTAAGAGAGCTGTGGAACGAAGCAGCGGAAGCTAAGCTTGTCATCATTGTCCAATTAAAGAACCTTAGCTTTTGCAGATAACAAAATTGAGGAGTTTTTAGTAATAGTGTCACTCAGTGAGGTTGAAAGATAAATAACGAATAACAACGCCGAGCTGGTGTTAAACATAAAAAAGTACTGTGACATTCGAACGGACAGAGAGATATGACGCAACTATAATTTGGTACCGTTTTTTGCCATTTGTCTAAGAACCCTAAAAACAATTTGTTTTGTTTTTAGGAAATTCAAGAATATATATTCTAAATAACGGTCCAGAGAATAGCATAAAAATGGGGAGGGATAAGTGGTACGAGTAATATGGTGCCAGTGGCATGCAGGAAAAGAGCAGATAGGACTTATTAGCAAAAAATATTTTTGCCCACTTGTCCAGCGTGGTTGACAGAGGCCTGATCGCCCTAGTTGAGGGTAGGCTCGTGCCCTTCGGTGGGGACGTATATGAGCTGATGATGCAAATAGACTCACTTGTAAGTACACATAATAATCATAGGGCTGGTGCAGCGGCCAGCAGCGCTGCGGGGGGACGGGGTACAGCGGAGGGACGGGGTACAGCGCGCCCCCACCCAGCTTATTCCTCAGGATCCTGCTGATGCTGGACACTGAAGGCACGTTGTACTTGTCGCAGACCCCGTCCGCTAGCAGCCGGTCGCGGATCTCCCACGCGAAGATGCCGGGGTCTTTCGCTTTCAACTGTTTTATGTAGGAGACCACCTGGAAATATTAGAAACGTTTAAGGCATCATCTATAGAACTAAATAAAATTGAGGTGTCTATTTTTAATATTTTAATAACGACTTTCAACTTTATGGGTACGAATCTATATTTTTGTCTGTCTGTCTGTCTGTCTGTTCCCGCTAATCTCCAAAACGGCTGGGCCAATTTTGTCGGGACTTTCAAATATAATAGCTAATTTTACGAGGTATATTATACTCGTAGAGTATTTTAATAAATCATTTCCGCCAAAACCATCGAACGAAATCTTAAATAATTTCAAAATTTTGCGTTCCATTATTCTAAAATATAGACAACGCGACTAGGATTTATGGACCACACACGGTCATCTGACCCCAAACTAAGCAGAGCTTGTACAATGGGCGTCAGAGACTGTTCTACATACATATATATTTATAAATAAATACTTAAATACATAATCACACCCAGACACGGAACAAATACTAATGTTCATAATACAAATATTTGTCCCGAGTAGGAATCAAACCGCCTCTCGGAACCGCCAGCCAGGGTCACTAACCACTGTTCCACCGAGCCAATGTTTACAAACATAAGTATCATTATTCAATATCTATTTTTCGTTTCCGGCTACATCTGGTACATACCTACTATAAATATATTAGAATAGCCCCTGATCAGTAGACCAAAGAAAACGAATAACCATGAGAACGTAATATATTACCTTAGGAGTGGTGACCCTGGGCTTGCTGCCCCCGATGGCTCCGGGCAGTATGGAGCCCGTCTCGTGGTACCGCGCCAGGATCTTCGACACGCATCCGTGCGACACCCTGAGTTGCCGGCTGATATCGCAAGGCCTGATGAAATAAATAAAATTTAAATAATCATAAAACCAGCGACCTTTGAACCCCTTAATCTATAAAAAAACGAACTAACTAACTAGAGCCAAAGTTCTTTATTTTGGGCGCAACTTTAAGTTTAAGCTTTCTATGCGAAAGGTAGCCAGTTCAAACCCTGTCACGTACGAATGTGTTTTCTGATTTGAAATTCATATGTACGTTTACGAGTATGGTGGAAAGAAATTCTAAGGATCTATGAAGTGGACCAACCCGCACTAGGCCAGCGTGGTTGATAGACGCCCTAGATTAGGGCAGGTTCGTGCTCCTATTTGGGGACGTATATGTTGTGGACTTTTTATTTATTATTTAATTGTTGGAATGCCTGATTACAAACTATGCCTACTTATGCTGGAAAAGGTGTAGTGTGTTTATTTTTTGTTGATATTTCCTGTTATTTTTTTATATTGACTTCTGTCGATTATGTTTTGTATCTGTGGTCAATAAATTTTCTTTATTATTTCTTTCTTACCTGATCCCCAGCTGCGCCAGCTCCACAATGCGCAAGCGCACGGCGTTGGGCAGCGGGCGCCCGTTCACGAACACGCCGCCCAGCTGGTTCACCTCGCCGTATTGCTGGCCGCCGCCCGCCCCCGGCGCGCCCATGCCGCCTCCACTCGGGTCTGAAGGGAAACGTTCAGTCAGACCAGGAACGAAGAATCAACTTAAAACAAATAGCACATCGGGAGTGCCGGCAGAAGAGGAAACTTGAATATTAAACATAAAATTATGTACGTATTTGAAGCACAAGTAGGTGGAGGGACGATCTGCGCGGGACGGCTGGTAGGAGCTGGATGCGAGAGGCCGAGGATAGAGTATAAGTATAAGTGGCGAGCATTTAGGGAGGCCTATGTCCAGTAGAGGACGAAAGTGGGCTAATGATGATGATGACGATGACGCACAAATGCCGTAAGTTTTGTCCAGCTGTACATATTTTCTAAAAGGCATATACGGAAAACCAGCTTTGTGGCCACTTTTAGGCCTTTTTTTTGGTGAATCACTCACAGGACGACCTCACTCCACCCAATGATAAGTCGTGGGGCTAACATATGAGTATGGCCCACGAATATTTAGTGTGAACTAATAAAAGTTGTGAAATCCACACGCTGCAACGTTGGTTATAAAACATCGACACCCGCCGCCCTAGACCATTGTGAAAAATCCATCAGCAGAAATAAATAACGAAGATGAAAGCGGACCCCAGGAATCCGGCGTCTCACCTTCAAACGTCGGGCGACAAAGTCTCAGCCAATTATACTAATAAAAGGGAACAATGCTGCGGTCTCGCCGCGACATCAAACGCGGTGTTCGGTGTCGCGCTGCGCCCGCGCACTGTAGCCACCAATCCGTCGGCCGTTAGCGGGATTGGTGAGTTAGTTAATCTGGGCAATTTCTGCACTACTCTACACTTCTAGACGTTTATGACGTAATTTTTGTACCAGTAAATGGTGGAATTTTGTAACTCTATTATTTGTCGTAGTGAAAATTAAAAGTATTCAATCGTATAAATGGGACACGTTACCATGTAAATTGCTAGTATTGCGCTCAACACAAGCCTGTATCTGTGAGTGTTTGTTACTTGATTTTCTTTTGATTTTATGAAGATTGTCCTAATTAGAAAATTATTTTTAAAATGTCCCGAATTATCAGACAGCGTGGTGACAGTACCGTCGCAGGCTGACGTCAGCCACATATGCGCGCGGGTGACAAATTGCGTTCTGCCGGTTATCAGAACCGACATATTTCTGGACGCACTCCGAATTAGTTAGAATCGATGTTCAGAAGCTTGCAAACCCAGCAACCCGAGCTTTTGACCCGCGGGTTTAAAGAAGTCAGGCAGCTCTTTGATCAATCAGAATTGGACTCTTGTGTTTGATGCCGATATCAAAGATAGTAATCAAGATTACGGAGCACTTGTGTGCTCCGTAATCTTGTCCACTGTATCAATGATTTTTGTACCTACATAAAGCAGCATGACTCTTAATAATTTAGGGTAAAATGTTACCTTAAATTATTTTAGATCATGCTGCTTTATGAACTACATATGTGTACCAAATATAAAGAAATCCGAATAGAGTATTGAAATAAATTATGTTTATTGAATAAGGTAAATATTTGGATGATCAAGTGAAAATAACAGCCACCAAACTATTCATCAAACAACAAAGTGAATCTGTAGAAACATCAAATTGATTTATAATATCCAACCATTTCTCACATCATTTTAAAATAATTACAAACCATAACTTGTCCTTCTTATCTGAAACATATTTTTTTAAAGTGTCTCCCTAATTAAAACCCGTCCACTAATCTGTAACAAATACGCGGGCCCATTACAACTGGCAGCTGACGAGCGGCGCGAGCGCATCCCGTTGCATCCGTCCAATAAACGTCACTTTGACATTTGCGACAATGTTACCACGGTGTGGCAGACAACGGTGCGATGTTGTTTTGTCAACTGGGAGGTGTACAGTTCGTTTTACATTAATGACACATTACAATTTGACTACCTTGTTTTTGAATGAAATTTCTAAGTTGTGTCCCATCCAATACGTCCGACACGTGAAAAGGGGTAAATAAAAGTTAGTATTTTTCATAGGGGCTACATAAACGTAAAAAAGTATGACTTTTCAAATCTTCCAAATTAAAGAAAATTATGGTTCGCCCACTGTAATTCAACTGCTTTCTGGGCCCACTGTTACATATTAACGTGTAATAATTAAGTATTCGGCATACTGAAACTAACCAATTTACTTCTTGTTAGATAGACAATTAAGTTATTATTTCTTACTACCTAGTGGTCCCGGCGAATTTCATAACGCCAATACTGATTCTTTTTCTATATTTTCTCATTGAAACCTTCCCTGGACTACGACGAACATTTTAATACCAAAATTACCTAAATCGGTCCGGGCAGTGGTGGATTTACCAATAGGCTGAGTAGGCTGGAGCCTAGGGCGCAGATTTTGAGGGGCGGCAAATTTTGACCAAATATTTTTTATCATACAAAAATAAAAAAAAAACTTAAAATTATATGTATACACATTACGTCCGTAATCCGTATATAAAGATTACTAAAGGCACTGCAAAATATAGGTACTTATGCGATTTTGAAAACAATAGTGTTTCATCATCATCTTTTCCTGTCTAATGCTGGACATAGGCCAAATGTACGCCACTTCTCTTTCTCCTCGGCCACTCCCCATCCATCCTACCAGACGTCCTGCGCAGATCGCCACACCATCTGGCCTGCGGGCATTCTACACTACACTACGCTTGTCGAGGTCTTGTACGCGGTCTCCCCTCCAGAACTCGTCTACCCCAGCGGTTGTCGGTTCTACGGCTGATGTGGCCTGCCCACTGCCACTTCAGCTTGCTAATGCGATGCACTATGTCGATGACTTTGGTTCTCTGACGGATCGTCTCATTTCTGATTCGATCCCGCAGAGAACACCGAGCATAGCTCTTGCCATAGCCCGCTGAGCGACTTTTAACTTGCGGACCAGCCGTGCCGCAGTGTCCACGTTTCGGCTCCATACGTCATGACGGCTAGGACGCACTGGTTAAAGACTTTCATCTTTAGGCTTTGTGGGATTAACGATGAGAAGAATCGGCGTAGTTTCCCAAATGCTGCTAAACCCAGCTGAATTCTTCTATTCACCTCGTCCTCAAAGTTGTTTCGACCCAACTGCATAGTTTGCCCGAGGTACACATATTTTTGAACAACTTCGAGGGCGGTGCCGTGAATCGCAATCGGTTCTGGTAGTACATGTTCATTGAACCTTGATTTTGTCCAAGTTCATCCGTAGGCCGATGCGCGTAGAAGAGTCAGCCAGGTCATTCAGCATCTGTTGTAGGTCCTGCAGTGTCTCTGCCAGAATGACGATGTCATCTGCAAATCGCAGATGAGAGATGTATTCACCATTTACGTTAATGCCACGTCCTTTCCAGTTCAGCGTTTTGAAAAATCCTCTATGCATTTGTGAACAACTTAGGGGATATGACGTCCCCTTGTCTCACTCCTCTATGCAATGGTATGGGTTTTGTTTGCTGATTCTGTACTCGGACGGATATGGTCGCGGCTTGGTGAAGACATTTCATCACCTGGATGTATCGCAAATCTACTTGGCATCGCTACAGGGACTCCAGAACTGACCAGATTTCAACCGAGTCAAAATGGCTTTCTCATAGTCCACAAATGCTAGACACAGGGGCTGATTATATTTCTCAGTCTTCTGTATAATCTGCCGCACTGTGTGGATGTGGTCTATGGTGCCATATCCGCTCCGAAATCCAGCCTGTTCCGTTGGTTGGAATTAGTCGAGCCTTCGTGCAAGACGGTTTGTGATTACTCTTGAAAATAGCTTATAGGCGTGGCTTAAAAGGGAAATAGGTCGATCGTTATTCAAAAGGGTTTGTCACCCTTTTTGAAGAACAGGACGACCACACTCTTACTCCACGCCTCCGGAGTTCTCCCTTTAAACAGGACGGCGTTAAAAAGCCTTTGAAGCTCCTTTACTAGTTAGGGTTTGCTTCCAGCCTTTAGCAGCTCTGTTGTAACGGCGTCCTCTCCAGGGGCTTTTCCATTTTTAAGCTGTCCAAGAGCAATCTCGATTTCGTTATTGCTAACTTTTGGTAGGTCTTCGGTATAGTGGCGTGTCAATATGGCTCTGTGGTACGGGTTTGCTTTCAGCCTTTAGCCGCTTTTCCATTTTTAAGCTGCCCAAGAGCAAACTCGATTTGTGGCTTCTTCCGAGAAATTGTACAAACACCTTTGACCCCCGATTCTGTTCAATATCTCTTTCGATTAAAAGAGTATTTTAGCACTGGAGGTCGCGTCACACACATTTATTGGTCTCCCGAAAAAGCCATTACGTTGGAAAAAATGTATCCTAATGATTTAGAAACTGATTTGGTTCAGGAATGCATATGTTATGGACCAAGTGATTAATGCGAGCATTATTAATAATGCCCGAGCATTGTGTATAATGTCTAGCCCTATCGGGCCAAGTGATTAATTATTATTTCAACTTCATTATTCATCACAATGCGCGGTCATTATTATATGGCTATGTGATAATTGGGCAATATGATAATTGTGCGTAATTTGAGGTAAATTGTCTTTTGTGTTTTAAAATAATTTAATAATAAAAGAAAACGTAAAATTCCCACCCTGTATTACGCTTTTTACAAAGTTACGCCGTTGCGTTACGCCACTGCGTAATTTTAAGAATAGAATGAATATTTTTGGTATGGTGAACTTCACATATATTTTTATGTAATTCGATTAATTTTATCATTCGTAACCCCCGCTGCTGAGTATTGACAATACATTTATCTCTGTATTCAGCCATTTTCGTACATGTGCGCATAGATTACGTTCCTCCGTATATTTATTATTTTTTGTGACCGTTACGTTGACTTTGACGCGTTATTGGACGTTGATTTTGCTTTGTGTTTGGACTTTGATTTAAAATGCCGAAACGAGGAAAAACAATAAATAGCCAATGTCTCCGTAATCTTAATCCCCCCGCGCATCAATACTAACAATAATAATGACACTCATGTGTTCAGCGATTTTGGGTGTAAACGCCTTTATTTATATTGCAATTTTGAATAATAGCGTGTCTTACGAGTTACGCCGCCAAATTATGTCATAACGAAAGGGGGTAATCTTTCGTTATGACATTTTTTGACGCCAAAATATTTATTAGAGGCGTAACTACTTTTATATTAAACTATTGTATATCAAATGATAATAATAATTAAAGTTTTTCTACATAATATGTTTCTATTACTTTGCCCAAAAGGTGATAAACATTATGTATAATGCCCGGTCAAAGTGATTATTTGAATAATCAATAGTAATAAGTGATTATTTTAATAATTCAGGTGGGAGACATTTTGTCGACCGGTTGCTGTTACCACCATACAGTTGTGTAAAACCCGCCAAGTGACTCTGACCTCTCTCGGTCAGGTCGCGTTCCAGGATCAGCACTGTACGAACCGGAGCCAGGGGGACCATTGTTGCGGCAAGCGCCGGACCAGTGGAGTCTTAGCGGCGGTATTGTGCGGGCGGAGCGGGTCAGCCCGCCGGCCAGGGAGACCCGTAGACACGGGGGCCCTTCCGTCCGGCGGACTGGCCAACTCCGACCCACACAGCTCAATACCAATGCGAGACTCCACGCCTTGTCTCGTTGTTGCCGCAGCAGTGGTCTCCTTTTTCACGGCTTTCAGGGTGAGTGCGATAGGCTCAATATGGTCTATTGTGCCTGTCGACCTCATATTTGGATCTCACTACCGCTTACCATCAGGTGGAGTGAGGTCATCTTGTTAACCTATTATATAAAAAAAAAAAAAAAAAAAAATTATTATTGAATTGCACTCTCATATTGGGCATTTTTCATATAGACCGGGCAGTATGAATAATGCCCAATTTATCATTTGGTCCATAACACATACACTTTCAATCCCACAGATAATGTAAAACTTATTTGATCTCATTGTGACCATTAACCGGATTGTTAACATGTTATTTAATAGAAATGTTCGTATTGTTTTTAAACTGTAAGTGCAATACAAAATATTTAACAAAAATAACGTTTACCGACTACACATTATTTTGTGTGATCTGTGTTCATATAGTGTAGGTATTTTAATATGATTGTGAACTAAACTAACGTATTGAATTTCAAAGGTCAGTAGGGGCGGCAAAAATTCAATAGCCTACTAGCGGCAAATTTGTAAATCCGCCACTGGGTCCGGGCGTTCTCGAGTTTTAGTCAGACTAACGAACAGCAATTCATTTTTATTTATAAGAAGAAAGAAAGAAGAAGAAGATTCAGCCGTTTTTCATATCACATTATAAGCAATTAATAATGTAGGATTTTTTTTTGATATGCTCAATATGATATCAGTATTCATAAAATCCATTTATTACATACTCGATATGAACTCGCAATGTCCCGTGGGAAGATTAGACGCACGGTGTCGTTTCATCACCGACGCTTGATGGACGCGGTGATAAGTGGATTTGGCAACGGAGCTTTAATTACTACTGGCATTTAAATTGTGTATAAATTGTACGCAAAACGATATGACAATGTCTAGACTGCGTCTCTCCCTCTTCTGTTTTTAGAGTACCCATTTGTATTCGTTATAAACAAATGGGTCCTCTGAAAACAGAAGAAATGTTCTATATCATGATTCTCCTGTGCGAGGATCTTGATCCGACCCTAAAGTAAGATAACCGTTGCAATATTCTTACCAGAATTTTGGGGCCAACTTTTTTAAAGTGTTTAGCCATCGACACGAAAAAAGAAGAAGGGTACAGGGAAATGTTCCGCTTAAAATATTCAGTCACTGTACTATATAGTACAGTATATAGTGTATCTGTATTTATTTACTAGCGTTGCTATCAATCCGTGTATTTAATTGCTAATCAACGTCTGCTTCCAAACGGCGGTCGCCTCATTAACATTTGTTCGGTTATATAGAGATCGTTTATCGTTCGGTCGCCATAATGTAATCACTTGGCTCCTGATCTGAACTAACGCGTAACACTCATTATATATTATACTCATTATGATACGCTGACATTACTTTTGTGAGTCAACATTAAAGCTAAAATATAAACAAGGGCTAAGCGAAAAATTTCTTTCTTTTCTTTTGTAGTTCTATTCAATTCAAAACTAAGCAAAGTAGCAAAAAAATAGCCTCTTACTCCCCAACTTAATGTCGTATGGATAACAATACATTTTTGTGTAATAGAATACGAATGTTTGTCTGAATAATTTACATTCAAATTGCCAGAAAATTGATTGCTACACCGAAAAGGGGAATGTTTTTAGATAAGATATGAAGAGAGTGATTGGAACTTAAGAAGTAACTAACCTTAGCTCTCATTCTATGAAAACACTAGCTCTATTGATTTGAGACGGTGACAACGCGTTACTGGTAAACGAGAACAGAACCACATTTGTAATTTCGTCGTCAAATCGTCGTAGTCGAAAAGATAAAAGCCCGAAGAATTGGTGTAACACGAAAGCTGTCTTCTGTAAAGTTCCCTATCCTAAAGCTACCGATGATTTGTAGAAACGTGTAACTAATAGCCGGGGGCAGCGGGTGACGCGTCCCTCCCCGCTCGCGCCAGCCGCGTGATGGATGCGCCGGCGCAGACTCGGAATGATTGTAGGGCTTCATTATGTCTGGTGAAATTAGGCCTATATAGATTTTACTTATTACCTGACTACGGCTTGCAAAGTCAATAGGAGTATATGTGATGTAATGTTAATAGACAATCACTGCATAGTATAACTCAAAGTATGTATGCTTAAATCTTAAAACCTGCGTAACGGACATTGATGCGGTTTTTTAATAGATAGAGGGATTCAAGAGGAAGGATTTTATGTAAAATTCACCCGAAGCGAAGCGAGTTCGGACCACTAGTAGATTATATATCTCACAATAAATAAATAAATACGCGAGGTCACATAATAATTGTAAGGATGGGACCTGGGCGTATGGAAGGAAACAACTTAATCTTTTGAGAACTGGACTATATTGTGTCTCAAATTCATCTTATGCTAACTTATATACTAATAGGGTTCTACATGTATGGGTGAGGTCCATCCTTACATAATTATTACAACACAGTAGGTGTACTTTAACGGCCACGACATGTGTATCATAAAATAATAAACCTAGAGAGATAGAGTTTCAATTTAATGTATTGTTTATAAAAAAAAGAAATGGGAAACCAATTCATTGCGTTACTATTTCTTCAATCAAGTACTATCGGTCACTACCTACTTAAGTAAACACAAATTTACCCGTTCGACCAAAAAGGATGATTTCATAAAACAAAGACAATCGGTACTAATGGGTGTCCGCAAACCCGCCTCCAGACACATGGCAGTCAAATAACGCCACCGCCGTGTTCCCATTGTCCCGAATTCGCGGCGTTTTTGTCCCGGTCCGATGAAGGCGGGGGCGGGACGCCACATGTCACCGTAACATTATGGGGCTTCCGTTTTGTTTTGTAACGTGAGACGGCGCGGGACACTTGTGGGTCACTAAGTGTGTTTTCTTTGGAAGCGAATCGTTACTAGAATTAAAGAGTTGGAAGCGAATAGAGCGGGATGGTAGAGCTTGTTAGTTGTGATTCACGTGTCTAATTGAAAATAAACCTGTCTTCTATATTAAACTAAGTTACTACAAGCACAAAAGTGGTTTTGACCAATAAAAATCAAACAGATATTATATTTTTATAAACTCTCAAATTTAATGCTTATTAGTCTGTATCATACAACATATGGTTTGGATCGAACTCTTGACTCCTGGCACAAAAGACCCATGTCTTGCATTTAGTATTATTTATACATATCCCTATTGCACATAAAACTTACAAGGAATACGACACTGTACAAAGTATCAAGGAAAAAACAAAGTAACCAATATAGGGCCATAACATATTCAATAATGTGTCCAATAATTGTCTTTTTGTTTTCATGAGCACTTCGAGCAATCCGGTTTTCAGGAACGGCGTTTGTGCGGCCCTTTGATGTGGCCGAGTGACACTTTGAACGTGGCGCGTTCCCCGAACGAGAGCGGCCACGTGCGCGCGCGCACCCAACAGAGAGGCGGTGCGGGTTGAGAAGGAAGAGGTAGCTTTTAGTATTAAGAAAAACCAAGGTAAGGTCAAATAGATTCAGTCGGATTTGCGAACAAAGAGGTCCGTGCCAATAATCTATACTAATATTATAAAGCTAATCTCAGGAACTACTGGTTCGATTTGAAAAAATCTTTTTGCGTTGTATAGACCATTTATCGAGAAAGGCTTTAGGCTATATAACGTCACGCTGCGACCAATAGGAGCAAAGATACAATGGAAAATGTTTTTTTTTTTATAAAAGGTACTCCACCTGATGGTAAGCGGTAGTGAGATCCAAATATGAGGATGTGTAAAAAACGGGGAAACGCGAACGAAGTCGCTGGCACAGCTAGTGTAAAATAATCACGTTTGTTTAATGGGAGCCCTCCCTTGATTTATTAAATTTTTAGTTGTTATAGCGGCAATAGAAAGGAATTCATCTTCCGTGAAAATTTAAATTGTCTAGCTATCACCGTTCTTGAGACACACACAGTCTGGTAATAGGCGGACGGACGGAAGGACAGCGAAGTGTTAGTAATAAGGTCCTGTTTTTACCTTAAACTTTTATTAAAAATAATTTTGTTACAGGACTTGTAAAGTTTGCTTATACGCTGCCAAAAATATCATCTTAATTCTTAATAAAGTGCATGAAGATTCTGAAGCAGTCAGAATCAATTAAGTTGTTTTAGTATCATCATCATCATCATCATCTCAGCCTATTGCTGCCCACTGCTGAGCATAGGCCTCTTCCAAAACTTTCCAGCGCGACCGGTCTACGGCCACCTGCATCCAACAAAACCCAGCGATTTTCACCAGGTCGTCGGTCCATCTGGTAGGTGGCCGTCCCACACTGCGCTTTCCAGTACGTGGCCTCCACAGCGACCGTCCAATTTTAGTATAATACTGTAGCAATTCGTTTCTTGAAATCTTTTCTATCGTTACGCAAACGAGTCAAACCGTCGTGACTCAGGAGCGCAGCAGCGTGTTGCGCGTTCAACTCAATGCGCCGACGCAATAAAACTAATTCAGTGTAAAACGGATTATTCATGGAGACACAACTGATCAACACATTAGCGGACTCGTTGCTAGGGATGGGGGCGGTAACGATATCGATAAATGTTAAAACTAATACACATATACTCTAAAACCGACTAAGATAGAAAAAGAGTCAGATCTACTCAAAACAATAATAATTATACCAATCAAAAACATAAATGTGAAATGAGAGCCAAGTTCAATATTATGATAATTGCCTTGGTTGTTGACTTCAACGACAAAAGAAGTGAGATCTAAATGGGTGCCAAGTTCAATGGTCAACCCTGAAATTTATTTATAAGTAACACTATAACATACCTATCATATCTTCTTATAACATAAGATAATGTATGGTGGTAGCCTATGAAGGTCTGTCTTGGCTAGTTTCTATAAACCTACCAACGTATTATTATGTTCGCTCGCTAGTTTCTACCAACAATCCAAATTTTCGACCGACAAATACCAAACTAACCAAGACAACTAACTAGACTACTAACTAACTAACTAAAGAAAACTAGCCAAGACACACCTTCATAGGCTACCACCATACATTATCTTATGTTATAAGAAGATATGATAGGTATGTTATAGTGTTACTTATAAATAAATTTCAGGGTTGACCATTGAACTTGGCACCCATTTAGATCTCACTTCTTTTGTCGTTGAAGTCAACAACCAAGGCAATTATCATAATATTGAACTTGGCTCTCATTTCACATTTATGTTTTTGATTGGATATCATTACTTTTTGTTGAAAAGTATATATCATCGTAACTCCGTAGGTCCCTAGAAAAGGACAAATTCAAAACTAAAACTAGACTTTATAAATATAAAACAATTGAATCAGTTACTGTATTTTCCTACGTTTACAGGGTATAACCCTAAGTAATAAATATGAAAACCGACTATAAGTACCTACTCTTAATTGTAAATAAGTAACTATGTATACCTAAATATATACTTAGTGCTCTGCCTTCCCCGGTACATAGGCGTGATTAGGCACTAATTACGTATTTATGTTAAGCGTTCATAATAGAACCTAACCGCAACAGTGGTCTCCTTTTTCACGGCTTTCAGGGTGAGTGCGACAGGCTCAACATGGTCTATTGTGCCTGTCGACCTCATATGTGGATCTCACTACCGCTTACCATCAGGTGGAGTGAGGTCATCTTGTTAGCCTCTTATAAAAATAAAAAAAAAAAAAAAACCTAATTATTAAAAAATTGCCAGTTTTTTATTTTTTCCTTTGTATTCATGTAATTACCTATCTGCATACCAAATTTTAACTCTCTAGGTAATTTGGAACTGGGTTAGAATTTTGATCTGTCAGTCAGTCAATGATAAAAATGAGGATTTTTGGACATTAATATCTAAATAACTGTTTGAGATAAGCTTATGAAATTTAGAACACATATTTATCTCGCAAGTCAAAATATATGAGCCAAATTTGATACGTTTATGTGAAATAGTTTTTGATTTATGAGGGGTTCAAAAGTGGTTCCAAATGGTTCGTGTAATATTACACACGGTGCGGCTCGCCAGTTCTGTTTCTTGAACTTGGCTTGACACGCTACCGCGTGTCTAGATTATTACGTATGGGTCCATAATTTTTGATTTATTTTGTAAAATTTAAATGTAACCATTTCTGTTGAGTTAACAATAACACATGTATTGTATATCTTTAATCGTCTTGGTAAAATTTAATAATTGTAAACATGTTTTATGGTTCTTGAATGAATGAAAAAAATCTGAGCTAGCCAAGTTTACGTCTTACGAGTAAGAACTAAAAACTGATGGAGAAATTCAAATTGATGACGTAACGCCTGGGTAGCTCAATTGGTTTAGAGATGTAGACGTGACATCAAAAAGGTAATACACAAAGTGAAGCACTTGTGTTACTTCTTAAGGATAGTATTTTTAGAGTAAAGCACAGGAGCTATTCTAAGTGCAACATCGAGCAAGACATAAAGTCAAAAATGTATTTCAAGTTCTTATCTTTTCATTTATTGTTTTGATTACTTCGTTTTTAAGAATTTGTTCCGCGTGCTGCAGATTCAGTATAATTTGATATGTTTTAATTGATGTATGAGTTTACAATGAAATCACCGATAATTTCACCAATCATCTAATACGGTGAGTAGTAAAATCATTATAAACAACTGCCAAAATGCCATGCCCAGTAATTCATATATTGATTAATATTTAACGTAACTGCACGCATCGATTAAAATTCATCGAAACAAACCAACATCACTATCGATTAATCGTCTCCTTTCTTTGACCGCCTAATTGGTCGGCGAAAGAGAGAGCGCTATCCGTGACCACTGGGGTGTGACAAGGACAGTCGGATGGCGGGAAACAAGAGATACATCTTTCTTTGTGGGCTAATTTACGATACTCTTTGACGTCCCCGTTGACAGTTACTAG
The DNA here is from genome assembly GCA_039566165.1 of Maruca vitrata. Lineage (NCBI taxonomy): Eukaryota > Metazoa > Arthropoda > Insecta > Lepidoptera > Crambidae > Maruca > Maruca vitrata. Next base: position 457,755 of record CM076928.1, on the reverse strand, counting down.
TGTTTTCTTCGTATGTTCCATTCGTTATTCGGGAGACATCAAAAATAATACCATCTAATTTACACACACATTAGGGCTGCTAGTTGCAATTAAGTCGTGAGATTTCTGGCTGATTTGTGATTTCACTGCTTTGTTTTTTAATAGATATAAAGAGAATATATGTTTCGTGCTAACAAGCGATTCTAGAAAATAAAATAGAGGAAGTCTATTTCATTCCGAAGTAAAAATCGACGCTACATTACATCACTACAATCATTGTTATTGAAGTAAGAAATAAAATATTTTATTCCAAGTGTATATTATATTTTAATACATTTCTAAAGTTAACAATGAATTTTGAGTAGGCTAAGTAAGTTATAATGGGTAAATTTGAAGTATGTAGACAATACTTTGATTGTTATTCATCATCATCATTATCAGCCCATATACGCCCCCACTGCTGAAGCACGGGCCTACCCTAAACTAGGGCGGTAAGGCCTTAGGGATTGTTATTATGTTATCAGTAACGCAAGTACATAAACAACTCGGCTCTCTCTCTCGATCTCTTGCTATAAATAGTGTGTAATATTTTTATTTTTGTCATTACAAATGGAAATGTATGAAATTGCTGTTTACAACCCTGAAAAGTGGCGGCATGTTTGAGAGCAGGGCCAAAGGGAGTAATGGTTCGTTGAGCGGCGCGAGCGCATCGCTTTCGCGACTGAAGCCAGGAATTGAATATGAGGAAAATTTTGGAAGGGAAGTGAGTTTATAATTTTTTCTCCTTGATTTCATGTAGGGTATATTAAAACCGGAAAGTGAGAGTTGGACTCTCACTAAGGGTTCTATACCTGTGAAAATAAATGTTTTCACAGAGTCTGTCTGCAGTCGCTATTAATATGAGCTATGCACAGACTACATAAAAAATCTTGCATATCAATTTAACAGCGAATTGAACCACCAAGAGAAAACATATATTCCTGATTAATATTCACACAAAATAATTCTTTTGTATTTGGATTCTAGTTAAAAAAAAATACAAATCACAAACGCATATATTTTCACTTTTTTCCCCGTTCCCAAAAAAACGATAACGCACCGTCTGTCTGTCAATAGCGCGTTTAATCCGGCAATTTATTGGTTTGAGTACTTAATCAAATCGCAACTATTGTTGTTTGAGGAAAATTTTATCGGTTGAGTATTGAAGACTGTTTTTTTTATAAAATGGCCTGCTAAAATATTTTGTTTATCGTAGGGATAAACACGAGGTTCCCATATTTTGATAATAATGATGTTGTATATACTATAGCAATAAAATCACTCACAACGTGGGCTTAACGACTGAACTACATACATATATTATGAAATTTAAACGTAGGTATTCGAAATTGCAGTAAATTATTAGAATAGATTTCCTATTATTACCACAATAACCATAAATCATTTAATTTTACAACATATCTTCGTTCACTAATAAAACCATCACAATTTTATTTCCTATGAAGGAGACGCACAATGAATTTGAGATATTACTAACGTTAATAAAATTATAAGCGGGGCCAAATGTTGCGTATCGCTGCTCGTCTATAAAGGCGCACTCACACAAGCGAGACGGCCAATGAACGCGCGCCGCCCGCGATCCCGCCCAGAGGTAAACAAACTTTGGCCAGATGGATTTATTAATGACTTCTTGTTCGTTGGCGTTTTCACTTCAACTCGATTTGAGTATTGACTTGACATACATGTTACTGCTTTTATGTTTGTAGCCTCTGCTAAAATGATTTAAAGATCAATTTTAGTATTTTTAAGACATCGTGTTTATACTTCCACAAGGTCTTTTCCATTCCAGTCAGTTTCAAAAATGTTAGTCCCTCGCAGTGTGTGCCTTTTAATTCAAGAAGTAAGAGAGTTGTGCTGTTCTTCGAACTCAGTCCTGTAAATTCTATGAATAACAACGCTAATGCCCAAAAGTAATCTCTTTTTTTTCTGGTCTCGTAGATTGAAGGTCATCGAAGGTCTCACGCCCCCTCCGATTACATATCATCACCATACTTTATCAGCCCATATACGTCCTCACTGCTGTGGCAAGGTCCTACCCTAAACTGAGGCGGTAAGGCCTTAGTAAACCACTATGGTCAAGTGAAAGAAAAGAAAGAAGAAAGAAAACATTTATTGATCATAAATAAAAAAAAAATACAAACTAATACAAAACATACACATAAAAATATATTTATGATCAAAAGGTCCTGCCTCAGCTTGTGCCGTAGCAGCCGCAAGGACGCTGAAGTGCTGATTGATCGACTACCACAACCTAAGATTTCCTTCGGAGGTGTGCTGGTTTCCTAACGATGTATTCCTTCACCGTTAAAGCGTCGAATAATCGTATATATGCATTTCAAATTTGAAAAACATAGAGGTACGTGCCAGGGTTTGAACTGGCGTCTCGCATGGCAAGCAACGACCTAAACCACTCGGCCATCGACGCTTTTTACGCCGGTGACAATAATAGTGAAACCCATAGGCCCGAGTACTGTCCCCTGCGGCACCGCGCAGTAGCTGTTTGCGTAGCGGTCCGCGTTTGTCGGCGGTCGTCGCCGTGTGTGGTCGAGGGCTCTCGCGGTAAAAGCCTTTGCTGGGTCTAGTTCGAGTGTTTTGTCTTACTGCATAACTGCACCCGTGCTCCCGGGCCTGTTTGTTTGTTTGTCTATGTTGGCCGTTTGATAAAATGGTGGATATCTGAAATTTGCCTTTCGTTTGAATACAATGTGGTAGAAATGTTTTTTTAATGGTACGGTCCTTTTGAATTATTTATATAAAATCATATTAATCAGATTATTTTAATACTTAAACATTAAAAAGGAAAAAATCACATTTTATCATTGTTCGACAATTTACAATACACTTAGACTTGCACAATATAGAGCACATAATTTAATGAGTGAAACATTAGAAAATTAGGGATGATTGTTGTTACACAAATATGCGTTCAGTTTCAGACGTCCTCCTCGTGTGTATTCATGTCTAGTTATCCATTACGTGTAATAAATGATCCTCCACAAGTCCAAATACGTCACATCGCCCATCATTACCGACAACACCTCGCTCAAGCCGATAGAAAAATACCCGTCCCAAGTATTTGGTTCAGCTGCCCTTATTAACCCCGAACTATTCCGAGGCCATTACTCAAAGGGGCTAATTATTGCGCACGCGCAGGCTGACCCGCGTGGCGCAGTCGATGCTCGCAATTTGTTGCCTGTGGCAGATTTATGGGGTTCGAGATGGTTTTGATTTGTGGCGCTATTTCGGGACATCCGCGGAGACAATTAGCGAGGCCCAGGTGCACCTTCGATGCAGGAATGTTCGTGTTTGCTGCTGTACAGACGAGGTCTTGCGAAGGTGGCACCGAAGTTTCATACAGCCAAGCTTAGTCATCCATTAGTAAATTTCTCCTTTTACATTTCAAGTAGACATATGCTTTGGTTCTGTAAATTTGACCTGTCATGCAAAGCCTTTTTGTATGCGCAATTTTTTTGCTGTGCTCACTCTAATCACTATTAGAGTACCGCCTAATACACAGCAAAAAACTTCTTAAGTACTTTAAAACAAACGAAGCTTTTTCATTCGTCAATCCCACTAACAAACGAGTTACTTAAAGTGAATTATTCTAAATATCTAAATATTAGTCTTTATGTTTCTACACGCGATATATTAGGAGTAGCAAATACATAGCTTCGAACTGCCCGACGTTTCGACTGGGTTGCATCATGTTCGCTCGCGACCCATAAAGACTAATATTTAGTGTAATGGAACGCTAAAGTCTAAAATATTACATGAATCATTAACTTACTGAAAGAATATTGCACCGATTGCAATGTTCACTTACAAATCTCCGTGTGCGGTGATACATATATAAACCTAATGATATAATACAATTAAGGTCCCGTTGCGTGCGAGCGCATCTCAAACAGTAGTCGGGTCTGTTTGCGGCCATTACGGTGTTGACCGAGCGGGCTAATGCGTGCGCAAACAGCCGTGCGTGCGCGCAGCGCCGGCGACTGTCAACCGATTGCTCGTTACGAAACTGATTTGGAAGGTAACTGAAAGTATTTATCAGCACTATTAATTGTCTTCATCATCTGCAATGGATCAATGTACAAAAAGAACTGTCAGAATACCAGCGCTGCATATCATGTAAGAGTTTCGCTAATCAGTGAAACGGCTCATCAGTACATTCAACTCCTTTTACGTTAAAGAAACCACCACAGAATTCAATCCCAATTTCGGTGTTACATACGCATTCTTATTGTATTGAGCTATGTGGTATATTGGTTGTACGCATAGTATTCTCTGGTCAGTAAGTTTCTATATTCAGACAGTAAAGGTATGATATATTATAAAAATAACCAAATTAAATTAACCTAACTTAGACCTAAATAAATTCATTCTTATAAATAAAAATGTAAGAGACATATTATATTTAAACTTCTGTCTTAATAAGTTTCTAATGAATGATGAATGTTTTGACTGGCTCGGTGGAACAGTGGTTAGTGACCCTGGCTGGCGGTTCCGAGAGTCGTGGGTTCGATTCCCACTCGGGACAAATATTTGTGTGATGAACATCGGTGTTTGTTCCGTGTCTGGGTGTGATTATGTATTTAAGTATGTATTTATAAATATATACGTATGTATATCAGTCCCTGACGCCCATAGTACAAGCTCTGCTTAGTTTGGGGTCAGATGACTGTGTGCGGAAATGTCCCAGATATTTTAAAGTTTAGAAACTACAGTTTTAACTGTTGGTTTGGGTCAAATTCGGTCACATTCTGGCCAACTTCCGGCTGTCAAAATTCTTCTTAACTATCTTTGATAGCATGCATCGTTGCGTAGCACAGCCTTCATGAGTCGTGGTGTTTGTGGTGGCGGCGTCAGGGCGCACTGTTTTGAAATGTAAATGGAGGCGAGTCGAGAGCGGTGTCGCGTCAAGTGTTTGCTCCGACGGGAAAGTCCGACGGAGGACGGAGCCTGTGCGGTCGCGGTGAGATCTGGAGTTCATTGATGAAGGGGTCGATACTCGGCGAGTCGAATTTAAGAAAACCATGGTAAAACCGCATCAAAATCCTTTACTTTCAAATATTTAAACATACATAGGAACAAACGGACGCGAGAAGCGACTTTGCTTTATATCTGGTGATTTACTAGAAAATATGGACTTTTAATGGAAAATACCGAAAGCCGAGGGGTTCTACGTTGGTAGAGTCTTATTTGGTTACAGTTCAATTTACTTAACAGCAGCTTTTCGTCCCTTTCTCATAGGTTTATGCTGCCTCAATCAATATTATTTAATGAAACAAAAATGAATACTAAAAATGGACAGTAACACTTCGGAACACATAAATAAATATATGTTTTCATCTTTTCCTAAATTTCAGACTTATGACAGGGAATGGAAAAAGAATTCGTAGTCGTTTAGTGTAAATATTTTCTTACAGCTGGTCTTGGCAGCAGCTGTTTGAAATCTAAGCAAGCACTAACAAAATTAACGCTACTTAGTCAGCCATCACCGAATCACAGACAGACAGACGAACCCAAGCGCAAATACGATTAGTACACTACAAATGGGCGACACAATTGTTTGATCAAACAAAAAAGCTCCACCCCTACTTATTGCTATGCACATAGAGTTCAATTTCCCAAAACCAGGCAAAAAAAGGTTTCTGCCGAAAATACAGTACCCTGGTCCGCAAACATGGTAAATGACAGGATTCTGTAACATAATTCCTTGTTTGGGTGTGCGCTTAACTGGCGTCGGATTACATTGAAAGGTTCTTTATAAAATATTTTGATGTCTGGCTACTTAATGCTTTTTCCTATTTGTCTTCGGCTACTTACTTGGTATTTTTTTTCCATCTGAATCTGAAGGCTGGTGTATGTTTGAATGAAGTGATATACATTTATTTAACACGTTATTGTACTGAAAAACCAAAACAGCTTTGGTTTTATACAGGTCTTCGTTTATTACATATAACATAAATCATTTCAATTTAAAATGTCACACATTTCCGGTAAATAAAGGTATTGAAAGATTTAAATTACGCGTGATAATATAACTTTTAACTATATTATACGAGATATCAATTGGCGTTAACATTTTTTTAAGCTCCTTATAAAGGTTTGCCTGTTTCATTTTAAAGGTAAATAATGAAATTTTTCTCAAAAATATATCGGCAACTATTTAGTTACTAATCAGTTATTTTTAATATAGGTGGGTACTGTTACTGAACTGTTTATTATCTAATATTCCGTATTTTTTTAGAGGTGAGCTCATGACGTGGCTACTCCAAGATATCATCGTACCTATGTCAGTTAGTAAAAAAATCCGTATTTATGTAGTAAAAAATAAACACTCATCTAACAACACCTCTAAAATAAATTAAATACCTCTAGTATCGGTAATCCAGGGTACCAAGAGCAAAAATTCACACATCAATACACATACATGCGTCGAAAACATAACCCTTCTAACGCAGTCGGCTAAAAACTCTTGAGCTAAACCAGATCAAAGCGCAAACGCATGACTGGTGCCCACTATAAATATTAGCGATACCATCTTGTCATATTCGTACACACGATGAAGAGAAATGATGAAATGTTATTTTTGACTAGTTTAACTGCCAACTCCGACCAGAGCTAACCTTCGAGTAGATTGTTAATGTCCTCGTCATTTTTCGGTCAGGGCGACCGAATTATGATTTAATTAAGGCGTCCGACCGATTTCAGCCATGGCGGCCGATCTCAATTGAGATCAGCCAAGTGCGCAAGACATATTATAGTGCACAAGTGTGCGCGCAAACACAAGTGCACTCTCTATTCCCTTACTCTCATAATTCGGTGAGACGGCAATCCGACATGACCGATGAGAGATCGGGCGCAGGACCACCGGCTTAACGTGCTTTCCGAAGCACGGGCGTTCAACCGCCAACTTCCTAACTCCGGGCTGAGTAATATCATTACTCTCGGTCCTAACGCTGCACTTGCTACCAATAGACCAACGAGGCAGTTCTTTAATTATAAATATCACAATACCACATTACACATTGTCCCGATTCCTTAAATACGATTACTTAGTATATATTATGCTTATTATTTTTTTATCACTGATCACGATGCAATGCTGTCTTGTAGGATTAGTCTTTACTAATCCTACAGACTGAACAGAGAACGTACCCTGCTAGCACATACTTTTGCCTCAGATTATAGAATACTTAACTTGTGTTCAATCATATTATGGTGCGCCGTTGGCTAATCTACATATGTTCAGAATCACTATATTTAAACCCCGCCACGTACGTACCACTGTGTTTTTCAAATTGGAAATTAATTTGTACGATTATATTCTTGAAAGAAAACATCGTTGTTAGGTTGTGTAGTCAACCAAACCGCACTTGGCCAGGGTGGTTGCCTAAGACCTTATCGCCCGAATTTGGACTGAATATGAAGTGTTACTTTATAGAGTAGGTCTACCTTTATACTACTACCGCTTACCATCAGGTGGAGTGAGGTTATGCTGATATTTCTCCTTTATAAAAAGTTTAAATTTTCACTGAGTGAACAAATACGCTTTATTATTTTATCAGTGGTGGACACGCATCATGTTTGCGCCGGACCGGTAGCCGCCATGTTTGCGCGGGTGCAGGCGGCGCCGGGACTAACAGAAGTGTGTTAGTACATATATAATAATAACTAGCTATGCCCGCGACTCCGTTCGCGTTGGAGTTACAATTTAAATAGCCTATACTGTGTCCCAGATGTCTATGTGTTTTTATACCAAATTTCATCAAATTCGGATAATTGGTTTAAGAGTTATCGAGGAACATACATACATACACAAATACAGAAAAAAATTCTAAAAATCGTGAAGTATCATTTATTGAGCCTATAAACACAATATTTCTGAAAACAAACTAACTTACTCCATGACCGACCCTTACAGATTTATTATTAGTATAGATATAGATAATAAGGCCTCCAAACGATTTCGTCCATAGCGGCCAATCTCAATAAAGAACAGCCAAATGCGCAGGACATATTATAGTGCACAACTATGCGCGCAAACACAAGTGCACTCTCTATTCCCTTACTCTCATAGTTCGGTGAGACGGCAATCCGACGTGACCGACGCGTGATCGGGTGCAGGACCACCGGCTTAACGTGGTTTCCGAGGCACAGGCAGCTACCGCCGACTCGCTAACTCCGGGTTGAGTAATTTCTTCGCAGAAAAACTCACACAAATTTTGCCCGTCCCCCGGATTCGAATCGGAGTCCTCTCAGTCCTTACGCAGCGCTTGCTACCAAGAGACCAACGAGGCTTTATTCCTATAACTATACGATATATCGGTTATAAATATTAACATGTTAGGATTTGCAAAGAAATAAGGTTTCGTTCCTTCGCTTATTGTTTTTCGACCGAATCTTGCGTCATTTGTCTTAACAACCAATAAGTCTTTCTACAATTCGATTCGATATTTCAGTGAGCTGATTCCACACTATTATTGGGTGTGATAATAAATTGTAAATACGATTCGTAATAATAACAACATAATGTCCGTGTGTTTGTCGCGACTCGTGCGCTGACGCGCGCCGGATAACCCGTGACCGCGGCGTGCTGTCGATATCGATAACCGACTCGATATCGACCATAGTTATCGATATTACATGATACTTGCTTGTAAATAAGACTTGCTTGATGCCCTCGACAGGTTGCAGCGAAGTGCTATCCGTATTGCCCGTGATGTAGAAGTGTACGACACCCTGCCTCTACAATTACGTAGACATTGCCGGTCTTTAGTGTTCTCTACCGTCTTTAAAATGGGGAATGCTCTGAAGTGAGATGAGCTTCATAGATGAAACATGCTTATGTGACATGAGGTAATTTTTTTTGCCAGCCTGTCCTGATTTTCCACTGTTCTTAATATAATCACTAACTTATTTGATAGAACTAAGATAGTGGGTATGATTATTCTTAGGTATATAAAAATCAACTAATTTAAGTACACCTAAAACCCCCTTACCTAATAAAAAGGAAAACTAAGTAGGTGCCAATATAATAATCTCCTCACACAAGTGTTTACACACTTAAAAGGAGATTCCAAACTCAGATATAACTTAAAACTAGAATTAATAAAAATTTAAATTAAATTAATAAAATACGCAATAATAAAGTAGTTAACTGTTAATTTTTACTAATTTATTAATGCTTCATTGACTTAAAATAATATAATATAAACCACTTCACTAAAGAACGCAGGGCTCACCTCAAGATAAGAAATGTTTTAAAACTAGTGATAACCACTTTTCGAGCGTTTCGCCGAAACCAAACGCTCTCATTATAATGTTTTTTTTGTTATAAAAATAATACATTAAATACAAAAATCAATGAAAAAATAAACGAAAGGTGTCAGTAGTATGGCAGCAGAAGAATAAAGTTATAAAGAATGACACATAATAAATGTAAATAGTGGTAACAATTAACATCTGCATTTACCAATTACATTAAAAATAGTATGTAGAATTTTATGTCATAGGCTATTAATTAAATGTGTAACATAGTAAAAGTAATTTCGATTACAGAAATTGAACATCTTAGATCATGACGATGGTTTAAATAGATAGATTAAACCCAAATATGTAAGGAATTCTGAAGACTATCACATCAGTGAAAAGATAATTAGCTAAGTAGTTATCATAATGTATGACGCGCTCGCACATATATATGCATAAACAATCACTATTTATGTAACCCTTCATGAAGTATATACAGAAGATACCAACCGGTCAGACCCGTGTCGATCCCGTCACAGGCGAGATAATATATCAATCAAGTCGATCTGTCACTGGCAAGCCCAACGCTGGACTGTGGCCAACGCGACACATTCTGATCCCCCGGTCTAGACAACACGAGATGGTGACAGACAAACGAGACCAGAGGGCCTACCATGAGTTTAAAACTTACGCGCTCGATATCGCCTACGTAAATATGTCTATGAAAAACATGTACAGCGCCGCCTGGTGCTGACGCGAAGAACTACAATCGCCCATATCAAAAAAAACAACTCGATAGGTTTTTAACGTACGTAAGTTTCCTTTACGGGTTAGTTAGTTTACGATAGCCAACTCATGGTAGCCCCACTGGCCTAACTGCTGTGCCGTAAAAAACTTTTTTGGATGCGGTTTAGTCAATACATTAGTTAGTTATAATCTCCTCTTTGCCTTGATAACGTGACAAGTTAAGAAAATTGGGATATTTGAAATAAAACTAATTTTATTTCAAATGTGTAGAGCTAAAAATAGACAATACTAAAATTGGAATAATCAGTATGACGCACTGTTGAAGAATAGATGCGATATATCTGACATTAGAACCCGGCCACGAACCTATGTGTTTTCAAATTTAAAAATCGTAATGTACGTTAAGTCACTGTGGAATTACAAGAAGAAAAACATAGTGAGGAAACCTCCACCTGCAAAGAAATTGTAAGGTTGTATGAAGTCAACCACTTAGTTAGGGTGGTTGCCTGGGGCTTGATGTTAAGGGTAGGTTCGGTGTAGACGTATATGGGCTGATGATGATATACGACATCACATAGTTACATACGTAGATCTGATTCCGTGTTATGTTACTTAAGCAAAAAGCTATCTAACCCTTAAGTTCAAACCTATCTATAAGTATCTGATTTCGCACCTTGCTCTAGGTAAATGATAATCTTACTTAATAAATACTGGAATTTGTACCCTTCTAAATATTACTTTCGAAAGCCAGGATGAATCAACCAAGTGAGCGCTTAATAGGGTATTTGACAGTGGTTGTTATGCTTGCCATTTTTATGATAATCAGTAAGATTTAAGCAAATCAATATTATTAATGAAATCGAAACTTAAATTTTTGGCGAAATGACATTTAAAGAGACAATTAAAGACATTTAAAGTTGGGTGGGAAAGTCCATTTCAAAAGTGCGAAAATCATTTAAAATTTCGTTGTCATCTTATAAATAACAGAATTAGTAACGTCTTTCGCAATGAAAAAATGCAAAAACGCAACTTTTCATGAACCTGCCGAACAAACTTCCTAGGCACTGCATACAAGGAACAAGCGTGTGACGTCACACGCCAGGGGCGGTTTGTACGAGTATGGACCGTTTTTGAGCTCGCCCAAATAATGTGCAATTAAAATTGTAATATCTCGTCGAGCTATTGAGATATCAAAGTGATACTTTCAACAGTGTCTTTATGTTCGAGTGGTCCATTCAACTATATCAAAATAAAAAATAGTCAAATACCCTATTTGTTTGTGATTTTGTAGGTGTATGTATTTACGTAATTTAATTTCACATGTAAATAATTCGATCGCGTTCAATCTTTAACAACAAGTGAATGTCGAACTACTGTTTAATAAACACATAATATTGTCGTAAAACAGGGTGCACACAGCATAAAGATCTCAAAAAGTTGTCCCTTGCGCCGCGCTATCGCGCCCGATAACCCCGCCCTCTGACCGCCTGCGCGCGCGCAGCTAACAGGTAGCGCGATACGATGTATCGATAACCGGAGTTTATCGATCTCGGTAATTCCTTGTTATTACCACATCATTACTGTTCCGAGCATAAATCTAATCTAGAATACATTAATTTCTCTGTGGCCCGTGAATGGTCGAAATGCTATTTAATCATATTCGTGTGGAGTTGAATAGGTAATATAATGTGAGCGATTGTTTTTAAACGATATTTTTAGTATAGCATTATCTCTATTTAAATAGTACCTAGATAGAGTTTCTTTTCGCCTTGTATTACCTATTTTAACTACAGAAGTACGGTTCTACTGCGACAGTATTTCATACAACAACGAGCAATGACTTATAACCAGCACATGCCATTTGTAAGTATGTTTTGCCAAATTATATACTTACATACATGATTGTATGCATATGGAAGGTGAGCCGATGACATGCAGCAATTAGCAAATTAACAAATGCTTCAGCCGCAATGTGCCGGCGCTGGCAACTGCTTCAATCCCGCGTAAATCAAATTGCAAATTACATATTCATCAGAGTACATTTCATCAAAGTGCATGTAAACTTCAAAGTTAATTTACTTGCTCCTACCAACTGATCTTTGCTTTTATGGTGACAACCGTCAAGTTCCAACCGTAACTAACAAACCAACTTGCTCTTTTACTTTTGAACTCTCAAACAAACTAACATCGGTATACAAGTGCTTTAGAACTCAATATGCGTCAAAAATAAGTATACCTTTTTTTAAGTAAGACAAATTGTAATGTACATAAAGCTATATAATATTTTTTCTTCTTTAGGGCACTGATCAGACTAAATCGTAAAATATGGCGTATAAAATTTATTTGCAGTCCACCAATTAAGTTGCGTACTTAATAATATTGTTATTACTTTTATAATACTAAAAGGTACAAAGTTCAATTAAACGGCACCTACACCAAAAAATCAAGTCTACGTCAGGTCAGGGATGGACATACAAACGTACGTACGTATATAAATAATGTCATTAATAGCAAGACGATAAGACACGGGCAGGAGCGCGGCAGAAGCGCTTGCACAGATAGTGTTTATCTTTACGCGAGGCCACTATGTATTATGTGATTCGAAGTATATTATGTAATTAATGGTTTGTTTGGACACTGGGTCCAATGCGTAACCAGATAAATGATTTGTCAGTGCAAGACATGCTTTGCGTGTCATTTTTAGGGTTGCGGAACTGTAATGGGAAAAGTTAAACCCCTGGCTTAAGTATAGGATCACCTTGTTGTCTGGATGTCGGTGAGACGACAAGATTTCTCGGTTTTTGAAATAAAATACAATACTAACGTCGTTGCACCTTGCTACTCTTAATCAAGCTTTTAAATCGTCGCTATCACACGATAAAATTATTTGAAACTTTTTTCCAAAAAATCTATTAATTGGCTGAACACGATAAATTATACAGTATCAAAAAGAAGCTACTTCCTGCTTACTTACATAGTCCTTTAAATCTTATATAACCAAAAGTCCCATAGACCAAGAATTCTAGGAGATGTCGCAAAGAAAACAAAAAAAGAAAAATAATTATATTGAAAATCTTATTTTTCGGGCTGTATTACTCTATTTTACGGCCAACGTATAATATCAATAATATTGATATACAGCCAAATGCTATAATTATGGTACCTATGACGTGAAAGAATTAATTATTAAATAAAAGTAAAAAATATATATTGTTTATGTGTTTTGGCTTAGATTCATAAAGAATGGAAGAATACCTGGTAGCCGAGACCCACAAAATTATTTTGAACGTTAACTTTAGCTTTTGCTACCTTGACAGATTTCATTTATATTTTTTTAGGTAGTAATAATATTATAGCAAGGGAAATCGACCGATAGCTCCCTATGGAGCGTCTTCGCCGATCGTACGCACTGTGATAAGATAAGCGTACCCACAAGGATCCGTGTTATCTCCCACCAAATTATTGCACACGAATTTCACAATATTATGAAATACCTATCTGCTTTATAAATAGATGTACAATAAACATGTTTTTTACTAATACCAATTTTACTGTTTTAAGCTCTTGTTGTATCCGGAAGATAGCTGATTAAATAATAGATATTTGTAACGTCATGTAAGATTTTCTTGTAACGTCATGTTTTAAAAACTATAAAACAATTTTTTTCTACCTGAAATCTGTTTACTCTCTTAAAGCAACTACTACATGGTCTATCGTTTCCACTCTTGCAATGACTCTGCTTCCACAACAGAGAATGAAACGTAGAAGTACATAATATACAATTTTTTTATTTTAATTCTTAAATGTGTGTGTGCACATTGCATATTTATCAATGTAACTACCTAAGATTAAAAAACAACATAAATGTATATTACGGTAGCTGCCCGTCGCAGCTAAGCTCAAATCAATCAAACCAAAATCAAAAAAAAAGATTATCAAATACGTTTGAATGTTGCAATTTGTTTGTATGTACGAGTATGTTACGCGATAGCTCCTCCGTAAGTTGTTAGCCTATTATAATAACTCTTTTTTTGTTTGAAAGGCTATAGTATCTAGTTGGTCCCATTGTATCATGGTCCGATGATAGGATCCCAGTAAATTCGAGGGCAACCCTCATATTTTACAGGCCCACGTAAAGTTCTTTGCGTATTTTTCAAGAAAACATTAGAATTGCCTGAGTTTATTTATTTATTTATTTATTATATATAAGAATACATTACAGGTAACAGTTAATAATATTATACAATGGCATGCAATACTTAAAAACTAAACTATTACCTAAGGGCATGTATTCCTGACATGTTTTGGTGATTATCGTACGCCTTAGGGGCTGTAAATTAAATTTGAATATGTAGGTACTATGAAAATCTATTTATGGAGGGCCTTGAGACACCTCTTAAAAACATTTAAATTTACGTCAAAAATGTCTATATTTTGGTTGTTATGAACGAGATCATTGTATTGGCGACACATGCGGACAAGCGGGTTATAAAAGGAAGTATTATTACGGTATGTTTTTAAAGAAAATAATTTGGGGTTGCGAGTTCTGTAATAAGTATTGAAATTAATAAATGAGAGGAGAGTTGGTGAGTCTATTTTCGAATGGAGTATTCTAAATAAAAATATAAGCTCGGCCTGTTTACGTCGAGCCTCCAGGGTGGACACATTGAACCGCTTGAGTCTATCGTCATAAGAACGTAGTTTACGGTATAGACCCTGTCGATAGGAAATAACCTTATAGAATTTACATTGTAATGATTCGATTCTATTAGAGTGGACTGCGTAAAAAGGTGACCAGATAAGTGATGCGTATTCCAGGTTACTTCTGACTAGTGTGTTAAACAGATATATGGGAGCGCTAGAAGTTTTGAAACTTTTTGTGTTTCGTAAAACAAACCCCAGTAACTTTGAAGCTTTGTTACAAATAAGATCGTAATGATCTCTGAAGGATAATTTGTCATCAAATATTATGCCTAGGTCCTTAGTTTTGCTATGACGATTCAGAGTTTGGTGGTTCAGTTTGTAATCAAAGCATATTTTATTCTTTTTTTTTGTGAATGTAATCGCAAAGCATTTATTTGTATTCAATACCATTTGATTTTTGGTACACCATTCAGATACCGTGTTGAGATCTTTTTGAAGGGTTTCTGCATCTCTAAGATCAGCAATTGTTGAAAAAACCTTAAGGTCATCAGCGTACAACAAGCATGGACTTTTTAAGCAGCCAATAAGGTCATTTATGTAGGCATTAAAACCAAAGCACCCAAATGCGAACCCTGGGGAACGCCAGAAGTAACACGTATAGATTGGGAACACTCTCCTTTCAGGGCAATCAATTGACTTCTACGATAAAGATATGATTCAATCCAACGAAGTAATGAGCCATGTATTCCCATATTCGAAAGCTTTTGGCATAAAATCCCGTGGTTGACCTTATCAAACGCCTTGGAAAAATCAGTGTAGATGGAATCTACTTGGACATTTCTTGCAAATGCTTCACACAGGTAGTTTTTGTACTCTAGAAGGTTCGTTACAGTGGATTTGTTTTTGACGAATCCATGTTGGCTATCAGAGAGTAAAGGGCGGATGTGAGAGTAAATTATATCATAAACCACTGACTCAAAGAGCTTTGGGCAACATGAGAGGATACTTACTGGCCTATAATTCTCGCAAAGGGATTTATCGCCATTTTTATAAATCGGTATTATATGGGCTTCCTTCCAACAGTCAGGAAAAACTCCGGAGCTAAGAGAACGATTAAATATAATAGACAATGGAAAAGATAGTTCCTCCGCGCATTGTTTAATCATAAGAGGTGGAATGCCATCAGGCCCCGCACTTTTGTTGCTATCCAAAGCCTTTATCTTTTGGAGAATTTCATCTTTAGATACTAATATACAGGATAGGTTATGAACGAAACCACTATTTTCAAGAGTTTGATTAATCGTGTTGATACCATCTGGATTCTCAAAAACAGAGCCGAAGTATTGGGAAAATAATTCACATATACCCTTAAGGTTAGTCGCTTCCATGTTATTATACCTCATTACTCCAGGAATGGCATTGCTTTTTCCGCGTTTGCTGTTCACAAATGACCAAAAATACTTAATGTTTTCGGATAGTCCATCCTCCACTGACTTGACATAGTCTCTATAGCATTGGTCAATTAAGCGTTTGCATCGCGCACGTATATTTTGGGAGCAAATTTTTTAGGTGATCTTCGTTTTTAATGTGTATGGCACTTGATGAGTCATCCTTGCGAACGTAGATTTTTCCAAATCGAACCCAGACATACTTGTAGTTATTGTTAGATGCCTTTCTGCGAGTCTCAGCATGCAACTTCTTCAATTCGGGAGACAAATGTTCAGCCACGTATATTCTACAAGCCATTGTGACAGGCAAACCCAGGTGAGCAGAGTTGAGCATAGCATCGTGATGATTCTTGTTGTACCGTTGGACTGCGGATATGATCAGGTCACGCTGTCGCGGGGATGCTAGAGACACCAAGATGTTGCGAGGGCGGCTAGATCCTGTGTTCATTTTGGCGACACGACGACATGCTCGGATTGATGTATCATCAATTTTCGCTCCGATGACTTCGCACAGCTTTTGAAATAAGGCAACAACGTTCTCGTTTTTGTTTTCAGGGACAGCCTGAATTTCTATATTCAAGCTGCGAGAAATATTATCCATGTCACTCAATTTACTTTGAACTTGATGTAACTGTTTCTTAATGTCATTGTTCTCCCTTTCTAAGTTTTGTATTACTGTTATTTGTGTGTTTATCTTTAGTTGAAGATCTTTTTGTTCAGAGCATAGAAAGTCCGTGGTGTCAGTAAAGTCAGTTTTGATGTCTTTTAGAGCTTCATTTATTTCCCCTCGGACCATATTTTCAATGTCTGATTTCAGAGAGGTACGTAGAGACGACATATAATAGGATAGCGTAGCATTTAGTTTCTCATCCATCATCTTGCTAATTTTTTCCATTGTCACTGACGGGTCGGAGGCGCAAGATGTTGATGGGCGCGGTGAGTCTGCAGGACGTTCATCGGCTCCCATTGCTGTTGACGTGTTCATTACGGTTTCGCAGGACATATTCAACGACTGATCCATATCAACAAGTTGATGCTGCCGCACAGGGGTGTTACAGTTGCTTTTGTTGCGTCTGGTAATATTAGAGCAAGATGGACAAACCCATGACAGCAAAAAGTCTTCTGAAAGCGCAGCGAATTGACTACTTTTGATGTTTAGACATTTGTAATGATAGTCATGTTTACACAATCGACAATGAAGGAAGCTATTTGGCTCAAGTGCGGTCCTGCAGGCGTTACAATTCATTGTTGTGCAAGAGAAGAATTTATTTATATATACTGATAATATTTTCTTTTTTTTTTTTCTCCTCTTTTCTTCTCTTATCTATTCTTATTCTCCTTTCCCTTCTCTATTCTAATTTGCTTGGCGTTAAAAAAAAACACATCCAAAGACAAAAAAAAAAATCCAAAAATTTCTTTCCTCCTCGGATTCGAACCGCCGACTCTTGATTTCTAACAGCAGTGTTAGACCACTAGTCCGCCATCCACTTTCTAACGTCTGCGAAATTGTGTGTCAGTATTGGGTCTGATTCTTGCCATTAGCGCTAACCATCGGGTAAAGTCCAGTCTTTTGTTCACTTCGGAGATAATTTTGTTAAAAAAATATGACAGTACCTCACGAGTTCACTTTAATTTTCGTGTTTTCGACACCTTACTTGGATTGATTTCGTTTTAAAGTTATCTCACAATGGACACTACACTTTTAATAATGTTTTTGTATAAGTCTAGAATTGAAACAACCACTTTTTTCACAGTTTTTGAATTAAAACACGGGAGCCCCAAATAACACGACTTTCTTATTTAGCGTCCACCGACGAAAAATTCTATTTCTATATGAGTTGATGATGGAAGGTTAACTTCCTAATAGTTAGGAATTAAATGGTAATAATTTCAATACTGTATGCACGTTCAGACTACTAGGTATTATATCAGTAATATTTTAGGTGACCTGATGAAGTGAGGTCGGGACCCTATCAAGTCAGTAGTTAAGATTGAATTCTTTAACTATAAGATAGTTGCATTTTCGGGTTATTTCGTGGTTGTATCATCATTTAAAGCAACACCAGTATTTATAGCCGATTGTAATAATTTTATGCGGCTAAGTTGATAATGGAAGGTCAGCTCTTGAATGGTCAGGAGTTAAAACATAATTATTTATGTACTGTACGCATATTCGGACAGATAGTTTCAATATCAATAGTTAGATATATGAGCTGACGATGAAAGGTCAGGAGTTAGTTACAAAATCAGTAGAAAAGAAAAAACATAAGACCTAAAAATTTAAGGTGCAAAAAAAAACACTAAAAAGTAAGGTATAAAAGTTATATTTTTAAAGGCCACCTTCTATAACGAGTCAAATGTCTACCCAGATAATTGTTAATGTTCTTATTATATTATTTTGTAATTTTTAGTGTCGGGTTTGTAAAGGCGGTGCTTTATTTGCAATTTTCTTTTTTATTATTTTTTGTAAGATAGAAATTTCTCGAATCTTTAGCACTTTCTCTAAAGATATTTAAACTTTACTACATACAGCCAAAAAAAAATCTGCAGAGTCTTGACGAGTACCCTTTACAAATTGCTTCATTAGATCCAATTTTGTATGCAATGGAGGCATCTAAATATGATCGGCCTTCACATGAGGAAGACAAGAAGAACATGACCCCCTTACCCCTCGATTAGTGGTGTAATGTTCTTTCCCTGTCTGTTTAATCCTGGCAAGTTTAATCAAAATATTTTTTTAAGTCATAAGTTGGTCACGGCTGAAAATGTGACGGACTGACAAAGTAACATTCGCATTTACAATAAGTAAAAACAAATATGTTAGTAAAATAGTACAGTTTTTAATTATTCTTATTTGCAATTTATTTTTAAACTGTCATGGTTACACACATTAGAAAACTGAAACTATCCGGGATATTTACCATGTAAATCCCTCTATCTATTAAAAAAACCGCATCAAAATCCGTTGTGTAGTTTTAATTATTTAAGCATACATACATAAGGACAGACAGACGCGAGAAGCGTATGTAGTCGCGGGAAAAAGTTAGTTATCATTCTTGAATAATCTAAAAGCGATAAGATTGCCTAAACGGTATTTTATTATGTCTGTCATGTCAAATCTGTATTAAAAAATTTTAAGTACTTGATAATACAAACTTTGATGACTCTTGTTCACTTCCGGTATCGCCTAATCCCTTGTTGTGATGGGAATATGTCTTACTTACTTCATATAAGGAACCCCTTTGCATATCTTGTGAATTGGTCAATGATATAATATAATTACCTTCACACTGATTTGCGTTTTAAATCTGTGGCTACAATTTATTTAAAACACATGAAAAAGAATATTGAATAAGCACGCAAATTAACGAGATAGCTTTAACACAAGCCTGAAATTGGGGATCTTTACGTCTCACAAAGAGTGCGCTTATAACATACTAGTGACCCGCCCGTCGCTTCGGGTATATCCTACTTCCTACTAATATTATAAACGTGAAAGTTTTTATGTGTGGATGGATTTTTGTTACTCTTTCAAGCAACTACTGAACTGATAACGATGAAATTTGGTATGCCGGTAGCTAAAGACCCAGAATAGGGTTTCCACGCGGACGAAGTCGCGGGCGGAAAGCTAGTTATACATAAATACCTTCCTCTCGAATCTCTATCTATTGAAAAGACACATCATTATCCGTTGCGTACGTTAAAGGCAAAAAATAGCTAAAAATACGCTTGGCGTC
This sequence comes from Maruca vitrata, assembly GCA_039566165.1. Classification (NCBI taxonomy): domain Eukaryota; kingdom Metazoa; phylum Arthropoda; class Insecta; order Lepidoptera; family Crambidae; genus Maruca; species Maruca vitrata. Next base: position 437,882 of record CM076928.1, on the reverse strand, counting down.
TGAGGTAAGGATTGCGTTAATGCGCCTGGCGGTCTAAGGGTTAAGCATATATAATTGTAGACAGATAGCAATAATAATTAGTAATAATCTCTCCTCTTGTTTTTTATATTATTCTTAGAATAGTACTTCCCGAGATTTCGTGAAAAGTAACAGATTGTAGCTTTTAAGTAAGATCAGCTGTGTCCGCGTGGGAGACAGACGTTAGGCAAACTTTTGTAAATATACCCGCGCCTATGTAACGCCTAGGAAGTTCAACGTGAATGTATTTTTTAAATTTTTTATTAATGAACCGATTGACATGAACGAAACGCGAAATCTTAAGTTGTGCTAACCAAAATAAAAAATTACAGAAAGCTATATCTAGAGAGGACATGTCGTTTTTAAGATAAGCGTGCAAAAACGCGGAGAAAAACAGATAAATTATCCAAAAATAATTGTTTTGAGTACTAATAGCGTTGTTCAGGTTTCATTTCATTCGAATTCATTTCATTTCATTTAATCCATGTACAGGCAGCGATCAATCACATCACTACATAGAATAAAACGAATTAGCTTTCTCTGTCCCTCTATCACTATGCATGCTTAAAGTTTTAAAACTTCGCAGCGGACGGTGATGCAATTTTTTTAATAGATAAAGGTATTCAAAAGGAAGGTTTTAATATTAAATACACCCAAAGCAAAGCAAGGGCGGGTCATTAGTTTTTTTTTAAGTGTAGATTTCTATTTAAGAATTAATTGAGATGAAACAAACACTAAATGCTAAATTGTGCTATCCGCAATGAATTTGGTTGAAGTGTTTATGAAATTAGTGATTAGTGTGCAAAAACTTACAGAAAAAAAATTAAGAAAATATTTATTTTAGTTCTATCGCGTTTATTAAGCCCTCTTATTTACAGCGAATATAGTTTTGTTGGTGAAGAAATATAAACAAAAGTCAGTGTGTACCTGCTCTTCGGTTACTTTTCTAGTTTCCACGAAAAATCATTCTGGTATTTACTAAGAGAAAGCCTAACTGAGAGACCTGAATGTTGTCTTCTCTTTCCGTACCAAAATTCGCTTTAATCTCAGACTCACCAGCATCCATAGGGTAGCCCACCGCGGCCGCAGCCGCGTGCAGAGCCCCGTACTCCTTGCCGTCCATCCCGCCCAGCATCATGGCACACACAACACATACGTTCACCAGCACTGGCGTCGCCGGGCCGCCGCGCGCGACTGGCGCGGGCCCGCCGTCGGCTGCGCGCGCGCCGCCGGCCCCGCCCACCGGCGCCATTGGCCCGCGTCCGCCAATCGCTGCGCTTCATTTCCAACGCTTTCCTTTTTCCGTGTCGCGTTCTATTTGAAGCGTGCTGATGCATCTGGTCTTTCCTGTACAGAATAACCAGCTTTATTTGCGCGCACTAGGGTTGATTTTTAGGGTGTGCGTTTCGGGTGGATGTCTGTTTTTCCATTCGCTCGGTTGCGCACGGGCAGCGAGCGCGACCAAGGAAAATGTACGATAGGGCGCTACGCTACCACAGCGTATGTATGCGTTCATGTAAGCACCTATTATACGTATGTACTATTCGCTACTCTATGTAGCGGCCGAATGTAATTGATATTTTTATGTGCATTGATTGCGGAGCGATAAACTAACGTGGTACAATGTGAGAATTGAATTTTTAATCATTGCGTTGAGTCTGGATTGATTGAGGTTGGGTGAAATGCGTGTTTGTTCTGGTTAGACACGTTTAAATGTTAATTTAAGTTGTCGGTAATATAAACATAATACTTTAGCAACGACTATTGTTTCAGTGTTTAACATATGTAACTTAATAAATATATTATTACCATTGCATTTATTCATATGCGCGCACATGCTGAAATAAACGCAGACTTTTTACACATAGCTAAATTATTCGGCATCATCAAAGAATATCGACAGCTCTGTCCAATCCGACAAGATCAGTCTTTTTCAGACAGGAATCCCAAACATTCCCTCCGAATTCCTCAAAAGCGCGTATCATATTCACTGTAACGTACACTTGCGTACAAAAACTCTTCCTCAAATAAATACTGACATCTGACGTGTAACCCTAAGACCTTTCGGAAGCCGGCGTCACACATGCCGCAAATAAACGCGGACTAAAAACGGTAATTAAAATTGATAGTTGTGGTAAAAAAGCTTGAGAGCCGCCGACGGGGCGTGTTTCTGTTAATTACCACAAATATGTCGTGGATTCGTGTAAAAAGCGGGGAGGCGGCTTTGTGGAGCCGCCAGGGGAGGGGAGTGGATTACGGGATAGTTACGATATACGGAAGTTAGTATGGTTATTGAAGTTGAATCGTATATTTTTTTTAATAATTCGGCAGAGTCAAATCAAATGACGATTTGGTGTCCGCCGGATCACCTCATTTCTGATTCGGTACTATAGAGAAAAGTAGAGGATATTGTTATAGGTAGACCAAGGATAAGCGGCATTTGAGTAGGCCTAATAGTGGACCAACTTATAGGCTGAACATAATGATGATGATAAAATCAAAACGGCGAAATCACCTTCATTCAAGCATGATAATGGTTTAATGGATACTTATTTCGTAAGACCTTCTATATGCTCACTACTTATCTATTTTGTACTTATCAAACAATGTCAACATTACCTACTTACTTGCTCTCTTAGTAGTTCTCCGGTTCTGGCGCCAAGTGATTCGATCGTCACCCGAGACAAATATTTGTATTTGTTCAGTGCACCCACTGTTTGTTTATGTTTATTTTTTTTTAAATTCTCTTTGTACCATTCAAATTTCAACCAGTATAAGTACTTTTTTTCTTGCAACAACAAAAAGACCTACGAAACAGAGAGAGTACACAAGAAATTACATTGACTCGTTGAATGATTCGTTCTTGACAGCGCACATACAATGCAGGCACTGGTATCTCAGACCAAAAAGTTTAGTTCCTCTTTTCTGCCCCGTATCATTATGGCATGGAATGCCCTTCTAGCCCATGTTATCCCTCCCTCCAACAATCTGGATCTATTCAGGCGGGGCGGCATTAAAGCAGGCCTTCAGGGTTAGTGCAACAGACTCAATCAAATCTTACTACCACGTGGTGAAGTAAAATCATCCTGTTAGCAATTTAAATATGTTATCATTGGCATAAAGTTAGACTGTAAATTATTGGGTTTTCTTCTTATCGTATGGTTGATGAACAACCTGGTGTCAGAGTTTTTAAGCCGCCCGTAGGCCTCTGACATGACATTTCCTTCACCGTTAAAACGTCGAATGGTGGCCTACATATGAATTTCAAATTTGAAAAAAGTACCTGGCGGGGTTTGAACTGGCGACTTTACTGGCGGTTTGAAGTGATTAAGCTACTTACCACGGGATTAGACAAGGTATGTGATGTTGTTGAACATTTAAAAACAAAAAAATTTAAGTATAGTTCTGTTTACATCGGTGCTATTACCTACCTGGTTCTGATATACCTCCACATAAGTGCATGAGCTACTTAGCATACTCGTATAATCAGATCAACGTACGTGTGTAAAATGATGTTTCACTGGATGTGGTGTTTGAAGTAAATTGTTATTGAGCGCTTCCCCAGTAGCGGTACCATGAGTTAGCTATCGAAATCTTACGTACGTTATAAACCTATCGAATTGTTTTTTTCATACTAGTTTTGCGTTACCGCTAGGGGCGCGCTGTACGAGTTTCTCATAGACATATTTACATAGGCGATATCGAGTCTGTCACTTTTAAACTCATGGCAGCGCTACAGATCCCGAGAGCAGTGGAAGCCGTGCGCCGGCGCAGCGCAAATCGCCGGGCGCTAACGACCCGCGTCGCGCGCCAGACTCAAACGCGCCGCTCGATTTCTGCAGATATCGTATAATTCAAACCAGCTACTTAATTATTAATAGCAAATTCTCCTTTTTCCCTTCCCTTTCCCATAAAAGGGAATTGACATACAATTCTGAATATTTAATAAAGGCTTCCTTTAAGATGAAGATTAAAAATTTCTACTTATATTCGTTTTGATTTTTATGCCAATCATATGGACCGACTATATCGGGAGGTACAATATTTTAGCTTACCTACTTGGCCCCTTGCTCACACTTGTCTATAAAGGATTCAAATTCGAAATGTATGATTTAATCTCTTAAAAGATGAAGTGAACAAAGAAATCTTAAGTTTTAAAAATACGATGCGATATCGGAAGACCCGTAGTTCAAGTCCCCGATTAGCCGGGGTCATGAATGCGATATTTTTCAAATTTTAAATTTACATTAGTTACTTTTAAACAATCTATTAAAGGGCAGCGATGAACGTAAAGCTGGAACTTCTTCAGTAACAGTAGCCTACAGCATATCGATACCCCCAGCCCAATTCGGCGAACATGACAGGAAAGCAAATTGCACTAAACATCTTAAGCGCTAATGATTAAAACCGTCATCATTTGACCCCGCCATGTGCCAATGCGAGCAATGCACCGATGATGCCCGCAACAAATTATCGTCCCACAAATGACCCGGAACGCTCAAACGCGCCGCCGCCATTAGCTCGTCAACACAGAACATTATTAATTCTGTATTTTTCCTCATGTGCACATACTGGAAGCATCTTTATCTCATTAGGTTTCCCACTACAAAGCGTCATGTCTATTTAAATATTTTGGTTTGTTTCTGTATCCAAAACAACGGTAAAGTGTTGGTTGTCATGTTAGTGTCAAACAAAAAAAACTAAAACTGCCTCGTTGGTCTATTGGTAGCAAGTGCTGCGTTAGGACCGAGAGGTCCCCGGTTCGAGTCCGGGGTCGGGCAAAATTTGTGTGAGTTTTTCTGTAATGAAATTACTCAGCCCGGAGTTAGGAAGTTGGCGGTTGAACGCCCGTGCCTCGGAAAGCACGTTAAGCCGGTGGTCCTGCGCCCGATCTCTCATCGGTCATGTCGGATTGCCGTCTCACCGAATTATGAGAGTAAGGGAATAGAGAGTGCACTTGTGTTTGCGCGTACTCTTGTGCACTATAATATGTCCTGCGCACTTGGCTGATCCCAATTGAGATCGGCCGCCATGGCTGAAATCGGTCGGACGCCTTAATTTAGTGTCAAACACTACTGCAATTTTTAGAATAAATAGTGCATGAATTTTTAATCTTCTAAGTTACCTATCAATAAACCTTCAGTCAAATTTAGAGACTCCTTACTTTAAAATTGACAAGAAAGGAGATATCACTTAGCAATAGTTATTGGAATAGTTGTAATACCTATATAAGTTTACATCATCACACACATGCTGTTGAAAATAGCAACTACCTACTACCAAGCTTTCATTTTCTCAATAGAGCAACTTTCCTATCTGGTGTTGTAGAATAGCGCTACTTTCTGTAGTTGCTTCTCTATCTGTAATTAAGCGCTTGAAAGAAGCCTATATAAATAAATAGTTCCCGTTTATGATTCAACAAAATATAATTAGCATCTAACCGAGTCCCGTGAAGTGTCAAACTCCTGTCCAGCTCACACGCAACATTGGAGCCGAATCGTGATTCGGTGCGGAAATAAAATATCAATAACAGGCTCGTTTGTTGAAATAATTTCGTGAAATATTTACATGAGTCTGGCTCGCTCCCAGCACACTCGTCAATAAATAAGCTATAAAGCATTGTTCTCTGGCACGCCATGCCCGAGCCGCCATTGTACCCGCAGAGATTGGCCCGAGCGGTATTGTTTCTTAAACTTTTATCTTTTGTATGGGACCGATTTATGGCCGTCGTTAATGCGACACTTTTGTGGAAAACAAAATAATTTCATATCGTTTCATTATTGTGTGCGCGTGATGATAATTGAATTTTTATTGCGAACGCGTTTCGCTTAACAACAGACTCGCGACCTGATCTCGAATTGTTGATCCAACATTTTTGATCCCGAAATTGGTATAGAATACACACCGGCTGATCCACAATGATTACTAAATGCAGTTTGTGAAATTAATATGATACTATCTGCAATAGAAAAAAATCTGTGTCTACACGAACTTCAACTACCTAAATCTACTCACTAATGACCATAACCTTCTTATTAAATTAGCTTGAGACTTTCAAATGCAATATTTACAGCCTTCGGATTTGGTTAGGTTAATCTAGTAGTTAGCCTACCGAATCACCACTATCGCAAACCACATTTCAATTTTAGCAAATCTTCGTCTCCACAGCGTGATTCTCTACAGACTTAAAATACAGACTCATTTCTATAACAGCAGTTAATTTGAACCAGGAATATCGTCTTTGTTCGGAACATCCCAAAACGCGAGACGATCTCCGGAGCTTCGCAGCGAAGCGCATCGTAGCTTGGCCGCGCTATTTCAAGACGATAGGCGAAGCTCGCAGACGAGGGAACAAAGACGGTTATTAATGTCGAGGGAACTCCGAGATGAGATGAAAGAGAATTGTAGCTGACTAATCTGGTGAGGGGATTAAAAACTTTTATATAATTATAAAAGATGTCCCATTGATTCCGACGACGGCCAATCTCACAATTATACAACTGCGCTGGACATATTATAGTGCAAAAATATGTGCGAACATGGGTCCACTCTCTATGTCACATTTCTTCACATTCATATTTCGGTGAACAGCTATGCAAAATAACTACTAAGAGAACTTTTTAATTGACACGTTTATAGTTTGTTGTTGTTTAAAGTGCGATTGTTAAAAAACAGATAACAGCCATTTATATCTAGGCATAAATGTTGCTGAAACCAGTCACCAAAACCAAAGCTTTCACAATCAGACACGACCAAATTCTAATTACACAAAGTAACGTAACGATATGTATGAAAGCGCAAGCAGTTGTCGTAAAGGGCGTGAAAATGGCGAGGTGAGTGCACCAGTTATCTCCCTATAAATACGGGCCCTCTGATCTCCACGGCGGGCGTCACGCGCCAGCGGGCACCATCACTGAAACGCCTACCCTACTCTTTACCAGCACCGCTACAACCAATAACCGACCTTAAAGACTGACATCACACAGTCGCATTTCCTCTGGACTTCGAAACCATCTTCAATGTAACTGTGAATACTCCTGCGTGTAATTGAAAATGGAGCTTAATTCTACACGATTGGGTTCAAATTGTAATGGAATCGGGACAAAGGGCGGTTAGCAACGGAAGCGGTACTGCACCGATGGTATCTCGTCTTTAATTAGACGGTTTAATTAAAACTCGAGTTATTCGAAGCGATAATTGGATCATTAATATCGGACTGTCTATCGGGTGAAATTGGAAATTTAGAATCTGAAGTTGTCGGTCTTCCATGGCTATATATTATTCTAAGAAGAGCTGAACCTGCTATAATATCCCTTACATTTGATTGTTTTTCAAAGAATTATTATCCTGAATTGCAAATAGACCAAATTAGTCAAATAGTACTACATATTTGTATTAGGCAATCGGCAAATAAAACCTTAAAATTATTTAGTTTATTATAATCTGGGGATACACAAATGAACCCAATAGTTATCTTATCTTATCTTAACGCGGGGACCGTACAACCGGTTCACGTCGACCCTCAGGGATCTTTTGTGTTTCCCTACCTTTATACACCTACTCCTGAAGATCAAATGCATTAATGCTATAACGTCCTTGGGTCTGAGGTGCCTGTATTCTTCTGGTTTCGGATAAGCCGTTCCCAGAAGTCTGAGCCTGTGTCTGGCCAGAGAGTGACATTCACATAAGATATGTTTCATGTCTTCCATTTCTTCCTTGCAAGCTCTACAGTCGCTGTTTGAGGACAGTGTCATTTTCATCAGTAATGAGTTAGTGACGTAGTGCCCTGTTAGCGCTCCCATGAGTAGACGACTTTGAAGTCTGCTTCCACCCATCATGGTTTTGTACCACGTTTTTGGATTGTCGCCAATAAAGCTCTTGGAGTGAACCATTCCTGGTTTATTCTTCCAATGCTTCCAACGCTCATTATCAACATGTTCCTTAAATGCCATGTTGATGGTGCTTAATGCTAGCCCAACAAATGGCTCTGGTCCAATATGATTTGCTTCTGAGCCTCTTCTCGCAAGTTCATCTGCCTTTTTCATTTCCCTTATACCCTTCATGGCCTGGTATCCATATTAGCCTCACCTTGTTTTGCCTCCCTAGGTTATTAAGTACCGTTATGGCATTGGCGACAAGTTTAGAGTCTAATTTGGGGTTTCTTAATGCCCTAAGGGCCGCTTGACTGTCACTGAGAATGTATATAGTTTGATTCTTGACCTTTAGTTCTATGTTCTTCTCTGCACATGAGATTATTGCATAAACCTCTGCTTGAAAAACCGTTGTCATGCCCCCCATGCTTTGACTTTCCTCAACATGCTTGCTGTAGATACCGGAACCAGTGCCTGACACCATTTTGGATCCGTCGGTATACCATATCAAGCTGTTGCTCTCAGGGCAGGGCGGATTCACCTTCCAGCTGTCCCTCGTCGGTATGTTTACCTTGAAGTTCCTATTGAATATGTATTTTGGAATCGTTTTATCACAACCCATTTCCAAAATTCTGGACAGATAACTATTGTCATCCCATTTTGTGTGTCTTGTCTGATGTTTGCTAGGGCTCCAAGTTCCTGCAATACGTAGTCGCTGGAGCGCCTTCTTAGCTTCAGCTTCGATCACCAGGTGCAATGGCGGAAGATTTAACAGTACTTCCATTGTTGCCGTTGGGGTTGTTCTGAAGGCCCCTGATATGGCTAGACACGCGGTTCTCTGCATTTTCTCCAGAGCGTCCCTGCAGGTTTTTAATCGTGTTCTATACCACCATACAATACTGCCATACGTTATTATTGGCCTTACCATAATTATGTATAACCATCTAATGACCTTTGGTTTAAGCCCCCATGTTTTTCCATATGTAGCACGGCACATACCCAAAACCCGAAGAGCCTTCGATATAGTGATGTTTATGTGGCGGCTCCAGTTAAGTTCCTTATCTAGGGTGACACCTAGATATTTAACCTCTTTTGAGCATTCTAGTCTTGTGTTAAATAAAGAAACAGCTCCCATATCCTTGATATTCCGCTTCCTTGTAAATGGAACTAAAGTGGTCTTCCTTGGGTTGACTGATAGATGGTTGTATCTACACCAATCCTCAAGGGTCCTCACTGCACTCTGCATTAGTTCTACAAGTGTTCTCGGAAATTTTCCATTGACCATTATGACCAGATCATCTGCGTATCCCACAGTGTGGTAAGGTCCTTCATTGAGCTTTCTTATTAGCGAGTCCACGACTAGACTCCATAACAATGGGGAAACTACTCACCCTTGAGGCCATCTTCTTGTCGTTTTCATCGCTAATTTTTCTCCAAGTATTTCAGAATGAATTATTCTGCCTTTAAGCATGCATTCCACCCATTTGCAGATGGTATTGGGGATACCATGTATTTTGGCTGCATTGCTTATTGATTCAAAGGTTGTACGATCGAATGCACCTTCAATGTCAATAAACATTGCTAGGCACATCTCCTTTGATTCCAGTGCTGATTCAGCTTTCCTAACTACATAGTGTAGTGCAGTTTCTGTAGACTTCCCACTTTGGTATGCACACTGTTGCTCGTGCAACGGAAATCTCCTTAGTGGTCCATCTCTTATAAATTTGTCTATCATCTTTTCTAAAGCTTTTAATAGAAACGATTGTAGACTTATCGGTCTGAACGATTTTGGTTCCTCATAATCTTGTTTGCCATGTTTTGGTATATAGATTACTCTGACTTTCCTCCATATTTTGGGAATATATCCAAACGCCACACAGGCCCTGTACAGTCTGCAGAGATGAGGATGAATGATCGATATTCCATTCTGCAGGACTATCGGGTAAATGCCGTCCGGCCCGGTAGATTTGTATGGCTGAAAACTCTTCAGCGCCCAGCTTACCTTTGCGTCGTCAACAACCTTTTTCGAAATTTGCCAGTCACTGTATGAGGTCCTTTTGCATTGGTCCTCAATACTGATGGCGTCTTCCTCTTCTTCTATTGCCTCTGATCCCGGAAAGTGAACACTAGTCATCACTTCCAATGTTTCTCTTCCGGATTCCGTGCGTTCTCCATTATGCCTTTTAACAGTTGTTAGCTGTATTGCCTTTGTTGTGGAGATTGCCTTTGTGAGTCGCATCCCTTCAGGTGCAGAGATTATTCCCTCACAATGCTTCTTCCACGCTTCCCTCTTTGCCTTACGGACAGCAGTGCTGTATCTCGTCAGTGCACTTCTATATTCGCTGAAGTCGTTTCTAGCTTTTGCTACATTGAACGCCTTCCTCGTGTCTCTCCGGATTTGAGCCACTTCTTGAGTCCACCATGGTAGTCTCCTTGCTATGGACTTACTGTCAGGACAATTGTCCTGCCATGTTGAGGTTATAGCCGTTGTTAACCTATCTGCTTCAAGTTCAATGTCAAGTATTGAATTAAGCTGATCTACTGGTTTACCCACTGCCGACTTTAAGTTTGTTTTGAAGTTATCCCAGTCGGTATGACGGGGATTTTTTCTTCGTACAACTTCAAGTCGGCTACCTACATTGTAGCTAAAACATATGTAATTATGGTCTGATAGGGTGACCTCATTAGACACATGCCATCCATTAATATTCCTAACAGCCTTGTTATTTGCTAGTGTTAAGTCTATTACCTCGGCCCTACGGGCATTGAAGAAAGTTGCCTTACATCCTTTATTAATAATATGTAAGGGTGAACTTACCAGATAGTCCAGTAACTTCTCTCCTCTGTCATTGATGTCTGTGCTTCCCCAGACCACGTGATGTGAGTTTGCATCACATCCGATAATGAGCTCCCGATTCTCCCGGCTGCAGCTGTCAACCAGTTTCCTCAACATTTGAGTCACCGGTTCCTTCTCTTCATATGGAAAGTAAGCCGACGCCAATATTAGCGTCTGCTTCCCTTCCCTCCTCTGGATTCTGACTGTAGTCAGATCCCTGTAACAGTATTCCGTTAGAGGCGCCACATTTAGACCATTCCTGATATAAATGCAGCACCTCACGTTATTCATTGATGAGTTGTAGTACACTGTACCACCCACTCCATTAAAACCCATAACCGTACCATTGTGAATATATGGTTCTTGTATTAGGGCAACATCAAACCTTTGCCTTTGTAGCTCGCGTGCCAGAAGGGCAGTTGCGGCTCTACAGTGATGCAAGTTTATTTGTACACACCTGATTTTAGACATTGCTAGTCCGAGAGGAGGCCCGTCTCACTCACGCCAGGTGAGGAGCGCCCCAGGAAGAGCTGGTCCAGAGCACCCAGTACATCATCTGACCGGGGAGAGCACCCCATGTCCTGCTCACTTGACATGGGTCCCTCAACCACGGTCTGGGGTACTAGTGTGCCGTCAGGAGCTGTGGCCACCACAGCAGGAACCGTGCTGGCAGCAGGTTCTGCGACCGTCAGGTCCATCGGCACTTCGTGTGTTCGTCCGTCAGTCCGTACGTCCGTCCGTCTGTCCGTACGTAGGTCCGTCTGTCCGTCCACTTGCCTAGCCTTCTGTGCTTCCTCAGCACAGGGGTCGACCCGCTCCTCCTCCTGCCTCTCCTCCATCTCGAGTGGCTTGAAGAGGCTCAGGTCGATCCCCGTACTGAGGCAGTAGCCTTTTTCCTTAATAAAATTTGCAGAGGCTCCATCCATAAGCAAGATGCGCCTGGTGGTGCGACCTTCCACAAGGGTGTCCACAACGCGCCAGTTTGCTGTTCTTACCTCTGGATAGATCCTCTGCATTATGCCCAAAAGGACCGAGACGTCCGCACTGACCGTCTTGGTCTTCCAGGCCATTTTAATGGGTCTGGGTAGGTCCCTCGCATCTACGACCTTAAGCCTAACCCCTTTGATATCGCGGCCGTTGAAAAGTTTTAGCCACTGTGCCGAGCGCTCTCCGTCGCACGACACAATGACAACACCGGCCGCGATATATCCTAGATGTACTTGAGGGGGAGGGTCCTTGGCTTTCACCAGCTCGTCCAGAATGGCGAGCTGGAGATCGTCATAGATCCCTTCCTCAAGCATGGTTGCAGGGTAGTTCGCAGTGGTGATGGCCATTTTGAAGGTCCCCAGTGCTTGCGCATATGACCCAGAGGTCTTGATGCGTTTCGCACTGGTCCCTCCCTGTCCCTCACCACTGTACTCCCTGCCTCGCTTCTGGCGGTCGACAGAGACGGCGTCCTCAGCCTGCTGCCTGCGCAGCGCCTGAGCACGCCTCTTCTCTGCTCCCGTCCTGGAGTGTCTCTTCTTGCCTCCCCTTTCCTTCCAACCCCGCGTTCCCGATCAGGGACAGGATGGCTTCCTACGGAAGCTTCTCCCATCACTCCGCCGGTTCCACGAGATGTGCTGGGGATTGGTTCAGCTGGTGCCCCTAAGGAACCAGACAGCTGGCCACTAGTGGGATGGGCCAGGCCTCCGCCCGGTGGTCCGCTGACCGAATGGTCTGTAGACCTGCCAGGCCTCATTGGCTTGTTCCCTTTCCCAGGGTGCTGTGCTGGTGCCTTCCCACCCCTTGCACCAGAAGCACGTCCACCGACTACCTTCCACCCTCCACTAGTTGGTTTAGGGTCCGAGGAACCTTCCCCAACCAGCTTTGGGCCACCTTTATTTTGCGCCGTGGTCCTGTCCGCAACAAGACCTTCGGCACCTTTGTCCTTTCGGACCGCAGGCTTTTTAGCTGACGCTCCACCGCCGCAGGTGGTTTTCGTGGTCTGCACTACAGTGCCCCCCCCAGAATACGCGGGGCTGCCCGAGCTAGGCTCGGGGAGGGATTGTCCAGCATCGCTGGTACCCTCCTGGGGTAGTTTCTGTTGCCGTGTTGCATCCATGATTATATTTGGGTAATACACACTGCACTTCCCCAAGGCGCAGAGGTCGCACTTTCTGAAGGGATTGCTCCCTTCAAGGCCCGCGATGGCCTGGTCCAGGTTGTTGACCGCCGCCTGTCAGCGTTGCCGTTGCTCTTTGGCACCACCCGGTGCGCACGTGTAGGGAACTCCTGTTTTGTGAGGTGGTAAATCCTACGGACGCGAGCAAACCTTTACACACCACTCAATAGTTAAGTGAGAGCTAATCATGGGGCCTCAGTAATATTCCAAACATCATACCTTACAAATAAATAAATATAGACAAGTAAATAATAAGGGATAGCCCAACAGTATGAAATTATTGTGACTCTATCTTGGTAAACCTGAGAGTAGATAAATTTCAAATAGTTGATATCCAAGACACCCACAAACATATGATTTTCAGATTATAATCTTGTGTTCATGTTATTTTAGCTAGGTTCTGTCCTCGTTGGGCGCGAGCGTGACGCCACAAACAAACGAGTCCTCGGAGTGACAGCGAGGGCATGGTGTCGGTATCAAACGCGCCGCGCTTCACACGCTGCGCGCGCGCAACACCAACGCATCGATCGACACGTCGACATTGCCGGTCTAAGTGCTCTCTACCGTCTCTATAATGGGGAGTGCTCTGAAGAACTATTTCAGCTAGTCCCTCCCTCCCCTTTCCACTCCCGAACGACACTGCTGGAAAGCGCTGCCATCCACATACAATGCAGGCGCTGGTGGCTTGGACCAAGAGGTTAGGTAGGTAGGAGGTAATTCCTCTTTTCTGCCACGTGTCATTAAGGCATGGAATGCTTTTTCAGCTCATGTTTACCCTCCCTGTGAAAAAGGCATTAAAGAGGGTGAGTACGACAGGCTCAATATGGTCTACTGTGCCTGTTGACCACATATGTGGACCCCACGACCGCTTTCCATCTGGTGGAGCAAGATCATCTTGGGAGCATTTTATAAAAAAATTTTGAACGTGGTCGATTATTAGGCGCCACAGATTAAATATATCAACCTATGCTTTGTTTCCTTTTCATTTTCACCCTAAAATCAACTACGCTGGCCAAGTGCGGGTTGGTCGACTACACAACCTCAGAATGTGTTCGTAGGTGTGCAGGTTTCCTCACAATGTTTTTTCTTCGCCGTAAGAGCGTCGAATATGCGAATACAACGTACACATTGGTACCTACTTGGTGGTGGTAGGTGGTGGGGGTTAGTCGACTGTAGTAGACAAGTAATAACTTGCAATCTATAGTGGAAAATAATAGTAAGGCAGTAATAGATTGAGGGTTTCAAGAGGAAGGTTTGTATGTGCAGTACATGTGTATAGCGGGTTGCTAGCTACTATACTCTTTTTCAGCTAAGATGATCCCTGTGACACTTCATTGTGTTCTGAATCACGCATTTTACGTTTGAGCGTAGAATGGAACTTACTACACTCCATTCTACGTATGCGAACTGCATAGGTATTTTTTTAAATGTTCTATTACATTAAATTAAACTAAACTATACTGTTTGTCATTTAAAAGTTTAAAATGATTTAATTTAATATTTTTCCTAATGACGCCGCAATATAATGAAAAAGTGTGCAATAAAATTATTTTCGTTTGTCAAACGTAAAATGCGTGATACAGAACAAAATTAAGTGTCACAGGGATCATCTTCCCCTTAATAGAGACAATAAGAAAAGTGCTAATGGACACATTCTTACACAAACAATTATTTTAGCAGTTTAAGTTAAAAATAAATTACTCATTAGTCTTTAAAGACTAGATTGTAATCAGATGGCGTATATTATGCATAAGGACATACGTCATAAGGAAAAAAAAAAAAAAAAAAACAGGGATCATCTTAGGTGAGAAATACTATAATAAGCAAATTTTTTCTATCGAATAGTAGAGTATTAAAATCCACCTAGACCCCTTATCTATACATCTCGTGTATAACATGGATTATCCAAGTGTTAAATTTTGAATAAGTTACCGATAGCTTAATATTTTTTATTACAAAAGTCTACCGATGCAATGATCGGGATGTCACCCGGCGCGGCGCGTCACATGCGCGGGCGCCGGTACAACGTGTTATTGCTAACGTTACATGTTTCTCATTAGCCGTCTCCTTTATGAAAATGTCGAGTTTCTTTGGCTTGTACCAGATCTTTTTAATGTCAGTTAAATGGTTTAGACTTGTGAAGTACAGAGTTCGATTATTCGTTTCTTGTTGTACAAGGCATTTTCCGTTGCAGTTGTGGTTCCCCTGTTCTGTTGTTATTGAAGAATAATGTTTTACACAATATATATGTCGTATTGTCTTTTATTTTCGCACTACAACACTACAAATTTGAAATTAAACGTAGTTTACTAATTAAACTCGCGTGTATTAGGAATCTAAACATATTATTAAGCAACCAGACGTTTGACCAGGCGAGGTATTCAAAGCGCCCGTGACCTCGAGCGCTTTTCGTATATAAAGACAATACTACGAGTACATTGACCTCAAAGCCTCTAATGGGCCAGTTGACACAACAAGTGTTTGAATGATCGTGCGTGACTTCCCAGCGCCGTCGCTGCGCGCCAACGGATCGCTACACTCCCATGCTACGGTGGCGCGGCAACGGTTATGATTAGTGCGATTAGCTGGCACATTCATTTGGTAGGTCTAGTGATAATGAACAGTGATGAAAGTTTAATAATGTGATGAATTTCTTTAATCATATCACGATTGTAACATATGGCGTACGGGTACGTGACGGGTAGGTAAATATAGAGAAAAGAGGACAGTGATTACTTCCGGTTCTTAGCACACACCTCTGTTGTATAACTAGGGAAACTAGGGACGTTTCGTTAAGGTAAAGCACATTGATTCTGTTTGCCTAGATTCTGTAGTAAATTTCCATGATATTTCTGATTGACATTTTTTATGGAAGGGGTTAAAAAATATGTAGCTCATCGACTAATCTACGCGGATTGAGTCGTAGGCGGAAAGATATCAAGAGACATAATGTTCGTTTAAATTAGTAGTAATTTCTTTTATTTAGTTCCAAATAGCTTAATATGTTCTGCTCAATATGATATGTGTGAAAAACGCAAGTTCAATCGACTATGACAATAACCAACCGCTATTGACGCAAAAACACCGGCGACAATAAAAATTATCACTTATTCGCCCATTAGGAGACAGGTCATCAGCACTACGAAAATAAGAGTTTATTTATACGCCCGTAACTACGGTAGATTAAATGCGAATAATTGCGCGTGCGCACGGGTCGGGCTTCGGTTCCCGCCGTCGCACGCCGCCGCGCGCCGCCGCGCTGCTACGCTCGCTTGCTACGAGCTACGCTTGTGCTACGAGATACGCTCCTCGTTGTGCTTGTTTTGTCGTAGAAGGTTACGGTTGTGTTTTGTTTTGTTTGTGATCAATTGATCCTGGATTCATATTTATGTGAACGATATCATTTTAAGTTATTAAATTATATCATTTACCATTATACTCGTTACACAAGGGGAAACATATAATTGCTTTTGTTAAAACCATAATGAAATTTACAATTTTTTGCAGATTTATCTTAATGTCTGGTCTATATTTATTTATCTAAGCGATGTATAGAGTACAAAAAACCTAAATCTATATCATCGAATATTAAACACGTCAACAAAAAAGGAAGACTGTCTTTACATCCCTGAGTCTTGTAATCTTTCTGCAACATCCTGTTTTAAAAAATAATAAAAGACGTTTTCCTGAAACATACTCCCCATAGTCTCTAACTGTCATAGTTCTTCATTTACGTCACGTCATGTCATACTGTGTAGCGACAAACAGCTACCTCTAATAAGTGGCAGCAGCGATCCGTACATCCTCGGCGGGGAAAAAAGCAATTAGCTGATATGCGCCGGCGCAGGCTAAATCCGTTGCGCGGAGCGTTCACGCGTGGCATGAAAAATGGCGGCGGACTGCCGCAGGGGACAAATGGAGACGGGTATTTTTAGGCGTTTCGTTTATTATTGTTTTTATTTTTCGTTTTTCGAGGGATTCAAGTATTTGAATACGAATAAAAATACGAATTACTCAAACAAGAAATCTTTAAGCCGTGGATATACTCAACATATCAGAGACTTAAAATTTTTCGTCAACTGTGTCGCTTCTGATGCGGTTGTCTGATAAACGCAACATTTAGTGACGCACAAGTGACTATACTAAACGATCATCCGTCGCAGTAGATTTGTTAAAAAAATTGAAGGTATGGGAGGTTTTTGTTTGCTAAATAAATGTCTTGTGAAACAAGCTAAGTACTTCATCAAACTTACAGCCAGGCTCCTCTGGCGAACTCTTTGGACCACCTCTTCTCAGCTACTTATCTATGTCCAAGAGCTGCTTCTTTATTATTTTTTGGCGTCATAAATCAATCTTTAGATGACTTGTATTAAGTAGGAACTGAGACTATTCATTCTGAAGTAACTGCACTGAGCAACACTGTTGCTAATCGGTTTTTAACTAAAATCATGGTGGTTTTTAACTATAATCACCACAACTATAACTGGTAACCGAGCTTATACTATCTAGTAAACATAGTTATAAGAATTTCAAAGTTACATCATCATTATAATTACACATCTCAGTCGAAAAGTCCTGCGCGCCAGACCCCAACCCATAAATCAGCATCCGTCCCGAAAACGCCATTTGTTTCAGTTTTCACGACGCATTATTTGTTGGCGCAATTAATAAGAACGCAAAGAAAGTAATACGAGTCATGAATCACCGGGGACGGATCAAAGCGCGGGCCACGCCAGCGCCATTTGCAGCCGTTTCGCGGCAAAACGGCCGCCATCTTGTTTGTTTGTTTGCCTGTCAGCCGCGACGTACGGTCCGGAACCGCGCGCGAGCCCGCTAATAAAACGGTTATACTGATTAATTGCGACTCCCATTAGAAATAACTCTGTGTGTCTGTCACGGTTAGTTGTTAATATCTTTAGAGCGACTGAAAATTAAAAATAATATTGCGGGGAAAAGGCGCGGAACTAAGCCGGCTTTATGGAAGGATGGAGCGGAACGATGTATATTTTTTAATTTAGCTCTGCCTTGACGAATCGAATTAATCTTGGGTTGAAATAGAAAAATCTAAATAATGTCGGCCACCTGCTACCTAATGCTACTACACTAAACGATACTTAGTATGATGTTATACAAACTATAGGTAGGTACGACTGAAATTACTTGTTTTTTCTAGGACAACTTAGTCCTACTTGCCTATTTAAAGCTGTTCCTAGGTATTTATAGATTTTGGCAAACTACAAACACAATATGGGTAGACTAAAACTCAGCCTCTTAAATATGCTCATTAATCAAAATGTTAGGAAACTAAAGATCTCACATGTGGACCTTACGGCCGCTTACCACCAGGTGGAGTGAGGTCATCCTGAACGTCGATCATAAACAAATCTTGTGGATAAAATAACTTCTAAGTATGTAATTTCTATTTATATTTTTAAATTAAACCGACTTCACGCGGGCAGAGTCGCGGGCGGCCGATAGTATAATTTTTTTTTATTTATAACAAGTGTATTTGCATATTCCAATGTTGAATTTGATATCCAGGGGCAGATCGTAAATATGGGCTTTTTGGGCCGCAGCCCAGGGCCTCAACAGTGTAAGGGGCCTTCAAGTGCCGATATCCAACGCGTCATAAACAGGTAAGGATTGGCAGTGCCTCTGTACGATCTGTAAGCTTAAAACGGGAAACTACCCTCTCTCGTGACGGTCAGCCGATGCACTAAACATTTATTTTATTTTATAATTATCTTTTTTATTTTTATTTTATCTTATAATAAAATTATCCTTGTGTGCATGTATTTTATGGATGTAACTTATCTGAAATAAACTCTTTATTATTATTATTAATTAACTGATTAATTAGACCTCGTTCCTTTAGCCCTGCGCCCAGGAAGTGACGGTTACACAATTCCTTACGCTACTTACCACGGGATAACAGTGTGGCTACCATGAGTTTAAAACTAACGCACTCGATATCGCCTACGTGAATATTTCTATGAAAAACTTGTACAGCGCCGCTGGTGGTTAATACGCGAAGAACTAAAATCGGCCGTATGAAAAAAACAACTCGATAGGTTTTTAACGTACGTATGTTTTCGATAGCCAACTCATGGTAGGCCCTCAGATCAATAAATGTGATGTTATCCGATATTTGACAAAGAAAACGGGCAACACGTATGGTTTTAAAGCGTGATCAAATCAAATCATTTATTGCTTATCACATTAACATGTTGCGTGGTCGTAAAAATTTGGTCTACATGTGACGCCCTGTTAGGGCATAACAATTGAGAACTGAGGTGCTAAGCTAATTTTACATATACAATTAGTAGGTTAATTTTTACTTAATAATACAATGGCTGCTAAGACAGACGCGACGCTAATTGCTGCGCTGCTCCGGTGCTGACAAACTCGTATGACGGATTTATGGCTAGCCGTGTGATCGATCTTTATACAAGATGTGCACTACTGTAATAAATTTATTCTGAATTCTAGCCATTCAATTACATATATTTTTAGTTTTGGATGCAATTAAAAGTAGCTTAACTAAGTACTCTTGCATCGTTATAGTCTTTTTCAGCTAAGATGATCCCTGTGACACTTCATTGTGTTCTGAATCATGCATTTTACGTTTGACAAACGAAAATAATTTTATTGCACACTTTTTTCATTTTGATGCGGCGTCATTAGAAAAAATATTAAAATAAATCATTTTAAACTTTTAAAAGGGAAACAGTATCGTTTAGTTTAATTTAATGTAATAGAAAATTTAAAAAATGTACCTATGCAGTTCGTATACGTAGAATGGAACTTACTACATTCCAAAATACACAAAAAAAGTGTGCAATAAAATTATTTTCGTCTGTCAAACGTAAAATGCGTGATTCAGAACACAATGAAGTGTCACAGGGATCATCTTAGGTGAAAAATACTACATAGAGCCTCCAATAGAAACAAAGAATGATTTCTAACTCATCGAAGAATGTCGCTCCAAAGTAAACAAGGTAGGTAATAAGCACAATGTATGCATAGGACATGTCAGGTTTAATACCAATTTACGCATGATAGATACTGTGCCGTAAAATATGACAATGTACCGACAGGATACCAGTCCCGACAAAACGAATAATCCAAAACATCAAAGTTCACACACCAATCCCGAACAGACATTTTTATGCTCCGAAGTGAAAAATACACCTTCCCTTAGCACATCACAATAGCAGCTCGAAGTTTTACTATCTACTTATAAGTCGGACGAGACGGCGAAACAGACGGATCGCCGCTGCGGCAGATTTACGAAGCGTTACTTCAAAGGGCGGCGCAGTAACTGCGGCAACGCGGTGTAACAAATAACTGACGATCGGGAAGCCCTTTGCCCGGGTGATTTGTAAGGCGTTGCTAGTAGAGTTTAGAAGACTTTCATATCCGTAACGTTAGTACCTGACTATAGGTAGGTACTCAACCTTTATGACTGTTTAAAAAAGCTGTTGGATTAAACATAGGTATACATACATACCTACATAGAAATTCATAGAATCACGCCTTTTTCCCAGAGGGGTAGGCAAAGATCACTTCCTGTCATGTGCCACCGTCCTGGTCTGGTACACCACTTTCGCTTCTTCCACATCCATCAACATCTTCTTGCACACCGTCATTACGGGTAACACCTTTGTTACCATCGTGCACCCTTGTGCGAAAGTATGTTTGAACAGTAGGGCTACCATGAGTTTAAAACTTACGCACTCGATATCGCCTACGTAAATATGTCTATGAAAAACTTGTACAGCGCCACTGGTGGTTACGCGAAGAACTAAAATCGGCCGTATGAAAAAAACAACTCGATAGGTTTTTAACGTACGTAAGTTTTCGATAGCCAACTCATGGTAGGCCCTCTGAACGGCCTCAGGTCACAAACCATGGTCCTACAACAGGTTGATAGGGAGACTTGCGGCTGTCCAGTTCAAACAGGCCCAGGTTCTGGGCTAAGTGGGAGGTTTAATCAGATTAATTTTTAAAACCGTTTTCAGGCAAATCAATTTTTTTGCTAGGTGGCTATATTTTTTTGCTGACATAAGTAGGGGAACCTGTTGTACCTAGGCCAGTTTTTGATATTTTTATTTTTTAAAAATAAATGGTAAGAATAAGATCCGTCAAATATGGAACAATGGAAAGATTAGTTACTCAACTATATAATAAATAAATAAAATATGAGGATTTTCGGTAAAGCTGGAAACAAAAGCAACTTGAAAAAAAAGGGAAAACTGTCCAAGGTACAACAGACCTGATGTACCTTTTAATTGAGGTTGGGTTCTGACAACTATACTGTCTAAAACCTTAATAAACTGAGATTATATCGGAAGTAAAAGATATTTTATAAATACATATCGTGACAAATTAAGAGGCCATAAGTAAATTCCAAAAAACGAACTTTTAAGGCAAAAAATAATAAATTACCTTTTTTAACTGCATTGACCCGGCGCCGGCGAATCACAACTAACTTCACGTGAGTCTTATCAAAGCAGGCTTTGACTGCCATATACAATATTATTCTAAAGCGCGGGAGTTTACGAAAAATTACAATTGTCCTAGGTACAACACTGTCCAAGGTACAACAGGTTCCCTACCTTCTAGCTAAAATATTTAGTAGAGACAACATCTTACAGAGGAGGAAAGCTATTTGAATCGGTGATTGTTCCGTGTCTGGGTGTGTTATTTATATTTTAAGTGTGAGTGTATACCAAGTAAGTAGGTATAAATTTTTGCTGTCACTAAACAAACGTTTTCTTTCTTTCTTTGATATCCGCAAAACAAGTAAAGTGCCTAACACTTTAAGATCATTATAATTTAACGTTTAATACTATCTGCCTAAGTTAGATACATTATTTTTGTGTTGTAAAATATAACATTTAACCACAGATAACATAACTATATTTAACTAACAGTCCTTACTTACATATACATTAAAAACCACTTATTTAAACACAAACTGTAAATAATTTTCGAAATTATTACATTATAGCTACAATATTTTAATCTACATTATGTGCTGACAGAATGAAATACATAGATGAAAGCACTTTATTTTAGTTTATAGTATGCTCGGATGAGCGTGAAATTAAAACTACCCACGCACTGGTAGGTACAATGTAAATAGATTTGGGTTAGGAAGGTAAAACTATACCTATACTACATGTGTTAATATTTGTTGAGTTTTAAGCGAATAAATAATCCAATACCTATGAAGAATATTATATTTTTATAAGGTACTTAAATAGGAAACTTATGTAGTCATGATACCTAGATTGTATATTAGTTCGGTAATAGGTATTAAAAATTAGAAACGAATAAATTTTTATGCAATATTATATGCTCTAAGCGGGGCTACTAATCACAAATAATAGCCAATTTAGTAGTTTTGTAAAAATATGTTTGTCTAATCGAAATAAAGGCACACAGGAGTAGCATATGAACGCTAGCGACATCTATCGACGAGAAGCGAACCAAGGGTATTTGAGCCACGGAACAGAAAAAACAAGTGGAAGTGTGAAGTGGGCGGGGCACGCGTGCCGACACTAAGCGGAGTTACGCTTACTCGGCCTCAGTCGTACCCCAACATTTCGGTTGTCATCACGTCAAGTTGGTAGTGTAACGGCAACGTTTGTGGAGGAATTTTACAGTGAATATGCCGTATTGTGCCATTTTGCAGTGCAAAAACGACAGCAGAAGAAAAAACCTTAAAAATGGAGGTGTTTCATACCACAGGTAAGCAATAATATAGCAGTTTTGCAAGAAAATCTCAATAAATTAAAAATATGATTTATTTCAAACCATAATCTATCATAACTCTCTAATGATATGGCTCGTTTTGCGGTGCACAAATCCTCTACTGATTTTGAAATATTCGCCGCTACTCAATCAGTGATGTGGTACACTGCGGTATCAGCTTTATCGATATCTTAAAATACATAGTAACTATTTTTGAAAACGGACTACACAAGGCAACAAATTAAAAACTTTTGTTTTTTAAATAAATTATCATTTTATAAACTAAATTGAGGGCCTTAATTACGAATATAATATAATTTCCAAATCAGCTCTAGTTTTTGAGATATGAGTGGGTAAAGTTCCAAAACGTGGCATTTTTCAGGGTTTGTAAAATATTAACTTAACTACAAGATTTTAATACCTTAAGAACTTTTATTTTACAGTAATTACTTACTTTGAACTGTAAAAAAAATATCAAAGCCCTATGTTCATTCCTTGCGAATAAAAACGTATATTTTCTCCATACATTTATCATGTCCTCTTTGATATGGATTTTTTTGCATGATGTTGAAATCGATATATTTCCGTAAAGGTCTATGATACAAACATAAATTATATTTTATTTTGAAACTGAGAAATAAGTGCTTTTCGTGAAACTAAATGAAAGTTAAATACCTGTTTAGTTTTTTATTGTTTGGTATTAAGAAACACCTTATTGGCCATTTTTCAGAATTTCGATAAGCTTTAACTAAAAAACTAAAGCTGATACAAAAAACTAAAAGCTTATTTAAAATCAGTGAATAATTTACTCTAAAAATCAAGTCTTAAAATTAGGGAAACAAAAATTGTGTTGACCTGTGTTATTTATACTGATACATTTTAATACTCTGGTGAAACCTGTAAAACGGGCTTAGTATTATTTATGCGGACTTATTATTATTCATTTTTATAATTTTAGGTTTCCGAAGGACGGTGATATCAAAGGGAAATGGATAGATGCAACTGGTAGAGTTGATTGGATGCCAGTAAAATCCAGTACCATATGCTCTGAACATTTTTTGGAAGACGATTTTATTATATCAAAGAATGGCCTGAAATACACCAAACCCAACGCGATTCCAACTTTAAGAACCGTCAGGTTTTATGATCAGGTAAAAAGCCCTTTTCTCATCATTTTTTGCCCACTGAATATAATATTTGAGTATGATCATCCTCGCCCCTAAAAGGAATGTATTGTCGTCTGTATTTTTTTATGTTTGTTACCTCATACCGCCTGGGTGAACCGATTTGGATATTTTTGTTTTATTTGAAAGCTGGTGCTTCCTGTTTGGTCCTAATTTGGTCCAGTTCTGACAATGACATCCATGAATGATGGAAGGAAAATATTTCAATACTGTATCATATTCAGACTACTAAATATTTTTAGTGAGTCATTATATCTAATGTAACACTAAAAAATATGAAGGTTTAACAATTTCTTTTTTATATTTTTTTGTTATAGCACCACAACTTATAAATGGTTAAAACCGGTTTGATTATCCCATGTCAATCTAAGATATATATAGATTTGTATTTGTTTCAGCAGGAAAACCTAAATGTTACTAATTTAGATTTACCTAAACCTACTGATTTGGGGATTTGTCACTCCACTCCAACGCAACCAAATAAGAAAATAAAAATTTCTAAAGGTCTCGAGTATGTTCCCATTGCACACGGCAGTAAAGATCAATACGAGATACCTGTGCAACAAGCGTCTGTACGCTGTTTGATTCCGGTGGAGGAACATATGCTTCCGTGTGGATCTACGAGTTCTACGCCGAGGAGAAAAAAATTAAAAGGCCAACTTAGATTTTGTCAAAATAAAATTGAAAGACAAGATTCGAAAATAAGAAGATTACAATCAACTAATAGAAGGCTTAAAAAGATAATTAATAAAATAGATGAAGTGTTAGCGAGTTTAGAAGAAAAATATTCGATGTCGAAAGAAAATTTGGATTGTTTAAGAAATACCAATTTAGAGGTACGATTTTGTTTCACTTACACCTTTTCTGACATATTTATTACATTTTATTATTAAATAATAAATACATATTTTTTTCAGGTACAAGAAGTCAAAGCAAGCCGCGGCCGGCGCGCACCTGTGTTTGGCCGCACTGCTGCATTGTAAATTTCGCAACGCCTGAGCAAACTACACGCTGAGCGTGTTATTAAAAGTTTTTTCATTATTTAACTATGATATTATTTTTAATTCCATATATCAGTACCCTTTTTATCCCCAAACATTATAAAACGAACTCAAAAGTCGAATCATTGAGTCTAATACATATATCGATACTAAGAATATGTAGTGTTACCGCACTGGCTGAGTAGCCGTAAAAATATTGTTTTAAGGAAATGTTAACCTTAACACACACAGAATACAGTTCAAAGTTGTTTTCTTTACTGCTGCCTGCCATCTGTTGTGGAGTAGCTGAACTTGTTTGTCAATTAAACCTAGGGAGTTCAAATACGAACGGTTGTAAATTTTTTTTTTGTTTATAGCAAAATAAACTGTAAGTTCTTGCGAGTAAAGACGTGTTTTGCTTAATAGGATTTACAATGTAGGCTTATTTGGAATAGCATATATGCGGCCAATCAAAAAGGCTGTTTACTAGTAGTGCAATGTATTATTTAAGGCATGTATGTGTGCGTTTGGCGACAGCGGTTCTGATACAAATTTGCCATATCGCACTTCCACTTGTTTTTTCTGTTCCGTGATTTGAGCAGTGGTTTCGAGTTTTGTAAATTGAATGTTTATAAAAAATAACAAAAAATATTCAGTTGAATTTTGAAATTTGTTCTTAATTTTATTAATAATCAAAATTATTGGTTTTGATACACGCAAAACGAAATCTATTGGAACAAAACGCAGCTAGACATAATCTGCGAACATAGTCTTGATCAATAAAAAGTAAAAAATCCAACCAAAGCAAAGCAAAAGTGACAAACTGTGCGGTTTTGAATATCAATAAATTGAGTAATTTTAATAAAATGGGGACAGAAGTGGCTGTCTCATTTAGTACATTACGTGCTCAACTAGAGACTGAGAAGAGTAGTTTGTTTAAAATAGATGAAAACATCAAGAAAATTCAAGTTACGGGACGGTTTCCCCATGATAGGTTAGTGATTACCTTGACGAAATGCAACTTGTTCTTGCTATAATTGATTCTGACGCTTACACTATTTGTTATCAGGTTTAATAATTCATCTAGCGGCGACTACTCGAGAGGGCCACCCCGGTTAGGGGGCCGGAATTCGTTTCAGGATGCCGGTAACAACTTTAGGAACGAAGAATTGTTTGGGAAACGAAAACACGAGACAAAAACCGTTTTCAGCAGGCAAGTACATCTAAAGCTTATTTAATAACGTAATCTACGATCTCACATTGTAGTATATGAAGATTAGAGCTATAAACAATTGCTGTATAACTTAGCAGTTCCCACTTGATATTACCTACATGATGTCATGTATTTCAAGCGTTATGCCCCATGTTGGGAGATGTTAGATAACATAACATAAATCAAGTAATATTGATAGCATCATGAAACAGACTTTAAATTACATAACTAGACTGCAAGGATTGTTAATACAATTGGGATTGCTTATAAATAGATTTGATGGAGCCATTTGATGATGGCCCTGCTCCAAAATAAAGAAACTAGGGCAAATGAAAATTCAGAAAATCTGCTTGCATTTCAAATTTACTCAATGCACAAAGAACTGCCTCTACTCATTTTGGAAACATGGCTTTCCTGTACACCACAAAACAATAAAACACTATCAACAAGGAGTAAGTATCACATATAATTTGTATATTTCCAGATTATCAGCACGGACTCAAGATAGTGACGGTGAAGATGAAGGTCCTGGTATTAAAAGAGCCAGAGTACCATCAGCAGTGTGCCGGGAACTCCCAACCAGAGCCGCAGTGCTCAGAGCGCAGGGTGACGATGAACAGGCCAGGAAACGCAACCGTCGCATATTTGGATCACTATTGGGCACCTTACAGAAATTCAAGCAAGAGGAAATTGTTTTACAAACTAAGGTATCTACGGTTTCAATTGCAATATAAATTATGCTGTGAAATTACACCCAATCTATATACTTCTACCCGCATTTGTTCCTGCGTACTTCTACTACGTAAATGTTAAAAACTACGCAACCAATTTTGATGTGTTTTGTTAATTTTTAAGTTTGTATGAATAATATACCTGAACCAAAACAAGTGCAGGTCACTAGTTATACATAAAAACATTCCTCTTAAATTCCTCTATCCATTAAATAAACCCCCATCAAATTCCACGGTGTAGGTTTTAAAGATTAAAGCATACACTCAGCAAGCAGACAGACACGGAAAGTAACTTTGCTTTATTCTATGTAGTGATATCATCTACTCCATTAATTCTTTATTGTAGGAGGATAAAAAAGCACAAGTTGAAAGGAAAATTGAGGAACAAGCAAGGTTAGAAAAAGAAAGGGAACAGAAGGAAAGGAAGACCTTATACGCTGAACGGGAACACAAGAAGGCCACAATTAAAGCACTTGAAGCCAAGATGGCTAGAGTCCAAGAGTTTGAGAAATGGGAGCAGTCACAGAAGAACATCGCTAACTTTATTCTAACCAAAGCAAAGCCACACATTTATTGGCTGCCTAAAAAGATGTCGGAGAAGGCCACAGAAAAGTTGACCTCCAGCAGAAAGTTCCATGAAAGTAAGTAAAATTGTAATGGAAAGTCCCACCATATCTAGACATGGTGACAAAACCAAAATTTATATGTATATTGATTATTTGGAGCTAGCAAACAATGGATTATCTGTTTTTCTAGCCAACTAGCATTATCTACAGACTATTTATCAACTAGGTGCAATGCTTACAAAGTACTTGTGTGCACTTCAAACTATCCAGCGATTGTAACGGGGAATGCCAAACATGACATTTGAGTTATGAGACTTAATATTGACCTGGATAAAAATCAATGAACTGATATTTTTTATGTTTTTATTAATTACTTCAATATAATTTTACAGCAAAATATGGTCCTTTGTACCGCAGTGAGTAAGAGTGACATTCAACCATTTCAACAAACGTTAGAAGCATTAAAAATCTTGCCTTTTTTCATATTCATTATAACGAAGGACATACATTGCGTTGATTACATTTGATTTGACTAACAAAGATTTTCAAACTGTGGGCTTACAGTTCTAGGGGTAACTTAGGGGTAGACTTCTAGTTTCTGCAATTTATTTTACTTTCAAAGTATGCACTTTTTTATTTGTAGCTCAGTAGAGAGAAAATTTGTAAGCAAATGTGAACATTTATTTGAGTGTTTATTTTATATCATCATCAGCCCACTTTCGTCCACTGCTGGACATAGTTCTCCCCAAATGCTCGCCACTTATTTCTGTCCTCGGCTACTCGCATCCAGCTCCTGGATGAGCACAGATCTTATATAAAAGACCCAATATCATTTTTGTAAAAGACCCAGTATGAATGTATGTCATTGTATTTTCGCAGAGTGCATGATAAAGAAACGCCAAGAACTTCAAGAAGAGCTACAGCGAATAGAACAGCGCTGCCTACGGCCTAGAGGTCCGGGAGCCAAGGAGAATGACCCGGATATCCATGGCGATAAGGAGACAGACCCACAGGCTCCAACCTCTACAGACCCTGACCAGGAGATGAAAGAAGATAACGATGGTGGACGGAAAAGGAACAAGTTTGCAATGGATGCCGATGAAAAGGACAAAGAGGACAGTGACGGTGATGACAGGCATGATGATGAGACAGTTAGTGAAAATGTAGTGCCTAAGGATGAAAAAGGTGAGTTATCTCCTAATGAATAATAACTGCCTATACCTACAAGTTGGGGCAAGTTTTGAAATAGATGCCTACAGATTATATACTTGATTTTTCTTAGGTCACAAACTTTATGCCTTTTTCATATTGACACCCTTTTATCATTTCCAAGAATGTTTACAATTTTTTTCCTCACTTCTAATCACATCATACTGATACTTCCAGAATCGGATGAAAGTAAAATGGACACAAGCATAGATCAAAACGCATCTACAATCGTTGAACCAAATACATCTATTGAGGTGGAGGCAGAAACAGAAATGCAAGAAGACGAGAGTACAAACGAGCAGACAGCGGAGTCGAGTCAGCTGGACGACACGCAGACCTCGCAGCCCGAGGCCGCCGCCGACGCGGACGACCCCGAACATTCCTAGTAATTCCTGCATCGGTCTTGGAAACGTCGTTCCTCAAGATATAAGGGTCCCTACAAAATAGCGATCGTCCGCTTATTTCATAGGACCCTTACGGAAAAGACCGGATCAGATAACATTTTACGCATCCTGTTAACATAATGTGTTTTGTCTGTCTAATAGTAATCCATAATTTTATTCATTACCAGAGCCGTGAAGTCCTTTGCAACTTAAAAGATTGAGAAATTATGTCCAATTTCTACTTTACCGAGGTGTAATGTATCATGATGAATGTAAAAAGTAAAATAAAGTGACTACCAGAGTTTTAAATCTAACAGAGGTTCTTATTAAAACAAAAGTTGTTTGTTACAAAATTTTATATAAGTTCAATAATAATTTAGATCAAGTAAACATCACAGTTTATAATTAGCATAAGAGTTACGTTTTACAAGCATTCAAGTAAAGTGATGGAATGAAATTATCCAGTTTTTTATTACATAATTAATGTAGAAAAAATTATGTACTATTTTTACACAAAAAATTATAAAAACCAATATAAAAGTGTAATTGTTACTCTCAATATTCTTGTTTGTGTGCTTACATAAGAGACAAAAGCATAAATTCTATGTCGACATAATCTTTTACCAGACTGCCTTACTTGTGGTTGGCTACCACAAATGATTTTTAAAACCGACTAACATTTAGGTAAAAGCTTTTATATCAATAAATTGCCACATTTGGACCTGCTGAACTGTGAAAATATAAGCTAGACCAATGCAGAAAGTACAGGCGTGTAACAGCTTCCCATCTATCTTTGTACCAGCACCTTCTCTTAGCTTCCATTGAAAGTAATTAAATCTTTGTTTAGAAACATTTAAGCTTCAATGAGGTAGGTTATCCAGCAGTGTAGTTGCTCAGAGCCTTTAGAACACAAACTGTTCAGTAGTGCTAGTCCAGCGTGAATATCCTTGAAGCGATGTCATCCAGCATCCAGTCCATGCCCTCCAGAAGGTTCTCTCCGGTGACTGCGGAGCAGCGCACTATGCGCCAATGATGTGTCTTGATACTGTCCAGATCTAAAGCCTGGAACAATCGAAATTTATTTCATTGTGACTTTGATTACATTTTACAATAGATTGGATACCATATGTAAGTGTAGTGCACCAGGAGCTGTGCTTTTATCATTGACTTCACAAACTGGTTACAAAACACAATTTGATGATATCAGATACAACACTGACACATTTCACAAAAGACTATATTTAGACCTGAAGTACTAGTTGGAAGGTAGTACGGAAATACTATTCGGACCGTGCGGAGTGGGTGAAGGGAGAAATGGCGCTGATTGTCAAAAACGCATGTAATCTTGTGAGATGTCTGTTGTTATTGCTAGTGGCGGCCAATGGTACTAATTTCACTCCATATGATTTAACGAAAGAAACGCCACCAAAATGAGGGCAGCACCGTCGTGCATGCTCCCAATAGTATTACCATACTTGAGATACAGTCTAGTGACAGACTGACAAACAAACAGCAAAGTCTCAGAAATACATTATGTACGGAAAGAGGTCCTACCTCCCTAATCTCCTGCAGTGTGAGCGCTCCCGGCAAGTCAGCCTTGTTGGCCAGCACCAGCAGCGTGGCGCCCGCCAGCCGCTCCTCTCGCAGCAGCGCGCGCAGCTCCCGCCCGCAGTCCGGGAGCCTCCGGGCGTCCGCGCTGTCCACCACCCATGCCACGCCGTCTGTGCTTTCGAAGTAGTTCTTCCAGTATGACCTGGAAATAAAACATATATATTTTTTATGAATGTTTTATATTGCAATGCTGTCCCAGAGACATTCAGCAAACTGTTAAGTATGTATTTCCGACTTGAAGGGCAAACATCCATTGACACGTTTCCCAAAGTATTCAATTCTTCATTCTTTAAAGATCTCTAGGGGCTTTTCTTTTGAGTCGTGAGAATATGAAGTCATTTTGCATCAACTGCGCAGCGAGTTTGTTTGGGTGATTAGCTATCCTTTCTTTATAGGCCTTCATGGAATGATGGATCTCCTCCTTTATGGTTCGGATTTCAAGGTCGTGATGCAGCTGCTGGTTTGTGACATACCAAGAGGCGCCAGTAATCAGCCTGAGTGTTTTGGATTGAAACCTCTGCAGAATTTCTAAATTCGAATATTTTTTTTTTTTATAAAGAGGCTAACAAGATGACCTCACTCCACCTGATGGTAAGCGGTAGTGAGATCCAAATATGAGGTCGACAGGCACAATAGACCATATTGAGCCTGTCGCACTCACCCTGAAAGCCGTGAAAAAGGAGACCACTGCTGCGGCAACAACGAGACAAAGCGTGGAGTCTCGCATTGGTATTGAGCTGTGCGGGTCGGAGTTGGCCAGTCCCCTGGGCGCAAGGGCCCCCGTGTCTACGGGTCCCCCAGGCCGGCGGGCTGACCCACACCCCCCGCACAATACCGCCGCTAAGACTCCACTGGTCCGGCGCTTGCCGCAACAATGGTACCCCCTGGCTCCGGTTCGTACAGTGCTGATCCCGGAACGCGACATGACCGAGAGAGGTCAGAGTCACTTGGCGGGTTTTACACAACTGTATGGAGGTAACAGCAACCGGTCGACAAAATGTCTCCCACCTGAAAAATATGACGCGGTTCCCCATAATTGGATGCCATTGGTTTAAGAATGCTCTTATTAACAAGAAGTTTGTTCTTCAGTGAAAGCTGGGAATTTTTGTTGAGGAGCCAGTACATTTTTCCAAACTGCATACTTAGGACTTTCCGCTTTGTGAAAATGTGCTTCTTCCATACAAGACTACAATCCATGTAGATTCCGATATATCTAACTTCATCCGATTGAGGTATCTGCACTCCATTAAGTGTTACTGGAGGACAAGTAACCTGCTTTGTGGTGAATGTTACCTGTACTGACTTGGATTCGTTAGACTTGATGCGCCAGGTTTTTAGCCAGTCTGTCACATTGTTCAGACATTCTTGTAGGAGTCTACTTGCGTGAGTCGGATTTTCGTGTGACGCCAAGGCTGCTGTGTCATCAGCAAAGGTGCCTATAACTATTCCATCAGTAATGGGCAGGTCCGCAGTGTATAAGAGGTACAGGGTGGGCCCAGCACACTACCCTGAGGTACTCCAGCATATATTTTATGTAAACTTGTAGTTTCTTCGCCATGTTTTACACGGAAGAGTCTGTCTGAGAGGTAAGTTTTAAGGAATATATAGAAGTTTATTGGCAGTTTTGTCCTTATTTTATATAATAACCCTTCGTGCCATACACGATTGAACGCCTGGGGTATGTCCAGAAAGGTAAAGGTATTTTGAGACCTGCTCGCTTAGCGACTTGGTGCTTCAGACAGACCGATTTTTGTGGCTGAATACTGGGCTGATCATGTTTGATTTATCCATCAATTTGATATGAAGAAGAAGGCATTTTTCATCCATTAGAAAACTGAATATATCCAGGATATTTTCTGTTGCAAGTGCCATGATCATGGGTCAGTTGACCATCATTGCTTCATCAAGGCGTGAAATATTGAGAGCTCATTAAAGTAAACCTTGGACATATTCAGTTTTCTCAAGTGTAAACATGACAGTCTAATGTGTGTAGAGTTATTTTACATCCACTAAGAAAACATCAATAACTACAGCAGAGTATCTGCCAGCAACTTTGTGGAACAGTTAGAAATTTGATACAATGATAGATCATAGTTTTTATTTGATGATGTGTAAGTGTTATAGAACCTTCAAAAAGTGTGCACAAACCAAGCTTGTTGGTAACCTGATAATTTAGGTTCTATAAATATAATAGAAACTTACAGATTCTATCAGAAAATCTACTTTGTCCCATCCAATCCAAAGAGCCTGTATTTTTTATGAAGCTTCAGCCCTAACCTGTATAACAATATAGTAGGTAAAGAATATTTATGAAATTGATCTCATAAACTAAAGAATAAAAATGATGAAGACTAGTAACTCCCACACAATCCAAACATCAATATTTCAACAGATAGCTTGGTAATTTGTTAAAGTTTTGAATGTAAACTGAGCATTTATAGTTCTTCCTGCAATTTTAGTAAAGTACACACTCCTACATTGGCTTACCTCAAAGACTTCTGTCCACCGACATCCCAGATGTTTAATTTA
This sequence comes from Maruca vitrata, assembly GCA_039566165.1. Classification (NCBI taxonomy): domain Eukaryota; kingdom Metazoa; phylum Arthropoda; class Insecta; order Lepidoptera; family Crambidae; genus Maruca; species Maruca vitrata. The sequence goes on along the minus strand of CM076928.1, from coordinate 404,828 downwards.
AAGCCACGATGTTCCAGGGTTTTTATATTAAAACCCAGCGTGGGGGAGATGGTATCTATAGGCTCACCATTAAACCGCTTCAATATTGTCGTCTTCCCAGCATTATCTAAACCTCTGAGTAAAATAAAGTTAAGAAAATCAGAGTTTAAAACACGAACATAAAAGTAACCTAAATTATATAGATTTCATAAAGGATACAACATAAGTATTCTCATTTCCTTTTCCTTCTGTCGCAGTTTCTTTAAAATTGTAAGGAATCCCATTTTGGAAGCGTTTGAGCTATATAATAATACTTGCTTTCTTTAAAAACTTTTCATTTCTTTGTTGACAATACTGTTTTCCAATCGTTCAATGATGACAACTGCCTGACTGACTGTCAAAATCAGTCAATATGTCAAATCGTTATTTGATTGGCACCCCTGGCTTTCGTACTACCAATGTATAGAAAATAAATATCGGGTGACGTAATCGTAGAACTTATTCTGAAAATATTATTTTCGAACATATTTTATTAATTTTTTGCAGGACCTGAAAAAAAACAATGCAATCTTTATCATAAATTATGATTATAAAAATCTTACAATTTCATTGTAAGAACTCTCATTTTAAATTGCACGGTTGCTGAAAATATCTGCTACCTGTCGTTCCTATGCTTAAATCTTTAAAACTACGCAACGGATTTTGATGCATTTTTAATAGATAGAGGGATTCAAGAGGAACGTTATAAAATTTAATTTGTCTGAAGCGAAGCCAGGGGCGAGTCACTATAATTATATTGTCATTATAGTTGAATATAAGTTCTAGCCACTACATTAAATCTAGAGCGAAATAAGACATTATTTACTGAATTGAAAGATGAAAGAAATGGTAGGTAGGTATTATGGAAGGTACTTGAGGTCATTTTAAAATAAATAGATTGTATAAGGATAACAATGAAAGGTGTACATCCCAATTAGTGATTAAACTATGAAAAAAAACCTATTATTCCTCCTTATAAGGAGCATAGTACCAATGGGGGCTATCAGGGGCTATCACGAGTAAATTGGCCGCTAGGGGCGATTATGTCGAGTGAGATCCTCTACATGTAAATTTTCACTGTTAGCGGTAATTAAAATGTACATTTCCATTATGGCTCCCGTAACAAGCCGTTTTTAAGACCTTACGCCACGAGCTCGAAAACGATGATAGTTCTCATTGTAACAAAAACAAACCAGTTTGTCCTGATTTTAAATTCCACAGTACCGCTTTACCTTATCTACTTACTACGAAGACTTCAGTCTGATTGATTCCATCTTACGCAATTTAATGTACTCATGAATAGGTTTTGTGCAGGCTCTGATAATAAATAAAATTATCGCAACATTTTATTTTCATAAAAACCATAGACTCAAGGACAAACTTTTTCAGGAAATCGAATAAGAATCCATTATTGACCATAGAGTAAATATCCATCCATGGCGGATCTCATCGCTGTCATGTCTTATATTTAATTTCTGTTTCAACATGAAGCTCCTTCAATGATTTTAAGTGGGTTAATAGTGTGGAAGTGATCGTGTGGTGGCGCGGTCTCGGTGACACGCTCAGGTCGGCGGCGCCATGTTCAGCGGCACGGTGCGACTGCGGGTCTGTGAGGCGACTGGTCTCAGGCCAACCGACTTCCAGAAAAGGCACAACATGACCTTCGGGAAGCCAGGTGAGTCCCTAATATTACTCAAACCCGCTGCCTGGAACACCGCCAAAGGCAAATAAATACGTTTGAAGCACAATCTCTTAGCGAAACTTTAAAATTTTGCGTACGAAATAGGCGTAGTATGTTTACCAAAATGGGTGGTGGTGTATGTAAATATGTTTTTGCAGACGACCAGCCTATAGACCCGTACGTGTCGATCGACGCCGACGAACACCATCTAGACCGTTCGACCACAAAACCCAAAACATTCGACCCTGTATGGAATGAGACATTCTCACATGAAGTACATAATGTCACCAGGTATGTCTACATGTCAACATAGTATTCCTTACAATGGACTATTTTATTACTTTTCTATTAACTACTACTATTTAAATGTGTAACTATTGTATTCTAACAATTTTACCTGTATTTCAGCTTGGGTATAACAGTGTTTCACGATGCAGCTATCCCTCCTGATGACTTTGTGGCCAATTGTACTATTCCATTTGAAGATCTTATGCACCGAGATAAAGATGCTTCAGATTTTTGGGTAAGTTACAAATATTTACTATAAATGATGAGACATAATGAGAAGAATATTTAACTCAGATTGATCAAATTGTAGCTGTTACTTTAATACACTGAAATAAATCCACTATCACTGATTGTGATTGACAGAAAAACTAGTTTCTTTAAAAACTAAATGCAGACTGAAGAAATATAATCTCAGTTATCAGACAGTGGCCTATCTCTATCCTCCTTAATCTTGTGATAAGATACACAAATTGTCTGTTGGTGTCATAATCTCCTATCAAGGTTTGGCATAATGTTTGTTTTGGCTGATAAACATGTGTGGCATTCACCACTGTTGCCTGGGAATGTGTCGAGTGCTGTCAAGTTTTGTTGTGAGTGATGCACCATTTGCGGAGGAGGTTCTCCTGCCCGGATCCAAAATACGAGCACCTTGAAGAAGAGGTGGGATTTGTTATTTGATAGTGTGGAGTAAAAATGTATGGCTCCTGTATGTGCCCTTTTATTTATCAATTAAAATTTATTAATTATTTGCTGGGTTATTATGCAATCCTCTAAAATTTTACTATCAGGTGTTTAAATATATTTTTCAAGATAAGATAGTTGTAAAGAGCATACAATTTACTTACCTATAATATTTTGTATTGTGACATTTGCTAAAGTTCTTCAATTCAGTTGGAGTTTTTATAATACAAAATTATCTATAGTTGCTCTGAAAGTGTTATCAAAATGTCTTTATTTATGTAGGCAATTTATATGCACTTATAAATCTTCACATTACTTTTAATTGGATTCTACCAACAGTTCGGAATCTCCATTTAAAACATATTTGCCTGGTGTACCTACCTAGTTCTGTACAGAAAATTAAGTTTCTAATTTTCTTAAAATAAGTTTGACTTTGAAATACAATACACTGAAATATCAATAATATGATCATGTATAGCTTTTATGAAGCCACCACATGTACCAGTGTAATTTGAGATCTGAAGCAAAACCACAACTAGTAAAGAGTATTGAATGTCTGGGACAGTGGGAGTGAATAGCTGTTGCAGAGGCTGCATCCTGTTTGAATCATTGAAATGCCCTCACATTTTCCTTATTAATATGTTACTCATATGACTAATACACCTTGATGAATGTGTCATTTTAGATTGCAGATTTTTAAGGAAAGTGTGGTTAATGGAAGTGAATGTATTAATATTTGATTGATTATACTTTGAATATGTTGTTAATCATAAATTAATTAATTTTTAAATTCTAGCTTTAGGATTGTAATTTTTTCAAATATGATCAACATTCAAAATTTAAAAATTTGATTTACAGCTAAACTTACAAATTAAATTAAAAATATTTTTTTTATTACTATTATGTTTCTGGTATGGATGGGTATGGTTTGCATTCTTCAATAAACTAAAAATAATGTATATTGCTTAATTAACCCTTTTCTATTTCAGGTGGACCTAGAACCTCATGGAAAATTGCATCTCAAAGTAGATCTAAAATGGAATTCTCAAAGTAAGTTTAACTATACTTAAAGATACATATTAACCTAGTATTCTCTGTATTATTGCATATTATCTTATCAATATTCATAGTCTAGTTATGAGCTGTATTTTGTACCACTTAACACATTTTAACCTGTGGTGCAATTCCTGTGATCTTTTCCAGTTTATGCATAACCGGCTATAGTGATCTTGTAATGGATTGTGCATTGTTATTCATGGTTGCATTTACACATAATATATTCTAAAACAACATAATAAACTTTATTGTTTTCCAGTGAAATTATCATGTATACCTTAAGTATATTGTAATAGTACACACTTGGGAAACATTATTTTGCATCTTGATATCTTATCATAATTGCTTTGTATTTTTAAAGTCACTTAACTATCTATGAGTGACAGATTAGACTGAACTGTGTTTATTTGAGTTAGTAATTTTTTTATTGGAGTTAGGCAGGTGGGAGATTTACAAAGAGAGGTAAATTCCAATGCTTAGCAACACAGTAGCTTATCAGTTTTGTGTGTTATTGTCAAGAACATAGAACTAACTATAATGCAGCTACTTAAATACTAAAAAGATTTCAAATGTCCCATGACATCATAATATGGAAACATGTTATGTCCTCAAGTGTTGTAGTTAGCCCCCCATTCCCCAACTTAATTCTGTTGTATCTCAACCATTCCTTGTTAAATTTTTATAATATACACACACATAACATGTCTCATATTTTCACATTATCTGAACAAGACTTTGTAAAACTCCCTTTTTTGACCTTAATTAAGTAAAAAGTTAGTTGTCTTTTGTTTATGGCCTAACCATGTAATTTATTTGTTTGTATACTTTACTAGCAGTAAACTAGTACATAGTTTTAGAGGTTCTCGGCTGCGCTGCTCTGAGCAGTGAGTACGTACCGTTTTACCGACTAAAATAAATTTGTGTGAGCGACCTTCATGTTTCCTTTTAAACGGAAAACAGTATCTTGTATACTTTTTTTTTGTTCAACAGTAAAAAAAGTATGACTGTGGGATAAACAGTATAATACTGTTTAAAACAGTGTAGTCGGCAACCCTAGAAGTAGGGGCCCATACAGTATTCCAGTGCTAACACCAGTCGTCTCCTTAGGCTCGACTCAGACGGAGACATGTCGGGCGCTGCGCGAGTTCAAGGAGGGCGCGGGGTTCGCGCGGCGGCGCGGCGCGATGCGGCGGCGCGTGCACCAGGTCAACGGGCACAAGTTCATGGCCACCTTCCTGCGGCAGCCCACCTTCTGCTCGCACTGCAGGGAGTTCATCTGGTGAGTGTGAACAGTGTCAAAAAATGATTGCCTGTAAAGTCGGTTTTACGGGCGAAGATTTTACGTGACAACGTCTAATTCTCTAGTGCTGCGCGCGCGGCAGACCGATCATAGTTGAGTGGGAGAGAGACGCAAGGCATTCGGCGGGCCTCTCTCTCGTTCGGGGACTCATCGTAACGTTACCGAGCGTTACACTTTTTCATTAGTGACTCCCAGCCGCAACCTAATTTAAGACGTTGTCACGTCAAAACAAATATAAGGCGATTATTCCACCCATGGCGGCAGATCTCTTTTGAGATGATTGGGGCGTCGGCACTTAAGCAGACCTTCAGGGTGAGCGCGACGGGCTCAATATGGTCTATTGTGCCTGTCGACCTCATATTTGGATCTCACTACCGCTTACCAGCAGGTGGAGTGAGGTCATTTTGTTACCCTATTATAAAAAAAAGGAGATCAGCCAAGTGCGCAAGACATATTATAGTGCACAAGTGTGCGCGCAAACACAAGTGCACTCTCTATTCCCTTACTCTCATAATTCGTGAGATGGCAATCCGACATAGCCGATGAGAGATCGGGCGCAGGACCACCGGCTTAATGTGCTTTCCGAGCCACGGGCGTTCAACCGCCAACTTCCTAACTCCGGGCTGAGTAATTTCATTATAGGAAAACACACAAATTTTGTCCGACCCCGGACTCGAACCGGGGACCTATTGGTCCTTACACAGCGCTTGCTACCAATAGACTAACGAGGCAGTTAACAACAAATGCTCGTCAAAAACAACAACAACATATTTCAAGACCGAAGGATGTTGTGAGATCTGTGTGCGTGAACCGGAACATACAAAATATCTCACCAAATGGCGGTTGTGTGATTTACTAGCTATCAAATTAAAAACAAAAAGTTCATCTAAACAATTTTCAATAATCTAACAATACACTTTCTTTTTCAGGGGTATTGGAAAACAAGGATACCAATGCCAAGGTAAGTGACTTTTTTGTCATATAAATACTAAAAAAGATCCTTTCAACATATTTTATATTTGCAGAAGTCGGGAATAAGTCATACATTACAAATAGAAAATCGTAAAAATATATTATTACATACATTAACCTAATCCAATCACCCAATCCGGTTTTGACGCAGATCGTCACTTTCGCAAATGGTCATCGCGAAAAATTTGGTCACTTTCGCAGAATGTCATTTTCGCAAGTGGTCACTTTCGCAACTGGTCACTTTCGCAAAACGTCACTTTCGCAAACGGTCACTTTCGCAAAACGTCACTTTCGCAAAATGTCATTCACAATTGTTTTTCTTTTTTTTCTCCTTTATATTATTTATACAGACAGACAGCATATCAAGCTAAACACCACAGATGCTGTGGTAGTATTTAGTTATAATAGATGTAAAGTTGGCATAAAAAATATAGTCTGATGTGCTGTCTACTGTACATTAAAGTAAAGAAAATTCTAACAACCAATAGGACAAAAATAAAAAAATCAAATATTTATCATCAAATCTTTCTTACGGTATGTAGTGGCACTAATTATGTTTATGTAGATACTACTTTAAGTATAAAAATAGGAACATAATATAAGAAATTCTTTTTAAATTTTAACAAAATCTAATGGTTCATAATATAAATGTTCTTTTAAACTAAATTTATCATGTTTGGGAATGTCTATGTCTAAAAAACCTATTGGTTTGTTAGAATATCCTTTACTGTAATGTACAGTAGACAACACATCAAGACTATATTTTTTATGCCAACTTTACACCTGTTATAACTAAATACTACCACAGCATCCGTGGTGTTTAGCTTGATAAGCTGTCTGTCTGTATAAATAATATAAAGGAGAAAAAAAAGAAAAACCAATTGTGAATGACATTTTGCGAAAGTGACCGTTTGCGAAAGTGACGTTTTGTGAAAGTGACCAGTTGCTAAAGTGACCACTTGAGAAAATGACATTCTGCGAAAGTGACCAAATTTTTCGTGATGACCATTTGCGAAAGTGACGATCTGCGTCAAAACTATTAATTAATCGGCTTCAACTACTTTACCAAATATTTTTAAAATTTCATTGCTTTTGGACCTTATCTTCAGAGAATAAGGTTTTAATCATCATAGCAATATGGTTGTCACAACCACACAAAGAGACTTTACTAGTACTATTTTCGCGAGTAAGAGTTCTAGAACGAAAATGAACACATAGCCCTCTTTGCTTCAACAACGTGATAAGTTAGAAAATAGGGATTATCAGGGTAACACACTGTTGAAGCAAAGAAGAGACAAATTGTATATTAGTTTCCGTTGTGTGACGTTGTTTCCCTGTCCGCAGTGTGCACGTGCGTGGTGCACAAGCGCTGCCACTCGTCCGTGGTGACGAAGTGTCCGGGCATGAAGGAGGAGGGACGGGTAAGTATCCCAACTGGGTTACCTTTTTATTTACTCCTAATTATAGTATTACACTACTGCACACCTAAGAAGAAATTCTAAGGTTGTGTAGTCGACCAACCCGCACTTGGCCAGCGTGGTCGACTAAGGCCTTATCGCCCTAGTTTAGGGTAGGCCCGTGCCCCAGCAGTGGGGACGTATATGGGCTGATGATGATGATGATAATGATGATAGTATTAAAAGTTGTGATAGCAATATAGCGCTTATCCAATGAGGGCAAGTGGATTGTTTTTCTTGACAAAGATGGGAGGAAATTATATACATCCTGTAGCTGTTCTCAAAGTGTAAATTATTTTATTGAGTATGATGAGAGAAAACAACCTGTAGTTGTTACTCAATGGTTTTTTGACGCTTTTGGTAGTTTCTCAACAACTGCAACGTTTACTTGAGTGTATGGGATTGATATTAGACGCTACAAATACGTGGTAAATCTAATGTCAATCCCATACATTTTATCCTTTTCGAACTTCGTTATCGTTTTGATATTGTTTAATGTCTATGGAACCTGTAGTTTACTATGCAGTCGCAGCTTTAAGCAGTATATTCTGACCGCTTGAAGCTGTCCGTGTATATGTGGGCTCGTAGTAATGACCGTCTCTAGACGTGATAACAACTCCATAGAATGGCTAGTCATACAAGGGAAAGTAGAGGGAACCAGATCACGCGGAAGATCACCTATGCGCTGGACTGATCAAGTGAAATCCGCCGTAGGAAACCGCGTGTCAGACTGCGCCAGACAGTCTGGCGGGAGATCGTGAAGAAAGCTGTGTCCGCCCCTAACACTAACATTATGGGCGCCTCGACGTGACCACGACCGCTCTGCCAAGAGCGAAACAACAGAGAAGAAGAAGTAGTGACCGACGGTCTCTAAACCTCTCTCCCCGTTGCAGCAACAGTCGGGCGTGGGCGTGTCGGGCGGGCAGCGCTTCAACGTGAACGTGCCGCACCGGTTCGTGGTGCACTCGTACAAGCGCTTCACCTTCTGCGACCACTGCGGCTCGCTGCTCTACGGACTCATCAAGCAGGGGCTGCAGTGTGAAGGTGGGTTTGGAAACTTTGCTTTTTTTAAATTGTGGCGTAGCTTGCCATGCGAGAGGTCGCCGTTTCAAACCACGTACCACTGTGGTTTTGAAATTTGAAATTCATATATACGATTATCTAACGCTTTGACAGTAAACGAAAACATCGTGAGGAAATCTGCACACCTGCAAATAAATTCTAAGGTTGTGTAGTCGGCCAACCCGCACTTGACCAGTGTGGTCGACGTTATCTTACCTTATCGCCCTAGATTAGGGTAGGCTCGTGCCCCAGCAGTGGGGACACGTTCCCATATGATCACCAGACTTTCGAAGAAGTGGGAGGCTTTCGCCCATAAATATTTGTGCAATAATAAGCGGGGGCTGCTGAGCTAAGGCGAGATTACACTTTAAACCGGCGGTCTGCAACCTTTTGGCTAACAGGGGCACATGGTGGATATTAAAATTGAAGCAAGGTTGCACAGCGCAACTTTTTCTTCGAAATAGTTTGCACATCAGAGCCCCGGTAGAGCAGTAAATTTTTTCCAGTTTTCGAAATATTACATTTTTAACAGCCCATGCAATATTACTTAGCATGTAAAACTTTAAATTAACAGGTAGCAGACCTATTTTCAATAATCCAGTGCGTATTTTTTTAAAACCTTGAACACGCCAAGTAACGTAAATGGTAAGGCAAATAAAATTAATTAAACCAGACAGGACCAATTCGTAGATTTGTCTTTCCCATTTGCACCATAAGTGTGTACAACAATAACGATCGTTAACCGACTTCAAAAAAGGAGGAGGTTCTCAATTCGTCGGGATCTTTTTTTTATGTATGTTCGCTGATTACTCGAAGATGCCTGGACCGATTTGGAAAATTCTTTTCCTTTGCAGTATGTTCGATGAACGTGCACAAGCGCTGCCAGAAGAACGTGGCGAACAACTGCGGCATCAACACCAAGCAGATGGCGGAGATCCTCAACGAGATGGGCATCTCGCCCGACAAGAACCCCCGGCCCAGGCCGTCCAAGGTCAGTTTAGTTATTCAACTACTCTTTCCCCTTTAACGGGCAGAGGGCGATATAAACTAGTACCAAATTCTGGACCTTTTTTTACTTGAAATAAGGTCCAAAAGAAACCAATGAAGAATTTCAACTGGCTATGCCCAAGGGTTAAATAAGCGGACGTCAACATTTTGGCAAGCAGAGGCCCAAAAGTGGAGAGTGGTCTCAGAAAAAGGTGTTTACCTCCCCCCTTCCCCCATGTCTATGCACGATATACAATAAGATTGGTTTTGCAATATTTGTTCAGGTTCCTTCATGACTGGTCACCAGTAATGATGATCGATCAGTGGATACTGACTAAACGTGTTGTACATGTTAATTTCGGCAAACCAACAAACTTTGCCAGTAGAATAGCAGAGGTAAAATAATGAACATAAGGCGTCGCTAAAAATGTCGCCAATCTTCATCGTTAGACAAAAATAAACCTTGACACATGAAGAATATAGTTCACAATCGTACATCCTTTTCCAGTACTTGAACACTCCTCTGATGGAGGGCACGCCGGAGCTGGCGGCGGGCGGCGACGACAAAGACCCTGCCGATAAGCACGACGACAAAGGTACGACCCTACGACGCTGTGACGTCACCACGTGTCGCCTACGACGGGCGCTATGTCGCCTGCGACGTGCGATGTGACGTCAGTGGCGAGTTATGCTTAGTGTCTGTGATTGAGCGTTTGGCTACTTGTTTGTGCTGTTTTTTCTGGGTATGTAAGTTTATGTAGCGACATAAACTTTCATGGTCTCAGTTCATACCTTTTTAACTAAGGTTTGATGCAGTCTTTAATTTTTAATTTACTAAGTCATTACAAATATTCATATAATATGACCAAAAATCAATGATAATGACTTATTTTACCGCTCTGGTTCAAACATAATTTAAATTATTGAAGTCCAGTCAGGCTCCGTAGACAAAGTAACAATATCGATACGATAACGAATTGAGCACGTGATTTATCGCGTCTAATGTCAATCCCACACATTTTATTCTTTTCGAACTCCGTCATCGTTTCGATATTGTTACTTTGTCTAAGCCCCCAGGACTTCAATGATTGCTCCATAAGAACCTCAAAGTACGAAAAAGTATTATTAGCTCTCAAGTATAACTGGCAAACATTAGTCAAATGCTTTCGCTTGTTGCATGTTCCGATGTTATTAAATTTTGCATATTTTTTAATACCTGAGTTTTACGCATTTTTTTTGTTCTCATTATGTTTGAATTTGTTTTGTAACAATTTATTGCTGTTCATTTGCACTTACATAGTGCTAAATGCTTACCCTTATCATAAAAGCGATGAACATTCAATTTTGAATCAATTTTCTTCTCTTAGCTGAAATAACATGCTCTTATGAATTTCCTCCTCTGGATTTTGTTCCATAATTTGAAAGGATTACTGTATAATAAATTGTTTAACAAAAAACCAACCCGCACTTGGCCAGCGTGGTCGACTAAGGCCTTATAACCCTAGTTTAAGGTAGGCCCATGCTCCACCAGTGGGGACGTATACCTATGGGCTGATGATAAAACAAAAAACAATACTAGGCATTCAACTTAATTTTTAATTATTTTTGTACCAACAACTAATAGATTCATTACTTAATGCACAACATATAAGAATGAAAAAAGTGCAAATTAGGTTAGTTAATTATTTCTTACCAGGTTTTACTTATCATCCAAATATTTAAATAGCAAAATCGCTTTTATGATAAGACCAAGCCCCATATATATGTTGTGTGACACTCCGCCGCCATTTACAAGCTTTTATTATGTTCTGTTGTTTTTGTTTGCATTGTCCCGCATCCGCACGCGCAGACTTTCTGGCTTTCTTCCTTAACGGGATGGCCGACGGCATGACCCGCATCACCTGGATACCCGGGCCCACGGAGAACGGGAAATCCGGGAACTGGAGCTCCGGGTCCAATACGAACCTATCGGCACACGACTGGATGACCCCCAACCAAAACGGAACCGATTTCAATAGGATAACCGCCGAAAACAACGCAGACCTCAATTGGATGTTCAACAACGGAATGCAACTCGATTGGCGGACGCAAAATCAAATCGCATCCGATTGGCCGTCCGAGCCCGAGAACGGGAACACTGGATCTGATTGGTGGCGCCTGGACTCGACCGGGAAGGGAACCAACGGCTCCCACTGGGACGACCTCGCCGAGATATTTGGCTGTCCAGGTTTAAACACATTATACAAATATCGGTGATGGGGCTTGTTTGAGAACAGTTGGAAATGCCGGATGTTTTCGATTGGAAGATAGGTTTAGGTACTTTTACATAACATTTATTCATCTATCTCCTTACTTATGATTTAGTTGACTTGTAGTTTTGTAATTTATTCATATCTATTGCATTAGAAGTACCTATTGTTTAATATTATACAGATTGGCTCCGTATGCCCTACATTAAGACTTATTGCTGCTTAGTACTGTGCTTCAACTACTTAAAAGTATTAACTATTATATTTGCAGCGAGCGTGTACCCAATAGAACCAATAAAAAAAAATAGCGGACGATATTCTTTTATGGTTTTGTTTTACTACAAAACAATAATTTACGCGTATAAAACGCGTTCGGTGCGTCAGCTAAAATACTTATGTATTTTAATATACCTACTTTACTTGCTTACCTTATTTGAAATTGTAAGTTCCGTGAAAGTTATAGACAATCTTTCTCTATATTGTGTAGACTTAAATAATAAAAGACGTCTACACTTTTATCATGCGATCCTTTTACGAACCATTTTTCTAACTTTTTTTCAATAAACTATTTCTCTCTCTATCTCAAACACTAAACGAACGTAAGATTTAAAATAAAAAGATAATGAATTAGTCATTATCTTTATTTAGCACCAAACTATAATCTACAGGCTACACGCTCGCTCGTTCATTAAAGTGTAAGAACATCTCATAACATGTAACTTGTATGGTAGGCGGCGAGGGCGGCGCGGGCGGCGGGCCGGACAAGGTGTCGCTGGAGGACTTCCACTTCATCAAGGTGCTGGGCAAGGGCTCCTTCGGGAAGGTCATGCTCGCCGAGAAGAAGGGCACCGACGAGGTCAGTGCTGATACCGGAGTTATTTGTGTTTCATTAGCATTGTGATATTCTTCGCTAAGGCGGTAAGTAAGGGAACAGAGAGCGCACTTGTGTTTGCGCACACACTTGTGATTTATAATATGTCCGGCGCACTTGGCTGATCTCAATTGAGATGGGCCGCCATTGCCGATATCGGTCGGACGTCTTACAATGCGGTATTCTTCGGCTTAACACATATTCGCAATTTCATGATATCGCTGACATTTTCACGGATGTAACACATCCACCTAAGAACGTCAGCAAGTTTGAACTATTGGTTGGGGCTCTGACTTTTTATTGTGTCTTTCGTAAATATCGCTCTTTGTGGTCATCATTCCGACTCTATCGTATCGCCCTAGTTTAGAGTAAGCTCGTGCCCTAAACTAGGGCGGATTTATATGAGCTGATGATAATCGTCTCGTTATTAAGAATGTATAAAATTTCCGCCCAAGCCTTCGTTCATGAAGTCATGTATCGTGTACAACGTTACTTGTAGCGAAGCCTTATGGCGAAGTCGGTTAAAAAGTAAACTTATCAGCCTCGAAACTATCGATGTACCTAATTTTGTTCAGTAGATGTCGCTATTTCAAGCCAGACTACAGACAGACAGACGACAGCTACTTTCGTATTCAGAACACTGAAACGTTTAGATTCAAATATGTTTAGACATGTTGGTGGTGAGAGTCACCCGCTCCCCGCAAGTCCCGTGATGATGACAAGGCTACTCCAAGCCATCAACGTAAGTCAATTAAAAAAGGTGTGACAAAACAGACAAAATTCCTTTTGCACTTATCATAATAAACATGTTTGGTGCAGGTGTACGCAGTGAAAGTGCTAAAGAAGGACGCCATAATCCAAGACGACGACGTGGAGTGCACCCTCACCGAGCGCCGCGTGCTGGCGCTGGCCGCGCGCCACCCGTTCCTCACGGCGCTGCACTCCGCCTTCCAGACCAGGGACCGGCTGTTCTTCGTCATGGAGTACGTGGACGGAGGCGATCTGATGTTCCAGATTCAGCGGGCGCGCAAGTTCGACGAGCCGAGGGCTAGGTGAGTGTGTTGAACAATTTTACAGGGTACATTTTGATTGTTATGGTCCATGTCAAGGAAACGGTCGAGCGGCTGCTAGATTGTACCGCGAGCAGGTAATTAGAAGGGGCGTACATCATCAAACCCAGCGATTTTCACCATGCGTACAACAGTCACAAAAGTTCAGTAACGTACAATCTTCGTTACAAGTCCGAGGTAATAAAATTCCTATCATGCAAGCAGGTCCAGTAGTTAAGCTACCGTGAAGATTTATATTGAATTCCAGATTTTTACTTCAATTTTACAAAAATCTCGATTACTTTGGAACCATAGAAAATCGCGGAACATACGTCGGGGTTATATCGATAGGTATTGAAGTCCCCCATCGTTTGACTTACGATCATCTACCCCTCCCGTTACATGCATATTATCTATTCTCGGCCGGTTTATTGTCATAGTAGTCTGATTAAACTGAGATTGATGTCGACCCAGGCAATGTGGGTCAAACTTAAATAGGTTCACCTAAACGAAAATATTTTTTTTCGATTCTGTCTCTATCAGTTCTTAAGTTTTATGTCCTAAAACAAATTCAGTACTCAAATCTTATGTTCCTTCCTCATATGTGCAGGTTCTACGCGGCGGAAGTGACGCTGGCGCTGCAGTTCCTGCACTCGCACGGCGTCATCTACCGCGACCTGAAGCTGGACAACATCCTGCTGGACAGCGAGGGCCACTGCAAGCTCGCCGACTTCGGCATGTGCAAGGAAGGGATACTGGGTACGTGCGTTGTTTTGCAAAAAAAAATATGTATTAGGTGTACTAGTGCTTCCGTGGGTAGTAATTGATCGAAAATTTGTATTTATTTATGCTCTTCGTCTTGTAAAGCAGGGTAGTTGTGTGTGCGAGTACTCCCCGTAGCCCGCAAACATAGCCAAATCTTTGGTAGTTGATCATTTAGTCTCCGCCAGTTCCTTACAGACTAAAATCAAAATGGCGACAAATAGAAATCGATGCTGTGAGCAGGTTTTTTTTTTCCTATCAGACATACGACGATGGCCTGGAGTAGCCTCGTCATCATCACTAGACTTGCGGGGGGACGGATGGCACTCACACCTAAGCTGCGAGCAGGCTGACCTGCTGGAAGTATTTGTATGAAGTGCATTGGAGACTTTAATCGAGTAACCAAAACATACATAGTACGAAACTTTTTGCTTAAGTAAACACATGTATTGAGAATTGGTATTTATGGTATCCGTAACACAAGTGCTTAAGCTACTTACCACGGGATCTGATCAATGTATGAGATGTTGTGTATTATTTATTTATGTTATTTTGCCCAATGATGACAAAAGCGTTTGGAGGGGTTGCGGAGCGGCCGGTCCGCCGGCGGCGCCGCGCGTGCCCTGTGACCTTGAGATTATGAGAGCTGAGGGCTCCATCTTAAGCACTGGACCAAGTACCTTATTATAGTGAAAAGTGTTGACACTTGACTACTCTTGTTGTAGATGGCGCCACCACAACGACTTTCTGCGGTACTCCTGATTACATCGCTCCGGAGGTGAGTGTTAAATCATAATAGTTTTTTGATTGCAATGTATGGTACATCCCCATAATGACTAAACAGCCAGTGGTCCTTCTCATTGTCATTAGGGTGTGTGACTGATTTCCAGCAAAGTTAGTGTGTGCGCACTTATTTTGCTGAAAGTCCGTCGGATATCACTATTATGTGTTGCCTCCGTTAAATGATCATCGGGAGGGTTTCTTTTTCGACCCGTTTGAATGGCTTGTGTGGGGCCAACCAACATGCCCAACACGTAGAGACCCCTTCAGGAGTTTAATCTGCATGTGAAATGGGGGTATGGTATCCGGCAATCATTATTATAACAGCGGTCATATCTTCCGTAGAACCGACGCGTCGGTTGACCAGAGACCCACTGCCACTTTAGCTTGCTAATCTGGTGAGCTACAGAGATGACTTTGGTTCTCTGCCTCTTTCATTTTATTTCGAATATAATACTAGTTATCTTTCCCTAGATTTTTCGACTGGCTCAGTTGGACTGTGGTTAGTGACCAAACAACTCGGGGCAAACATTTGTGTGATGAACATCGGTGTTTGGGGGCACTCCTTAGTTTGGGGTCAGATGACCGTATGAGGAAATGTCCTAAATTTTTTTTTTAAGACATTTCCTATGTATGTTTCCCCAGATCCTGCAGGAGCTGGAGTACGGCCCGTCGGTGGACTGGTGGGCGCTGGGCGTCCTGGTGTACGAGATGCTGGCGGGGCAGCCGCCCTTCGAGGCCGACAACGAGGACGACCTGTTCGAGAGCATCCTGCACGACGACGTGCTCTACCCCGTGTGGCTGTCCAAGGAGGCCGTGTCCATACTCAAGGGTCAGTGGGCGGGTGGATCGACCTGACATACGAATGACTGAACGAATTACTTAGGGAAATACTGTCAGAATTAGGAAACGAATGACTGAACCAATTACTGATGAAAAGGCTGTCAGAATTAGCAAAGGAATGACTGAACGAATGATCGAACATATAACTGAACAGATGATCGAACAAATTGAACGAAAAAACTGACTTGCTTAAATGCCGTTTCACGCCTCGCCTGAAGAGCCGGGGATCATAGGAGGGAGGGAAAATATGAGCTGGAAGGGCATTTCACGCTTTAATGACACGGCATTGTATGTGGATGGCAGCGTTGTCCAGCACGTGTCGTTCGGGCCTTTTGGCTCAGACGGCTTTTACAATTTCACCGGACTGGCGGGGGAGCGTAAGACTCACACCCCTAGATCATTCGGGAGTCGAAAGGGGAGGGAGGGACTAGCTGAAATAACTCTTCAGAGCATTCCCCGTTGTAGAGACGGTAGATAACATGTAGACCTCTACATATATCAGTCAGTCGGTATATATTTAGATATATTTCACTAGGTGTGCCAGCGACTCCGTTCGCGTTTTCCCTGTTTTTTACACATTTTCCATTGTATCTTTGCTCCTATAGGTTTCAGCGTGATTTTATATAGCGTAAAGCCTTCCTCGACAATTGGTCTATACAATGCAAAAAGATTTTTTCAAATCGAACCAGTAGTTCCTGAGATTAGCGCGTTCAAACAAACAAACAAACTCTTCAGCTTTATAATATTAGTATAAATTGATTTGTATAATAAAAAAAAATGTGTGCATATTCTCCATGATTGTATTCTGTTGGCAGGCTTCATGACGAAGAACCCGTCCCGGCGGCTGGGCGTGCTGGGCGGCGGCGGCGGCATCCGCGCGCACGCGTTCTTCCGCGACATGGACTGGGACGCGCTCGCCGCGCGCCGCCTGCGCCCGCCCTTCAGACCTAAAGTCGTGAGTCACTTACATATTACTTTCATCACCGTCTAATTTTAAAATAAAAAAATAAAAAAACGTTTATTGCTTCATAAATTGTACATACTGTCTTACAATACTAAAATAAAGGTGAGCAAAAGGAAACATCTCAGCATGGCTTATCTAGTAAACCAGATAATGCTGTATTTCAGATGTTCCTATTCTTCTATATTATATATATTTTAGTGGATGTTTTCCCGTACGAAATGATTTACCACTAGTAGTACTATCGAATCCGGCTTGTTATTTCTTGAAAAAAGAACTAATATTTTTAATTATCCGACTCGAATACGTGACAAGATGTAGCTCTTTTCAGTGATGTGACGTTATCGGGTACCGCTTGCCGCATGAAATGATAAAAAAAACTAACGAAGCTCTACGCGGTTTGAGCGTGCTTTCGAATTTCATTTAACCGGTATTTTTTGATTTGAATAAAAAATAAACTGCAGAAATCTGTTTTACTGTTAAAATAGAAATATTTTACTGTGGGAGAACAACCACTAAAATTTGACGGTCAACAACACTCCGTTATACATAACTTATTCATTTCACAGCTCACAACTTGTACTATATTTTGGACAACTCATTCTTATTTTACAGAACTCGTTCTAATTTAACACAATATATTGGTTCTCATTTTACACAAGTAATTATCATATTTCAAAAGTATAATATTTAAACTGTATTGGTAACCATGACACACAACACATTAAACACAATCGAAAACTTAAAATATCCGGGATGTTTACCACGTCGTTTTGTTGTAATGAACTCCCGATATTTCGGCACACGTTAATTGACCCGTCAGTGCACATGTCCGTTCATAGTTTCGACGAGTTATTCTGATTTTACACAACTCATTATTCAAAATTCGCCATAGGTATTTCTTTCTAATTACACAGTAATTTCTGATGGCAAATATTATAAACGATAAATTTTACGTTACACTAAATTACAAATTATAACACATTATCACGAGATTTTTTATGTCCTCATTTCTCCGCATTTCAAACGCCATCCCATTTAAATAAGTACCCACGTTTGTTGTTGTTGACACGTTGCGCATGCGTTGCAGAAGAGCAAGCGCGAGGCGGCCAACTTCGACGCGGAGTTCACCAAGGAGGAGCCCGTGCTCACGCCCGTGCCCGCCGACGTCGTGCGCACCATCAACCAGGTACGTCTAAAGGCAAAAGTCAAAGTCAAAGTAAAAGTCAAAGTCAAAGTTTTTATTGGCAACTAAGTGTACATTATAGGTCTTACAGTAATATTATGAGCTTCCGAACCGGCCCACCAACCATTTATCATACAAAAATGTCCAGTTCTGAGGCCTGTAAATGTTAGTTTAGTTTTAGTGTTATGGTTATTATTTAAATGTCAATAGATGTCAGAAATGATCAATTTAAAAAATATGTCTCCAGAAATATGCTCATTTCTTTTTTATACTGGAAAAATTAACATGGTATCAGTGAAATAAAACTAATTTTACGGATTAAACTCGCGTGTATTGTCAACCTAAACATACCTATTATTTAGAGATCCGACGTTTCGAGCTCTTTAAAGCGCTCGTGGTCGTCACGGTTAAGACCTTCTTAGAGAGTCTTAACCGTGACCACTTAGTTTTATTTCAAATGTGTTGTGCTCGCGTAAATAATAGACAATACTATGGTTTCAGTGGTTAGGTTGTTTGGGTTCTTTCTGGACTCGCCACTTGGGAAATTGTGATTACTGGGTACCTACAGGGCAACATATCAGAAAATCGATTTATGAAACCATGAAATAGCTATTGAGCAGTTGCCTGTCGATGCGTGACTATGATCAGTTTATTCCAAGCGAAGGGTGATTGAAGCCGGTTTTGGTATAGACCATCGGCACCGACCAGAATATTGTACGGAGCGGATCACATACGCGCAAATTTGTTCCGCAGCGATGTCGGTGCCACACAAAATACACGCTCCTTGAAGTTATGGGTCCGTACGGAGCAATCCGCACCGATGGTCAGTACCACACTTAAACCAGGCTGAGTATGTTATGTTACGTCTCTTATGCGATATATTGAATTATTTCTGACCGTGTCATATTTTATGTGCGCAGGAGGAGTTCCGCGGCTTCTCGTTCGTGAACGGAGACTTCAACCCCGGCGCCCCCGCGCCCGCGCCCCCGCCGCTCTGAGCCCCGGGGCCCACCCCCGCGCCCCCCGCGCACCCCGCGCACCCCGGGCTCCCCCCGCACCCCACGCCCGCGCCCCCCGAAGCTGCGTTACCTGCGCTCTAGCACCGGACCTCGCTCCTCAAACAGGTGACGCGCGATTCTGATTGCTCTGTTCTTTTGTCTTTAATCGACTAGCTCCGAGCCAATATGTATCTTATTTGCTGCGGTAAAGAACGCAAATTCGCTTATGCTAAACTATGTACACGGAGGCAGTCATCAAGGGTTCTTCTCTGTGTGCTGAGTTTGCTCCGAGTGAATTTGTTTCGATTCCGCTTACGTTTAAGATGCACTCGGTGATTGACAGCTCTTTCACCGCTTGGACGGTAGCACTCCGATGAAATGTAAACCAATTGTTTAATGCCGCATTAAACGGTTGGTATTTGTGATGCTATCGAAATTGTTGCTTCTTGTAACGCTCGTTACAAGAAGCAACTTTTAAATCTGAATATAAAATTGAATAATGTCATCAAGACATTTTTAAAGACAATTGTTAACAAAGTTTACTATACCTAAGACAGCCTGTAGTCATCAGTACGAATCAAAACGACCTGATACTAATCTTTGCATCGGTCTATCCTTGTGCCTAACTTACCTCTGGCATATAAGATAATTTCACCGTCGAACTTTGTGCGAGTCAGTTACGTACTGTTACGTATAGAACATAGCAACCAGAATCCGCGTGTGACATCCGCTATTACCTCCATTTGACGAGTCGGTCGCCGACCTCGTCCGCTTGTCAACAGCCTCGCGCCTGAGGGAGCCCCTCCACATCTCGCCCTCCCCCGGCGCGCGGCTACGAACGTAGAGTTCACAACAAGATTTATTTCTTATGATTCTTCTGTCCAGTGTACACTAGCCAGAGTTATATTGCGTGGACGGGCGAAAACGATAGGATATAGTTTATTAAGACGCCATAGTAGTGAGTGTTGTTATATAGATCTAAAGTACGGTCTCGCGCCGTTTCTAGCGGTCCGCGGCTCGGGCGGCGCCAGAGGTATATTTTACGTTAGGGAACTGTACTCGTTCGGTTTCTGGCTAAGCAAAGTTTATTTATCGTCGCTTGGGCGCGGACCGTCGCGGGCGACCTCGCCCGCGGCAGATTATATATATAAATAAATAAATACATATATAAACACGAATCTAACAGATTAGTGGATAGGCGGCGATGTACGGCACAGGTGTGGCTAGTGAAGAAATAAATGATCTAACTCACTTTGACAGCCCACAAACTACGTGATCGAGAAATATTTTTGCATTGAAAATGTTGTTGTTCATATTTTGGTTGCAAATGGAGATCAGAAAATAGTAACGTATTATTTTACAGTTCAAATTGTTGACCAGTACCATACATGTTTTAATTTTATACAAAACTTAATATTAAGTAATATGTAAGTTAGGTTGTGGGCTGTCAATCCGCTCCGCATAATCGTCTAACATACAAAGTTTCGAGTGTGATGCAAGATAGATACAAATCCTTTGGTTGGATCTAATAATTGCTTCGAGTTTTGTATGATACAGCTTATGCAGAACGAATGCTCGTATATACGAGTATTCTTTTCGTATACCAATGAAAGTATGAGCAAAATATGTTGGCCGCCATGAAGTTAGGCAGAGTTTTTGAGCAGGACTAACATCAGATGGCATCGCGCACGTGGACGTGTGAGTGAAACAACCTGCTACCTCTCAGCTATTATTTAGTTCCATTTAACGTCACTGCGCCATTCGTGCCGACGTCAGACTGGTCAGGATATTTTTCGCATACCAGCTGTAAAATCCAACTGGATTTTGGAGAAAGTGGAAAAGAGTTTTGAAAAGGCAAAGACTTTTAGGGCGCCTGATATCTATAGATGAAAGGAGACAGAAAGGGTTGCTCAGTGGCGCCACAGTCGAACCGTCCTGCTTTATGGCTACAATGAGACAAGGCAGGGCGGCGTACGAAACTGGTCTTCATACAATTTCTTGATAATAGAAAGAAAGAAAGAAAGAAAATAAATTTATTCAGAGCATTAAAAAACAGTACAGAAAAGAAACATACTAAAAAAATATTAAAAAATAAAATAATGCCACTAAAATGGACACCACACATCTTTTGCCACGACATCGAATGCCATGACGTTGATTTTCAGTGGCACCAGCGAGAGGGACGCTGTTACAAAAATTTACATAAAGTAGGTACATAAAATCCTTATTACTTATTACACAAGTTTAAATAACACAAAAATAAAATACAATTTAATAACATAGCACATGAGCAGCGAGAATAAGTATATAAATATATAATAATACGAATGTGTTACAACAACATACCTTAAACATTGCGCTTCGAGGATTATGGAAATCAGTTGCGGCGACGTGTTACAGTGGCGCCACTTTAGCTACACTCGTCTCTAATTTGTAGGTAAATGAAGGCGTTATATTGTGCTTTTAATAATCAAAGAATCTTCATGTAAATGCCCCAGTAGCCACACCTGTGCTAGTCGGGAGAGCAGTCGTTGTAAATATTGTAAGGATCCGCCGGCGTGCGGCAAAAACCCCAAGCGTAGGCGCGCGCGCCGACGCGTTGTTGATCGTTCCGTTTCGTTTGTCGGGCGCGTTTCGGGTCAGAAACGGATTCACGTAGATTGGACGTCTAAGTATGGACCTTAGTTACGTATATCTGTTCCAAGATCTTCCAAGAGTTCGTTTGTTTTTGACTGTGACAACATCGTAACCCTTTGTGATTGATTTATCGATCAAATTGGATGAAACAGACCAGAATGTTTTCGCATTTGTATCCAATGTAAAGGTTGGCGCTATTCGTATCTGTCCAATGAAAATATCGGCCTATTCTTATTGTCTTTTGTGGACTTGGCCTTTCCCCAGTTGCGCCAATCAATGTTACTAATTTTCATTTCGTTCATCAGTTCAGGTTAAAATATGGCATCGTTAATAATTGATGTTGGCCTTCCGTATTGTGCAAATTAATTTAATAAAGCATCGTTGCGAAGCTGAGCAAGGTTTCAACTCTTTAATGCATAAAGATGAGAAACTGCCATCAGCTACTCTAAGCTCTGTTAAAGTCTGTTAGTTTTAGCTTTGTCTGTCCGATATAAGAGTACCAGAAATGTGTTATACGTAAAAAAACGTAAGGACGCCCAATCTACGGTGCACCGTTCCCCGACGCCCCGTGTTGTGTGTCGGATTCGCGTCCGTTCCTATTTTCCGGTTATCTCGCTTCTAGTCCCTCGTTGTGTCGTCAGATTCGCGAGCGGTACGGAGTACGTTTGTACCCAAAATGTACCCTGAAGGGTCTGTGTGACCTGGACGTCAAGTGTCCCTGTGACTTGATCCATTTTTGTCAAATGTATGGACAACATCTGTTAAAAAAATAGTGCTTTTCAATAAAATTAATATAATATTTGATTGCATTGGCGTGTAGACTAGCTTTTAGTGTGAAAATTTTACTATGAAAGCAGTTTAGTAAACCTTTTTTTACCCTGAGGGTACATGTGTGGTACAACTGACCCATTCTGGGTACAACCGTCCGCTCGCGACGTAGTGCGTCTCGTCCAATACTCATCGCGTTCGAATTACCCGGACGGTTTTCAGTATTCGTCTAACGGATCTTATTTTTATTATCAGTTAGAATAACTAATCCTATATGGCAATGGCTTTTCTGGAACTAAGAGTAGAATACAAATGATATTAGTCGGAACCTTTGGTTACTTGATTAAAACCTTTTCGTACATTAGTACTCTATTTCTTAGTGTTTACTTTATAGAAAAGTGATTTGTTTAAAGAGTTTCAGAATGCGAAATAGGTTAGCATACAATATTTACATTTCAATCTTATGAACCTGTCAATGATGAAGTTATAAACTAATAATATCATAAATAGTATTTTTGTAAGTTAAAATGTTGAGAACATAGTAAAACTGATTTTGATGGAAGAGATGGACAGAAATATTCTATTTATCTATCACGTTTTTATTTCTTCTGAATGTGGTTCAAATATTTCAAACAGTTCTCCTAGCTAGGGGAGACAGGATATCATAAAGAAAAAGTAAATATTGTAAGCAATATAGGAAGCTGTCGGGCTCAATAGATTTCTATATAAAGAACATAATATTTCGCATACTGTGTAATTCTTGTTACTTACAATATAAGCCATAAGGGATTATTTTTATTATTTAAGAATAATATATTTTATTTTGTTACGTAACATTTGAGTTGAGATTTTGAAAAGTATTTTTGTTTACACATTATTTTTT
Source organism: Maruca vitrata (assembly GCA_039566165.1). NCBI lineage: Eukaryota > Metazoa > Arthropoda > Insecta > Lepidoptera > Crambidae > Maruca > Maruca vitrata. Next base: position 381,339 of record CM076928.1, on the reverse strand, counting down.
TTACGTATTTTTGTGTTTGCGTACTGAAAGTACAAACATATAGAGCCTATATTGAGTGCGGGTTGAGAATGTGTATCCCGTGTCGCAATCTCAAAAGCCTCGTGTATGTTGTAACGAACCGTTGCGTTTGCGTTATCCGCCTTGGTGCCATCAAGCTAGTTTGTAGATCTGAAAGTAAATCTAATTGTAATCAACAGCACAAAAGTAAAATTGGATCTATTGAGTTTATGGTCTTCAGAGCGTTCAAAATACGTAAAACAACAAACGAATAATCGCTTGGACCTATGGGGCAATGAAAAGCCACGAATATTACAGTATACTTCAAGTGTATTGATATTTCTAATTTGCATCAAGTTTTGGTGTAACGCAAACGTGATTGGTTGTTTTCAAGTCCTCGGTAGTTTTGCAGCAAATTCTTAAATTAACATACAGGTGTCATTACAATGTTATTGTTCATCTATAAATATCTTCTTCATGTTAAGGGAAGCGGCAGAGATTATGAATGGGAGTAAGGAAGAGTTTGATTTATGGATTTGCTGCAAGAGGCCTGGACGCCCAGTGGCGGGCAGTATTCTCTGTTTAAGTATTGCTAGTTCGTAGTCTACCAAACCAAAGCGTTAAGTTTACATTTTAATCGAATTATATTTAGTTGTAATTATTATTATTTTAGTGTATAACATTGTATGTGCAACACAGGCGCAGATCATGATTCAATGCACAAATGTAATGCTTTATGTAGTTGTTAGTGTATAATAATATTATATAAATAAATATAAATTATAAATTTTCTGTACGTGTTCCCGGAATATTGACATGTTACTAGGCGATCATTGGTTTTGTCTGTCGTTTATTTTTGTATCGTTCGAATGTTATTTTTGTATAAAAACGAGTTGTTCGTTTAACATTGTGTGTGCGTACTAACCGCGGCGGCCCCGCGCGGGGCGGCCGGTAGCGTTCAGAGGAATATGTACTTTGTAAATTATGTGTTAAGGCTGCTTTTCGAGGTTCGCTCGGAATGGGAGCGCTTAGCGTCCGCCGGGGCGGGGAACCGTAGAGTTTGATCGTCAATATGAAACGGTTGGAAAAATTTTAAGCTTATTGGGAAAACCAAAATGAGATTCTCTTCTTTTCTCTCTTCTATTTCTTATGTGAAAAACAGCTTGTTTCTGATAATCTAGTTTAACCTTGTTTATTCAAATCGATCTTGAGAAAAAGAGTAGCGGGGTTGTGAACAACCTCAAATGATATACGACTTTAGATTTCATGTTCAATTCACATATTTCTTCGGTACTAAACACTTGTCGTGCAATAAGTTGAAAGTAGGGGGTCTCCCCCCGCCCCGCGGCCTCGTCTCCATTGACCGTTACTGTCCTAGCGTAAGTCGATGTATGTGCTGATTTATTTCGATGTGGTTCATACTAATCGAGTCATAGTATAGTCATTTGTCGATTCTCATAGTTGTGTGTCGTCGCGTTGTTTGTTTGTGCGTGTCGGAGTCGCTTCAATACATACACGCGGAAAAAAACATATACTACATTGGTTTAGGTTTGGGAAGTTGGACCTAAACCCGTGTTATGCTATGTTTTTTTGTTTCAAATTTAACAAAGAAATAACACTTCTAAATTGCAAAGATCGCTTCAAGACGCCATTTTATTGATAAAAGTTATTACATGGCATTCTAAATGATGCCAAATCTCTTGGGAATTGGCCTTTTGTGTGCGGTAACTGGTTTGGGTATGTCTTAGAGTGAAGTGTTATTTATTTGTTGGATGATTTACTTTTCAAAGGACCATCCGAAATGTATATCATCGCATGGGTAGTAAGTAGTGTGTGTGTAGTGAAGTGCCTCCTGCTGGCGCGTAGCTGTGATGGTCGCTCGACGCTGTGTTCTCATGCCGACCTCTTTCTTACATTTTATTGTATTGAAACTCGGAACATTTTTGAAATGTTTTTTTGAATTTTTTGAGATTTTTTCTTTTTTTGAATTCTTGAAATATATTTTATTCGATTATTAATTACGGTATAATGTAATAGCTGTTAATTATTGTAGTACAATTTTAATTGTAGTGTCTGGACGTAAATCAGTTGTTATGTACGTGGACGTACTGTCAGCGGCACGTCAACCTGCTCTGAACTGTGAGATTACATCAATAGGAGTTAAGCCTTACGCTCGAATCATAAGGTTCCAAATTGTTTAACGGAAATATATAGTTATGTATAGTTATTTGTTGAGGTGCGGTTGACTGTACAAGCAGCACTAAATAAAATATTTATTTAGAACGGTAGAGCACTACCCGCAACACAAGTAAATAGATATAATACGTTATACTATGGAGATGTTATTTTAACTCGAAATATTATTAAACATAGAATTTTTATATAGTAGAAGTGGTGACAGCAAAGCATTGTTATTATGAGTTCTCACAACCAGGACGGTATACATTGTAAGTGATTTTAATATGTTAATTATCTTCCACTTTTAACAATAGTATTTAATTTTAAATATATTGAAGACTAGTCGGATTATTATTTAAGTGGAAGAATAAATAGGGTGGATTTGTACCGTACACGATTAGGCAGTCGTATCCTATAGACCGGTTGTCTATACCACGGTTATTGGTTCGGATATCCATTTGACAAGGGCTAGTTATTTAGATATCAACTTAATGAATGTGGTTTCAAAAATTCTACCGGAATAAAGAGAAGACATCTAGTCTAGTAAAGATCTTTCCGAATCTCCATAATAGATCTAAATTAAAAGTATAATAACTTCTGTTTTACCAGGATATTGATTTGTCTAACTGTGTGTGGTGTGAACGAGCCCGATATATGAATACAGTTAATGCTTGTTGATGTTGTGTGTCTGTCACCGTCTGTGCCAAATCCTCAGATTACAGGTCTAACACCTAAGGTCGGTCGTTTAGTTCGTGATAGTATAAGAATATAGCAAGAATATTCTCACAAAACAGTTTACGTGGGTCGCTAAGTCTACAGGTAACTTCAAGAGTCATCAATAGAGATTTGGCTAACAAGTGGAGTATAGTTCGTCAGTGTCGTCGATTCCTCTCGTCGATTTATTAAAACTACCACAAAAATCGCTCTGTTGCCTTTTGATGACTAGTAGACGTTATGGTAGAAAGGAAAATAACAAGCAAAGTTAAAAACAAATTCATGGTTGATTTATCTAAACAACCGACCTTAGCCCTATAGTTCAGTTGGTCGTTTTAAACTTAGCTTGTACACATGGCTTAGCGCGCGGAGTCGGCTGCGGCACATTTTGATTCGAATAGGAAAAATAGTCATCAATATATAATTTTAAACTGTCATGGTTACACACATGAAAAAAAACTGAAAATTCCCGGGACAGTACTACAGTTGACCCGTGACGATGGCGCTTGCAACAGTGCCGAAATATCGGGAGCTCATTAAAACAAAACAACATGGTAAATATCCCGGACATTTTCAGTTTTCTAGTCATCAAAAGTTTATGCACAATTGTTATTTACCTCTTGCTACGGTCCTCTCAGCACAGAGGTGACAACTATGGTTTACTTTCGACTACTTATGTGGTAACCATAACTGGTATTCAGGGCAAAAAAACATGTTTCCTTAGATGCCGATTAAACGTCTTGAACAGATTTCAAGACGTTTAATCGGCATCTTTTTTTCATCTTTTGCTTACATCTTTAAAGGTGTTGGGTTAAGATTAAAGACAATTACATCGTCTATTCCCTTCCAACACTCCGGCGGTAGTGAGAGGTTCACAGTTAAACACTTATTCATTCAGCATTCGCCAAATTGTCAGTGTTGGCTGATATGAAAGTTTATTTAATATTTATTTATTTATTATATTCGCCTCATGTCCCGCAGCCGTCACCTCGCCCAGCTCTTGTCCAGAGCCGACCCGTCGGCCCGTACGATGCCATTTAACATAAGCCATTTCGCTAATAGTAACTTGACATATCACGCTATTTTCGTTCATATTATTATTATATTTTATTATAATCTATTACATATTTTATAGACACTTGTATTGCATGTGTACTGTGTCAAACATAGCACATTTATTGTGACGGGCGCGTGCCAATCTTCACAGATGGATTTATTTGTTGTAAGAATAATTTAAGGTTAAAGTTATTGCAAGTTGCTTGAATTTATGACATTTAAAAGTAATGTTTATTTATATGCTTTATCAATGGTGCTTATGTGGATTTGTTTTAATCCTTAAAACTTATACTTATGTTACTTATCTACAATCATGTTTTAAATATTTAACTTGTTTTGGCTTTGTTCTCGTCAGGATTCTTTAACATGAATTTTGTTAATTAGTAATAATATCGTTTGTTATTGAGTTTTACTTCTAATAATGTATTATTGTAACACTCCAGTTGTACTGCCGGTATGGGACAAGCTAAAACAAATAACGTGTAATGTGTTGAAATTATTACCTTAAGTTGTGGCATAATAAAGATGCGTACGTGATTTAGCATAATGGCTTTATTTTATTGATCAGTTTTGACCATTAACATGTGCAATATCGTAGCCTTGTCGGTTATAAATTGATCTATCGTCCACCTCTCTGTCGAAGAGCGGCCGGCGGTCGGTTTGTGGAGATTGCGCGCGCGCACGCAGCGTTATTTTGTACTCATTTTTAAAGCTTTTATATGAGAATATATTTTACGCTTCACAGAGGTGTCGTAGCCAAAGATGGTATATTGTACAAAGCGGCTTAAAGCCTTATTATGTTGTTTATTAGTTGAATATTGTCTTGCCAGTGGTTATCCGGTATCGTGTATAGGTGCAGTTGCAGATAGTCAATGTTTGCAGTGTGAGACGCATTTTGGATTGTTTCAAATGAACGCATAAAACAACTTTAAAAATTCAAAATAACAAAAATGTTACTAGTAACAATAACAATACCTCAATAGCGAAAATGTATAATTGAAATTATTCTAGGAGTATTATTGTAAGTAGGTAATATTTTATTCTTGCGTGTATGTACTTAAATTTTAACTACTTAATTAAATAAAAGGAAAATATGTCTCACATTGAAAATGTCTGTATGTAATGTTCAAATTTATTGTGTTATTAATAGTAGCTAACACAGATGATGATATGATACGTTGAAGGTGCGCGCGGGCTGCGCCGGCGCGGCGCGGCCCGGCGCCCGACCCCTCGTATTACCTATTTGTTGTTTGTTCACTGATCACTATTAGGACACATTTAGCTGAGTAAATTAATGCATATGATATAGTTTTATGATGAAATAAAATATGTATATGTAATCCTACATGTCTATTAAATCAATGAAAATAGATTATATAAAGGATTTTTATTTCTCCTACGCTTCCGTAGGTAGGATACAAAACTGAAACCATACATGTAGAATTTATGATTAGTTTTGTTGGCAATATTATGAATTTCCTTTGTTTCTACAGTACTAGTTCATAAAGTGAGCCATTTTAAGATATGGCCACGACATATCCATTAGAACATTGCAAGCGTATCTATCCAGAAGCCGTCGACCAATCTTGCCAAGACGTGTAGTGCTTCCACACCGACGTAAAAGGAGAAAAGCGATCTCGGAGTTCTATTTGTTAATGCTCATTGGCTCGGCTCGGGGAAAGGCGCCGTTGCGACCATGTTGCATGTGCATTATTGTGCATAATGCGCCCGCTAATGAAGCTATGGTGAGGATAACCGCCAGGGCTAGCGGGCAGGGTTGGACTTGGAAGTTAGTCCAGCTTAAATGGCTATTAGAATTTATTATTATGTATATATTTATTGCAATGTTCTCATGATAGGGCCTCTTTTTTATTATTAGTTCGTAGGACTAAAGTAGTATGTCAGACTCCTACTGACCAAAACACCCGGGGTGTTCATCCTCGTCGCTCATGAGAGTTGTCCTAGGAACGCACCGCCAACCAACGAAGTAATGATAGGGCCTAGGTTGCCTAGACTATAGTCCCAAGCCCATAGTGAAATTATAAGTTGAAGGACATTTAGACAGTAAAATAGTATTTAGCAGCTACATATATTATTTTGATGCCAAATTCAGCCTCCTGCAAATAGGCTGACATGTGTCATATTATTGTGCTACTCCAAGTATTCGTACAAGTCTCCTGGGCCGAGACAGCCGAACCATGTAGCCCCTGTAGGACTAATCTTTGACTGGTGGAAAATAGTAGAATATATGAGTGTCAAAATTATCTGGATTCCAAGTTGATTCCAATCCGAGCTTCCTGCTCCTTGAACTTCGACTGCCCTGTGGAGATTGATACCTTACCTAGAACCCAGTTTATTTCTTTAAAAACCTTCCTGCGACGTCCCTTGCCTACGTCACCGCAGCCCTGTCCGCCCGCGCACGCGCAGCTCAAAGCCATATATGGCGGCTCTAATCGCGAGCCAATTGCCTGCCTGTTACACGGCCTGTTGTTTATATGCGCGCCATTACCGCGTCGTGAGGACACACACGGCGCCAATCAGCGAGTGGCGACACTTTTTACCAACTGTCTGCGCTGAAGGTAGAAATGTTCGAATTAGGTGCCTGTCACCCGGTGTTGTGCTTTGAAACGGGAGCGCCACCTTCGGAAACTGGTCTGCGCGTTCAAGTTTACATTGGATTCTATTTTATTCGTTGTCTCACAAATTATTATGGACCTGATGGTTATCTTAGACATCCCTAATCTGTAGTTATCTCAATTTCTAAGTTTTGTTTTATCTAACTTGATGGTCTCCTTTATTTTTTAACACATGTCTTCCTTATATAGCCATGTACCTATCGTTTAGTTTCTACCTTCGTTCAGTGGGGCTACCATGAGTTTAAAAGTTACGCACTCGATATCGCCTACGTAAATATGTCTATGAAAAACTTGTACAGCGCCGCTGGTGGTTACGCGAAGAACTAAAATTGGCCGTATGAAAAAAACAACTCGATAGGTTTTTAACGTAAGTAAGTTTTCGATAGCCAACTCATGGTAGGCCCTCTGTTCCTATGTTCATAACCTCTTAAGGGTTTCGCCAAAAATGGGCGCAAATAAATACTTGCTCATCTAAGTAGGTAACAATTACTTATCTATTTTATGCAAATAATCGACATTTGCTTAAGCTGCTCTTTATGTTTCTTTATAAACAGTGGTATTCCCCAGCAAAGTAGGTATTCGTTTGTTATATACTGCCAATAATCCCGTCATTTCCCCTCGCATTTGCATAATCCACGCGATGTTTATCCGACATTTGCCACGAGCGCTGCCCACTTGTTGAACAAACATATTAATTAGCTTACCCCGCCGCAGCTACCCGGGCCCCCATGGGACAAGCCCCATTCATCGCGCACATCCATTGGCAGGTTTTTTATAGCACAGCTGCACAAGTGTCCCATTGTCAGACGAAACCCCAGCCATAACATTCGCCAATTGAAATTTATAGCGCAACATATGGTGCGTTTGATCCAAGGAATAAGGACGAAAGTCCTCTGTGTTTTAACATGTGCTCGCTTGGGTCATTGAGACCTCGCGAATTTATCTTTTTATTCATTATCGCGATTATTGTGTTTAACGGTGCATCGCGGCGTGAAATCGGATCGATTACCGAGCCATCGAGAAGTTTAATGTTGATGTGATCCCTTTGATAGTTTAATGACTGCTAATAATGGCTATGTATCTATCTATCTACCAGATGATCTATATTTTAGCGTTAAAGTTGTGCGAGATGCACTTATAATAATATTATATATCAGTGGTAAGCGTGCCTGACTTCAATTTAGAGATAATTACTCATATAGTATCTTTGTATCAAATTTCTGCCTCGTTGGTCTATTGGTAGCAAGTGCTGCGTTAGGACCGAGAGGTCCCCGGTTCGAATCCGGGTTCGGATAAAATTTGTGTGAGTTTTTCTGTAATGAAATTACTCAGCCCGGAGTTAGGAAGTTGGCGGTTGGACGCCCGTGCTTCGGAAAGCACGTTAAGGTCCTGCGCCCGATCTCTCATCGGTTATGTCTGATTGCCGTCTCACCAAATTATTAGAGTAAGGGAATAGAGAGTGCATTTGAGTGCGCGCACACTTGTGCACTATAATATGTCCTGCGCACTTGGCTGATCTCAATTGAGATCGGCCGCCATGGCTGAAATCGGTCGGATGCCTTATTTTATTTTTAACAAATTTTATCTACCTATACAGGGTGTCCCAAAAAGTAGTGTCAAGCGGCAGTCCTGAGATAGAACACCCCGTGGGGCATCCGAAACACCCCCATGTATGTTCCGCGATTTTTTATAGTTTTCGAGTTATGATTATTTTTCTAAAATTTTGAGAACAACTGACCTAACCGACTAAAAATATTGTAGAGAAAAAAGTATTTGACTTTTTTGAGTAATTCTTTTTGCAAATCAATTTTCATGAGTTTTTCTTTAATGACTAAAATATTTGTCTCCATAACTTATATGGAAAATATCAAAATTATGGTACAAACTGAAAAGTTACGTTCTGTAAATAATGTCTTACAATTTCAACGTTAAATTTAAAATATTAGGAGGTAGCTGCATGGCTCCTAAATAACTTTAAAAACTGCGCTAGACTCTCAGCTTTCATAATCATTAATAAAAACTGGTACTTAAGGGGCTACTTTTGCTGAAATCGGACTACAAAGACAGAGAGGTGGAAAAATCATAAAATTAGCCATTTGAATACGAAGTATTATTTGGACATTTTATTATTCCGAAAGTTAGTCAGTTTGTTAACAAACCTAAATTTAATACAGGAGCACTCAGATGCAAGCATTTGGATGTTTTTTTTGTTTCATTTAAGTTTCATTGCGCTAACACTGTTTTCACATGAAATACCTTTGTTACGACGAACTTTGCTTTCTTTACGGACTTAAATAAACTTTTACTTATAAACTTTTTACAATAAATAACACTAGTTTACAAATTATTATTTTTTTAAATACCCATAGACAATTTATAGTAAATTTGATTTGTGTCGACCGACATATCGTTATAACATACGCCATATATTTTTATCACGTCACGTTTTTTAAATATAGCCTCAAATTGTTTTATACGAATTTATACGTCGAGTCTAGTTTGTTACTATAATATTGTAAGATTAAAAAAAATTTTGAAAGCGATTTCTTTGTTAATATGTCTTCAAGACAGTGTAAATTAAGCCCGAACAGTGTTTGTTATGTTTGCGGTAAATTTTTAATAACAAAAAAGAAGCGAAATTTTACAGAAGCGATAAAACGAGCTTACTTCCAATACTTTCAAATTCCTGTATCAAACCTTGATAAAAAATGGGTACCTGGGGTAGTGTGTGATAATTGCAGAAGTGTGCTTATGAACTGGGCTGCAGGAAAAAATAAATACTTAACATTTGGCATACCAATGCAATGGAGAGAACCAACAAATCACGCAACTGACTGCTACTTTTGCCTAACAAAAACTTTTGGTTTTAATAACAAAAATAAGAAACATGTCCAGTATCCTGATGCTCCATCGGTCACAAAACCTGTTTCACTCTGATGGAGTTCCTTATCCGTCATTGCCCAGTAGTTCGAATTCAAAAAACGATTCAGGATCAATAAATTTAATTGAAGAATCTTCTTGGAAACAGTGCGATCTTGACAATGATGATGATGATTTCATGGAAGATGAATCTAAAGGTGATTACGCAGAGCGATTTATATGACCTGATGAGAGACCTTCAGGTTTTTAAAGCTAAATCCGAACTGCTTGCTTCAAGGCTTCGATTCCATCAATATTTAAAGTCATTTGAAGAGAGGTACCAAGGTTTTTGGGACAAAAATATGTTGGCCGATTACTGCTGGTCTATCTTAGGAGTAACTAACCCTGCCCAGTGTAAAAGAAGAAGTACTTTGAGGATTTTTAATTTTTTATTGTATCACTAAGCAAAAACTTGCAAAACTTTTTTAATAAATATTTTAAAAATGTGACGTGCTAATTTTTTTGGTACGTCAGTATCGAACTAAGGATGATTTATTCTAAAGATACACATCACTTTCATGCGTGGGTATTTTTTGTTGTAAACTAGTGTAATCAAAAACGATAACTTTTTTTTTTAATAAAGTTCCCATTTTTAAACTTATAATTTTTTTAAGTATCACAAATTAAACTTTCAAGTGGTTACTTCTTAGAATTTTTGGTATAATTTTGATTGTTAACAATCTTATTAACTTTCAGAATAATAAAATTTCCAAATAATACTTCGTATTCAAATGGCAAATTTTATGATTTTTCCACCTCTCTGTCTTTGAAGTCCGATATCAGCAAAAGTAGCCCATTAAGTACCAGTTTTTATTAATGATTATCAAAGCTGAGAGTCTAGTGCAGTTTTTAAAGTTATTTAGGAACCATGCAGCTACCTCTTAATATTTTAAATTTAACGTTGACATTGTAAGACATTATTTACAGAACGTAACTTTTCAGTTTGTACCATAATTTTGATATTTTCCATATAAGTTATGGAGACAAGTATTTTAAACATTAAAGAAAAACTCATGAAAATTGATTTGCAAATAGAATTACTCAAAAAAGTCAAATACTTTTTTCTCTACAATATTTTTAGGCGGTTAGGTCAGCTGTTCTCAAAATTTTAGAAAAATAATCATAACTCGAAAACTATAAAAAATCGCGGAACATACATGGGGGTGTTTCGGATGCCCCACAGGATGTTCTATCTCAGGACTTCCGCTTGACACTACTTTTTGGGACACCCTGTATATAATGGCGCTATAAGGCGCCTATGTCCTGCAGATTGTGCGTATAATCATGATGATAATGATAATTGTTCTGGCCAATTTACTATAGCACCCTAAGATAACAAAGTATACAATTTCTAAGGAGCATTAAAAGTTGAGAAAAAATAATAACTAACTTATATTAAAAGTATTATTATATTTTTTTTCATTTATACAGATTATAAGTAAACATCGTAGGCTATTTTTATCTCTATTTTGCTAATATTCTAAAACTATAACATACGCGACGTGGGTTTATACAATTCAAGTACCATTGTTCTCCGCACAACCCTCCATCCGAAGGGAGAGAGACGTTTAAAAAGTGTAACAGATTATTTATTATCCGGCATAAGGAAAAAATCGCTCTTACCGTCCCTCCTAATCATTTTGTCGAGCTTTATTCATTAGCATTATTGTGTTAACCGAGTCGCAGCGTGAAATCGGATCTCGATTACGATCGAATCGATAGACGAGCTCCGTCCGTTATCTATCGTGACGAATTTGAATTATGGCTTCTGTGCGCCCGATATGCGGTTAATCGGTTCAGTTCAAAGTTGTTATGTGTAACCATTGAGCGTAAAGAAATTAGCCGTGAAATCTTGCGTTACATTAAAATTGCCTCTTTGCAATTAAATGTGTGTTTAATGTCAGTTTCGATATGCTAATGTGTATGTAAAGCTTTTAAATACTATTTTAATCTACGAAGATAACATTGAATCAACCATATATTTTGTAACCTACGTACGGAATTTTACAAGTCTGGGATAAAAAGAAAGGATCAAAATAATTTAATTATTTTAGTTACAAAATCCTTTGGATGCATGTTTTTTGTAATTATCCAGCCAGTAAAGGCAAGAAGTAGTAAAGAGTAACTATCGAGTTTCTTGCCATCTTGTAGTCTTCTCGATAAAACTGGCGTTCCGAACCGGTGGTTGAATCTTATTATTATTAATGTGATTTATAAGTACATGTATATTGCTAACATAAATAAAGGCATTTTGATTTGGATTGATGAATTCGTTAATGGGGAAGTTTGGTATGAATTTATTCTGAAACAAATGCTGATGCAGCTTCGCCTGTCACCGGTTGATCCGAGCACTCTGCAAAAGTTTGAACACAACCGTGTCTGAGGTCACAGTCGTGAGTTCTTCGCTAATCAGATGATGGACAGCGCAGCGGGACTGTCACTGTGGAGTAAAAACAAAGGCTGCTTAGGCGCGCGTGTGTCTCGGGCTCCGAATGCGGCAAACGGGGGACCTAAAGATAGTGATTCAATTGTTATAAAAACTCTTGTTGTTTTTAAAGTTATTGGAAATAAGTCTTAATCATCGCCATTAGTGCGAATATCTGTTTGACAGGAACCTAGTAAACCGTAAATACTGTTAGGTAGGTACCTAGTTAGTTAATATTTCATGTTTCAGGCAAATTATTTTTTGTTTATGTAAGTAATATGAATTTTTGAGCAAAGTCAACAACCATATAAGTTCAAAGTTGTGGCGCTAATATTCTGCGCAATTAAAAAATGTACGACATGCATTGGTTTCATTTCAATAACGTACTACTTAGGTAAGTAAGTACCTACGTCAACCACGTTATTCGGTTTGAACTGAAATGACAAATACATAGTTAGTTATTATAACCGCTCTGTATCTATCTGTACCATCAGCCACGCTCCTGGCGAGGTGTCAGCTGTCGCCTCTCATTATTCCCCCCGGTAACGACAGTCGTGACGCCGCTGCCGATTGATTGCCGGACACGGTTATTGTCTGAACCGTAACGATTGGGAGCCGTGTTCCGTCGTGTAAAGGACTGCGTCAGGCTTATTGCATGCTGCTACGAGTTTTAACTTCATATCGTTTCAGTCATCATTGTTCAAAGTAAGTTTATATTTGAAATGGAACTGAGGTGTGAATGTCTCCGTATGTTCTTTATAACTTGATGTTAAGTTCTAGGTAAGTACGAAATCATATATTTTTCTTCTTGTTTTCATTGGAATATGCGATGGAGATTAAATACTTGGAGAAAGTTTACCACATCACACCCAACTTAAATATCTCATTAGTAAAATTGGAAAACACCTTGAACGAACCAATGCCAATCGTTCACGGTAACTACCTTAGAAAACAACCATTAAATCTGTGATGATGCTAATAGAGGAAGATCCCAGAGCTGCCAGACATCACTTATTTTCTAATGGACAAAATATATACGATTGAGTAGTGGTGGGGTGTACTATCATCATATGACTAGTTGCTACTTTGACCAGACGGCCATTTTTCAGATATCAACCAATCAAGGTACATAGAAACGCTGCTCACCTCTTACTACTTATTTTCTCACCTCACCTCACTGCTCACCTCTTATACTTATTTTCTGATGCTTGATTTTTATATATGTTATTCAAACAACTATTTTAAAACGTTTTGCAAACGGACATACCGATCCAAGGGGCCAAACATTCACCAGACGCAACTGTTTTAGAGTTTTTTTTCTTGAATTTAGTTAAGTTTTTCTAATAAAATAGTTTGTAAGGTACAATTCTATAATTATTGCGGTCAGATGAGCACTTTTCAGTTGTTTGAATAACATATATAAAAATCAAGCATCAGAAAATAAGTAAACTTAATAATTTTTTTCATAGCTTTAAAGCGTCTGTAAGGTAAAACCGCCGACCGCATGTGTCTGGGAGTAATGAAACCTGATTTTTAATGATATTGTGTGAAATCTATACTAATATTATAAAGAGGAAAGATTTGTATTTTTGAATTTTTGTATTTTTGTATGTTTGTAATGAATAAACTCAAAAACTACTGGACCGATTGCAATAATAATTTTTTCACCATTAGAAAGCTGCGATGTACAGAAGTAACATAGGCTATATTATATTGTTTTAAAAATTAGGGACCCTTCCTAAAACTCCAATAATGTAACCCAAGGTGTAAAAAATGACCTGAAAAATTACTTACGTCGCGTGCGCTGCGAAAACGATTGATGATAGAATAAAATCATTTACTACGACTTTGCAGAGCTCTCCATTATCTACAAAAAGTGTCGCGACAGCATATGTCTAAATATTATAGTTATGTCACAGTAAGCGGTTTTTTATTCTAAAAATTTAATTTATATGTCGCCGCTTGAAAAGGCTCTTTATTTGTACCTTGGTATTAATCCTTATCAAAATATTTTTTTTATATTCAAGACGGCTTCAGTACCTTTAAATAACTTTTTGAATTATTCAATTCGGACATTTCTTTAGGAAGATATCACGAATTTAAAAATGCAAGTATTAGAAAAAAGTCGCGTGGTTGCCACTTTGATTTTAACTTGAAGGAATTTTGAATTCGCTTTAAATTCGTTTCGTAGGTAAATAAGTACCTGATAATAAATATTATATTTTAATGTAATTACAAAGCATGTCACTTAAAATAAAATTATGACTAAGATATTATAGTAACACAACAAAAAAAATCTTAAAAATACAAACTTAGTCAAAATTTATAACTAAGAAACATTTCCAGAAGAGTAAAAAAATTCAAAATTACACAAAGAAAGAAGAAAGAAAGAAAAAATGAATAATCTCACCCGCTCCCGCTTATCCCCGGCCCAAAGGTGCCCATTACACTCGCAGCATTTCCGCGCTGCATTGCTATGGACAGTCTCTGCACCAAGAAAGAACCGGAGCGAGAGTCACCCGTTACAACATTAAGTCCACGTCCGATCTCGCCCACAAAGTCCCTAGCCTCTCTACTCCAGCAACCTATTGTTTCTACCGCTACCGGAACAAACTGATAAAGCGGCTCCAAGGCGGCGTACTTGAGCCTCTTTAAGCCACAGGCATCTTCTGCCGCCACAGACGGAGAGTGGACGGTGCGACTCAGGTGACTGGCGGCCACAGTGCAGACGCACTTGACGTCCCAAATCAGGCACTTGCCATTCCTCCAGGGTACCAAAGTCAACCCGTCCGGTCTCTTACCTCTGCTCAGGCCAGGAGGCTCAACAATGCACGGAATCTTTGCCGAGATAAGGGCCCTCCGGATAATATCGTTCAGAGCATGGTGACGCAGGAACCTCCCCGTGCAGCGGCGACAACTCAATGCGTGATGGCCATTAGCCCCCACCATCGAACCGCACTTCGAATCGAACACAATACTTTTAATGTAATATTTTATATAGAGATAGAGGTATACCGAAGCGAAGCGAGAGCGGGTCGCTAGTATATGTTAAAATCAGTCATCAGAATTTAAGTGAGGTGAGCAGTGTTTCTATGTACCTTGATTGGTTGATATCTGAAAAATAGCCGTCTGGTCAAGGTAGCAACTAGTCATATGATGATAGTACACCCCACCACTACTCAATCGTATATGTAGGAAGCGGGGGTATGTAACTACATAATTAATAATGAATAATACATCAGGTATATCAAAACCGATCTAATACTTTATTACTTTCCATAATGAGAACCATATCCATCACTTATCACTTTTATCAAATAACAATCTTAGCAATTGTAGCAAATGCCTAAGACATAAACTACAATTATTAGAGTTTGATTTATTAATTACAAATTGCACAGCAGCACTTTTATAATTAACGATAATAATTAATTCGACAATCGAATTAATTATCCAAAGGTGTCTAGGATAAGCTATTGCAACTGTACAACGAGTGCACCGTGCCACGCCAGAGCCAAGACTGCCTGCACTGTTCAAAGTGAGCGCCTTTATAGTCGAGTCGAGCGGCGAGGGGAGTGACTAACGACGCAGCTAGTCGGTGACGTGACCCGTGCACGTGCAGCTTGTTACTCATTCTATAATGAAGGCGAGCGATGACTCCTGCCGACATATATATCAATCAAAAACATAAATGTGAAATGAGAGCCAAGTTCAATATTGCCTTCGTTGTTGACTTCAGCGACAAAGAAGTGAGATCTAAATGGGTGCCAAGTTCAATGGTCAACCCAGAAATTTATTTATAAGTAACACTATAACATACCTATCATATCTTCTTATAACATAAGACAATGTATGGTGGTAGCCTATGAAGGTCTGTCTTGGCTAGTTTCTATAAACCTACCAACGTATTATTATGTTCGCTTGCTAGTTTCTACCAACAATACAAATTTTCGGAATTATAAAATAAAAACCGACAAATACTTGTAGGCTTAGAACATGCGACGGCTATAATTCATATATGAAAACTAGCCAAGACAGACCTTCATAGGCTACCACCATACATTATCTTATGTTATAAGAAGATATGATAGGTATGTTATAGTGTTACTTATAAATAAATTTCTGGGTTGACCATTGAACTTGGCACCCATTTAGATCTCACTTCTTTTGTCGCTGAAGTCAACAACGAAGGCAATATTGAACTTGGCTCTAATTTCACATTTATGTTTTTGATTGGATATCATTACTTTTTGTAGAAAAGTATATATCATCGTAACGCCCTGGGTCCTTTGAAAAGGACAAATTCAAAACTTAAACTAGAGTTTATTTAGGTACCTACCCTAAGTAATAAATATGAAAACCGACTATAAGTACCTACTCTTAATTGTAAATAAGTAAGTATACCTAAATATATACTTAGTGCTCGGCCTTCCCGGTATATAGGCGTTATTAGGCACTAATTAGGTATTTATGTTAAGCGTTCATAATAGAACCTAACATGTGTTCCTTCCTAGCGGGGCCCCCCGAGCTACACTTGTAAAACTAATGGCAATGCTTCGGTGGCTCAATGTACCTTTCGAGTTTATCAACAGAATTGAATGTACCTGCACCGTTTTGGCAGAAATTACGATAAAGTTACTGATCTTCCCAGCTGGGCCCTCGTCTGTTTAACGTTCGAAATACATGAAAAATATACTGATCTAATATACTTCCAATGTACCTTCCGATTTATGAACCATATTCAAGGAATCTTTTATAGAACCGAACAAATTCTGCTTTAAAGTTCTGTCTTCCTAGCTGGGCCCTCTGTAATTAAAGTGAATAGGAATAAAAAAACCGGCCAAGTGCGAGTCGGGCTCGCGCACAAAGGGTTCCGTAGCAGCAAATATAATAAAAATCAACCTATCTCAAAAACTATAAGAGATACTTTGATCAAACCAAAAATCGTTGAAAGAGTTAATTAGCATGCATCACCTCTATTTTTTTTAGAATTTTATACCCCGTAGTTATAAAAATAGAGGGGGGGGGACATACTTTTTACGACTTTGAGAGCTGATATCTCAAAAACCGTTCACTTTAAGAAAAATGTTTTTTAGAAAACTTTATATCATTTTAAAAGACCTTTCCATTGATACCCCACACGGGTATGTACATCGAAAAAAAAAAAATTTCATCCCTCAGTTACATGTATGGGGGCCCCACCCCAATTCTTTTTACTATTTAGTGTCATATTTTTGTAGCGGTTCATACAACACATATTCCCATCAAATTTCATCACTGTAGTACTTATAGTTTCCGAGTAAATCGGCTGTGACAGACGGACAGACGGACAGACGGACAGACGGACAGACGGACATGACGAAACTATAAGGGTTCCGTTTTTGCCATTTTGGCTACGGAACCCTAAAAAGTATACAGTTTTTATGTTTTTCCAATGTACCTCTTAGTTCTTCGCAGTTTACCAAATTTAGATGCAAAATAATGATTTTGGTAAAAAACAGTACACGCTTGGTAAGTACGGTTAGCAAATAAAAAGTAGGTGTGTCAACTAAATGAAAACTGGTTGTTTGTTAGGAAAATGTTGATTTAATTATAAATACGTAGTTATCTACTTTTAATATTATTATATGTATGTGACTCCGAGATAGGTAGCTCCAGCACCCGTGTTTCGGATATCAGAATCAATAGTAAAATTACAACTATATCCATCTAATCTTTTTATGTTGTAAACACATACTTTAATGTAAACAAATACAATAAGTTTTTGTTCTAAAACACAAACTGCACTGGTTTTCCCCATAATTGTTTATTTTTTGTTTCACATAAATATTTATAACGCAGTGATACGTTTCTAACTGATGATAAAATAATATAACAAACTATTCACAGTTAACGTTATTGCTGCAAATATAATATTGATGACGTTACCTTACCAAGCGTGTACTGTTTTTTACCAAAATCATTATTTTGCATCTAAATTTGGTAAACTGCGAAGAACTAAGAGGTACATTGGAAAAACATAAAAACTGTATACTTTTTTTATTCCTTTTTACTTTAATTACAGGGCCCTCTGTAATTAAAGTAAAAAGGAATAAAGAAAGCTAGGAAGACAGAACTTTAAAGCATAATTTGTTCGGTTCTATAAAAGATTCCTTGAATATAGTTCATAAATCGGAAGGTACATTGGAAGTATATTAGATCAGTATATTTTTCATGTATTTCGAACGTTAAACAGACGAGGCCCAGCTGGTAAGATCAGTAACTTTATCGTAATTTCTGCCAAAACGGTGGAGGTACATTCAATTCTGTTGATAAACTCGAAAGGTACATTGAGCCACCGAAGCATTGCCATTAGTTTTACAAGTCTAGCTCGGGGGGCCCCGCTAGGAAGGAACACATGAACCTAACCTAATTATTAAAAAAAATTGCCAGTTTTTTATTTTTTCCTTTGTATTCATGTAATTACCTATCTGCATACCAAATTTTAACTCTCTAGGTCATTTTGGAACTGGGTTAGAATTTTGATCTGTCAGTCAGTCAATGATAAAAATGAGGATTTTTGGACATTTATATCTAAATAACTGTTTGAGATAAGCTTATGAAATTTAGAACACATCTTTATCTCGCAAGTCACAATATGTGAGCCAAATTTGATACGTTTATGTGAAATAGTTTTTGATTTATGAGGGGTTCAAAAGTGGTTCCAAATGGTTCGTGTAATATTACACACGGTGCGGCTCGCCAGTTCTGTTTCTTGAACCTTGGCTTGACACGCTACCGCGTGTCTAGATTTTGTCCATTAGAAAATAACAACATAGTAAATGAGCAACATAGTTACATAATTTCCTAGTTTTATGTTTGTAGATTACCTACAAAAATTCGCTTCATAACTACAAATTACAACAAGTATCTCTTTATCTCCCTTCCCATCATCCTCACTAAGCTTTCTCAGCCCATTGATGACCATAAGCTCCATCAGAGGTAGGCACAGGACACATTATAGAAGCTTATCACAATATCCACAGCTCTGCGAGCCGAACTGCCTCGATTACTGGAGCAATAAACTATGACGTCACGGGCCCATCGCACTATCGGAGTCTATAAAAATACCAAAGATTCGAAACGGGTGACCCTGTCGCGTGGGCGGGGCTAGGGCTGACGAATATACGTCAGGATCTATGACTGGTAACAACAATAAAAAAGCGTCGATGGCCGAGCGGTTAAGGTCGTTGCTTGCCATGCGAGAGGTCGCCAGTTCAAACCCCGCCAGGTACCAATGTGTTTTTCAAATTTGAAATTCATATGTACCATCATTCGACGCTTTAACGGTGAAGGAAAACATCGTGAGGAAACCTGCACACCTACGAAGAAATTCTTAGGTTGTGTAGTCAACCAACCCGCACTTGGCTAGCGTGTTCTCTTTAGCAACTTTACTGAATTTTCCGGTCGGTGAGAATTAACCTTCCTGTGGCTTAGCAAGCCGTAGTCGAGTAATATGTGTTTTATTTGATTCCACACAAGTCAGCATAGTCATGGTGTCCTGGTCACCAACACTTTTACTTAACTATAATTTTGTATGAATTTCACCATTTCGATGTTTGGAGAGGCCTATGTCCAGCAGTGGACAGAAATGGGCTGATGATGATGATGATGATGATGTTTTGAGGTATGATGTTCGAGTGATAGGTACCCATAATATGCCATGACAACCCTAATTGAATTCCCTGATTCCCCAAATAAACGGTGATCTCAGAAATAAATTAGCATACTAATATGAGCTCTTATGTAAATGTGGTGCACATAGCGCACGTTGTACCAGTGAGACTTAATGTTTCTTTTTGATTAAAGCACAGGAGCTTCGAAACCTTTTTTAATTTTATTTAATTTGTTTGAACTCATAGTACAGTCAGCCAAAAATGTGGTCTACCACCTTACGGTTGAGATTCGCTAGAACTAGGCGATTTCCCCAGGCAATAAGATTGGGTCAGTGACTATTGTCAACCTTATGATCGTTACAGCTCGCTTACTTTTGTCAAAAGTAGTAGACCACTTTCTTGGCTGACTGTACCTACTCGTGAATGCACACAGAAACGATACGTCTTAGTAGTATATTAATTTAATTCATTGTTTAGGTCCTTACTTTACCTTTTTTTTCTTTCTTTATTGTTAATTTTGATAAATTGTCTCCGAATATCGTGCAATTACTTTGAACACTTCGAGATAAGTTTATATTTTAAGTATTTCTTGGACTTCTTAAGCAAGTTGCTTCACTGTCATTCGTAGCCCGTGCCTCAATGTCCATGTCCAGCTACAATTACACACAGTTTCATTAATTAGTTAAGTTCTAAACCGATCACTAATGCCGCCTATGATCAGTGGTTAGCTTTCTATCGGTCGCATAATTTTCCGATTCGAGTCAAAGCCCTCCGGTATTGTTTTTATTATGATAATTTTTATGTCCTCATTCCAAGGTTGGTTGAATAATTTCGTCATATTGGTAATTTTTTGGTTGAATATTTAAATCTTACGATGATATATAATATTATAGGAACATCCAGATCTCGAAGAGCAATTCAATAAACTGGTTAAATTCATTTTTCTCTGTTCAACATGACAAGAAACTGATAATGAGATATTAAATCATTGTTTAAAACATTGCTTTTCTATATGACAGTCCACAAATGTAAATTCTGAAATTAAATGTGGTTCTATCTATTGAAGTCATCTCCAATATGTAAGTATATTGCAATAAATTATTGTACTCCAACTGAATATTTAATGAAATAGCAAATTTTATAATAATTGCGTACAAAGACAAAGTGGTTATTCGGACTCGGATACAGACATCTAGAACATCTAAGGCGATAAATCTTGTAACCTATTAGTAATTTAGAAACGCGCAGTCGTGATGCTATCTCCAGACTTGCCTCATTTCTAAAAGCGAGGGAGAGCACACTCAGGACTTAGTAGGAAAACTAGTTTCGGTTTTTCAAACGTTTCCATTGGTAAATTATATGTTTTATTATAGCTATCGTAACATGTATAAAATGATTATATGTTAAAATAAAATCTAAATTGGAAAAACAAATATAATGAAAACGGACGATTAAAACTATCCCCCTCACGAAAAACAAAACTTTTCTATGGCTTTTCATAGTTTTCAGTTTAATCAACAACTGTATCTCTTTTAAGGATTTGTGAAATTAATAAATTCTCCTGTTGCGGATGTTCCTAGGTTTACATTCCTTCATTGTATGATTGTATGGACGGACAAGCATGTAAGTATACGTACCGGAAAAAAAAAATTGTAAAACTTCAAATTACCAAATGTTTGAGAACCACCACGTTCGACACCACTTGACCCCAAGGTGAGGTTCCGTACTTAACTGCCAGTTAACTGAAGATTATAAGGAACTGAGTCCTCTTCATGATTGTCAATTTACACTGACATTAGACCAGGTAGAAATGTATTGGAAGTCGTAAATGTAGGTGAAAAATACATAACGATAACACATTGACGATCGGCTAGAGCCGATTGAAAATTTGATTTTTGATTCAAATCTAGGTTCTGTCCAATTTTTTTCAGTGAGTTTTTCTATGGTATCTTTTATCATTCTAAATAAGAATGTACGAGAAGGTCACTTTTCATAGATCGTGAGTCAACATTCGTTTGCTCCTATTTTAAGAATTCAAATGGAAAGATGGGTGGATTGACTCAAAATGACACCATCGAATAACTTAAGTAGATATAGTAAGCTAGCTAGTGTAGATTAGTAATGCTTCCTTCGTACAGTTATGAGAAAAAGCATGAGTAATAAAGAAAGAATGAACACTAAGACATGCAACTTTGTTAGCCGAATCACTTAACCTCTACTTAATCTGTAGTTTATCTGACATCACCCAACTTAATACCTCGTTTCTAATTAAGAATAAACCGAACCAATATCGTTAACATGCCACCACTTGACCCCTCAAAGCCTTAATTAACTCCTAGCTATTCGCAACGCACGAAGCGGCCGTATCTCGACTTGTATTGCAAAATAAAGGAACATTACATATTTAATTGAAACTGCGAGTGGTATCTTAAGGGATAGATATTGAAGCACTTTATGTTAATTCTAACGAGGTTTGGTTAGCGTGTAATAAAGTTGAACGCGTGCTTAGCGAGGGAATTCCTTGGAATTAGTTTATTTGTATTTTGTTGTATAATTTCTTTGTTATATGAAACTTGTTTATCCATAGAAATATGGTTGTGTTGGGTGGCCGATCAACCGAGTCAGGCGATATAAGAAGTGCTCGGATTATGTGTAGGTATTAAAAAAGTTTTTGTCACACTGGAACTGTGATCTCGTAGCCTTCAAATGACATTTCAAACAATGACCGAAACAAGAAACATACTATACTAAGATATTATTACACCGGATATTATAGGATTTTTAACTAATATCTACGTTATTAAGCTGGTTATTATCACACACAGGTTCAAAACCTACGGTTCCAAGAGTCGTGGGTTCGATTCCCACTCGGGACAAATATTTGTGTGACGAACATCGGTGTTTGTTCCGTGTCTGGGTGTATTATTAAATATATTTAAGTTTATTTGTGTATCCACTGTTGATCCTGATTTCCGTAACACAAGTGCTTAAGCTACTTACCACGGGGTCAGATCAATGTATGTGATGTTGTGTAAAAAAAAAAAAAAAAAAAAAATTATCAATATTAAATTTAGTTGAAAGTTGTAAATTTATTAAGGATAGCCAAAAAATGTCCCTGAGATGTCCTTACCAAGAGGTAGGCCCAAAAAGGGATGGTGCGACGATTTGGTCCAGCTATCAAGGAATTGGCAAGCCTTGAATAGAGAGCTGTGGATAAGTTTGCAGGAGACCTTTGCCCAGCAGTGGGATGACATGGGTTAGTAAAAAAAAGAGTAAATCACAGCATACCTCATAAAATTATCTAAGTATAAGGAACATAATAAATGTTTCTTTTAAATTACTTAATAAATATATTCCTCTTCTTGTATTATTGTAATACAATTCAACATAGAACATCGCAGAACCACCGAGTAAAAACTAAACTTATCTCTCCATCAAAGCAGTACCAGAACATCTGAGTCAATTTACGAGGTGCGAACACCAAATAGGCTGGTATCGCCCATCTCGTGTACCCGAGCGGGTGCGCCGGCGCAGCGCGGCCGACAAACGACGCCGGAGCACGCCACAGAGACAAAGGAATGTCGGGAGCAGCGGGTAGCAAGGGGGACGGATGCTAAACCGAAGCGGATCGTGGATTTCAAGGGATTTTGATGAGATGGGTCTTGCTCAAGTGATTGGTTATAGGCAGTAAGAGAGTAGCGCAAGTTATTTCTATCTATTTAGTTCGTAAAACGAAATATTTAACCGTAAAGCGGTTGATGAAGAGCAGCTGGAGATTTATGGCTAACGCCTTATGAATTATTTGCACCAGTTAGTGTATTTTATATTTTAAGGTAATGTTTTTTTAGGTATGAAAGCCATCCGCTGTCCGATGCTGGTAACAAAACTGACTCTACTTTGAGCCATCACAGTCAGTAAAAAAAAAATTGTTCTAATAAAGGGTCCACAAATGTTAAAGCTTGTCTCCTAGACTAGTAGCGTACCGTGACTGCGGCCGCGCATCACGCGGACGACCTGCGCCTGCGCAGATAGGAATAGACTACCCATACTGTTACTGCTAAAATATACACCTTTTTATAGCAATTGTTCCATATAAATATTTGGGCGTTGGTCTGATTTTTCTTAAGCGTGAGTCTTGGACAAGTGATTTGATCGTAGCCCGATTGGAGTCCGTAGCAAAAAGTATTGATTGGCTCAGTGGAACGGTGTTTAGAGTTCGAGGGTTCGATCTCCACCCGGGGTAAATATCCATGTGATGAACATTTGTGTTTGTTGTGTGCCTGGGTGTGAATCTGTATTTATATTGGTCTCCGACAACTTACAAGCTCAGTTAAGCGTAGGGTCAGATGGCTGTGTCTGGAGTTTCCTCCAATATTTATTTGTTTATTATACAGGTTGTCCATTCTATTAATATAAAAATTATTATTAATCAATATCATCATCTCAGCCCATTGCTGCCTACTGCTGAGCATAGGCCTCTTCCAAAATTATCATTACCGTAATTAATTATTAGTGTAAAACAGAATGTATTTTTATTTCAATTATTGGCAAGACAAAGTAATTATAATTGAAGTATATTACAAAATTGATACAAAAAGATGCAAATTCAGTACATCAGTGTCCGCTCCTAGCCTACGCCGTGGTCGCCCGAGCGAGATCGGCGCGGGCGCAATCTGTCTGTCACGGCTACTCTCATTGTCTCATTTTTGCAAAACGACCGCTTATGACGGACACGGACGATCCT
The DNA here is from genome assembly GCA_039566165.1 of Maruca vitrata. Taxonomy (NCBI): domain Eukaryota; kingdom Metazoa; phylum Arthropoda; class Insecta; order Lepidoptera; family Crambidae; genus Maruca; species Maruca vitrata. The sequence goes on along the minus strand of CM076928.1, from coordinate 357,015 downwards.
CTGCAGACTTTTACTATTTTTACACTTTAACTATACCGTCAGAACCGAAGTAATAATTTAAAAGGCAAAATTAACTTCAGTTCAGTTTGTAATTACTTAAAATATCTTGGAGGGTATGTAGTTAAGTTCAAAAAAGAAAAAGACTGCTGCCAGTTTTGAAGGTAGTTCTTTTCAAGAATTAAGATTGAGATTTCTATTTAAAGAAGGAGGAAAACATAAAAGATGGCTCTCCAATTACACTTACCTACGCAAAGCTTGCTAAATAGTATATGAACCACAACAATACGATACAGCAGCACGAATCCACCACGATCTCTCCCAAACCGAACTTCGACCAACCAGTGGGGCTACCATGAGTTTAAAACTTACGCACTCGATATCGCCTACGTAAATATGTCTATGAAAAATTTGTACAGCGCCGCTGGTGGTTACGCGAAGAACTAAAATCGGCCATATGAAAAAAGCAACTCGATAGGTTTTTAACGTAAGTAAGTTTTCGATAGTCAACTCATGGTAGGCCCTCAGAGCGTTAAGCACCGCGTTATAACTTATCTGAAGCCCATTTCCCCTCAGCCGCTTCCCGGCCGTATCTCACCGCTTGTCTCCGATGCAAATACTCCGAGGAACGGCGAATTCTTTATTATCCTCGCTTCACGCGATCACGACGCGACCTCACGGGAGCGTGCGGTGCGTGATATATAACTTACTTCCCGCGATACCATCACGCCGAGATGTTTAATTGTACGAACAACTATCATAAATATCTGTTGAGAGATAGATATTGGATGGGGGAGCGAGGCGTTTATGTAAATACTTACTATCCTTTGTAATTTACTGAATAAATTAACTGTCTTGCTGCTCTTGGTGGTGGCTACGTAAAGAGGATTTTGTGCTGGCTGCAGGTTAAATTGCGCGTTATACTATTGTTCCTGCGCCTTACCTCTTTTTAGTCATATTTGATTAACGTCTCATCGAAATGAGTGACTAAACCAAAGAAGGGTGCACCATCAGTGTTTGTGCACCTAAATAAATAAGTAAATAAGATTAGGTTCATCTTTATTTCAATAACTGTCTGCCGTATTTGCAATTATTGGTTTAACATACAGCTAGCATACAGACTGTGTGTGTTCTGCCCCTGCGAAGTGAATCCTGCGCGGATGTATAAACTTTGAGTAACACCTTGCGTGCGCGACCGTATCCACCCAGGGCTGGCTCGCTGTGGGCCTAGTCTAGGTAATTAAAGATAGTTAAAGGTCTCTGGATGAGACTGGCATGGCATAGGACCGAAGTACGTGTGTTCTACAAAGAATGGATATCCTACTGTGTGAATAATAAAGAGCTGATGACGATGCGAGCGACTGTTTGTCGCTCATTGACGCCAAAACTATTAAGCTGATTCAAATGGGTATACAGATGCGTTTAAGAATAAGAAAAACACAGCTTATCTGGGCCACAATGTATGTATGAAGAAGTAAGAAGGTAGTTATTAATGAAACAAAGTAAACTTTACAGACTAGGTAGGAACTAATATCAAAGTTTCGTTCTAAGATGCTATATCGCAACCCTACCGCTGATCTCTGACGGAAGTCTACCGCTTGCCGCTAACACTCGGCTCGTGACCGGGCATCGGATCCGCGGCCCGATGTCGACGAGTCGGGCCGATAGCTCGTCCGATACCTCCTCAGTTCTCAGGCTACAAGTGTTGCCTTAATTGATTCATATCTCGGCTGTGCCGGCTTATTTATTGATTTACTTGCCATGCTGCGGAATACAGCCATATATTGCTTGCTAATGAGAATCAGATGTGTGTTTTAAATTGAGCGAGCGAATGTGGTGCAATCAATGTGTATGTGTGCGTTAACCCAATAGTATGACGGAGTAGTATTATATCTTTATTTATTTAACATATTATAACTAATAAGGAAACTTTAGGTGTTTTGGGTGACTAAGAACTTGCAACCTATCATTCATTTAAAATTAATGCCATTACTTAGCCATCTTTTGCAGAATTCTCGTTTTTGTACTTAATATTAAAGTAAGCAACAGTTTGTTGGTAGATGATCATACATACAACATTTACCCACGGCCTTGGCCGGTAACTCAAAATAAGGGCTTCTATTAATACGTTCTGTTTGAGTGAAGCCTTGTAATTACGGACCACGCATCGTGACAGTGCTATACTTACCCCTATGGTAATTTACCGGGCAACTGTAGCTACATATTACCATAGCCTACCTTAAAGGTAGGATGAAGTGAATATGAAATTATTATGCGAAACTAGGTCTATGACCAGGCTGAGGTGCGGAGCTATCATGCCAGTCAAAGCTATAGCATAAATATAGTTATTTCCACATACCTACCCATGTGAGTCCGGCCAACTTCAAAACTGCATTATCTCCGTTTCTCTCAGCATTCAGAGATTGCATGATAAATAACGGTGAGTTGTACCTTAGTCGGAAATTCTTTCCTTGGATAATTCCGAGTCTAGATATACGAGCGACGCGGTCACGACGGAGGCTAGGCTTTACTTAGACGCTAATCAATTGATTGCCAGAGCAAATCACAAATCAGACGGTGGACGGAGTTACGGATGATCTTTAGCTCTCGACTTATGCTTGAGATTCAGCAATGATTTGCTTTTGAGGTTTGTTTACGGAGTTGCCGCAGAGCTGTCCGATGGGCGCGGCAGCGCAATGGTAGAGAATGAACTAATGTGTTTATTAACTATTCTATATAACTGTTATATGTTTCCTCGTATTTAGATAATTAATTAGTAGGTACTGTCTTTGATAGGATATTTAAAAGAATTGTTGCAAATGTGAGAGTGTAGTTCTTTATTTGAATTAAACAAAAAAATACATTTCTTATTTATAGTTTTATCTAATGAAGCTTTCTCTAGCTGTCCAATAAATAAATAAATAATGAAAAATTTTGCTGTACTAAAAACCTTTTTGCAATCTATTGACAAACACACCCACCTAACAAAGATATTACGTTTAACTATGAGATTAATATAAAAACATACCGTAAGTGTTCACCACTTAGCAGGACCAGGCTACGGTTTAGTTTAGATAAGCTCTGAAGCCGGCAGGTTCCGCGGAGGCTTCGGTGCCATTACTGACCGTTGACCCTTGATAATTGAGCGCTTGTAAGCGAGCCGAGAGCTTATGAACCTATCGTGCTCTTTACTGTAAATGCTCCCTTTATCTGGGTTATAAAGTTTAGTCTCATCCTGGTCTGGAATTACCTGTGTTTCATAGGATAGCATGTTGTGACTGTAGCTGTGTCGAATGAGCACTATTCACTCAGTTGCCATACAAATTTGTTTTGTTTGAGATTGGGTGGTATAATTAGTTGGATCATCGAGTCTAAATAATCAAAGTATAATTTTTTATACTTTTAAGGATGTGGAGGAAGCGAAAGTGGTGTGCCAGGACCGTAGCACATGGCAGGAAATGGTTTCCAGCCTACCCCTCAAGAAAATAAGCGTGATTCTATGTATGTACATATGTATATGTATTTGGAGTAAAGGCAGCACTGTGGTTTAAATAGTCAAGTTTTATATATTTTTTGCTTAAATGTGTAAGTTAGATATTATGAATGTGCCCGTGAACATATTATATGTATATAAAAAACGGTTGTTATTTAGAATACTGTTCCATTTCAAAATTCTACATGTATAAGTCATATCTTAATATATGCAAGTGTTTTGATACCAAACGTAGGTAATATTTCAAACGTGCTTGCGCGTATAAAAGAGATAATAACTATACCTACGCTGGTATTTCCAAAGCTTATGACAGATAGCGGACGCGCAAGTACTACTAAGAAGAAATCATGTGAAACAGTGCTTTCTAAAATAAGTCCATATCTCAAAAAAGTTGCCAAATGTACGTATAAAAACGTGACTCCATTACGAGCCATTCTCATTAGCATTCACACGGCGCCGAGATAACTCCTTAAGGGGAGATTTTGATCTATGTGATCGTGCCCCCCCCCCTTCCCTGTTCCCCCCAAGGGTTCCTTATGGAGTCAAGAGTCTGGGGTCAGCGGGGCACTGTAATGAGGCAGGGCTGACTGGAATGCTGAGAGGTTCGCGACTGATGGTAATATCTACAACAGTTTGTTATTCGGCAAAATTTTCGTTTTGAACATTGCTGTCAACAGCGAGTAGTCTCGCTGTTGACAGCAATGTTCAATCTGCATTGTTCAATCTGCATCGTGGTCCTGAAGCTTGTTGAAGAAACCTAGATGGGATAGTTGGTACAAACAAGGTACAGATTGTCAGATTTTGACTTTTGATTGATCCATTCCCCCATTGTCGCCGTCGCCCCCAACGTACACATGTATGTAACTTAAGTTTATTTTGATTTTTCAGCTTTGTGTTGGTAGTAATATTTTTTTGTCAAATAGATGTCCATTCTTACCAGATTTTTTTTTTATTTAGAGGCAAAAGAAAATCGGTTTAAGTTCTAGATAAAACGAAGGTCAGTATGATCGTATTTGTATCATCTTCAAATAGTCTATCGAGTAGATTCCTTACCCGTATGTAGGTATCTTCCGCAACATATGGCTAAGGCCTCACCTGGTTCCCAAAGTTTCCCTCGTTATACCTACTCGAGCTCCGTCATGCTTCATGAATCATGAAAGCCGGTGGGCGGGGCGCGGCGGGGGCGGGGCAAGCGACGCCATTGGCTCGCGGACCTGGGACTAGGGTTGATGCTGAGCTGGAAGATAAGGCAACAAATGTTCACTTAGACGAGGAGATTAAGTAGTCGTTTCAGATAGGAATGTTTCTCTGTTATATTTTCCCATTTACTTTAAGATACAAGAGGTGAGCATAAAATGGACGGCTAATTTCTTACTGCTTGGATATTTCAGAGAGAAAATCAGAAATTTCATGGGTAGAAAATGATAAATATGTCACTTTTCATTTAATTGTCGAGCTCTATATTTGAGAAAGATTCACTGGGTCCTTAAAATATGTATTTTGTTTGAACGTGGTCGTCGTAGGTGATGGGCAAAGAGTAGCAAGGGCAAAGGTACCAAACGAGAAGATTGAACACTACTAATTCTTATCCTAGGTGGCTGGTATTCACCATAGGAATTACCTATACCTATCCTCAATTTTCAGCAATATTTTGCACCTCTTATTTGACACATCAGATTACTACGCATACCTACAGCTTAAGGTCAGCTAGCTCAGCCCTAGAGTGGCGAATAAACAATGGGCCCTTTCGCTGTGTGCGGCCGACACCGGAGCTGCCCTGCTTCGGTGGAAACAATGAAATAAGTTATTTTTGCGTAAGAAAAAAATAGGTCGTGGATACAGCTGTGAATATGAAAAATTTGGGTAGCTTTAAGATTTGGAATTGTTAGATCATCAGCATATTATTTTGACGCATTTCTGCGAAAGAGTGTGTGCATGTGTTGTGTGATATTTATCTATTATTAATAACTTAACATGTATTTGACTTTCATCATCATCATCATCATTCTCCTGCCCTTGTCCCACGCTAAGTGGGGTCGGCGCAACATGTGTATTTCTTCCACTCGGGCCTATCATTCGTCATCTCTGTGTCTACTCCTTGACATGTATTTGACTTTATCTCTTGTAAATTGTAATATATTAGTTACCGTTCTTTCTTATTTCGTTGAAGTCTTTTGTATGAATCTGTTATTTCTTACGCAATACAAAGCACTCCTTTCTACTGATTAGTATTTAGATACTAAAACATTGCATATGGTTAACAAACAGACTTAGGAACTGACGTGACTTATTGTTAAACGAAACGTAGGACATCTACGTCAAAGTAAATCAGTCAAACTGCCATATCAGTATTCTAGCATCCAAACAAGATACAAGCCTCCTTAAAAACGGCATGTTTCCGCGAGGGCCGAATAAATATCCCTCCTCTTCAGGCCGCGACAAAAGGCAATATTTCTAAGGGAAAAACAAATGCGTCGTATGTATTCAGCGTGCGCGTGGCTCCGTGGGCGGCGCGCGCGCAACTCATGTTTACAGTTGCCGGAATGTTAACGTTTAGTTTCTTGATTCTGACGGAAATTTGTGAGATTACGACGCGTGCCCATGTTTTGCGGAGAAATTGGGTTTTCTGTTTGATAATGAGTCTGTTTTCGATGCAGGATTTCTTGATTTGTTGCAGGACTTGATTCTGGTTTATATGACATCTAACAATGTTACAGATTTTGACAGCGGCCACTGCACTAGAATCTAGGCCTGTTCACTGCAGAAATCTTTGGCATTGTTGATATTTAATTAGTTTCACAGTGTTTGGTAATATAAGGCATTTAAAGCCTAGTGTAGATCTTAACCTAAACACGAAGAAACAAAACACGACAAGACACCTCTACCGACTAGCCTGTAACTCAGTTGACATTTGCAGAGAGCTGTGTCAGATGTAGCTTTCCCCAGCCTTCACTACTTCCTCCAGACGCCAGAGTCAGACTTGGAGGAATAGTGTCTCTATGCTCTAGAGGCCACAATTTTCGAGATCAATCCATTTTGGTTCAGGAAAAGTGTTTTAAAATGTAATAATTTCAAATAAAACTAACGTACACTATATTTAGCATATATGATCAGCCAATATCATCCCATATTCGTCTCCACTACTGTGGCACAGGAATATCCTAATCTAGGGCGAACAGTTATTTTTCGAGCTTGCTGGCTAAATGCAGGTTGGCTGATACACACACTTACAATTTCTTCATAGGTGTGCAGGTTTCCTCATGATGTCTTTTCCCCATCTGTTAAAGTTTCAATCTGAAAACACAGTGCTACGTGGCGGGGTTTGAACTGGCGATCTCTTGCATGTTAGATAACGACCTAAACCACTCGGCCGTACCTTTTAGATTTTTAGGAATATTTTCTTAGAAATATTTCTGTAAGTAGCAAGCCAGAGTTTAAAGTTCTAATCAAGATGCAGTGTCAATCAATGGGGTCCCTTTGCAAGTGTTTTGCAAGCTAGGCCCCTAGGTCCTGGCCAAATGGGCCTAAAGATGAATCCGTGCCTGGCCCCGCCGCCCCGCTGCGCCGGCGCCTAGTTCACGCGCATGCGCACTCGGCTCACGTACTTAATTGCGCACGCAGACGCGCTCTTACGACAGTTGGAGATTCTCAAACTTGCATTTCGAGTAGCTCGGGGAACCATCTGGTAGTTGGCTGTGCCGGAAGTACCTAGTAGTTGATGACCAAAGATGTGGAGTCGGATGTGGCGGACTTTTATTAGTCAGTTGTCAGATCTACGTTCAAATAGCCCATGCTAATGCGTATAGTAGAAAGCGTCATGACCATCCATCATGAACTAAGATGGTTCTTGATTAGATCGATTATGCATTTAGTGTTTCTCGGTTTGATCCACACGATCAAGTATCATTACATTCTTATCGAATGATGATGTGATCGGCCGCCTTACATATTGTCGCCAGTTTGTCATGACTTTGTGAAAAGTTTGTCATGGCTTTGTCGAAAGTTTGTCATGGCTTTGTAGAAAGTTTGTCACGGATAATTTTGTCTAACTATTAAACTACTACCACTAACTAAGGCGTCCGACTGATTTCGTTCATGGCGGCCGGTCTTTATTGAGATCAGCCAAGTGCGCAAAACATATTATAGTGAACAATTGTGCCCGCAAACACAAGTGCACTCTCTGTACCCTTACCCCCATTGTTCGGTGAGACGGCTATCCGACATGACCGATGAGAGATCGGGCGCAGGACCACCGGCTTAACGTGATTTCCCAGACACGGGCGAAATTCATTACAGAAAAACTCGCACAAATTTTGCCCGACCCCGGACTCGAACCGGGGACCTCTCGGTCCTAACGCAGCACTTGCTACCAATAGACCAACCAGGCAGTTACAACGAGCCCATGCTTATACGTATGGTAGAAAGCGTCATGACCATCCATAATGAACTTAGATGGTTCTTGATTAGATCGATTATGCATTCAGGGTTTCTTGGTATGATCCACAAGTATTCATCACATATATCAGTTTGACACGATATTGTCGCCAGTTTTTCGCAACTATTAAAACTACTATTCTAAACTACTAAAGAGCTGCTGATAAGTTTGTAAGCCTATGGCTGTGATCTTCTGACAAAGGATGCTATAAAGTAAACGCCAGTGAATCATAATGACAGATGGCGCCGCAGCGATATTTACTGAAGTGGCAAACTATGTCATTTTTTGTTTCTCACTCAATAACTCTGAGGGTGAAATGTGGTATTATTTCCTCTCACGTCCCTCTATATCGATTTAGCACTTAAATAAAATGTCTAGGTTGAGCTGACGGCAATTAAACGACCACATTTTTTAGAATATTTCCTTGATTATCAGTTAAATGGTTTAGCGATGATAAAACACCTGCATTAAAATAAGAGTGTAGAACTTTCTCTTAAAATGTAGGTCTTCTTAAAAAACATAAGAAATGTAAAGAAACTCCAAATTGTTTTATTGGTAGTTCTTTTTAAGAAAAATCCTGCCATTAACATAAAACGTAACGTAACTCGTACAAGGACTATTAAACTAAATGTGGCTCGGTTCTCCGCCAATTTACGCATATTCGATACGCGTGACGCCTTCATTAAGATAACTGAAGGTTACTCTGGGTGCGCGGGCATAAGCTCCGGAAGTTCACGGTCTTTAATATTATTATTTCAAGAGTTTTACCAGATATCAGATAATTTACGACAATTGGGGTCAGTGAGGTCAAAAAGTCTCATAAGTAAAATGTCGTAAACTTTTAATCATACGCTTGTAAAAGAGTCGATATATTTTGATTATTATGTGGTCAGTGTAGTTCCACATTAAACTATCTCTGACGTAGTAATTCAGTTTTGAACTATGGGACCGGAAATCAAATAAAGCGAACATTATAGCATGCAATGAAAATTATGACTGCGAGATAGCTATACAAAATTATAGGATTCAAAATCATTAGATCACTTAGGTACTGCTTGATTAACTTAATAGATCACACTTAGCAACGACATCTACAATTAAGGCTAGCCTCCATGTACGGCCTAACTTATTAGTTTACTAGCCACTTAACAGTTTACGCTAGTGAACTCCCTGCCTTATATAGAAAGAAATATGGCGGCCAGTCGGTGAGAGCGCGCCGAGCCGAGCGGACGTGTAAGCGCTTACTAGCTGTAACTAGCACTTAATTGCCAATGAAAGGGCGGAAACATTTATGGGGTTACGGAGTGGGAATAACTGCATTGATGGCGGTTATTAATTAGAGAGTAATGGCGGTTTGGACGCACATTTCCTTATTGCGTTTGGGGAGGTCGTGTTAATCGTATTCATTATATCATGTCGTGTTGTAAGTGAGCTAATTGATATTCCATATAACTGTGGTAATCTCAGCTTGCAGCTTGTAATTAAATCTGCGCTAAGTTTCTTTAGATCTGGGTTGAGAATGTTCAATTGGTTGTTTAAATATAAATAAATCGTTTACTGGGTTTCAGTATTGCTCGGCCGCGCAAATTGTTGTTGCGCCATTTGTAGGTATTTGTTCCGTGCCTAGTATTAGTATTTGTTTTTTATTACCTACTAGCTATGCCAGGGACTTTGTCCGCGTTTCCCCCCGTTTTTTACACAAGTTTTGTTGTTTCTTTGCTCCCCTTGGTCGCAGAGTAATGTTATAACTTTCACAAATGTAAAAGAGTATCACTTGCATGTTGGTTGAAGTCTGTTTCTTCAGTTGTCGCTAACTAAAGAAACAGACAAATTGATCAATCCTGCTAATAATACACAAAGGCAAGCTCTAGTATGACCTATTAAAGCAATACAACTGTTTGTTTGTATGTGCCCAGGTCCAGAGGTCGCCTTCCCGTCAATGCGCCTAATTACATCCTGTCGACGCGATCGCCGATAGGACCACAATACGAAACACTACGGCTATTAATTTGTCGGTCTCTTGTAAGAGGTACTGAACCTTTTCATTTGATATTTAGGAAAATAATAAGTGACAATAATATTTTCTGGGATTGACAACTAAAAATAGATGTTGTTACTGATCATCATCATCATCATCATCTTAGCCCATTGCTGTCCACTGCTGAGCATAGGCCTCTTCTATATTGTTATTGACAAACAAGTAATTTAGAATTTGTTACTGTCGCATAGTATGACACGTAATTATATTGATCTTATTTCTAGCTTAGTAGCTTAACGTAGAGTCGGAATTAGCACAAATAAACCCATAGCTTTTTATACAAGTAAACACATAACTTGCATATAGTAACACTACTTATTGCTACTAAATGCGCAATCAAATAGTTAAAGTTTCAAAATGAAGAAAGTTGAGGAGATGTAAGCTTCTTGAACTTCATGAATATATTAAAACATAACAATCTATAAGCCTAGCGGGTTTCTTACCCCAGGTCTAATACGTAAGTCTCTAAACCGGACGTGTCTAGACCACTCGAGCGTTGTCAAAGCATGGCCGGTCAATTGAGCTTGGATTTTGCTATGTTGTATTTTGGAATTAAGTTTTTTCAAATATATCCAGGCATTTGCCGCTCTTAGACTCATCAATAGCCACCCTCATTTATTATTTAGGTACTCGTAAATGATAGACATTAATATGTGCTCATATTTTAGCAAACAGTACATATTATGTAGGTAATCAAATTTTATGTAGTGATCGAAAGTGCATGGCGTTCTACGGAGGAGGCCTATACCCTGCAGTAGGATTTAATAAAAGGCTGATGATGATGACGATGATCGAAAAATAACCTACATACGAATAAGAATAATTATTATTCGCCGTTTCGGCAACATCAATTGAGAAAAGAAATACTTTATTATATTTCTTATTGAACGTACATAAATTTCACGTCAGTGTCCAGTCAATATTTTGACAGGTCCGATTGTAAATGGCCCGCCGACCTGCCGACCCGCCGACCCGCCGACCCGCCGGGCCGCTCGGGCCGGGTCGGGGTCGCGCGATAACACGCGATAACAATGCTTAATTATTTGTCGGTTATAATTGGGATGTGTGTGATGTATTGTTTTCAGGGTTCCGTACTTATAAGGTAAAAACGGGACCCTATTAATAAGCATCCGCCGTCCGTCTGTCTGTCTCCAAGCTGTACCTAATAAACCGTGATAGCTAGAAAGCTGATTTTTTACAAATTATGTATTGAGCCTGTTGCCGCTATAACAACAAAAAGGCATGATGAAAATTGCCGTAAAAGATATAATATTAAGGGGGTGCCCATACAATAAATGTGCTTTTTTACATAATTGGTATGGACCCGTTCTAGCGCGAGTGCGACTTGGACTTGGCCGGTTTTTTAGGCTATTAGGATGACTTCATTCCACTTGATGGTAAGCAGCCGTGTGTTCCACATATGAGGTCGACAAGCACAGACCCTATTGAGCCTGTTGCCCGTATCCTGAGGGCATGCTGAACATATGCGGTAAAATGTATGCCACAGTGAAATTTCAGGATGACAATTTTGTAAAATCACAAGAATTTTGCAAATGATCACGATTGATTGTTATAACTGCACTAAAATTCGGTGTGATGACATCAAATGGAGATATGTCAGGCGCGGATGGAAAGGCTTAATACCGACTATATCTGATTAAATCAGAAATAGTCGGTATACTGGACCGTCTGAGAAGACAGTACCTACCAATCATTATAAAGTAATATACCTGGTTCTACAAGTAGCCCAAATTTACTGCATTTTTTAACGTGGCTAGTTTACAAGCGTTTTAAAAGCAATGCCTTTGTCCAACGTTTAATGTTAGCCAACCGGGTATAAATAGTGGTAATGCCGAGATGTCTGTATGCGATGCGGGCCGATAGCGAGACAGACAAAGCGAATTAATGTACCGTTAGAGGAAGACTCTAGTTAGGAACACACGGGAGGGGACTCGGGGCGGGCGCGATGGGATTGAGGAATAATGTATTTTTGAAGACACATAGATTATTCTGTCGCCTGCGGTTATGCGTGCATTACAATTGGGAAAACGACTAGATATTTATAGTCTAAGCTATACTCACAATATAGTGAGAGGAATTGTCAAGGTATCCCAATATCTGCAAAAGTACAGCTTCAATATGAATTATTTTAGCACATTCGCTTCGAAGCATATATACATACAGACAGACGTAGGAAGCGACTTTGCTTTATATGTACTATGTAGTGATGACTATCTTGTGTCAGCAGTCACAGTTTGAATTAACATTGACAAAATACTTTTGTGGCAATATAAAAATATTGTGCTATTTGCTGTGATTTCTTGATTTTAATTTATTTTTACTATTTCATTTTCAAAATTTTAAAAACACTTTACTCACGCCGCGGCGCCGTCGCAAATATCCTCCCGTGTGTTTCCACCTCCGGAGCTGTCTCAGAGCGGCCTGTTAAGTGGACAATCACCACAGATTTATGGTAATTTTTACCGCAGCCGTTAGCGTGTCACAATTGAATATTCCGCGTAATTTACCGCGCGCCCTCCGACCCGACGCCGTAAAAACGACACGTCGATATTATAACTTATTTAACGGACGGGGGTCAGTGGAGTAATCTGCATATCGAGTGTATGGGTTAGCTAGGTGGACCTATTGAGTTATTTGGCAAGAATTTTGATGTCATACTTACAGATAAAATAAATATTTTCTTTATTTTCTATATCCTTCGCGTGGGAATCAGAAATGAATACACGAGTATTACAGCACAGCTAACAAGTTTATTATTATTAATAAAACGATATTTCACTGAGTTAATGTATATTCGGTAGCTGGAGTGACATTTCTGTTGTGAATGAAAAACACTTGCTTAGGAGGTTGCTTAAGAAGACATTTTATAGTGCTGTTTTTCAACAAATTGTCCGTTTAATTTACCTATTTTTTGTATATATTTTACTTAACTTTTTCTTCTAATAATAGGTATTCTGTTTATATCTTCTAATCCATCTTCATTGATAACACGACCGAAATTCCACAACTGCTGCTTATCCCAAGAATGCCATCCACACACAATGATCCATAATGTGAATCTATAAACTGCAATAGTTTGAATAACTTGACTTAATTATCTAGAGATCAACATCGATAGGCTTTTGTGATTACTGCGTTTTTATTGTGGTAATTTATTGTAGTTTAGGCTTAGGCCGCACTACGGTTTTTTCCCGCAAGCGATAAATCGTGAAAACGCACCGCCACTACGGTTAAAAACCGCGAAACTAGCCTACAAACTATAGACTACAAATTTTGGCGCGGTTTTTTCCCGCTAACAATTCTGTAACAAAACGCGGTTTTAAAATCAGTCGCGGAAAAAATCCGTCAGTGCGGCCGCTTTCATCAGTTTCTTTTACTCATAAAATCAGGCGGTTAAAATCCGCGGCGGTTTAGCCGTAGTGCGGCCTAAGCCTTAAGGTCAAACTTAAACCGCGATAAAGTAAGTATTATGGTTCAATTTATTTGAATTCTATTATTTGCTTATAGGTTTATGGGCTGTTTTTATTTTATTAGAAATCCAAACGCAAAATGTTTTTTAACAGTTACCTGTTGAATTGGACTTCGATGTAAATTTGGTTATCATAATAAAATGGGTGTGTTTGTTCCGTTGTATTTCTGTTATTTAACTATGAATGAAAGTTCATATTTAAGCTTCGTAATCGGTGCTACTTTATTTATTACTTTATCCTATCTATATGTTGGCTGAATGAGTTGTTATTCTTCACTAGCTTTTAACCAAAATGTGACGAAATGTAAGCGCTTTTTTGATGCTTTAATATTTTTATGAAAATATTTGATCTTGAATTTGACTTACGATCGACCAAGGCCTTACAGATTTATTAGAGAGATTTACCTTAATTTTCAATTTGTTAAAATGAAAGCTTATTTTACACTGAGTTAAAAAAAAAAACAAAAAGAATACCGCTATTCCTCAATGTGGCCCAGGATTCAGTGCAGTGGGGGCAGCGCATTAACCGGCTAGCGCCGCGCGGCTCCGATGCTATCGGGTAATTGCACCGCGAGCGCCGTTTTAATTGAAATTTGTTAGTTCCTGAACCGGGAGGGCTCAGAATCCTGATTGCAGATACCAAAAATTGTCGGTATTCGCTTCCATTCCAATTTCTTACGTCACATACAAAACACTAGAGTAAACAAGTAAAAAGTAACATTTCACAATGATTTTAATTACAGTTTGTGACTTTAAAGGGTAAATCGTTTATGATCTACTACGAGTATTCTAAGGTGCTAGAAGGCTGGTAGGAGCTGGGTGTGAGAAGCCAAGAATAGGCGGTAGTGGCGAAGATATGGAAAGGCTTACGTCCAATAGTAGACAGTCTTAAAGGCTGATGATGATGATTCTAAGGCGATGCCGAAAGAATGTGAAACGATACACTATTCTACATAATAGTGCACATTAAGTACTTAAATGGAGTATAGTTTGTGACCATTTAGCGTGCGCAATCCGCGTAGTAATAACTGTGATCAGTGCTCACAAATCACAGCGACAGTAATAGGTGACAATAACAGGTACGAGTGACGAGCTGCGCGCGCGCACCGCCGGCGGGATGACACTGTGGCCGAGGTAAGGGGGAATGTACATAACACACTTATAATTTTTTGCTGAAATACGACACTAAATGGTAAACAGGAAACTTCATTCGCATGGATTTGATTACGAGTTAAGGCGGCCGAATATTAATTGTGGATGAAGATAGGTTCAGTCCATCAGCCCATTTACGCCCCCACTGCTGGGGCACGAGCCTACCCTAAACCAGGGCGGTACCCTTGCCCTTGGCCAGCATGGTAGACCATGGCCTATGTATAGTCAACCACCCTGGTCAAGTGCGGGTTGGTTGACTATACAACCCGAGAAAAAAGATACGTTAATCGAGAATAAATGTGAACTCTCTTCAAAACTTAGATATCCACACGGGTTTGTCGCTTTCTTATATCTGACGTTCAGGATGACCACTCTCTCTCCAACAACTCAACTGATAGAAAGCGGCCCTAAGTTCCACATAATATAAGGCTGATAGGCACAATGAAACCTATTGAGCGTGTCGCCCTTACCCTAAAGGCCTGCATAGATGTTTCTCGCCCCGACCCGGAAAAACCCGGGGTTATAGGGAGAAGGAGAGGGAGGAAACACAAGAGTTGAAAGGGCATTCCAAAACGTCATGGTACGGGGCAGAAATAAGAAGCCAAAGCTCTTGGTACGGACTACCTGTGTGCGATGGCAACGATATTTAATTTGCAGTTTTAGAACATCAGACTCCTGACACCCTTTGTTCTCTTAGGAGAGTAGTTAATAACTGAAAAATCTATTTCTAATCTGAAATATCTAATTCTGATAAGTTAAAATTCGTTTTACGTGAATAGCGTGCATCCCATGTGGATAGAGCTTATAAAAGCTTTCTTTGACGTGTAGGCGACAGGCGCCCGCGGCGGCGATCGCTCACGCCGGCACGTTATGCGACTCAGGATTTATTAGCGAAAGCTAAAAACCGTTTGTGACTGATTGCCACCATTTTCGGCAATCAATTACTGGTAACTTTTTTGTTTTATGGGTATGTTCTGATGACTATTATTTTTGTGGTGAATTCAATCTTTTGAAAAGACGCGTCACTGTGCTGTCCTATATCCCTTGCAATGTATGCAAGTTAAATATCTCGTACTGTTTTCAGTACTACTTCTACTAAATAAACGTTTACTCTAGTTAAATGGCGTTTAAGATAGTTCATTTGAACTTTGTCTTACACCTTTGACACTTACGTAAACAGATGTTCCGTGTTGTTCCACCATTCCGCGGAGGCCTGAATTCGATTCCCGACCGCGGTTTGTGTAGGGTCAGCGTTCGGCACATACGAGGCATAGTAACAGGCTACACTGTTCACCAACAGACGGCTGCGCCGGCGCACGCCGCGGGACGGACATTGTTGCCGTGCGCAGGGCAAGGCAGAAACCGGACAATATGGGGAAGTGACTGGATTTTGTTTTGAAATCATAATTTATTAACTAACTAACTAACTACTACGAATTGCAACCAATACTTCTGTTTTTTTGTAGGCCCACCGTTAGGTTAAAAATTACGACTTTTTCCGGGAGGACTTAGCTGTGAGCCTCAGACCGCTCTTGCAGCTTCACAAAAGGGAGAGCGGAAGGCTCAAAAAAATTTCGACGACGATCTTTATGAATCAATACCTTAAAATGTTTCGGTTTGTGAGTGTCTTTACAGTTACACCTATATAAAAAAAAGCCTTACAATTTGATAGAGACTTTATTAACCCATTTAAGCCAAGACGGAATACTGATCACAGTTTCTCCGTTACAAAAGTACTTCAAGTTTCAATATTTCAATCTAAACCATAAATCTTCCTTCAATATTCAACAAAGACAAGTTCCCTGTTCCCACAGGGCCCGCGACGTGTGTCGTCGTGAGCTCCCGACCCGACATACATACATACATACATAAAATCACGCCTTTTTCCCAGAGGGGTAGGCAGAGATCACTTGCAGCGATCCACTTTTCACCTCTGTGGGAAACGTGACGTGACGGGTTGTGGACCACGTCGCCGCCATTTTGCCTTGTGCATTGTTTTAACAAGGTCATTGCGTTCCCACGAGTAGCAAGGATATATGACGGGGAAGGAAAAGGGGAGGAAGGATACTATCGCCTCGGATGATTTGGACTGAGTCGATAGTAGCTCGAGGAGCCGGGGTCGCTTACCCGTATACCGTTCACCAACCACCGGACAGATAGTTGTGACTGGTATCCCCTGACTTAACGGTACAAGGAATCAGTTCTACTATTGAACGCGGGACACTGTCCCACCAGCCTTTTGGTAAATAAGGTCCGCAGACATTGTTGCATCCGTGCACTTTGTCACGTGAAGGAGCAACTTTTTCATTCAACTGTATGTTCGTATGTAGGCTTAAAACACGGTAACAAACAAAATATATGCGTAATTTAGACATAGCGCGATTTGAAACAGAATGTAGCCTACTTTTATAAAATTCAGTAATTAGAAAAGACATTTTTTATCACGAAATATTACATACACAAAGGGGTATGTATTTTGAATTAATTCCATTGCATAACATGAAATAAAATTCAAGGAAATAGAGTAGTATAACCGTTTGTTTAGCACAGATGTCTTATAAATATAAAATAAGCATATAATGACTTGATATAGCTACAGAACAGTGAGATAAATTTGTACAGACGAGATGTTGGACCGGATATGACTAAGTAACACTAATAATTTGTCAAATTCATTGGTTCTAATCTCCTACAAGCAAACAGGATGTTTTTAGAGTCCGCCTCGAGATCGTTGAAGTAGTCCACGACAAAGTAAAGCACGGGTTCGAATAGACGACGCAACCACTGAGCGTGAGCCGCGGTTCGATTGACAGCGTCTGGGTAAATTTACTTTGTCTATGTACCATCCCCTTCAATCTAACAAGGTCTCTGCTAAGAACACAAACAGGTACCCAACACAACACAGCGTGGACACAAGGTGTTACCTATCGCCAAGCCAGGGAGTTCACTCCGCAAGTAACCAAGAAACTTGCAAGAGCCCTAGTAAACCTGGCTAAGCCTCAGCTCAGAATTGCTATAGGGACCCTAACTAGTCATGGTCCTTATAATAAATATCTCTGACTTATATCTCTATGTTCTCGGACTTACAGACAGCGCGCTCTGCAGGGGATGCTTGGAGGAAGAAGAAACAGCCGCCCATGTCATTCTCGAATGTCAGGGGGTGGCCATCTACCGGGCCAAATACCTTGGATCTCCAAGATCGCTCAGCGAGGCCGCTCGCAGTGTAAATAAGCTGCTCTCCTCAATGAGCTGGGATGGTTCAAGTGATTCCCACCCCACGCAAAAAGGCGCTTTGTCGTCTATACACCGTGAAATTTTAGTGGTTGTTTTCCCGTGGCAGAACGATTTGCCTTTAGTAATACTATCGAATCATGCAAATAATTCGTCGAAAAAAAATTTTTTTTTTCAAATTTTCAAAATAATAATTTTTCAACTCGAAAACGAGAGAAGCTATCGTTCTTTTATAAGATGTGACGTAATCAGGTACTGCTTGCCGCATGAAATCGATGCTTAAAGCTGAAGAAGCTCGACACCCTAAGTCATAAAGCGGTTCGAACGTGCTTTCGAGTTTCGGTTAAACCTTTCGTAAAACCGGCATTTATTGATTTTAACAGAAAAGAACTGCACAAATCTATTGTACTACTAAGATAGAATCATTTTACTGCGGGAAAACAACCACTAAAATTTCACGGTGTATGTATTGTATGTGTATTGAAACATTTTTTTTAATGTGAATTCTACGTGCGTTATAAATTGAGATAATTCATTCGCTCCGCTCTACTCCCCGCTACATCCCGGCCGCGGCCCGCGTGGGCGAGACATCTTCACTGTTTGCTTCGACTCCAAATTAAACAACCATTAACCGACCACCTTCGCTAGGGAAGGGACAAACACGGGACAAAGTATTTGCGTTTATACAAACAATCTACTTTTTCTTTTCGAGCTTAGTTTGCTCTTCATCCAGGTTATTAAAGCTGATGTCAGTTCCTTTGGCTTACCATATTTATATTTATATATACCATATTTCAGCGCATGGCAATGGGCCTAAGTTTTATCTATATATATAAAAGGAAGTCATGTTAGTTACACCACTTATAACTCGAGATCGGCAGAACAGATTTGGCTGAAAATTGGTAGGGAGGTAGCTTAGAGCCAGGAGAAGGACATAGGATACTTTTTATCCCGTTTTACAGAGTTCCCGTGGGACTTGACACGAAACGTCAGTCATTATGTCAAACATATATAGTCCTTTTCAGCTAAGATGATGCCTGTGACACATCGATTTTGACAATTGTAGTGATTGATGTCCTGCAATGAAATAATTTTGATTATTTCTGGTAATCGATTATATTTTATATGAAAATGAAATCGATTTTATTAAACTACGAAATTTTAAAGTATGATTTGTCTTTATGTATTATAGTGAAAGCTTATTGTACATATATTTATGTATGCTTTACATAGCGCTATTCGGTAAAGTAAAATAATAAGAAGTGAGTAAATGTTTTCATTCAGTATTTGAAAAATCACAGTCAGAAGAATCGCTTAATGAGTCGCCATCCCCGACATTTATTATAAGTTTGTCTTTCCAGTCCTCTAATAATATGGTACTTTTTGTCTTTTCGACTTTCGTCCAATCTTCACGAGTGACTGAAGCGATTTTCAAGTGATCGCCATAAATTGCACCCGATTATGTTAGTTCCAGCTCTATGCTCTTACTACGTTCGGTTCTACGTATAAGAACTGCATAGATATTTTTTAAATTTTCTATTTCATTAAATTAAACTAAACGATACTGTTTCTCTTTTAAAAGTATAAAATTATTTAATTTAATATTTTTTCCTAATGACGCCGCAATAAATATGTGAAAAAAGTGTGTAATATGATTATTATTTTCGTTTTTCAAACGTGAAATGCGTAATTCAGAACACAATGAAGTGTCACAGGGATCATCTTAGCTGAAAAAGACTATAGTTGTAGGATTGGACTCTGTCAAATACTGTAACGACTGTAAAAATTAATTTCTGAACGCACACATGAGTGCGTTCAGAAATTATTTTTTTGTAAAATGTCTCGAAAGTTTAGGTATATTTGTTTGTTTTAGACATTAATTTGTGTAAGATATTTATTTGATTTTTAATTTCCTACAATTATACCTCATATTATTAGAAGTGTTTTGAATCTACAACATGCATCTATATTCAATTATTGTCTATTCCAGAGATTTTCATTTAGCAAAATAGTGACATCTAATTGACATGTTCGTTTATTGACAAATATTTCAATATCTATAGTGACCAAATTAAAGAAGGTTCTTTGTCAAACATTTTACAATCATCACGTTTTTGGTTTAGAAGAAAAGACGAGCTGATCGCACTACAATAAATACGGTTCATACCTGTATCAAACGGATGAGTAGATATTAAATCTCTAAAACAAGAAATTTTTGCAAATATATTTTATGGGCAATTCAGCAAAAGAAGTTGATCAGCGTTTGCACAACAATTTGGTGAAGATCTATTGTGGAACATCATCATACATTTTTCCATCGACACAATAGGGTAATTTCCTAAGTCAAATTTTACACGCGATTTCACAATTAATAGTAAGATACGATAAGATAGAATTAATATTAATAGTAGGTAAATAAATAACATTAGTTAAATTTAAATCAAAATTTCTAACGAAATGAGACAATAATAGACATTAAGTTGGGTCGGTAAGTCCATTTCAAAACTGCGAAAATTCTTCAAAAATGCTTTGCCATCGTATTAAATACAAAATTAGTATTAACTTTCACTATGAAAATAAATTCGTAAACGGTACATTTGATATAGCTGCTGAACAAAGTTCTTACGATATGCATACAGTATTACACGTTGTGACGTCATAGTGTGCTGCGACATTTGTATGAAGCGTTTTGAGCTCGCCCAAATGATGTGCTATTGAAACTGTAATATCTCGCGGAGTTCCAAACCATACTTTTAACAGTATAAGTACCTTATTTATCCAGCTATATCAAACGTTTAATATTGGGTAGAAGAGTTACCAAAAATCGAAAACAAACTATGTCAAAAACTTAATAAAATTATTGTTGGCGCGGTTAAATTAACACAGATCACTAAATAAGCTATGCGAAGTTTGTATATGCGTTCTGAAATTTAACTTATAGTATTTGCCATTATCCTTATTTACCTTGAAAGTAGGCCAAAAACTGTCTCTAATAAATTTTGTTGCGCCAAATGAAGTCATTTGAAAGCAATTATTGTATTGCTGGATATGAGTAAAAAATATGAGATTAGTAAAGTTCTTCTCAGCTATGACGAGACCAGGGAAATAAGGATTAAATTTTATATGAAGGATATTATAGATTCCAGTTCAAATTGAATATGTACTTACTTATACCTAATATGGGACAACTGTCAGCTATAAAAAGCATACATACGGTCGAATTGTAGACCCCTCCTTTTTTGAAGTCGGTTAACAAAATTAAGTAGTGCATCAAAGCTACGTTAAGGCAGTACGAAGTTCGCCGGGTCTGCTAGTTAATAAATAAAATCAATAAGTTTCTTAACATTCACGTTCCATTACTGGTTCGGTGGAACAGTGGTTAGTAACCAAGGCAGGTCCAAGACTCGCAGGCTTGATTCCTACCCGAGACAAATATTTTTGTAGCGAATATTGGTGTGCGAATATTGGTGGTGTTATTAAATATATTTAAATAAATTTGTGAACTCACTGCTGATTCTGATATTGGTCACACAATTGCTTAAGCTACTTACCACAGGATAAGTTGTGTAAACTTATTACAATCCACGTAAGACAAAGGTACCTTGTATCTCTGTAATCATTATACTTGCTCCATTCTAATTAAGGACGTAAAGGCCCTTATTGAATCTTTAATAATAATCGATATAATGTACACAAGAACTTTATCTAAGTACAGTCTTCCCGCGGCTTTGTTGGCTGTGCAAACGCGGTGGGCGGACCGCCGCGCTGTCATAACAAATCGTTTCCTACTTACCCTGAGTATGGCCCTAAATGTACTTTTAATTGTGTGTCCCACTAGACTGTGTGTATAGTAAACATAGTTGGGTAACGATCTATGTGAACTGATTTCATTTCCAGGAGAATTTCTAAGTAATATCCTTTAAAAGAACAGGTTCTTTTAAATAAATATACATAGTATAGTTTTAAATTAAGAAAAAAATATTATATATCAACGCGCGCGTGCATGAAGAGGTTGATGGATGTGGAAGTAGTGGTGTGACAGGACGGTAGCACATGGGAGGAAGTGATCTCTGCCTACTTACTACAAAAAGAGGCGATTCTATGTATGTATGAAGACTTGATATTATATTTAAATTTGTGCCAGTTGTGTGAAGTGTTATTTAAAATATAATCACGAATCCAATACCCATACCCTGATGGCATAATAATATTATCTCATGTTGGTTTGTGCCATAAGAAGAAAATAAACTACTGTTAAACATAAAAAACTTACTTCGTTTTTCTATTCATAAATATAATTGAAATACACTTTTGTGAGTAAGATGGTGTAAAAAAATGAACATAACATTATTTTCTACCAAAAACAAAAAGGTGTAATAAAATTTAAATAAATAAGTGATGTAACAATTACTACCAAACGATAATCAATATAGGCATTTATCTTATTTATCGAATCCCGTGGATAGGCGTCAGCATCGGAATCAATAAATCTGTCGCGTGGAATCGATTCTCTTATTAGTAATTGATAACGACCCGTGGCTCGGGTTGCACACATAATAATTAATATAAATAATAGGAGACTTTTGGGTAAATAATAGTTAGCTAAGAGAAGCGTTGATGGCCGAGTGGTTAAGGTCGGTGCTTGCCATGCGAGAGGTCGCCAGTTCAAACCCCGCCACGTACCACTGTGTTATTCAAATTGGAAATTATGTGCGATTATTCAACGATTTAACGGTGAAGGAAAACATTGTGAGAAAACCTGCAAACCTACGAAGAAATTCTGAGGTTGTGTAGTCGACCAACCCGCACTTGGCCAGCCTGGTAGACTAAAGCTTTATCGCCCTAGTTTAGGGTAGGCTCGTATCCCAGCAGTAAGGACATATATGGGCTGACGATGATATATAGCTAAGAGAGATGTGGAAGAAGCGAACAAGACTCAGCAGTTCATAGAGATGTTGCCAGTGTTTGTGTTCTCTACCGTCACTATGATGGTGAGTGCTCTGATGAGTTATTTTAACTAGGAAAGGAACAAAACATGCTGCACAGCGTTGGTCGACGGGTTCAATAAGGTATATTGTGCCTGACGACCTCATATGTGGACATCAATGCCGATGAAAACGTCGATGGCCGAGTGGTTAAGGTCGTTGCTTGCCATGCGAGAGGTCGCCAGTTCAAACCCCGCCAGGTACCAATGTGTTTTTCAAATTTGAAATTCATATGTACCATCATTCGACGCTTTAACGGTGAAGGAAAACATCGTGAGGGAACCAGCACACCTGAGAGATTTTTCAACGGTGTGTGAAGCCATGTCAGAGGCCTACGGGCGGTTTAAAAACTCTGACACCAGGTTGTTCATCAACCATACGATAAGAAGAAGAATGCCGATGAGATCTCCAAATACCATCAGGTGAAGTGAGGTCATTTTGAACGCGTGGGAGATTGGGACTAGTTATTATAGCTAATATGAGCATTCACCATTATAGGTACTGTAGAGGACTCATAGACTGGAAAATTCTCTAAGTAATTGCATTTATAATATTAATAATTTATTTACAAGTTTGAAATAATACATAATTCGTTAAAAATATTTTGAATTACTTTCTATCTATGTTTGGAAGCATGCGAAGCCACGTCTAGTCAGAAAATATAATTTAGCTTGTTGATAAGCCATAACGTTAAATATTCCATAATGACGTAATATTCCCACAGCTCGCGTCGTAAAAGGCTGCATTTCACCTATTAATAAAACAATACAGTCGTTTCCTTCTAAATGTGTTATCTCGCTCATTAATCATCGCTTAAATGTGCCTCTCAGAATTCTATCTGGTTTATGGTGCGTGTTTTCTGTGGGCAGATTAGTTAACAAATTTTATTTATTACAATGTTCGTTTGAAGCAGGTGTAGTGTTGCCAGCTTTTGTGCGCCAAACTATGCATGCCTGACGTTCTAATTACTACTTTTGATTGATCATTCAGGGACGGATTTTAAAAATGATTCTAGTTTCCATCGTCATCAAATTTTATTATTAATCAGTGATTGATTTTGTTAAACAGATTACGGTGAAGGTAAAAGAAAGTGCGATAATTTTGGCAATCTACGAATCTTTGAATATTCCGAAAAGGGAAAGAAGTCACGCACATACTGTTGTTGTTGTTGTGTAACATTCTTGGTAAAAAACATCCCATCAAAAACATCCTGTAAAAAAACTAGCCAAGTCTCGATGGAGCATATTGCTCATCTCTAAAAAGTAATGAAATCTAGACAAAATCGCGCCAAGCCTAAGGTTCCTTACTGCGATTTCTTCATTATTATTGTTAGTGTTGTGTGACTTGGCCGTTGAAGGGAACTCAAAGGTACATAACCAGGTTCTCCGTAACAATATTATACCAATCTATCGCCAGAATCGCTACCTATTGACGATGAAAAATTGCCAATTGGACAAATATATTGAATGAATAACAAGTGAAAATTAAGGCTTGATACTGGTTTTGTACCCTTGAGTACCCTTCAACGGCCAAGTCACACCACACTAACTATAATAATGAAGAAATCGCAGTAAGGAACCTTAGGCTTGGCACGATTTTGTCTAGATTTCATTACTTTTTAGAGATGAGCAATCTGCTCCATCGGGACTTGGCTGGATTTTTTACTTCTTTTTGTAGAAGCAGCTAACCAAATCAAATATTTTTTGTAAAGGCGGGATGGCGTTTTTTAATATTTTTAGACGACTTTATAATATTGGGCTGCTGTTTTCTAATCAGGATCACCAGGTACTCCAGATCTTCGATTTTCGTAGTTTTTATAGTTTTCCCTATGTGACTATTAAACCCTTACTCTGTGCCAAATTTCAGCGCTCTGAGTTTATGGGAAGTACTAAGTAGTTCTATTTTGATGATTATGAGTTGGTGAGTGTGTGAGTATGTCATAAATGCGAAACTTTGCTTTCGCTTAACTTCGGAACTATAAGTCCCACAAACTTGAAATTTATATGTTATCATAGCTTACTAGATGATGAAAATTTCTGCGTTCTGGTTTTATCCAGAGGTTCTCAAATAGGGGCTTGAAAATGCGGCGAAATGGTTCAAGTAAAGGATGGTACGGTAGTGTTTGCTTCGCGCTCGACTTGGCGGGCGCACTGCCGTGCCCCCAGATTAATACGTCAAAAGCCGAGTCATTTATGAATACACAGCGAATCTTTTACAAAACCACCATACTTCAACAATTCCTATTGTAAAAGGACTCAATTCCATACAATTCTCAACCCTGAACCATACTTCTCATTACGCCGAGGTCAGCGTATCTCCTTGATCAGGCGGCACCTGGCAACACCGTGCGACACGAAGCTATAAATCTCTGGAGTCGGTAATAATTCGGTGTAACAATTAGTCGGTCGGAGGCGACAAATAGCAGAGATAGGGCTCCCGGGGCGGCGGCGGAGGGCGGAGGGCGGCGGCGGTATCGGTGTCATCGACAGCTCATGATGGAGTGGGGGCGCAGTCCAGTGTAGTGACAGTAGGGGAACTCTTCCTGGAGATAGTAGCATGGAAATACCTAGTATACTGTGTTTGTAACGGTATATATTATTTCGCTGGATGCAAGTAGCCGAAACAGACAGAAGTGGCGTGCATTTGGGGGGGCCTATGTCCAGGACAGTAATGGGCTGATGATATATATATTTTTGTAATAGCCGACAAAATAACCGCACCTGTGACGTAGCGTAGTCGGAGAAATGGGGATCCGCCCCGGGCGGCATCTTAAGGGCGACGGCAAAATGTTTGCATAAATTTGCCGCCCCCCACCTGATGGTAAGCGGTCGTAGGGCCCACATATGAGGTCATATCAAGCTCTATTCAGCCTGTCACCTTCACCCTAAAGCCCTGCATAGATACTGTCTCACACATTACAGTTCAGTTTAGTCAATTTTGGAAACAAAATTATTTTGAAGTAGAGGAATCCAAAGAGTATATAATCACTACCGTTATAGAGGAGTCCAAAAATATACTTAAGTGCAAGTAGGTACTTGAGAAGAGTGTATTACACTCTTCGATTCTTTCCTTCTTTGGCGCCGTTTCACTGCTATCCCTTAATTGTGGCATCACAAGCCCTGGTGCTTTCTAATTGTTTCAACAATAAATATAACTTATAATACAATCTTCGGACATGATCGCAGGGATTTCATGAACATGTTCCATTGATAGATGGCCGGTCGGAGTGTGTAGCTGCAGTAGGGTGCACGTGTTGTCGTAAATTGAATGGGACGTATTGTGATGATGAAATTGATAGCAGGAGTTACGACACATTGTTTTAGAGCTCAATTAGCGGGTGAGTTCAAGACAATTTGTAGTCACTTGCAGATAGAGTATAGAGAGTTGTGAGGAGGGAAGTGGGGAGGTAGAGTAGGGATCGATTAGTGTATCTTATTCCGTTCTTAATTGCTACTAAGCAAGGGCTAGAAGAGGAATGAATGAATGAGCCCCAAATGAGGACTTGTGCCTACCCTGAACTATTAGGCGTCAGTCCAACACGTTTGCTAAGTGGGAAAAGGGTTGAAATGGTGTAGGTATTATGGGATTTTAATTTGCCTTAAACGCGATAGATAATTATATAAACAAGTAAGTAGTGAAAGTGTTGATGGCACCAATTGACTACTTATAGGAACCAATTAGAAGCAATTGAGCAGCAATTATTGGTCATATTTTCAACGATAAATACGTCTAGTGACCGACGATTCTGACGCTGACTGTACTGACTAGGATATATAAAAAATATAATACGGAACAAAACTTCATATCTGAAAAAATCTGATCGGAGGTAGTGAAAAATGTAAATCCACATTCTTGTCCTCCTATAGATTGTTTTTAGCGGGGGAGCGGATGGCTCTCTCCCCGATTGTATTCCAATAGTAAGTATAGGTCGGCTGACTGCCTCGTTGGTCTATTAGTAGCAAGCGCTGCGTAAGGACCAAGGGGTCCCCGGTTCGAATCTAGGGTCGGGTAAATTTGTGTGAGTTTTTCTGTAATGAAATTACTGTGCCCGGAGTCAGAAAATTGGCGGTTGAACGCCCGTGCCTCGGAAAGCACGTTAAGCCGGTGTTCCCGCGCCTGATCTCTCATCGGTCATGTCGGATTGCCGTCTCACCGAATTAAGAGAGTATAGGGAATAGACAGTGCACTTGTAGTCGCTGAAATCGGTCGGACGCCGTATTTTTATTTATAGGTCGGCTAAATAAAAGCTCCTTCCCGTAATAGCCCGTAATGCCTCAAACCGCGTCACACAACATCGCTCCGCTTGCGCTGCGGTCGCCATCGCCTTCCGTCCGAGCGCTAGATCGGACTTGCGGTTTGCTCTTAAACCTACTTCATGAAGGGATTTTAGGGTATCGCATGATTGCAATGTAATAAAAGATCCCTTTGTAGAATTTTCGCCGAGTGTGTCGTACATACGTGCATTTGAATCATGCCAAAACAAAGGTAACATTTTGACAAAATTAAAAATCTCAATATACCTTTACAGTACACTTTAATTGTGTTAACATGTAGAAATATAATGATTGTTATTGTTTTAGGTAAATAGGTTAAAAAGAAAGCGTAGGTGGCCGAATGGTTAAGGTCGTTGCTTGCCGTGTGAGAAGTCGCCAGTTCAAACCCCGCCACGTACCACAGTGTTTTTAAAATTTGAGGTTGAATAAAGTCAAGAAATAAATAGATGCATTTTGGTAAAAAATATTAGTTTTACCTACAGAATCATCGTAATGAACGGGATTAAAAGTATTTGCACGCAAACCGTGAGGATGATATAAAGATTACGTTCGATCGATTTTTGCTTGGTGGTTTTGTATAAAGTATTCAAGTGATTACTTTATACTCCGGGCTGTTTGCGGCTGAGGCAAACCAATCTTAAGTAAATGGTTTGTTATAAACTTCCTTTACATGTTTTTAGTTTATATATTAACTTTTCCCTTTTTGTTTTTTACACATTTATTGCAGACACATTAAATACAATGTCCTGATACCGAGATAAGCAGATAAAGAACTTGTGTTACGGATATCAGTGAAGCACACTATTATACTTAAGCAGAAAAATCACCCAACCAGACGGAGGAACGAACGCCGATGTTTGTCCCGAGAAGGAATTGAACCCACGATTTCCAGCGCAACATAAATGGATACTACCAACAGACAGTAAAATGATTCTATCTTAGTAGTAAAATAGATTTGTGCAGATTTTTAACCGTTTTTTAAAAAAAAGGCCGTATTTTTTTAATAAATACCGGTTTTACGGAAGGGATAAACGAAACTCCAAAGCACGATCGAACTGCTTTAGGTATTACTTGGGGCATGGAGCTTCTTTAGCTTTAATCATCAATTCCATGCGGCAAGCAGCACCTGATTACGTCGCATCACTTAAAAAAAATATCGCTTCTCATGCTTTCTGGGTGGATTCTTATTTTGAAAGTTAAAAAAAAAATCATGAAATAACTAGCATGATTCGATAGTACTACTAAATCTTTCTGCTACGGGAAAACAACCACTCAAATTTCACGGTGTATATGAAATGAAGAGGTCATTAGTGGGGTCTTAGTAGTAAAAACCAAGTCCAGCGCCGGCGCACGAGGTTCCCGCACCTAATAACTTCGCGCTTCGCGCTCTGTGTGCTTCGATTCCAGGGATAGGAAACATCACTATTTTCTCATTGAAATCGTGGAAAATTCATCATGTGATGGTCCACCCAGATTCACGTGGGCATGAGGAACAGAAATACCATAAATGAGGGGTGCCAAACCATAACGTTTCAAGTGCCAGGAAATGAAATTTTCAGGAGATGTATAAAAACATTTTTTGTTAACACATACAACGTTTTACTGCAATAAAACGTATTTCAGTTCGTGTGGCACTTAAAACGTTATGGTTTGGCACCCCTCAAATAATGTTACACAAACTTTTTTTAACTCGTGTCATCACACTACCAAATTCACTGGCTACTCTGTCCCCTGCTCTCAATACAGGGCTAGGACAGGCAAGTTCAATTACAAACTAACTAGTTAACAAGTAAGTAGATAGAGTACGCGTCATTATTATCAACCCATATACGTCCCCACCCCTAAACTAGGGCGATTAGGCTTTAGTCAACTACACTGATCAAGTGGAAGTTTAGTCGACTTCACTCACACATCTCGGATATATTTCCCAGATGTGCAAGTTTCTTATGATGTTTTTTTCCCTAGTACTCTTTACAAATCTAACACATTGGCTCGTGGCGGGGTTCGAACTGACTTATCTCTCACATGGAAAACGACAGCCTTGACCACTCAGCCATCGAAGCTGTGAGGGTAAACATTATCGTTTAGATATAATACTGCGTAACTAAAATTTTTAACCATAGTGATATTATGGTAATCGTGCTCGTTTCCTACCATTTTTTTATAAGGGTCTAATTAAATCAGAACAGATTGTTGGAGATTGTTGGCCACCCCTGGCTAAGATCTGGAGTGCTTGGAAGCGATCTTACAATTAGCATAATAGGTGTGGCGGCGTGCGGTGACGGACGCGGGCGCGAGAAGGGCCAGGGTCGGAGTTAGGAGACGACTTCAATGGTGAAGGGGAGAAAGCCATCCGCTCCCCCGCAAGTCCGGTGATGATGATGACTTAAGCGATAGAGATGGGACACTTTTTTTCAGAACAACAACTGACTTAAATTGTTTCTTTTTAATGTGCTTCAAATGTAGAGGATAGAAAATTTATTATATGTCAAAGTTTGTTACTTACTTAGGTATTAATTGCAACCGACCAACGATTTATAATGTAAGTTTAGCGTTAACTTCAACCTTTTGTACTCCTTTAGTTACATCCTTAAGGTGCCGCGTCAATCTGTCGTTTGAAATGTGGCAAGAATACTTTGATAGTAGATCAGCAGAAAAAGGTATATGGTATAAAATTATCCAGCCACATCCTATGAACTCCCCGTGGATAGATTGCAGACTAAGTAGAAGTTCTATAGTCATGGCGTTAAGACTTCGTTCCGGCCATATTCCGCTAAACAAGTTTGCATGCATGATGAAAAAGGTTCCATCTCCTAATTGTGATTTGTGTGGAGTTGCTGAAGACGTGTATCATGTTGTGGTGGAGTGTGGTCGAAACGAAACTGAGAGAAATTTTTACTTTGGTAATTCACTAAAAGACATTGGCTATTGTAATTATGTTTTGGCTTCACCTATTTCCGAAAAAGCTTCTTTTATGTATAAAATTGTGAAAATATGTTCTAGAGATGGAAGTTCGGATTTAAAAAAAATGTTAATTATAGTTTTAAGGACTTGGTATAGAGCGGCATGTTCACTTAGAGAACAAGCTCTTTAAATAAAGATTTAAAAAAAAAATCTGTCGTTTGCATTTTTCGTATCTGAGGAACATAAAAATAGCATATATCAAGCTAATTACAAAATCTTGCCCGTGATCCGGCCCTGGTTGATCTATGAGGCTTTAGTGCCTGTGAAGGAGTTTACTATTTATCCGCGCTATTTACCGTCTGACAGGGAACATTTATTTCTCCCGTAAGTCACTTATAAACACAGGAGGACGACTTTACACCATGTTTCTTTAGTAGAGTTCAAGGTATATCCTGCTTTAACCTCTTCATCGCGTCAATGGCCCACAAGCACGCTAAGTTAAACTGTTCGCTAGAGTTCAGTGATCCGTATCTATCTGGATTAACGCGGGAGTGGGTTCGAGCCCGGGCAAGACAAGAGAGGGCATTACTCATCCGCGACAAGTATTCAGGCCTCGTACGGAGATTAATCCGAGATTAGAGGCTTTAAGGCTGCTTTGGACTGTGTCTGTGACGACTAGCGATGTCAAAATTTATATAACAGTTACACACATACTTATTCATAGTTAGATTTTATTGTTTAAAGCTTTTATCGTACTCGTAACTTGGTATTTATAAATTGATTATTGATTACTCAATATTTTAATTAATTACTGTCAAGTCATTAATTGTTATTATTTCAAAGTTTTTGAAAAGGAAGTATTTGATAAAGTTTTATGAATTTTTCGTGTATTTTGGTATCATTTGGGTCCACTACAAGTTTGCAAAAGAAGAGGTATAATAACACTTAAAGCGAACATATAATAATGGAAAAAGATAGTAAATTGAATGCTTGACAGGTGTAAAGTCACCTTAAAGCGGTAAGATTTGACTGAAGCGGTAAAGCCCTGTTCATTAGGGCTCAGCGTTGACAAAGCGGAGATGCGCGCGCGCACCGCATACTGATCTGAAAAATGTTTGTATGTATACCGTTTGTAAGATATCTACGTGCATGTTATTTTGAAATGAGGTCGTAGTTGACACTTTTTAAGGAAAATTATGCAATCAGACTTAAGTTTATTTTATTGAATCGCTAATAGCATAAAATTTTAAACTGTCATGGACACTTATTAGAAAACTGAAAATCTCCGGGATATTTACCATGTTGTTTTGTTTTAATAAGCTACCGATATTTCAGCACTGTTGCAAGCGACATGATCACGGGTGAACTGATCAGATGATCAGATATAAGTAAGTTTTGTTTAATATCCTCATTACTTATTACTAAAGTATTAATAATCATGCTGTGTACACTACCGGTGGGTTTCTGTCTTGTTTCTTTTACGTAAGTTATTGTATACTCTGAACTGTGCTGTAACTTTTCCATATTTTCCATAAAAAATACGAATGCAATATTTTTAAATAATCTAAATAATGGACTCATTTGTTTTTTGTCGTCTGGTCTATTCATTCTAGATGAAGATCCACCTAGCTACCGATACATGCGTGTACTCTCCACCTGCTAAGCCTCGGATAATATAAAACTGTGAGGCAGGAATGCCCCGCGCCTGGGAACCCGCGCCGTTACGCCGCACAATACTTATATCTGCGGAATGCAGCAACTGGTGCACTTGCATCGGAGGTTTTTACTTCGATGAACATTGTGGAGGATACAGGGCGGGAAAATTGTCAATCTTATTCATACTTTTTAATTACAAGGTTCATTGCATTACCCGACAAGGGTGACTAAGTATTAAATATCCTGTTTTAACAATAACACCTGTAACAACACTTAGATCGCAATTAAAACTTTGACTTTGACTTTCGGTATTGTTTGTAAGTCCAAGACTTACAAACAATACCGTTATGTGAATATTGACATCATATGAAAAACCTAAAGCCTTTGGAAAGAAAGCTAACGTTCGACAACCGAGATAGATTGTGCCATGCATTTTGCTCAAAATGTATATTGGAATAAAGATTATTTTGACTGACTATGATCACTGGACAGTATGTACTTAATACATTGCAGCCAAATGCGAGTCAGGCACGCACAATAAGGGTTCCGTACTTAAAAGTGTATGGAAGCCCCTCTTGAATATTTATTTTAGTATTAGAATTAGTCTAGCGGCAACAGATATTCATAATTTGTCTTATGTCACCTTAGCAACAAATATTAATATCAACTGTCTAGTTATCGCGGTTTTTGAGATACAAAAAAGACAAGTGTTAGTATAGAGTCCCGTTTTTCCCTTCATGTACGGAACTCTAGCGAAAGAGGTCATTGTTTAAACTGTCCCGGCCGCAGCGCGTTCGCACGCCTGCGATCGCAAAACACAGATTCCTCGACGGAACATCGGTTCTAAATCCACGGCATTTGGTGAGGAGTCGTCTGGGCATGTTCCGACAGGTGATGAAGTATGTGGGTACCGCAAGTCGCCCTTTAGCTGTTTTGTTGGGATTTTGTTGTCTTACTTCTTTGTTGGTGTATCCATAGTATTTTAGACTTTCGCATTCCATTTCACTAAATATTAGTCTTTATTGGTCTACACGCGTTTTTTGCTATGAATAATGTATATGTATACATTTGTTTTAAGTAGCTATGTATTTGCTACTACTCCTAATATCGCGTGTAGTCCCATAAAGAATAATATTTCCATTTTTTTATAATGACCTCACTCCACCTGATGGTAAGCGACAGCGAGATCAAATATGAGGTCGACAGGCACAACATACCATATTGAGCCTGTCGCACTCACCCTGCCGTTCCCCGGAACATCGATATTAGGGGGAAAGGGGGACGTGAAAGAGGAGACCACTGCCGCAGCAACAACGAGACAAGGCGTGGAGTCTCGCATTGGTATTGAGCTGTGCGGTTCGGAGTTGGCCAGTCCGCCGGACGGAAGGCTCCACTGGTCCACAACACCGCCACTAAGACTCCACTGGTCCAGCGCAGCAATGGTCCCCCATGGCTCAGGTTCGTACAGTGCTGATCCCGGAACGCGACCTGACCGAGAGAGGTCAGAGTCACTTGGCGGGTTTTACGCAACTGTATGGTGGTAACAGCAACCGGTCGACAAAATGTCTCCCACCTGAAAAACCACCTTCCATAGTATGTTGTTGAATATTTTTGTCCAAACATCCAGTCCTGATCGCCCTACTATGGGTAGGCTCGTGCCCCAGCAGTGGGGACGTATTTGGGCTGATTTTTGATGTGAAATATCCAGTAGGCAAATGTTAATATAATGCTAGTGAGGGAACAGTGAGTTTTTTGAAAACTGGTTTTTACATCGAGTTTTACTCGATCGAGATTAGCCAGCACAAGTATTCGGCAAGAGTTCGGCCGTTAGCGCAAAATCTAATCTTTAAATTATCGCATACGTCTCACAACATGGAATCCTTTCGCTATCGTGTGTGTAAAAGAGTGTTTTTCAATTTGCCACCAAGATCGATAAGATGAATATCTTTTAGAATAATACGACTTCCTACTTAAGCTTTTAGTATCACTAAAACTTTACCTGTTACGCGCAGCGTATTTTGCGAAACACATTATTTAAATCCACCTAAGCCAGGCTTTGGCTTTTCGCCTTTTATTATTGGCCATTTATTCATTTTATGTAAAGGAAATTGCGCGTCCGATAGCATCGCGGGCCTGAAGTAAACAATTGTATTGTTTAAGCCGTATTTAAATTAAGTGGGTCTGAATAAAACATCGGTTGTTAGTTCGGTGGTTCCGCGTGCGTGGCGCGTCGCGTGCGGGTCACGCGCGTAAGGTTCTATTCCTGACCAATCCCAAAAAAAATACCACCCATTCTATGCATACGACTAACGACTGCAAAAAAATGTTGTGGTTTTTGGTAGGTATTAGAAATTAATAGATCCGCGTAAGGCCACTTGCATAGATGCGACTAAACAAGATTAGAGTAGTTGGAGGAATAGATAGATCATTAATCCCTTATATGTTTTTTAATTCATCATCATCAGCCCATATAGGTCCCCAATGTTGGGGCGCGAGCCTACCCAAACTAGGGCGAGTAGGTCTTAGTCAATCACATCGGCCAAGTGCGGCTTGGTCGAAATGGTCGAGAACCTTTTGGAAAAAAATCTGAGGTTGTGTGAAGAAGTTGTGAGGTGAAAATTGTGGTTGACAAATTGCAGTATTTCTATTTTGTGTGTGGTAGCGCTGTGGCCTCCGTGTTTTGTTCAGCCTCACGGTCAAAACTGGGATTAAATAGGGTATCAAACGGTGTTGTAGGTATGTCCTACACCTGTGATTCATGTCTGTCATCACATATGTTTTAAATTACTAACAATTGTGTAAATATACAATTTTTTTTATAGTTCTATTTTCTCTAATGTAACATGCCTAAACAACCTTAGATGTCAGAAATAGTGTGGATTTTGTGCCAATACGACCAAAGCGAATTCCTACACCTTATTTTGCATGAGCGTATAAAGTAGCACACACATCTTTACGCAAACGAGTTTACACACAGTGTGTTTCCCAAAGGTTCGGACCTGGGTGCAATATCGATCCTCTTTAAAAACAACTAGTTTAGATTTAGCTTAGACTTTACGACTTAGATGACCGGGATTTCTATCATGTTGGATTGCCGTCTCACCGAATTATGAGAGTAAGGGAATAGAGTGCATTTGTTTTTGCGGGAACACTTGTGCACTATTATATGACCTGCGCACTTGGCTTATATCTCATTGAGATCGGCTGCCATGGTTAAAATCGAATGACGCCTTAAAATTACACATGATATCTAACTATAGCACTATAAGCTTTTCATTTTCCTAACTGACTTGCGATGAAGGCTTGGAGTAGCCTCGTCATCACCGAACTTGCGGTGGAGCGGATAGCTCTCACTTTAAGCAAGTAGATCGCCAGATACGAGTCCAGCAAGCGTATATAGTCCAACTTCAAAAACGTGAGGTTCTCGGAAACGGTTCCCGCTAATTCGGCTCATTAGCTGCGCGGGCGCAGGCCGTCGACCCGCTATGCTAATGCGGCAGGTGCTGCAATGAGTGCGGAGCGCTCACGACCGCGGGGAGGAATGACGCTGATTTTTTTGTTTGGATCTGTGAGAACGCCGTATGGTAGCACTGCTGTGACGTTTAGTTTTGAGGTTGCTTATTTTCCAGTTGAGATTAGGAGTACTCGCGTTGTTGTACCAAAAATGTGTAGCTAGTGAAATCTGACTACCCCTCCGGGAAAAAGGCGTGATTCTATGTATGTATGAATAAGATAATTCGATTTTAAATTTGATTCCGCCATTTTGACCGACGGGATATTAGATCTTAGCAGTGAGAGTTAATTTTTAATGTTTTGTTATTGACGGGAATAGATGGAAAAGCTGTTCAACTTCTTCTACTTCTTCTTATCATATTGTTGATAAACAACCTGGTGTCAGAGTTTTTAAGCCGCCCGTAGGCCTCTGACATGGCTCCACACACCGTTGAAAAATTTCTCAGGTGTGCTGGTTTCCTCACGATGTTTTCCTTCACCGTTAAAGCGTCGAATGATGGTACATATGAATTTCAAATTTGAAAAACACATTGGTACCTGGCGGGGTTTGAACTGGCGACCTCTCGCATGGAAAGCAACGACCTTAACCACTCGGACATCGACACTTTTTTAACTGTCGACGCTGTTCAACGATTTTGCTGGTATAATTCTTACTGCTCTAATGCTGTGAAGTATGATAAAGTCAAAGTCAAAGTCAAAGTCAAAATTTGTTTATTTATATAGGCATTTACATGCACTTATAAATCGTCATTGTATTAAATAAATAAGTAATTCTACGACCGGTTCGGAACGATAATTATATCGAGAAGACACCGGCAAGAAACTCGATATTTATTATATTTAACCGATTATCACATAAACTTGTTAAATATAATTGCCATGTCAAAAAACAATATACTGGATTTGGTTTTATGAAAATTAAAGTATAGTATTCTGCTCCCAGGCGTGATAACCACATTAACAATGGTTTTCAGATAATAACATTATTTTAAATACATATTATATTATGATGCAAGATGCAAGAAGTTCTCGAGTTTTTCAATTTATCTACTCGTATTTATATTTCTACTTACAATGTCTTTTAACGTGTCACCTCCGTCCTTACTCCAATATGTCGCTCTTGTTTTATTCGCTTGTTGATTCGGAAAATTATAGTGATCCAAATTATAGCTGTCGTTAACAGACCTCTGAGCCAGTCGAGGAAGAGGTCTGAGACACTTAATGACAATGATTTGCCTCGAGGTCGATACTTTGTCACGCGACCACACTTAAATGTCGCAGTGGCTGCTGTGAAATGCCGTTTTAGGGGAAATATAATAACAGTATTTTGTACATAGTCAATTAAAATGAATTCAGAAAGTAGTATTTATTGTATATTGTTCTGTTGGGCAGCTGAGGTCAGTTGGCCGGTCGTTATAGATAATGGTTTTCGCAGATTACCTACTTGTTACATGTTAGATTAACTAAAGGTAACTTGTGACCGTGGAGTTTGTAGCATTATTCTCATAATTCGAAAAACGCTCTTATCATTTCTAAACTTTCATGAGAATTTATTATTTGATTCACGTTTGTAGTTTAATTTACATACGATTTATGTGAGCCAATCGATGATCGTATATGCCACCAACACAGTGTCAGAAAAAATAATCCACTTACAGCTAGCACAATAATTAAGTATAAATCTACATGTCATGCGAGATTACAATGTTCCCGCTGCAATTTGATCGGTTCTCGTAAAGTAAGGCCGTATAATATGTCTCTCAGAGGCACCGACGGCAAAAACGGCCCGCTCTAGCGTGACGCGCGGACGTGCGCGGGCGCAGGGTTGAGCCTGCGCGCACTGAAAGCTGTGATAATAATATTAATCAGTTTCATAGTCGTAGAGTTGTCATAAGGCCAATGACAGCTGCTGTCACTGCCACAAAAATGCGCACTTCAGTGCATAGTTGTGGTAATGAACTTGTAAGCTTTCGGGTATTTTTGGACTACAATCTCGAAAGGTATAATTTCACGCTATAACAATGGTCTCATTAATTGTATTTTTTGTGTGCTATAAGTTATATATAACATTAATGAATATTACTCTGACATTTTAGTTTCATAATCATCGTCAGTTCATATACGTCCCCACTGCTGGGACACGGGCGAATCCTAAACTAGGGCGACCAGGCCTCAGTCAACCACGTTGGTTGCTAGAAAACGCATCCTAAGAATTTTTTCGTAGGCGTGCAGGTTTCCTCACGATATTTTCCTACACAGAGCTTATCTGTAGAGCAGAGTTGCTTAAGCTCAAGCCCTTATTTTATGATTTTTAGATAAGACACTGGTGTACATAAATAAGCTTCATATAACACAACTAGACTCACGGGATACAATGATGTTCAGTACACAAATATTTACCAAGAGTGGTAAATATTGTGGGTTCGAATCCATCACTCTTGTTCGATCTTTACGAAGTAACTTCAACATTCAACAGTTAAGTTCGTCCATCGCCTCGCTTTACCAGGACCTGCTGCAGCCCGGCTAGGCTGCGGTAAGTGGCGGATAATCGCTCGGAAGGTCAGCGTCATTACACCAATTGTTTAATTGCGGTGCGCGCGCGCACGCCGGCCTCCCTTCGAGGAAGCGACGTGCTGGAAGATAAAGATTAAAGCTTTTATTAATGAAAGCTGGTTTGTGATTGTATAGAGCACATACAGCAAGCACTATTGACACCGTTTTCTTTTTGATTCATCTTTATTTTTACCTTTATAATGATTTTTTCTTAGAAAGCTGCGTATGTCAAAATTATATTGCATTTTATGACACTAGAACCACTATGAATTATGGACATTATGACACTACACTGACATACAAAGGAAGAACAATACAATAACTCAACAACACGAGCTGGTCAGCACTGCCATCCATATACTTACCATTCAGGTACTAGTGGGCCGTACCAAGAGGTGCCATTAAGGCATGGATCGCCCTTCCAGCTCATGTTTTTCCTCCCTCCTATGATACCGGGCTTTTCAGGTAAGGCGTGAAACGGCTTCTAAGCAGGCCTTCAGGGTGAGTGCGATAGGCTCAATGGGGTCTATTGTGCCTGTCGATTTCATATATGGACCTCACGATCTGGTGCAGTGAAGTAATTCCTTGGAGACTCTTTATAAAATAAACAGAAGGATATTCAGTTTACAATGTTAGTTTGGATATGAGTAGGTTTTCCCGATTTTTTTATATCAATGGCGCTGTTGGTAGGTAATGCTCCTGTTTCTTGCAGTAGAAATCACGGGTGCCAATTCCCATCTGGGACAAATATTTGTGTGTTTAAATATACTAGTCCTTGTAACTTAGTTTGGGATCGGAACAATAAATAAATAAAAATTACTCAACATCACATACATTGATCTGATCCGGTGGTAAGTAGCTTAAGCTTGTGTTACAGATAACAGAATTAACAGTGATACACAAATATATTTAAATACACACCCATTCAACAAACACTGATATGCTCGTCACACAAATATTTGTCCCGGGTAGGAATTGAACCCACGACTCCTGGAACAGTATTTGATGACCTTGGGTCACTAACCACTGTTCCACCGAGTCAGTCAGACAATGTATGTGAGGTTCTGTGTTATTTATTTTGGATTACAAGTCAAAGCAGTCTGCTACTGCCCTGCGTGCCGGAGCGACATTAGCGCAGAGCAGCGAGCGCATCTTTATCTTTCTTGTTCAATATTTTATAACCCATAAAAGTCACGGGTAACATAATTATCGTTCTCAAAGTAACTACTACAAAACGAAAATAATATCTGCCGCGCATTCCGGTGTAATTAACAGATTTATGGCTTATCAAGATTGTTAAGTTTTAAAATTTGTAGTGGTGGATTTTAGATGGTAATTCTTAGAATCAACTGTGTTAGCATAATTTAATTAATATAATAAGAAATGGTCCTT
Source organism: Maruca vitrata (assembly GCA_039566165.1). NCBI lineage: Eukaryota > Metazoa > Arthropoda > Insecta > Lepidoptera > Crambidae > Maruca > Maruca vitrata. The sequence continues at coordinate 317,902 of CM076928.1, read as the reverse complement.
ATTTATTTCTGTCTTAGTTTTTGTCGACGATTTCGTTTGTATAAAAATTGTTATATGAACATTGCTCTCCATTTAAGGACAAGATGCAACCAATTTTTCCTACCAGTTTAATCAGATCTGACTAAATTAGTCAGCTAAAGAAACTCTACTAATTGCGTACAGTTCTCACTGTATGGCAACACCATTGAAAATATTCAGGACGGACAATGTCACCAACAACGTTTAGATTACCTTACATTATGTTATCCTTCGTTGTTAAGTAAGGGTTAAAAATTAAAGACCTGCCTCATCCATTTTCTGAACACTTATTTATTTAGGTTCTCCAGCGTTTGTTAACATTAAATAAATGTTATAATGTACCTAACTGTTATAAGAACTGAAACAAACGTTTAATATTTATACTGGCTACTTATAATGTAGCTAAGTACTTATAATGCCAGATAGAAATGAACTAAAGCATTGAAGACAATAAGCTCTTACTACTGTTCTAAAATATAAAAAAAAACATACAGTAATAATTACCAGCACTTAATCTCAATATGCAAACAAAACATAATTAAGTGAACACAATAATGATTCAGTGAGCCGATTCACAAAGGGCTCCGGGCGAAAACACCGCGTATGAACAAAGAAACCGCGAATAGTAACAACTATCGGTCTCTTTGCCTGTCGCCTGTCAATACCGCCTAATTAGCATCATTACACTAATTGATCCCGGCGATCAATCAACACGCGTGAAAACATCTCTCATTGTTCCTCGCGATTGATCTTATAATCGTCTTAATTAACAAGACCATACTAGACAAAGGTAATTATGGATATGTAGTTTTTGTGCGTAGTAATTGGGTGGCGTTGAATTGTTGAATGTCGCGGTGTCCTTTGCTAGTCACCTTTGTTAAAGGATTAATGTTAACACCTATGTTTTCTCGTGGGTTTGCCCGTATAAAATATAATATGTTACCACTTTCAGTATGTTTAGACTACGAATTCTTAAGATTATCTTTTAGAACGCCATAAAAAAAACTGGTTTGCGCAAGACTGATAAAAGCTTTTTGACACTTTTCATAGCGTTTGCTTTTATTATGCTGAAAATAAGAAAATTTACTTACATGAACTCTTTATATGCGACGAAAAACCAGAGGATTAAGTACGATCGTTCACGCATAACGTTTTACAGACTAGTCCGATTTTGGCACCGACTCAAAATTTAGGAATTACGTTCTAGGTTATGAAATAGTAAAATTTTTTTCCAGTTTATTAGCGGTTTAATTTTTTGATAATTTCTATAAAAGTCTTCAAAAATCCACATTAGCAACAAACATACAAGCTAAAAAACATGGTATAGACGAGTATCCTTGTCGCGGCGACATCACAGCGACGCGCCGGCACGCAGCCGCGCTACAAAGATACCGCTAATTGTTCCCACAACAATACTGTAATCGGTATCGATACCTTATTACGGCTAAATCGATAGGTGCTTAAGTAAATTAATGGAACTAGTAATGGACTTGAAAAATGTATCGTTGTTACATTGATAATTGGTTTAAATATCACCATCGTAAACAGTGAAGACGGGGACCACATGGGGTTCTTTGTCTTGGCCGTAAAGGTTTCCGAAAGTATGGCTTTTCTCACACTTAAACGTGTTGATAATTATCCAAGTTTTTGGTACCGTTATAACATTGAAGCGATTGTACAACGAATCCCCTAATCTTGGCCTAATATTAATGTGATTAAACCTTCTTCTGCTATATTTATGGGGATTAACCATCTGTACAGGTCATATTAACCCTAGAAAGATAATCTACGTCAAAATGACTCCGTGCATTTCGAAAAAATGCTGTCACTCTCTAATTTCCACGAATTTGGCGCCATGCTTCACGGACATTTCCTCGGCCTGGCCGAGCTATCGAATGGTGGTCGCGGCACCGAAGTAAGTTGTCCCATTTTCGAAATACAACAGTTGCTGGAGTCAAAATGACGTATGATTATCTTTTACGTGACTTTTAGGAATTGGGTATGTGCTTCAATTAGGGTCATTTTGGTAACTTTTCTTAGTTTTAGCGATAGTTTTACCTTTAAATATTATTTATAAGTATTGTAGAATATCTGATCGCATTTAAAAAATGGAATTTACATAGACGAAAGCATCTTGGTGGGTCTTTTAGAGAGCGATGAAGATATTTCACCTGACGATACTGTTAGCAATCTCGAGGAACATTTGAGCGAAAACCATGTGCAGAGTGACATTTAGGAGGCATTCGTTAACTAGAAGGGTACCAATAGGCAATAGTATATAGTCTACCACCTGAAGAAAATGCTGAACAAGTACCTTCATCAACAGCTTCTCGTCGTGATCAAATGTGCTCCCTTTTGTGGTGCAGTAGGAGGACCAACAGATGGCCCATGTGCCTTTTTTATGTAATAATGAATGTTTCATTCATAAATACACATATAATATAAAGGCACAATGTTCTTACTAAAGACAAGAAGCCTCTGAACCGCCGCCAATCATGAATACTTGAGCACGGCTTACCCTTCACACTATATGGACATGATCTTGGAAGCGCTCACTGTGAAGAGGTATTTTCGAGATGAGATAAAGAATATGGTACCCAAAGCTGGTCCTGGAACAACTGGAGACGACATAGAAGAGCCCAATACAAAGACACGTACTACTTACTGTGTTTATAGCCCTTCTAAAAAGCGTAAGGCTAGCGGATGTTGTAAAAGGTATAAAAAAAACAATTTGTCGTGAACATAACATTGACATGTGCCTGAGCTGCATCTTAATAGATCTCAGTAGATTGAGGAATTATAAATATATAGGGTCACTTGTTCCAAAGTAACAATATAACAAGAAATGATTGATCTGTCGAAAAATATCATTTTATTTTCATAAGAGAAGTACCTATTTTTCGTTACCTTTAAATTGGTACCCATTATGGTTTGGTGCTTTTTAAAATAATTATTTAGGAAAACTAATACATAACTATGTTGTATTTTTATTAAAACTAATATGAGAAATACATACACACAATACTTTATCAAATTAAGTAAATAATCTTAGAAATAATAGCGATTTAAAACTAAGGAGTCATTTTGACGTATGATTATCTTTTCCGTACACCTAAATAAGATTATCTTTCTAGGGTTAAAAGTGAAGAGGTGCTCAAATACATGTCAATTGAAATAAAATAGGTTATTTTGAAATGTAGCGGCAGTCAGCTAAGATTTACAATGCTACAGAATGTTATAACATTGTTAAAACATGTAATAAAACACTTATAAGTGTTTTGTCATTAATCTTAACAATTTAGCTAAATAATTTTGACAATGGAAATAGGTTAAATATCAAAGTACCAAATACGTCCCAACATAATAAACGAACAAACACGGATAGCTTAGTAAAACCATTTAATTAATAAAAATGCTTACTCTACCGAGTGGAGATGCAACTCACGAGTCCCGGCGCTAGAAAATAAGTACAATCAAATGGTCTATTAAACCAATCATAAATAATTTCGTCCAACAATAATATTTATAACCGTAGTGTTTGGTATTAGTTTCAGTTACACGCTATCAGTTATCAGTGGGGCGGCTCCGACAGCCGTTACAACGGACTCAGCTTTAGACACGATGCTGTGAGTTACGCGTAGACTGTACCTACCAGTGGATACACAGTACTGAAGGGAGTAGTACAGTCAGCCGGGAGAGGAATGAGCTAAAAAGGCTCTTCATTCAAGCTCAGAGCCCAAGACTGGATGGTAGATAAGTTGATTATTTGAAGCCTTGTCATCATCACCGGACCAGCACGGAAGTCATTGGCTGTTACCACTAAAATGCAGGTCTGTTTTTTTTTCTCAACTGACTGCGATACTGACTTGGAGTAAGCTTGCCTTTATCAACGGACTTGCGGGGTAGCGGACTCTCACCTCTCAAAGGCAAGTCAGCGTTAACTATTTACGAGTATAAGTCTCCTTTTTCCATTGATAAGGAAAACGTTATAATTAATACCGTATAATTTGACCTTCACCCAATCAACAAAGAAAAAGTAGGTACCTAAATAATGGAAAAGAAATAAATATTTTGAATTAGGTAAACTAAAAGAATAATATTTTGAAGAAATAGTTTGAGTAATAATAATACTTATTATTTACTACAAATTCAGAAAAGAATTTCAGCAAGTAAATAAAAAATGTAAGAAATATTACGATTTTTACCAGATATTTCTGCTGTAAACGGTTTTATCAACTACTACAGTAGTCAAGAAAGCTTCCTCGGTAGGTGATCCCATGCTGATCCAACCGTACTTGTTGCTGTAGTCAGCACTGGCATTGATATAGTTCAGATACATACAATTTGCGTTTGTGTTGACGTACTTCACAATGCGCTCGCTACAACAGCGGTGGAAATAATGTATTTGCTTGTATTCATGGTATACAATGACCAGTGTAACTTGTGACCAGTAAGCTAACTCTAAGCTCTTAGTATAACCAGAATTTTCATGAGGCTTAGAGGGGAAAATAATAATAATTATGTACATAGTTACGAATCTAAGTGAAATATTGTGTGAATCAACCTATAGAGATTCTACTATTCTTTTTTGTTTCTAAATACAAATTATTGACTTCTTATCGCCGGGACCGGATATAATTACATTGAAGGAAAACACTGTTCAATGTACTTATATTTCAGTACAAGTACAGCTATTTTATTCTAAATGTAGAGACCATTGATTGCTTCCGACAGATTTCGGCAAGACGACCCCTTCGACTCCTAATTTAGTCTGACTTACCAAGCCATCTACGCAGCTCCATACACAATGCAGGATGAAAGGACCATTACTACCTCAAGAGCAACTCAAGTTATCACACTGCAATACTTTGGCGTATGCACAGGTGAACTCCATCCTTTACCCACACTGCGGCTGCCTCCTCCATCACTGCCAGCGCGCAGCTCATGTATCACCGGTTCGATTCCCGGCGCAGGTTACGCAATTCTGAACCCCATCTGATCAACATAAAGCAGTCATTACTTTTGTCATTCTAACACCTCTTTGTGGCGTACCTGTCGAGCGGTTTTGTGATTTACGGCGTAGGTAATAGAGCTGGTTTTGAGGTGCGAGGCGGATAAATAAGCGGACTATATGGCTGCTTCACGCGTTCCTGATTTACGTGCGCGGGCGCAGCGAAATGAAATAGCGCGGTTGCAGTCAGGGCTGAGGCGGCTTTGTGATGTAGAAATGTTGGTACTGTCTATTTGGATCCCTAATTTCTTACAACATTCCCACTAGTTCTACTACACTGTTATACCGCAGTGGAATTGTGTAGTAGTAGTAGTAGTTTAATATCACAAAACAGATATTCGAACTCAAACATTAATTTTCCGTCTTTTTCTTATATGTATTATTTAATATTAAAAAAAACAAACCTTAATTTTATAAATCTGGTTAAATTCGTTAGGTAATATTGCCAAAAAATTGTTTTGTTATGAATCCTTTTTATTAAGGTTAGTGTAACTTAAAAATTCTAAACTTAAATAATGGCACTCTTGGTCCTGTTCAAGTAATAAAATAATCAGAAAAATAATAGAGTACCTGTTAAACAGGTAGCTCTAACCCTAGAGTAGGGCTAGTGGCGTTGCTAGGGCCGTTGCTAGGGCCCGCCGACGGGTTCTAATCGCGCCGCTCGTGACCGCGCGGAGCCGCGTGCAAGTAATAGTCTCGCACTCACAGAGATCACCAATCACGGAGATTTGCATACTTAGCTCAAAACTTATTCACAGGTTCAATAGGACTTAGTCAGCGCATGTAAGCTGAATGCTAAGCTCAATGATTTCTCTATTTATTCAAAAAGCGATAGCAACACTGATGTGTAAAGTGTTGATGGAAGAGCTTCAACATTATAACTATAAAGATGTCACATGAGGCCGTTAACTTTAACTAAATCGTATGGATACGACCCACGATACAGATTGATTCTAGTGTGGGTATCATACAATGTTGTAATGAATAACCTCGACCAACACTGTAAGAATTCATTGATTTCTCTGTTGTGGTTTTTAAAGTGCATTGTACTTACGTGTTGTCAAATAAATGATTTTGAATTTTAATTTGAATATTTTACGATTCATTTCAATGTAATCATTAGAACCGCAAAAAAGGCAGTGCTAGGACTTAAAAATATTGGCTTGTATTAAAATTATCAAATTCTTATAACGTTAATCATGGAAAGAGTAGATAAGTATTCGTGATGACAGATGAAAACGAATAAGAAAACGACTTAAAAATGTTTCAGGCGCGAAATGTGCTATTATTAAAACTTTATAATGGTTCAATCATGATTCTGATACCACATGAAAGCTTCCCATGGAGGCTGCTCGGAGACCGCAAGAAAGCTCGCGGTCGAAGGCTCGTGTTCGGAAGCCGCAGCTATTTTAAACGTCCGGTCGGGCGATTTAGCGTCGATCATCGATGATAACAGACCAGACAGCGTTGCGGTCAACGCTTGACTCTTGATCAGGAGTTTTTCCGTGGTTATAAGTGATGAAGTCGATGTATCCGCAAGTACTACATTATCCCGGCAGCCACAGCGATGATGCGGCATTCTTAGGAAAAAAAAATACTTATATTGACTACCTTGTTGGTATATTGGTAGTTGGTAGCAAGCGCTGCGTAAAGTCGAGTCTGGGGTCGGCAAAATTTGTGTGAGTTTTTCTGCAAAGAAATTATAAGTAATTTCTTTCAGGGCTTAAGGGCTAAGGCCCTGTGTTAGGAAGTTGGCAAATGCACACCTGTGCCTCGGAAAGCACGTTAAGCCGGGGTGCAGGACCACCGGGTCCTGCGCCCGATCTCTCATTGGTCATATCAGATTGCCGTCTCACCGAACTATGAGAGTAAGGGAACAGAGTGTGCACTTGTGTTTGCGCGCATGCTTAAGCACTATTATGTCCTGCACACTTGGCTGATCTTAATTGAGTTCAGCCGCCATGGCCGAAATTGGTCGGACGTCTTATAGTTTTTGTTGCTGCAATGAACTACTTAACATCACTTATGTGATCCTCAAATGACATCATCCCTGCGCCTCGCATTCCTTGCGTTTAACATTTTTCTCGGAGCTGGAAAATCGCGAATACCAGCTTTCCTCCTCATAACGCGATTAGTTGCATTCCTGGCGAGGTTCTGTCATTGGTCTATATTGTCACCACATGGTCACTCATTGCCACCAAGTTATTTACGGATTGAGCCGTCACCTCCCGGCGGTATGCGCGATTCGTCACTGTCTGTCTGTCCGTCTGTCCGTCAGTAATTGCGGTAATTTGCTGTGGTAATCACATTATATTGTAATAGGAGGTCCAGTGAAGCTCGTCTGGGAACGTTAAATCAATTTAACACTTGACGACTTGCTTTAACACGGTTACGGAATAGTTGAAAACTCTGCAACAGTCTGATCGAAATCTGCTTACATGTTTTAAACAAATCGATTTAAATTTGAAACCAGTTGCTATCCCGGATTTCAGTTAAACCAACGACTTCTGTAGCAAGAAATAGGAATAGAAGAAAAAAATCTACTACTGAAATAAAATAATGATTTATTTTACTGTACGTACTGAAACTATCAAATAGAGAGAATTACGGACATACATAACGATCCCAGAAAGAAAAAGGACAGGAATAACATGACACATTTCGAAGCACCATTGTTTATTTTGTCTAGAATCAGTCACAAATAATGATCACTCATTGACTGCGAATAATCATCAGTTACTTTTGCTAGTTCGCGCCTAATTTCATTGCTAAGTGTACGTGGTAGCCTCCAAGCACCCAATCAGTCGATAGGCCACAGCTCCTTTGTGACGGCTAATCTCTCCGGCCCTGAGCGACTCACAAAGAACCCGCGACCCTTCACTCGCCGTTCCCACGACTCATTCAATCGCTAATTTATTGAATAATACAATTCAATGCATTTTTTCCGTGTAGCATTATGAATTGACTCATACAGTACCGTGTAACTGGATAGATTATAAAATAAATAAATTAAGTTACAATGATCTGGTTCCAATGATGTGGTGGTTATGGTCGTTGCTTGCATGCAATGCGAGAGATTGCCAGTTCAAACCCCGCCAAGTACCACTGCGTTTCCAAATTTGAAATTCATATGTACTTCATTTGAACTTTAAAGGTGAAGGAAAATATCGTGAGGAAGACATTCTAAGGTTGTGTAGTCGACCAACCCGCACTTGGCTCGTGTGGTTCTTGACTAAGGCCTAAACTAGGGCATGTGGGGAATGTGTTGATGATGATCTGGTTCCGAGCTGTTGCTAAAGCACTTGGGTTATAGATCAGAAACAACATTGGTTTATATACACTTATACGCAATTAGATGAATAACACCCAGATCCTGATTAATCTATACTAATATTATAAAGCTGAAGAGTTTGTTTGTTTGTTTGTTTGTTAGTTTGTTTGTTTGAACGCGCTAATCTCAGGAACGACTGGTTCGATTTGAAAAAATCTTTTTGCGTTGTATAGACCATTTATCGAGGAAGGCTTTAGGCTATATAACATCACGCTGCGACTAATAGGAGCAAAGATACAATGGAAAATGTGTAAATAACGGGGGAACGCGAACGAAGTCGCTGGTACAGCTATTATTGTATACAATAATCACACAAGTATTTGTCACGAGTGGTGATCAACCCCATAATCTTGGCTGACATAGGCATTACCAAATGTCTATCTTGTGCCAAATATCTTCTTCGAGACAGTTAAACATCTGCATGTGCGTATCTATTTTGTATTCAATGGAGCCGGATGGCGGCTCTGCCGTACATTTTTATTATTCTAGTCCGGATCCGCTGCGAGTTTACGAGGCTAATTTGCAGATATTCAAACTTAAAATCCATAATTACCGGTTCTAAATTAGACCAGCATCGGACAAGTCGTTAGCGAGACTGCGCGCGTATCCTGCCCGTTCCTAGAAGCCGCGATGGTATCGTGCTCCTAATTTATAGCTAAGGCCGAAATTAACGGCTGTTTACTAACTAACTGCTCTGGAATGTGTCTAGATTCCAGTTTGGGACATAAATTGTCCTTTTTAGTCACAATGTTTCTTGAAATTGGTGTTAAAACAACAATAACATGGTATATGTCTACATCTATAGTGATTTACAATGCGTGACAACAAATTTGAACAACAAATAGGCACTGCATTATCTATTTCCGGCTTCTAATTATCTTAAACGAATTGTAACGTTAAGAAAAATACGCACTGTAAGTCTAAGGTAACTAGGTCTGAGGCTAGACAACAAAAATGAATTTACTTCTCTTCATTTAGTTTACACGGTAAAGCAAAAACCGTTGTTTGGAATAAGTTGATTGGTACCTATTGTGTAGCGCAATGTATAAACATAGAATAATATAAATGTACGTATTGTACTCAGGTCAGTCATCGTCGATCAAGATAACATTAAGTCATCGAAACAAACTGAGATTCTCATAGATAAATCGCAAAAGTTATCTGCATTATTGTGTTATTTAATAACAACAATAAAATCTTTTGTCCAAATGAGTGATGACAAGTCAAATTATTTGGAAAGTTGTGCTATCGCGATCGGCGGCGAGCGCTGTTAGCAAACGAGCTACAGTGCGGGAAACATCAGTAGATCAACCGAAAAGGGTTTATTATTTTAATTTTATATATTGCTGAATGAGAGTGGGAGAAGACCGAGAAAGGGGTTCATATCTCAGAATTGTAGAACACGAACATACTAATATTTCCGGTAAAAAAAAAACTTACTAATACTACTAACAACATTTGGAACAGTGGTTAGTGACCCTGACTGGCGGTTGCAAGAGTCGTGGGTTCGATTCCCACTCGGGACAAATATTTGTGTGATGAACATCGGTGTTTGTTCCGTGTGTCTGGGTGTGATTATGTATTTAAGTATGTATTTAAAAATATATATGTATGTATATCAGTCTCTGACACCCATAGTACAAGCTCTGCTTAGTTTGGGGTCAGATGACCGTGTGTGGAAATGTCCCAGATATTTATTTATTATTTATTTATTTATTTGCATTGTAATTTTTTTCAATTATTGGGATATGAAATAAATGGGCTTTATTATTATTATTTATTATTATATTTCTGAATACTATTTCACTTGCCAATTTCGAGACCATGGCCATAAAAAAGTTCTAATTAAGAGTCCTTGACATAAAATGGAAAAGTAAATACACAGACAAAACTACAAAGACTTAAGGATCTAAGGTTAAAACGGTATTTATTGACTAAGTTAGTCAAATGTCCAGCCCCAACAAAAAACACTTACTTTTATAATTAGCTTTTTATATTCATGTATAAAGCACATATCATGAGTATTGACACTGATGGCTGAAAAATCTGCTGCAGTTGCCAACCCAGCAACCAAATGGGCGGTGTTTGAGAACAATTCCAGTCCATACAGTAAAAAAACCGCTACCTCTTGTCTTATAAAAGTGTACTTGTTTACTACTTAAGTACTTAATAACTTAGTTCAATAAACACGAACAAGGTAAGATGGCCTATGTCCAGAAGTGGATAGAAATGGGCTGATGATGGTAATGATGATGATCAACAAGGTAAAGACAGAGTCGGATCACTGTCTCTGATTTTATTGTGTCGTCCGCGTGACCTCGCCCGTCGCGATCCTAATTATAGATAGGGACAGTTTAGAGTGCCCGCTGACTGGTACAGTCAAGCGGAAACGTGCCACAGACGTACAGTTGTTTGCTGAATATTTCGTAATACATGTTTGTTATTGTAGGTAATGTTAATGCCAGTAAAAACATGAGCATTGACCATGTTAGTTCTATAATAAAAGTTGTAAATTGCAATGTGACGTATATGATTCAGATTTGGAAACTATGCTCTGACCTATTTATAACGATGAGGAGCAATAGACTTTTATGTTATTCCGAGATCTTAAGTAGATACTTTCTGATCTTTTTAAAAAGGGTCCGAATAAATTGTCAATTGTTTCTGTGTTTTTAAGAGGAAGGTAAAAATATCAGTACAAGACAAATAAAAAGAAAAATAAAGATGTTTATCATTTTCTTTTGATCTATCAGAAACCAGTGACATTTGAGAAACTGCCTAGCATCCTTATTTATTTAACTTTACTACTACTGGTTTACTTTACTATTTGACATTGATGAAATGTTCGGAAATGTTTATATTCAGGGTTATGTGAGTCACTGTACCGACCACAAGCGGAACTTGCAGCGTGCAGACCGCAGCCTCCGCCGCGCCCATCCACTGACGGTTACAATAGCTATTATAATAAAGAATATAACAGGGATCAAGGATAATAACCTTGTATATAGAAAATCTATCAATATTTTTTATACAAGGTTACATTATTGCCCAAATTCGTAATTTTTTTTCTTTTTCATTTATTTTGGCACAAACAGTCATTACAGAAATAGTTTTATTTTCAATCATAACATACAAAAGACAGATAAAATAGTGCCGAGACTTAAATATTAGAATATTAGGATCTGTTGCAAAAGTTACGATATCCTTATTTTTGATAAGCATTATTAAATATCGATTTGTTGAAGCAATTCACTAGTATGCGCCGACAAAACACCGTTCACTTAACATACCTAGATATTAATTCAACTTGTAATCAGAATAGTCTGTTATAGTAAGGGCGTGACGAAATAAACCTTTCCATTCTTCACCCAAATAGAGCTCAAACAAAAGACATCAACGCGTAATGCGGTGGGCGTAGCTGCGTAGTGGCTACAGGGACCGAATGAATTCCAGGCAGGCCCGGCTCTGTTCAATAAACTAGCAAAGACCCATTATTATAGTTAATTGAATTTTTAGTTATTAAGGTATTTACCTGATGGAAAGTTAAGTTTTGTACGAAAGTATATAATTTTAAAAAAACACGTAAGTGTTTGTGCAAGTTCTCGATATTTCTTTACTCTTAGCAATCGTCGTTGTGTTTCTGTATAAAAATAGTTGACTGGATACTGAACATCCGAGTGAGGTCTAACATAATTGACACTAAGCAATAGAAATAAGCTTTTATGCTACGTTTATCCAAATTTGTAAATGGAGTCCAAAATGTCGAGAAAGAAAGGACAATACATAATGGTCACGAGCTCCTTCACTTTATGAGTGTAAAACCAATCAAGTCTATTAAAACAAAACTACTGCAGCGACTCCCGGTGGTCGGGGTTCGACACCCGCGTCCAATCGATCGCCGCCTCGCTGCGACTAATCGCAGAGCCCGACCAAACGTTCCGAGAAATTTAATAAATTAGCTTTTTTCTTCCATTTAAATGGCTTTTGTGTAGGAAGCTCAATTTAAAGCTAAGGCCAGAAGCTAATAATAGTAGCTGTTAACGACTGGGTAGAATATTATATTTAAGACCTTTGTGGTCCATGAGAATTGAACACATAGCAGGGTCTTAACGCATCATTACTTTGGAGTATGTAAGTATGGGTACTTATTATTACAGGTTTTTATTTGACTTCACTTTTGTTTGTATGTTTTTTATAGCTCAACCAACCGTGTCTGACTCGACTAAGGTATGTAGCTATATTTATGCTACCTTTAAATAATTACTCTACTTAACGCATAATTGTATGTTAAACTCAGTTAAAACCGTCGTGTTGTAAAGTTCCAAATTTCTATGTGAGAAAGAATGAACCGATTATGTTAGCGTGATATTATTTTTCTCTTTATCCATTTTCCGATATTTTAATGCACCAATCGTGTCTTAAATCTGGCTAACTTTATTGCGTGGTAATGCGGATTCTTTCTGCAGAAATGGTTGAGTGTTTGATATTTACTCTATTGATCTATTTGATGATTGAAAAGTGATACTAACTAAAACAGGTTAGGTTAGGTTTTACAGCTTTTACACTGCCAACATACCTATAGTTAACAAAGTTATGACACGAACCTTGAAAAACAACAAGAGTTAAATAGTTCGAACATGCAACGTTAAAAAGCAAGACCGCAACTGTTCCCCCGGTCCACGGTAGAGACAAGCTGCCCAGTGTTTGTGTCACGCGACATATTGTGACACGCGACACGCGACACGCGGGGGACGCGACATGGGACACGCGTCGTCGCGCGTGTCCGTGACACGACACAGATTGATTAGCTGACTGCAAAAGGAACTGCTTAATTTAAAACCTTCAGAACTAAATATTACGAAATCTAATTTGAAATACTGTGTAATATACGATAATACACGGAACATTTAAGGTAACAGCTATCTTATTACATAATAACTTTATCTTAACAGTTTAATAAATGTTTGGGTAGAGTTCGACAATTTCTAAAGAGCTTAGTTTTCTTGATACATAACAAAAGTTACATGCCAGTCCCCAGTTAAATATTTTTCATTTAAGTTCCTGCCATGTTAGGTGCTTTAAATTTGTACTCGCCTTTGTGTTTTTAGATGTTAAAATGTGTGGTTATTTGCAGAAAACTTTATTTTATCTATTAATTTAAGTTTAATAGCTATCATTATAATAATTGGGTGATTAATATTATCTTATCTTTTATGAATGAGCGAAAAAGTAATAGCATTAACTAATTTATCGGTAAAGCGGATGAATTTAAAACTCAATATTTTAGAATATTATATTGACAGTGTAATAAAACTTTTTGAATACGGTTTTATTTTTAGCAGAGCAATCTTGAAAGCCTACATTATTAACATAATGTGTTATGCAAAGCGGACAGCAACCAAACTACGAATTGTAACTTGATAACTACTAGAACTATTATATTCATAAAAAACATATTTAAGAATTATAACAGACCAGGGAATAAATGTGTGAATGAATTAGCTTCGACTTGTATCACTATATTTTATCGTCGTGTATTTCTATAATGGAATTCATAACATAATTTCGTCGGATCATAAATTAATATCGGTTGTCCTAAAGAGAGTTTGTGTTCAATGTTGAACGAGACGCGACTAAATGTCGTCGTGTTATTTACGCTGTTGTAGCAAACCAAAAATTGATTTCACTTGTTAAAATGAGCTTCTAACTTTAATAATGGGGTCCCTGGATTGTATGCCTTGTACGCATAGATCATAAATTAGGGTTGTTTTAACTAATTTAACTATGTTCTTAAACAATTATTAAAGATATTCCTATTTGCATGCAGTGTTTACCGACATATTATAAGTACATAAAGAATTTTCTCTAGAAAAACTGTACACATAATATATTTCCTAGTGTACATTATTCTGTACACTAGGAAATATATTATGTGTACAGTGTGTACTATTTTTTTTTTGTTTAGTTGTTATAACATTCTGGTCAAAGTTATAACAACTAAACAAAAAAAAAAATAGATGAAAAGAAGAACATAAAATAATTTTTTTCATACTTTTTTATTATGATGATAATGATTATTTATGATATTTTTATTATTTAACAGATCGTCGTATCGTAAACACAAATATCTCGACACAGGTTTTTCTGAAGAACTGCGTTCTGCAGATTTATCAAACGAGTTTGATACTTAAGTTACTTGCTTCAAGTGGGCTCAAAACATTGTGCCATCGATGTCATCAGGCTCAATGTTAACCTCATAACAATATCGATTGTGGAACGTCCACAAATCAAGTCGGGCTGCGCTAATTCCCGTTGCGCGACGCCAATTCGCTTGCGTCAGCCCCAAAGCTCATGAATCAATTGTGTTGTGTCGGTTCACACGCGCCGCGGGCGACGGCTCTCATGGATGTGTCCTGTAACGACGATGGTTTTCAACACACTTCAAGAAGAGCTTTTCTAACTGGAAAGCCAGTCAACTTTCACTGACGCCATTATATTTAACCTGTCGTTGGTTCAATGAGCTGGTATTGTTAACATCATCATCAGCATCATCATCAGCCCATTTTTGTCCACTGCTGGACATAGGCCTCCAAATGCACGCCACGTCAGTCGTTCCTCGGCTACTCGCATTCAGCCCCTACTAGCTCAATTTTAACATGTAACTTTATTGCAATTTGTTGTTTCTTATTTTTAAGTAGTACATTTACATCTTCACAAATAATAGGGGCCTTAGATAACGCGACACGTGTGGTCGAATACTGGGCCGATTACGTTTGATTTCGCCATCGACTCGATAAGAAGAAGTCAAGATAAAAATGGCATGAATATCAATGTTCTTAAAGTAATCAGCGAATATCTTTTTGATTAAAATAGCAGACTCGTTGTCCTGGTATAACTGACATTTTGAGTATTTCCATTCAGTTATTAGAACTTAAAATTAGAAGTCCATATCAAGAGTAACATACTCCTATCTATTGTCTCATCCCTACAAGGCCGTAGCGTCGGGCGCGAGCGCAAATTGCGCGCGTCAAATCGGTGCGCCTGCGCAACGCCGTGCGAAGCGTCGGCCGGCGTGTCATTACGCCGCGCCCAGCACCTCATCAACTAAGCGGTGTAAACTGTCAATGTGGCCCGTGAGATAATAGGGAGACAGAATTATTGTTACTGGATTTATGATCCCGTCAAAAACGAGGTTGTGAAACGTAGTAATGTAATCTGTTGTAAACCTTCATTCTATGTACGATCTGTCTTAACTTAAGATTATGACTGACTTAACCAATATACTTTGCAATCGTAACTCGAACATTTCAAAGATTTTCATAAATTCCATGTAAATTTTAAACCGGATCAGAGAGAAATAAATACCTACACCGTAGATCCAGATTACATCATATAACTCATACCTAAATAATTATCACCGAGCTTTCATGATTGTAATATTGACTTACTACAATTAATATCAACAAAAACTGTTATTAATATAGAACATAATAACGTTTCTTTGAGCACTAATTATCTTTGTTGAATCATATTGTAATTTGAATAACGTTACATTAACAATAAAAACTGTAACTTATAAAAGTTCCACCCATTTCGGCGTTAAAATAAATGAGCAATAATAGAGATAAGATCATTTCCCCTCCAGGCTTAAACTTAATCAAAAAACTCGTTACCACTCTACTTTAAGACTACTACAAATTCCGCGGCCCGTCAACACTATATTAACTAGGCGGTAAATGTGAGCTAATAACTATATTCCCAACACCAGCGGAGATGGTAATCGCGGAACAGATGCCAATATTAACTCGCGCAGACAGCCTCCAGACATCCAGCGGAGCCCCGGCCGCGTCGGGGTCGGTAGCGCAGCCCGAGGGACGCGGCCGCGGCACCTGCGCGCCCCCGGGTTCCCCGTAATAGCCACACGACCACCCACTTATAACACAACCACTTGCACCGCTTCCACTGACCGCTCACACCAAAACAACAACATCCAACGCCTCATCGAACTCGAAATGGACTACGTTCCACTTCGCGTGTTGAAGAGTACGAATATTTGATGGTAAAGGAAAATATAGGGTTTTATTAAAGCCATTACCGTGCGTAATGAACGATGTCCCGGGGCCGGCGACACTTTATGAAGACATTCCTCACGCTAATGAGATAATAAAATCGTTCGTGGGAAGAGTGCACACATGCGCAGGCGTGTGCGCAGTACAACATGCGCGCACGTTTACGCGCCGTGCGATACATAAGCGATAAATAAGCTAGCGGGTGGTCGCGCAGATTTATTTTTATGGCATAATGCCGAGGCTTGAGACCCGAACGTTTCGCTGAACCAACAGCAAGTTTAAATTGGCTTTCTAACGAGTCGTAAATTAGATTTGAAAACAAAGATAGTTATACATAAAGGACTACGAAATTAATCCAATTTGCCGTTATTAGTAATGGGCTTGTAAACATTGAGTGTGTATGAGGTGTTGCGCACCCACGCTACCACGGCTGCGCGAGCGCAAGTGAGTCGCTTCGCCCACGCCAGCGCCGCCTGGCGGACGGCCGCGACCACACGTGCTCCACGGATTAGTTACATTGTCACGCTGGATCATTAGGCGGGTGAAATATCGATAGAGATTCCCACTTCATTGTTGGAGTTTGGCATCTTTCCCATTTGACCACACCTACGTGTAAGTGTTGAGATATTAATGTCATTATCTAGGCTCCGTGAGGACACGAAAGCATTGGATTGAAGCATTTACCTCATAACGTAGGATAATCTGTTAAAATCTTGAAAATAAGTCTTCATCAGCGTAGGTGTTGTATTTAAAATGAATACGATAAATGAGTAGTATTTTATTTCTTTCACTGATTTTTACCAATTTGAAATCCGTGTCCTCCATTCTGATGTTGTTTGTCGTAAAATTTGTATAAAATCATTTTTTATCATTTTTTTTCGATATTCAAGCAGCATTATGTAATATGATTTATGTAAAACGAATGCAGAATCCCATTTGTATGCGAACAATGGACAAACAATTGCACAACAATAACATGTCAAAGATAACACTACACACGCAAACTGTCGACGTCTCAAAATAGTCATATTTTATTTGCCTCTGTTGTAATTTTTCCAAGAAATTCTTATTTAAACTCCCCAATTTGCCATCTTGGATGTAAGCCACGTGCGCGTGCGCATCTCGCCGCTGCGCCGAGTCGTGCTCCGAATGCAACCTCCGCCATTACGCTTCGGGCCGCTTCGTCATTCTAACACGCTGATTCATCTAACTTCTATCGTGATTCTGGGTATCTTTAACTATTTTTTTGTGTTTTTAATGTTTTTGTAGAGTCTTGGATTTGTTACAATGACTTGATAATTCAGTTAGTCGTTTATTATGTAATAGTTTTTGAGTTCGTTTGTGGTTAACATTCCGGTTGTTATGTACATAATTTAAAAACATCGACGTGGAACTTTAACTACGTAAAGTTTAAATATGAAAAATGACAAAGACTTTCATTTGGTTACTTAGACGAGACCTTAGATTATTATTATATATGTATATAGTTCGTTGGTACTGTACTAATCTCAAATTTACCTGCTTAAGAGATTTCGACTTCGTGCGCCGTTGACCAATAGTAATGCCCAAACACGTGACGCTCATAAAGTGCACTGGACGCAGCGTATAATTTGCACAAATCATTGTCCGTCGCAAATCGCCGTGCGCCTGCGCAACCGCGGCAATACGAGTCACAGAGACACATGAGCGCGATTACTGGTTGCTTCACATGTTATATTTACTTGTGACAGTAAGTGGTGTTAGTTTCAATATTGTTGTGGATTGTAAAAGCAAGTGTTTCTTAGTTGTAACATCATGCAATGTGCTATTAATAAGGAGGTGTCTCTAGCAACAGTAATTTATGACTGTTTGCAATGCAAAAGCATTATTGTTTTAGTACCTTATTGGTACGTCGGGTCAAAATTGGGTCCAAATAGGGTAAAATTTTATGCTTTAATTTTATGTCCGACCGATTTCGGCCATTAGGTGAATTTGACATGCCCGATGAGAGTTCGGTCGTAGGACCACCGGCTTAACGTGCTTTTCGAGCCACGGGCGTGCAATTGCCAAGTTCGTAACTCCGGGCGGAGTAATTTCTTTACAGAAAAAATCACACAAATTTTGCCCGACCCTGGACTCGAACCGGGGACCTCTCGCTTGCTACCAATAGACCAACGAGGCAGCTAACACATATTGACTTAGGAGAGTACAAACGTTTGTCTCAGTTTATTAGCTTTATACTTATGTATAAAAATGCATTAAATTAAAAGTTTTCTGTATTTTTCACAACGATTCGTAAAGCGTTAGTCCCAAACCAGCACCGATTAATTGGCATCAAGTGGTTCGGTGTAATAACATGACGGCGGAGGGGGGGGGGCGGCGTCGCCATTACCACGCATGACTTGCTGCTACTGCGCACAAAGTTTGGAGGCTGGGCTTATAGGGATGGGGCAAAAGGATCTGGTAACTTCATTTCAATGAGAAATAGTATCTTATTTATATTTCAAATGTTCAACTGTGTGACTCTATTTCAAATTTGTAGAGTCACGTAAAATTACTTTCAAATACTCCTTCGAAATGTACTCCTCCTATGAAATCAGAGAAATAGCGTCGATACAGAAAATATTTAAATAGATGATCGTCTTTGTTCACCAATCATTCAGTCCACAAGTGCTGCTGACTCCTCAAGTGCTCACTACTCCCGTTAGTAAGTACAAATATTTTTTTGTTGCGAATAGTTTCAAGATTTTACAATTATTGTGGCGTTACAGTTAGTACTTGCAGTATGCTGTCGAGCATACTCCAAGGATATTACTCATGCAAAACTTATATTTGAGCACGATTCAACAAAGAACCTGGGACATCACTAGCCGCGCACGCCGCCGGCACAAAAACCGAATCGCCTCCGAACCTACTCATTTAACGCCTATCCCAATTTGATTCGACGATTATTCCGTCCACTACCTGCCGACGCCAATCATCCAATTACCGACCTTATTACTGGTGAGGTAAAACTTAAATTTGAGAGGTGGGACTTGGGTATCGGTCAGTGACCCGGTGCACGAGTATAATTGATGTTAATAGGTTAATTTTTATGAGACCGCTTCCCAGGAGCGTGGTCCTAGCGAAGTGTCGCGAACTGTGACTAATATTCTCACGCTAGCTCGTGAATTGATTCACGCTGTTAGTCAGGCTCGTAGCTAAACAGACAGTCGTTACGGGATATGTGTAACCGTTTGTCATCGTTTTTAAGCCGAAATACTTGTATGTATCTAGTTTCTTGTGTGCGGATGAAATTTGGGTACCATAATATGATGTTATACATAATCGTTTCGAAATCCCATGTAAAAACTACAAAAAAGATTTACTTCAATACCTTATAATAAAATCATTTATTAAGTTTTAATTTATTGTGATTTTTGAATGCATAATATTTTATTGATTTATTTTTGATATTCCTTATGTTTTTATCAACAGGAACATGCGACTCCATGTTTGATGTTTATTTAAACAAAAATAGCATGACTTGATTGACTGAATGTCTGAATTAAAGTTCCGTTATTCGTTGGTATCCATCCGATAACTTAGAATATTCTTTTACCCTTACAAGTGACATATAAACAGAGATTTATTAGATCTAAAGGAATTATAGGTTTAACAACGTAACTTACGCCGTCTAGACCGAAAGGTAACGATAAGATTGACTATTGTATAGACTTATTTCACCTTTTCGTATCGATTTTCAGGGCGATTCGTGCAGCAGCTAATCTCGCTGAGTTGTTCACGTCACCAGCTCTTGACGCGGCCTAACGAAGCGAAATCGATCTATTGCGAAATCAGAAAACTATTGGAAGTCGCTGAAGTATACTGTCGAGCACAATCATGAAAGTAAATCAATATTTAACTATAATATAAAAAAAATATACGCCTATTAAAATAAATTTACGTTTATTGGCATTAACTCTATGGTCTGCTTAAAAAAAGGAATATAATTGATTATTTGGTACAAATTATAGTAGCTGTTATGTTGCTATCATTGTGTTTATGCTACATTAATGACTTCTGTTTCTGTAATTATTTGTGCAATTACCTAATTGCAGGGTTATACATATATCTATTAATGATACCTATTAACCGTGTCGTCTATATAAATGTTAATTTATTAGCATGCTAAATTATGTACTGTTTTATTTAAGTTTTTAATGACCACTGTTTTTTATTTTCTACTTGGAAAGGTTCGTTGGAATATAAATAGATAAATATGACACAACATCACGTACATTGATATGATTCCGTGTTACGTAGCTTAAGAACGTGTGTTACAGATATCAGTGTCAACAATTGATACACAAATATAACTAGACACAGACCATACACCCATGTTCATCAATATTTGTGCCGGGTGGGAATCGAACCCACGACTCTTTGAACCGTAGGTAATGTTCCACCGAACCAGTCAATCAAAAAACATTCGTTGTTACTTATTGTTCCCTTCTAAAGAACTTCAGACTTGCTAACTATCACCGATATTATCTTCCATTGGCTCACAGTGTAGAAAGTCGAATCCTCTAACCCCAGAAGTGATTGACTTCAGGCAACTCTCTTCGATCCACGTTCAGTCCTCGGCGCCCGTTACATATTCAATTAGTAGTTGTGTGATGAGGCTTCGGCGCGACGGTCTAATAAGAGCGTGGAAGCCTTTGCGCTAACTGGCCACGTTGTGTCTTACCATAACAAGTGGCTATGGCAACCATTGTTCATAAAAATGACAGATAATTAAGAAAAAAAGTTATGTCTGCTAATAAAATAATAATATATCACCTTCTGACTGGCTCGGTGAAAATTAACCTAGTGTGCGCGCAAACACAAGTGTTCAACTCTCTATTACAAGCTTTTATTTAACTTGCAATGTATGTATGTATGTATGTATGTATGTATGTTTGTGTGTTCGGGTGGAATTTTATAACTCAATTTTAAGGCACTTGCCCTCAACCGATTGAGCTGAAATTTTGCATGCACGTGTATATCCGATGACAATGCAATATTATTATGACATGGAGCTGATCTGATGATGAAGTCGGAAGATAGCCATAGCAACTCAGTAATTAAATAACATAACCACATCGAGTTTGGGCTCATTTCATTCGACTAGATGAGTACTTTGGTGCTAGATAGTAACCAAGGTCTGATGATGGAGCCGGAAGACAGCCAAAGGAACTCAGTACTTAAACGACACAACCAAATCGAGTTTGGGCTCGTTTGATTCGCCTAGATGAGTACTTAGATGCTAGATGGTAACCAGGGTCTGATGATGGAGCCGGAAGACAGCCAAAGGAACTCAGTACTTAAACGACACAACCCCATCGAGTTTGGGCTCGTTTGATTCGCCTAGATGAGTACTTAGATGCTAGATGGTAACCAGGGTCTGATGATGGAGCCGGAAGACAGCCAAAGGAACTCAGTACTTAAACGACACAACCCCATCGAGTTTGGGCTCGTTTGATTCGCCTAGATGAGTACTTTGGAGCTAGATGGTAACCAGGGTCTGATGATAGGAACTTACAAGGTGAAAACTAAAAAGTATAAAATAAATTAAGGTAAAAAAAATCTTTAAAAACAAGCTTTTATTTAAATGCGCTAAAAAGAAAAAAATAAACTTTTACACTATTACTTTACTGTCAACTTATAACATTTCAAATTCAACATATTTGACACAATTTATATGTTTTAAAAGCTTGTCGCGAGATTTAAGTACCTACTCGTAATTTTAAAAGCAAGTTTTAAAATACCTGCCTATTAAAAATTTTAAACTAAGAAAGTAAATACGAGTACTTAAATCTCGCGACAAGCTTTTAAAACATATAAATTGTGTCAAATATGTTGAATTTGAAATGTTATAAGTTGACAGTAAAGTTATAGTGTAAAAGTTTATTTTTTTCTTTTTAGCGCATTTAAATAAAAGCTTGTTTTTAAAGATTTTTTTACCTTAATTTTTCCCTTACTCTCATAATTCGGTAAGACGGCAATACGACATGACCGATGAGACATCGGGCGCAGGACCACCGGTTTACCTTTTTTTTTCGAGGTACGGGCGTGTAACCGCCATTTTCCTCCGAGCTGAATAATTTATTTTACAGAACAGAAAAACATAGACAAATTTTGCCCTACCCCGGCCTCGTGCTGGGGACCTTTCAGTCCTTACGCAGAGATTGCCACCAATAGACCAGCGAGGCAGGTACTAATATTGTATTAACAATATTAGTATGTATGAGAAATTATTAGAAACCGTGGTCACCCTACCTGTAGGGCAGCGCACCAGTTCCATAAAATTACGGCAAGTGAGGCTTACGACACTGTTTACTGAGCATTAATGATGAATCAAGCGGCGCGCGCGCATACATTATGTATGTGCGAGTTCGGCCCTTATTTAACATGCGAGCCTGAGAAAATGCCATGTTTACCTTTAACTTTACATGAAGTGTCTGTGAACTTCGAGTGAGATTCATAGAAAAATTAATATCATTTCTTCAAGATATATATTATATACTGAATGCATAATTTGACCATACGTTTTGGGTCTGTTCATCAAATAAACTGAAAATCTGTTAAATACCTTACTAGCTGGATTAAAAAAAAAATCCCAATTGGCGTTAATCATTAAAATAAGATAGTGACTGTCTCATCATCAGAAATCACGTGCGATATCTCATAATGTACATTTATTTAATTGTCCTGTATCCAAATTTATTTATTTGACAGTTACATCTATATTTTTTTATCTATGCTAATGGCTCAGACAAAATTGCCCCACGAAGGATCAACTTTGTAAAAATACGCTCCTCATATCCACGTAACGCAGCGTTGACCCTAAAATATAAAAAAAACGTATAAGTATACTCTATATCTCCAATTTGGTTCAAGTAAGCAATGTTTTCCGCATACGCGTTTCACTGTAGGATGCGCAAGAGCGTAGGTAATTGAAAGCTGCGCGCGCGCCGCGTGTAGAAGCAAGATGGCCGCCGGGATAGGCCCGATCGCTCGTGAGACTACAGAATCATTCCTCACATATCTATGTGAGCCACAATTTGTCTTCGAGTCTCTGACATTAGTCGTAAAGACGTCATCTTTTCCCTTTTATGGAACTTGAAGGAAGACGGATTGATTATTTCTTGAAATGAAACTCCCGTGTGATTGCGACCAATTAGATCACCTTCTATGGCATAAACTTAAAGGCAGTACTTAGTAGCACAATAAGTTTTTTGATAACATGCGAACTATTAAATTCTGGTTTAATTACTGAAAATAGTACCTAAAGGTTCTTTGAAAATGTTTGACTTTTCAGAAGGTGACAATAATCAGAGATTATGCTTAAATTCAGATCTTTTTGCATCCGGTACCTACACCAATCCTGAATGCAATAACCGAATTGAACTAAAATTCCGTCACCAAGATGTCACAACATTCCGATAACAGGTGCGTTTCGCAAATTAATTAATTACTTAAAGATTCGTTATCGATAAAATCTCACGCTCGAAACTGGCTTTAGACCTGTTAAACTTAAAATCGATCTACTTAACACGTCGGAAGGGGGTCAGCGAATGAATGGCTTCGTTGGGCAAGGCGGCTTTATGCTGTTAGCTGCTGAATATAGAGCATAGTACAGCCGATGGGGTGCTGTCTCTGGGAACTGACCACTTGTATTTGTGTTTATGTGAACAAAATCGTTAAGAGTAATTGTGTATAAATCTTTTTCTGCAATTTGTAGATTTAAGTCACTAGTACGTGTACCTTTACAGCTTTGTGATATAATGAAAATCAACATTTTGAATCGACTACGGTGAAGGCAAAAGGAATGGTAATCATTTTGCTAGTCTGTGTATCTTTTCCTATCTTCTTCTTATCGTATGGTTGATGAACAACCTGGTGTCAGAGTTTTTAAGCCGCCCGTAGGCCTCTGTCATGGCTTCACACACCGTTGAAAAATTTCTCAGGTGTGCTGGTTTCCTCACGATGTTTTCCGTTAAAGCGTCGAATGATGGTACATATGAATTTCAAATCTGAAAAACACATTGGTACCTGGCGGGGTTTGAACTGGCGACCTCTCGCATGGCAAGCAACGACCTTAACCACTCGGCCATCGACGCTTTTTTTTTCTTTTCCTATTACACAAAGGGTTTCGAAGCCTGAAATGATACTAATGAAATTTACTGCAGAGGTAGTGTAGTGCCTGAAAAGGGACAAATAACTTTATCTTCTTCTCACCGTGTCATTTTATATCGTAATGTTACCTAAATGTTTCATCGGTTTTACAGGTGCCTTGTCGATTATGCCAATATCGGTTTATTTACCACGTTCTAGCCAACCAAATGAATGGGCCTCGTTGGCCAATTTCGCTTTGTCCTGTAACAACTCCGTCGGGCACCGCGGCACCTGACACTCCCGTGGCTACCGAGTAGCGTGGCGTACTGGTCATTACCGTATAAGGCAGTTTTGTGTACTAAAGCGGTCATTGTTGCGAGCTTTAGACTGGCTACAGTCTTTTTAACCAGGAAAGGGAAAACGTCAATACAGATTTTAGGAATATCGCACTTTGGAACATTTTGACAGAAGATAGAGTCGTATATTGAAGTAGGTAATACACGACGATTTATTTAATTACTAGCGGCTACCCACGACTTCGTCTGTGTGAAAATGGTTGTGGCAGCAATTATTTATTAAAATAGCCTATAACATGCCTTGTTAATCTATTAGTGAAAGTCCCGTCAAAATTGGTTCCTTTCATAGATTAGCGGGAACAAAACAGACAGACAGACAAAAATGGTTTTAATTGAGTTATTGTTATTGGTACCCGATAAAGATACATACCCATTTAGGAAGTCACTATTTTCATATTACAGACACTTCATTTTTTTTTAATTGTATAGATATTGAAGATAAAACTAGTCTAAGAGTATGTACTCGTATATCTTCTTCTTATCGTATGGTCGATGAACAACCTGGTGTCAGAGTTTTTAAACCGCCCGTAGGCCTTTTGCATGGCTTCACACACCGTTGAAAAATTTCTCAGGTGTGCTGGTTTCCTCCCGATGTTTCCCTTCACCGTTAAAGCGTCGAATGAGAAACGAGTATATGTACCATTATACTCGTATTTGTAAATTCGGCAGACTTCTGATAGATTAGCAACCATACCAAGAAATCACTTCTCAAGCACTATGGAAGCTCAACCTCGGGTCAACAGATATTCAACGGATAACAGACATTTAATCGACAAAAGACACCGAACAGAATGTTAGATAAGCAACAGCAATAACGCGGCATTACTCCGATGTTAGGACCGTTTAGATCGCTGCGCGGGCGCACGATAGCGCTCCATCGCGACATCTCGCGGCGGAGGCGTAAACGACCCTTATTGTGCTGAGATATTGGAGATATATTGAAGTGGTAAGTGTTGGTAAGCTTTCTAATGTATGGATGTATTCGTGGTGAGTTTTGTTGTGAGTATTACTTTATCTATTTTCAACTTGAAGAAGATTTGTTGATATTGCGCAGTCTTCTTCTTCTTCTTCTTCTTCTTCTTATCGTATGGTTGATGAACAACCTGGTGTCAGAGTTTTTAAGCCGCCCGTAGGCCTCTGACATGGCTTCACACACCGTTGAAAAATTTCTCAGGTGAGCTGGTTTCCTCACGATGTTTTCCTTCACCGTTAAAGCGTCGAATGATGGTACATATGAATTTCAAATTTGAAAAACACATTGGTACCTGGCGGGGTTTGAACTGGCGACCTCTCGCATGGCAAGCAACGACCTTAACCACTCGGCCAACGACGCTTTACAACAACAGCAGCAGTAACAAACAGTCAAATTACCTTTTCTTTGTTGGAGGCATTCAAGAACAGAATATGTTCTTCCACCTGCTGTTGAAACAACATAAATACAGAGTATAAGATAGAGAGATATGAGTTCGCTCGCGACCATGATTGGTGTGACCCGGTCGAAACGTCGGGCAGTAAGTAGCTATGTATTTTGCTGCTCCTGATAACGCGTGTAACATTAATACATACTAAAGAAACTAATTCTGGAAAATGCTGTGCAAATAGTAAATGTGTACATTGTGCGTAAACAAGACGCAGCTTAGAAGGTGTTTCATCAAATCCTCTTTGCAAACTAAACAGTTTCAGTTCTTTCACAGCACGACAAATCCGCACTCCCAAAGCCTCGGAAGCCGGCCATTTATCACTCTGATCTCCGTCAATATTGCGATGTGGCACTCCGCTAACTAAGCTTAAGTGTAATAAGATATTAGGTAAAAGGAGCCCATAAATCGCGATTAAAAGACAAAACACGTCCACTTACTCGCGGCGTTGAAAACTTAAGCACGACTTGCAGGGACTGCAAGACCTAGTGCATTCAGGGGGCTGGACTAGGAGCGTTGTGGGGAATAAACATTGTCGTGATAAATCGCGGCTTATCTGCGAGCGGCCATCGCTCTTGCTCCGGATCGCTGACGCGCGCTGTGACAACCGCGCGTCAGCGCCAAGCTAGTGAGGGAGGCAAGTGTGTGTTGACGATTTTCAGAGCCTCTTTGTTTTAGGTGTGATATGTTTGGTGATTTTAAACATCCATCTAACGTAATTTTTCTATATTGATATTTTTTAATATACTCTGTGAAATTTTAGGGGTTGTTTTCCCTTAGCAGAACGATTTACCTTTAGAACCACTAGTAGTAGGTACATTCTGTTATTAAGAGATGTGACGTAATCAGGTAATGATTGATTTTACTCGAAATTGATAATTTAAGCTATATTAGATCTACGACCTATGTAATAAAGCGGTTTGAGCGTGCTTTCGAGTTTCGTTTACCTTTCGTAATACCTGTATTTATTGATTGAAAAAAAAAAACTATATCAAAACTATTTTATTGCGCGAAAATAACCTCTAAAATTTCACGGTGAATACATTCGACAATAGAAGATGCACTAAATGTGCATATGATTAGAGTATTAAGGAAACTTGCCCACCCATGAAACATTTCTAAGGTTCTATGGTAGGTTGAAGTCGACCAATTCGCACATCAACCCTCACGAGACGATAGATGTATGAGTTACAATACACACTCGATGGTACACCGTGAAGGTATGTCACAGCACTAGTTGCAGGATTCCCTCGGTACCCACCTGCGGCGCGGAGGATTAGCCGCCTGTATGCAAATACTGCGCGGGCGCATGGACGCACCGACACACCGCCCGCTCATAGTTGAAATATCTCTTGTCAGCTGACCAGCGGTTCTCTGGACTGATATTTTTGCTTCGGTGGATCGGGTGGGATGGTGATTTCCTTTTCGCAGATTTAGATAGGTACCGTATACTCGGATTACTTTAGCCCTATGAAACACTGTCTTATTAAATCAATTCACTGCTAAAAACAGGGCATTGAAAACTTTAAACTGCTAAGTATTGATCACCTGTAATTAATAAAGTCTATCTTTTTGGAATTAAAATGCTTTTTTTGTGGACAGACATTCGACAATAGACAATGTTACCCCACACTTTACCAGTACACAACTTTGCTAGTTTATCATATACAAATGATATTTTCAGGTAGATCAGATCCCTTCTAAGTCAAACAAAAATTTGTTAGCAATAAATTCATTATTACCAACAGCTTTTGTCATTATAATTTAGAACCTCCAAACAGAGTGTTTCAACATCAATTTTGTACGCAGCCAATTTGGATCGAGTTCAAAACTATACAAGCATTAAATTTTATAATTTCCTTGTTAATCTACCTATGTAATATATAACCCAGAAACCCGACCTGTAGTACAATATGCAACTTAATTTATGATCATGATCCTTTATGCGCGTCGTTGTGCGATAGTGTTGCGTGTAATGCGCAGTAACTCAGCCTGCGCGCGCGCACCGGATCCGATCGAGAGAGATTTATATATTTATTTATTGTTGCGAAGAATTTCACGGTAGATTCTGTGAAGGCTGACCGCGGGGAGCAGGTGAGAGGTCGATGTAATGTAGAATTATAAAAGTTATTGATAATGTTGGTTATGCCTTTGCCATTTAATTCAATATGTTTTTTTACAGTAGATTTATTGCAGAAAATAAAAACTAAACCGAATCAAGAAAAATAAATAAATTCCAAATGAAGTTTACTTTAAGGATGATTATAAGTTTTAGTATTTACTTTATACATACATACATAAAATCACACCTTAATCTAAATTATTGCCTAAAACTATTTTGATTTTTCTTTTCTAGTTATTGGTCATGCAAATCACGTTGTCGAAGAAGTTGAAGCATTCGTTAAGTCACTCAGTTTTATCGAAAGGAGATAAAATAAACATTCCCCAAGCATACTCCTGTTACTCCAGATGTACCGAAGATCGCTTATCTTACTGAAGCCCTTTCCGCAGCTGGTCCAGACCTGATTGATGCACTATTTACCATAACACAATGTTGTTTGCTGTCGTAAACCATGTCTCTCGGACAGGTGCCTCGCAGCGGCTACCGAGCTTCACAATTAGCGAACATGCAGATGACGAAATCGACCATTGGACACTACGTTGATTCATGAGTAAATGTAGGCACTGTTTATAAATAAAGACTATGTTGGTAGCTTAAGGTTAATGGCCTATTAGGTAAACATAAGGAACTTGTTTATAAGCCAGTCAAATATAAATTGATTAGAAGAGTCTAAATGTACGCAATTGAATGCATAACCTAATTATTAGAAATTATATTATTCTCTATGTAGAGATTTTAGGTAATGATTATTAACAAATTTCTTAAGAGTTCAATTCTCACTCCCGACGAACTTCCGAATATCAATTCGGAAGTGAGTAAGTAATAATGACTTATACTATCGAATTTGTACAAATTGTTTTCTTAAGAAAAAAATATTATTTGTCTATAATGCACATTTAAGTAACACATACTTATACTTATTGGATAATATTTTAAACGTTGGTATGTGTTACCTGAGAAAGAAACATAACATCTACACTTTTACACATACGTGTTTTAAACTCTACTAAAACGGTATTAACTTAAATGGAACAAATTTTCCTCCGACGTTCTTTTTGGACTTATTTACGGGAACAATACTAAATAAAAACAAGTATTGTGTTACAACAATCTTGTACGATAATGGAGTCTTTTGCTATGGGACCGCCGGAGCACGGCTGATTTATCTGCCTTGATATCTTCGAACCAGCGTAAAGTAAAACGATTTACTTGATAAAGCTTGTCCGCGCTATAAACCACTTATCTATTCAGCTTTTAAGAGATAGTAGATTAGTTTCTGCATGACGCGGTAATGGAAATCTTTCTTCTTTGGTATTCGAGGTGAGGTAAAGAGGATGTGTGATTGAAATTAAACAAGACGGTTGTATCACTGGCTTAGGATTCCATCATGAGAACTATCAAATTCTAGACTCATCTAAAACCAACAAAAGAATGAGAGACTACAGGATATTTTGAGATCCTTGTGCGTATATTTTGACGTTACGTTGACGTACGTTTGACGACGTGAAACACGAAATTCTGAATTAAGATAATGTTTTATATTTAGTTCCTTGAAATATTTAAAATATGGTATACTTAAATGATAGTTTTTAGAGTGAGATATTACGAGATAAGTTGTTGAATTCGGATCAATTCTTATTTTATGGCTAGTTACCCTCACACGCTTAGCTTCGGGTATGTAATACATAAATCCCTGTATCTATTAAAAAGCTTCATCAAAATCCGTTGTGTAGTTCTAAAGATTTAAGCATACAAAAGGACAGACAGACGCTGGAAGCGACTTTGCTTTATACTATGTAGTGATACCGTTAGTTATCTAACAAAGAAGACTTATTCCCGTTCAGAATTCTAACCTAACACCTCTGTGTTTAGTTGGCAATAGAGCCCAATAGCCTATCGGACCGCACTGTGATCTAAGCTCATTGTAACCGGGCTGACAACATCTAACACCATCGTCCCCAGGAGCCGTAACGAGGGCACGACGCTGACAAAGCGTCGCGCTGTGGCGGTAAACACTTGTCGTTGCCGTTGTCGCAACATTGTGGCGATTCGCGACGACAGACGCGAGTTATGGCGGCCGATACCAGTCGGGGAAGTACAGAGGAACGTTTTGAGATGAAACGCTGTTATTGTATTGTGAGTTTTCTTAACCAAATAAACAATAAAATTATTCTATTACTTTTTAAAAGGTAGTTCGTAGTTAGTTCGATTTACAAATAGGTATTTAAAATAAACAATGCTTGCATTATAATAATGTTTGCATTAAAATAAACAATGTTTGCACTATAAAAAGGATTCTTTATATTTAAATAATTGTCTTTGTGGGTCTAGCTAATAAAAGACTATTAAGTCTTTATGTAGACACACAAGTGTAGTAGTGTAGTGTAGTTAGTTGGCAATTTTAGTGTTAAAAAGACAGCAACTATTTTAATTTAGACGAAATGTAGTAGTTCCTTTTAACTTCTCTTCGTATAACATTGGATTTATATGAAAATCATAGTTAGTAAACTGAAAGTGTCCGGGATATTTACCATGTTGTTTTGTTTTAATGAGCTGCCGATATTTTTGAGCTCATAAAAACAAAACGACTTGGTAAATATCCCGGACACTTTCAGTTTTCTAATGTGTGTAACCATGACAGTTTAAAATTATATATCATAGTTAGTACCCAGTTCCAGTTGAGACATAAACTGCTGTCAAAATAGACACATCCGAATATGTATTTTTTGTAGGTAAACGTGTTAACGGAGCCGCTCCAAATTTGCTGCCGTGTGTTAGCGGGCTCTAACAAATCTCCAAATAGGGCTCGAAGACGGATGGCCGCTCCGGCTCCAGGAAACGAGCCCGGGACGAACGGGCCTCCAATGGTACACACCGACGCAGACATTTAACAATAACTACTACATTTGTAAGATAACTAGAGAACGGTTTATTTTTTCTGCGATCAGTATTTTTCTCACATACAACATTTTACTGAAATATATTAGGCGAATTTAAAATCAACAGAACACGTTTCGCATGAGTGAGATATATACGTAAATATACTTTAAGACACAGGTAAGTATTAAGAAAAACATTTGGAAAACCGGAAGAAGGCAACTGCTCCACCGCGGTTCGTGGATTCGAACACCTACCCTTCTGGGAATGGCGCTCAGACGTGCATCACTTCACACCAAGCCAGCAGCTATATAAACTTTACTTTTTGAATGGCTCGGTGGAACAGTGGTTAGTGACCCTGACTGGCGGTTCCAAGGTTCGTGGGTTCGATTCCCACTCGAGACAAATATTTGTACGATGAACATCGTTGTTTGTTCCGTGACTGGGTGTGATTATGTATTTAAGTATAAATATACATGTATGTTTATCAGTCTGACGCCGCCCATAGTACCAGCTCTTCATAGTTTTGGGGCCAGGAAATTTCTCAGATATTTATTTTATTGAATTAGTAATTTTTTAAATATAAAGTTATCAGTAGCTAGGTATATGGTAGGTACATCCATTTGTTACACACATACGAGTATGTATAGTAGATCGTACCTCTAATAAAACTGGCCTGTAGTATTGAACCCACAGTTGCCCAAGTCCGTTGGTATTCATCATCCATTGCGTACCGTGGCATAAGCACAGTTGTCTTAATTTACGGCGTCTTAATGCACATTGTTCCCAGGCGGTCGTGTCGGTCGGAGTCGTTACAGTTTTATGGCGCACTTAATACGATCACTGCACGTAATTTGAATGGCCTAGTTTGTGATGGCTCGATGGACGCAATTCGGAAATCGATCGAAATTTTAATAAGTGATATCGTGTAGGTGTCCTACACACATGTCGCTTCCTATCAGTGGTAAAAGATTAGAGCAAGGACGTATAGACGTATTTTTTTAAGAATATTGCCACAATAATGTTTACAGTAACCGTGAACATGCCAAGCGTCGATCGCCGAGTGGTTAAAGTCGTTGCTTGCCATAAGAGAGGCCGCCAGTTCAAACCCCGCCACGTATCACTGTGTTTTTCAAATTTGAAATTCATATGAACAATAGTCAACCAATCGATATTTTGGTTTCTTTGGGGATACCAGATAGACAGCTATTGATGCGATAAGAACATGTTTCTAGGAAGTATTTCTCTAACGATTCAGAAATTGACACAAAATTTTGCAACTGGACAAAATATAGTAATTAAACAAATAGGATTAGCGAAAGTCATTTTCCCGCCCGCGTTACTAGACCACGGTACAGTCACTTACAAAAATATCTGTAGAATTTATTTTAACCACGCATTGTGGCTTCTTCCGTAAAGAGACTTAAATTCCCTTAACGTAAGAGTGCTTATAGACTTTATTGTAAGTTTTGCAGTGGGTCATCACGCGCTAGATAAAAAAAATACGTCAAATAGTTCAACAGCTTCCTCCACACACAAGACAAGTGACGAAGGTTGTAAATTAGTACCCGACCCCTCTGAGTAGAATAAATATAAATAATTCTATCAGCGTATTTATAAATAAAATAAATAAATATTACGTAACATCAAATACATTGATTCCGTGATTCCGTGTTAAGCAGCATAAGCACTTGTGTTACATATAATAATCATAATTTTATGGACAACCCCTCCGTAGCACCTGTCTACATATTACTCAGAAGTGCTTAGCGTTTTGTGCAGATTTTTGTAAAAACTTACTAAATTTTGACGTGAAGTGTACCCGTGGCACAACTGGACGAGCCATAACGGCTAACAGGCATCTACTTGCCGGAATTAGTTTTAATTTCGCGTTGGGCAACCTCACGACCACTCGCTATCGGAATTGTCTGCCCTGATTGGCTAACAATAAAAGTAGTGCGGAGCATTCTTTGTTTTAATTTTTTTTATTTACTATATATATCATGATTATACCTTTATTTAGTTACCGTTATGTAGTTGTAATGGTTTTGGTTGGGGTTGATTACTTAGTAGATTGTTTTTGCTTTAGCAAAATTTTGCATGATAATTTTAGGTACAATCCTAGTAATAGAGTATGCATAACATATTTAAAATACCTAATGGCCGTTCTTGTGAAGATTGCACACCCTTATGGTGTAATGGTTCATTCATAATCCGTTTAAAATTAGTCTTTTCAAGCTCCATCAGACTGACTAAGTACCAAAGGTCACTTAAACCGCTTCAGGCGTTTTGGCGTGAAAGCGCCACTTCACACTTACAATATCAGTAGCGACTAGCCGCCGCCCACGACTTTGTCCGCGTAGAAATGGTTTTGGCAAAAATATTTTACTTAAATACCCTGTTTATAAGTGAAAGTCCCGTCAAAATTGGACCAGCCGTTTCGGAGGTTAGCGGGAACTAACAGAGAGACAGACAAAAGTTTTCCAAAAGTGAATTTGTTATTGGTATTCGATATAGATTCCTATCCATTTAAGTAAAACTCATTATTTTGATAAGACAAACAGAAACTTTAATTTAATTTAGTTGTATAGATAATAATTCTGCTACGCCAATAATTAACGAGCCAAACAATCCCAAACTTAGATTTGTTACATTACATTTGTTAGAGTTGTACAAACCACAACAGATCTAACCTTTTCTATCTGTAGCGATAAGTTTAAAAGTGTAATTCTGTTGCGAAACGCGGGTGTTTTGTCGTAGTCCCGCGGTATGGCGGAGCACGCTAATAAACCACTCTTGCGCAGCACGAGTGAACTATGACCGATCGCCGATCGCCCAGGGCTGCCACTAAATATACTTAATTTTAAATGGACTCTCTTGCATCGATTTGATCTTGACAGCCGAAAGTTAGTTAGGGTAGTATTTGATAGTTGAAACGACTCTTAAACACAAGTTTTGGATTTGGAACTTACTTAATCGGAAAATCGGCGCTCAAATATCTGTTCGTTCGTTTATTTATTTGGCCGGATGTACGGTAGATCAAATAGGTGTTAAGGTCCAATGTCCTCTCACACAGCCACACAATGGATTTTTTAAATAATGTTAGAGACTTATAAACGTCTTTTGATACCGTGTAAAAAGGCTATTTTTATATGAACATTTAGCAATGTATAGTCCTGGACAGCCATATTCCAGTCCAGATAGTTTTTAAATCTCATAAAGCTGTATTTAAATATTGATTACTTAATAACGTTATGAGTATTTTCATGACTTTCTCACTAGTCAAGTTTTGAATACTATAGTCTTTTTCAGCTAAGATGATCCCTGTGACAATTCATTGTGTTCTGAATCACGCATCTTACGATTGATAAACGAAAATAATTTTATTGCACACTTATTTAATTTTGTTGCGGCTTCATTAGGAAAAATATTAAATTAATAATTTTAAACTTTTTAAAGGGAAATAGAATCGTTTAGTTTAATTTAAAGTAACGTACGAAGTGGAAGTGGAGTGGAACGTAGTAACTCTGACTATGTTCCATACTACGTAATACGTTTCATTCTACGTATGCGAACTGCATGGGTATTTTTAAAAATGTTCTATTACTATTACTAAACGATACTTTTTGTCATTTAAAAGTATAAAAATATTTATTTTGATATTTTAATGACGCCGCAATAAAATGAAAAAAGTGTACAATAAAATTATTTTCGTTTGTCAAACGTAAGATGCGTGATTCAGAACACAATGAAGTGTCACAGGGATCATCTTAGGTGAAAAAGAGTATAGCTAAAATTCAAATATATAACCTTGATATTAGGTTTGATTTCCTTGAGCCAGCCCTAATGGCAGCTGTCAGTCTGGCAGAACAATGGCTAATTATTAGTTGGCGTTCGCGGTCTTGAGGGACGCCGAAGAATCCCGGATTTACTGAAGCTTGTGCCTTTTGAGGATGGATGGAGAGCCTGCTGCTGAGACGGAACAAACCAATATATTACGTACGATCAGTCGGCTACGACACATGTATACGAAAATTGAAACAGTGTTGATAGTATGTCTTTATAAAACAATTATTCAAGAAGATAACCATTCATGTTAGTCTTTATGAGTCTACACGCGATATTAGGAGTAGCAAATACATAGCTACTTACTGCCCGAAGCTACACTTCGACTAGGTTACACCAATCATGGTCGCGAGCGAGAGAACATGATTGGTGTAAACTGAAATCTTAGATAACCGTTCGATTAAATATCACGAATGTTTTAAACTTTTTTAAAGTATGTATAACAATTTGCATGTGTTTTTCCCACAAATTTCGTAATGCAATTCCAGATAAGAGAAACTAGACTGATAACCTTTTAGCTCCTGTAAGTTAACCCATGATCAAATACAGCATATAGAATTTTTTCATTGGTTTTCGCCGGTATTACAACTACATACTCGTAAGGTTGTAATACCGGCGAAAACCAATGAAAAAATCTGGTGGGAACTATTTTCCCCGTGTCTTATTAAGGGTTAAAGACCCTTAAGCATACATAGCAAATACTTTGTTTTTAACCGACTTGAAAAAGAAGGAGGAGGTACTCATTCGTCTGTATTTCTTTTTTTATGTTTGTTACCTCAGAACTTTCGCCTGGGTGAACCGATTTGGATGGTTTATTTGGCAATTTACAAGTATGCACGAGTGCATACAATATGAAATAAATACTTGAACTTTATTCAGTAAAACTGAAACTACCGATCGCGAGTAGTCACAGAAAGATTAACAAAGCCTCAGTCCGACGCGCAGCCTCAGACAATATCGTGCAAAAGAATCTTGTAGCATCAAGCTGCGCGTGACCGCGAAGGTTTGCACAACTACACTAGAAGTACTCACACAAAATGTACCCTGTGGCTCTTATCACTAAGGCTTAAGGGCCAAGATGGCGTGAATATTGGGTGTACTTGTGTGGCGTGGCGTACGAATCAATAAACATAATTCATAGCTCTTTGTTGCGCCTGCGCACGGGGCCGGTAGTGCGCTCGCGATGTGCACTGTTTTAACTAAAGACTCTAAACTTACCATTTCGTTTATTTTTATCTGCAAACGTAAATAGGCAAAGGAAATCGAATTGTCTCGATACCTTCGGTGATGAATATGGGCTCGTCACCCGATTATGAATTACATATATTTTTTTAGAGTTTCGGTACTTTACTTTTTACATTATTATATTGTCGTAATTGATTTGGTAAAAATTTAATTATCTACAAGAAGTCAAAGCCTTTATTTTTTTTTCGAGTACTTTGGAAAGGGACTTAGCCCTGAATTTGCTAGTCTTAGTAATTAGTAGTGTAGTGATATCTGTCTAACCTTCGTAACCCTACAAACGAACCAAACTAATTGGATCATGGGTTCACAATCTGATTTAGCTGTTAGAGATTCCGTACAATACCCATATGTGTTACCTAATACCTTCGAAAATGATACAGAATTTAACTAAAAGTCTTTTAGGTTTATTCTGCTTTAAACATCGTAAATCAAAAATAAATATGACCATTATACCTATTACAGATATTATAATGTGAATAATTCCCAGAGTTTTATATTGTTATCGGATTTCCATTAACTCTATCACTCTTGACCATGAACCAAATACTTCGCTCAGTTTAATAACGCAGTCCCCAGCATGAAGCTATTCCCGTCGGACAAATCGTTCGATAAATCAAAGGTAGCACTGGTATGAGAGTAAAAATTGCAAAATATACCTCTCGGTAGGGTCTTGCGCATTACAGAGAACAAAGGAGCATGTATCTAGCTCTGCCGTAAGCAATTACCGAATCGCGAGCGCGTTGGGCGGCCGGCCGCGTATTGTGGAAGACGCCATCTTTATTCACCGCCATTTTTAAATACAGATGTACGAAAGCCAATCTTTCATTGATCTGTATTTTAATAGCGCTCCGAATTGTGCTTAAAAATCCATCAATAGATTGAATACACGATGGAATAATCTTTCCTCTAGGCAAAATGATATTTTTCTGACAAAAATTATAAGAGAATTCATTAAGTGCACTTTATCATTAGCATCTAGAGAAACTTAAGTTAAATTGAAACCAATAAAATGTTACTTTTAAAAGGCATAACCCTAAATTTAAAAATACTACCCATTTTAATGGTTTTCAAACTGCACATAAAGGCTCTGCAGGTCTGAAACATACTTAATCAGATCCCTACAGTAGCACAGATTCGTACGCCTCTACCATAAGTGGCGATCGCAAATATGCGTCCCACGTCAGCCATTAATCTCGAGTGACAGCGGCGCGCGTCTCAATACGACGGCTGCCGAACCGCTTCCAACACTAACGATCTGCTGGAATCGAACCTGCTACCCAGCCCGTAATGAACAAACACTCTGATGCGGGATGTGGGGGAACTGCTGTCAAAAATCTTATGTCTGTTTATAATGCTAAGCAGATTGAATCGAAAATGAACTTGATAATTTTAATTTATACAGAGAAATCATTTATTTTCACCGTAAATTCACGGTAAATACACTATACGATAGGTAACTTAGGAATGTGATTTTCATTACAATTGCTTGAATTTGCATCAATGCAAATTGCATCCTAACAACGGTGGATTTAATAGTACCTACCTTCACTATCAAAATATCCATGATAAAATAATAACTAAAAACACCTGTTTCACAAAAACGCATAGGTTAGTTCTCCGACTCGTTCCACATGTAGGTCTTAGCTACATTCTTAGCTTTATGTGGGACCCAAAAAACCTGAACAGCCAACCGTTAGGTTCTCACGGCTGTGTTTATGCTAATGCGAGGATGCGCGGTACCGTAGGAGTCAAGGAACGCTCATCTGGCCTGACCCACTAAATGCACGGTGCAGAGCTGTCGGAGCCACGCGATAATCAGCCTTATTGCCGTGTGTTTTGGTCTGGGACATCATGAGAGAGATTCGGTATCAAAGAAAGTCAAGTCTAGCTATGACTGTTCTAAATCCAAATGCTTTAGTTTTTGCTTTTTAATGATTTAGACCGTGAAATTTTAGTGGTTGTTTTCCCGCAGTAAAATGATTCTATCTTAGTAGCACAATAGATTTGTGCAGTTATTTTTTATTAAAATCAAAAAATTACGATTTTACGAAAAGTATAACCGAAACTTTAAAGTACGTTCGAACCACTTTATTACTTAGGGCGTAGAGCTTATTTAGCTTTAAGCATCAATTTCATGCGGCAAGCAGTACCTGAATACGTCACATCTTAAAAAACAACGATAGCTTCTCTCATTTTCGAGTTGGAAAATTATTATTTTGAAATATGGAAAAAAAAAATTGTTTTTCAAGGAATAATTTGCATGATTCGATAGTATTACTAAAGGCAAATCGTTCTGCCACGGGAAAACAACCACTCAAATTTCACGGTGTATATTTGTCTTTTTCAAGGAATCATTGTATTTACTAGATCTGGGACAAATTAAAATCTGATGTTAATATTATTATTGTCACACGATTAGTCATAAGATTATTGTTCTAAAAATAACTATTATATGACTAGAAGAAAGCAATGAAGTTGGTTGCCTTATAACTCACTTGCTATCTACCAATGGTTAAAACCGATTTCTACTCTCGCTCCAACTTTTCCAAAAACCTCATCTCGTATCCGCTTCAATAAACTCACTTGTAACAATTCATACTGCTATATCCATATACGAACGGATTTTAATTTCGACACAGGGCTAGCTGCTTTGTATCTGCGTTATCTCGGAGCGGTATCTCGTCTGATCGCAGCTCTGCCCATTTCATTAGACAAGGCTTTGTACAAACAGCTGATTTTTATCGTTGGAGCAACGCAGGCTGTGTTTTGACTCCGATATCGCAATGCTGGCAAAATATGCGGCACCATTTTAGGTTGGCTCCGATGAATTATAGAGAAGGTAATCTTAGTAATGTAAGACTATTCAAATCTGTTGTGGTAGATTACAAAACCATTTGGAAAGTTTTTGCAACAAATTCGTAAAGCGATAATTGTTAAATGATTTTATTGTCGCTCAGTCGATTTCATTAAAGTATAGGGTATTTTACTATTTTTTTATTTCGATATAGTTGGATGGACCACTCGAACTCAAAGGCACTGTTGAAAGTATCACTTTGATATCTCGATAACTCGACGAGATGTTACAATTTTAATTGCACATTATTTGGGCGACCTCAAAAACGCTCCATACAAACGTCCACTATCGTATGACGTCACAACGCTAGTACTATGTATGCAGCGCTAAGGAAGTTTGTTTGTGGGTTTGTTCGGCAGGTTCATCAAAAGTTGCGTTTATGGATATTATTTTCATAATGAAAGATGTTACTAATTTTGTTATTTATAAGATGACAAAGAAATTTTAAAAGATTTTCGCACTTCTGAAATGGACTTGCCCACCCAACTTTAAATGTCTTTTGTTGTTTCATTACGCCAAAATCTTACTGCTTATCATAAAAATGGCAAGCATAACAACCACAGTCAAATACCCTATTACATACGTAGGTAAAAACTATGTTAGAAAATATATATTTGTATGTCTCTTCTTATCATTATCGTTTGCATAATATAGCTTGTTGACCAACTAACCAATTAATTATTGACAGGTAATTCCAAGACGTGGTACAAACTCAACCTGTTATGAAGACTTGGTATAGTTTCCAAGGTGTGTATTAGATTCACGCCAGCAATTAACGTTACTTACACCAAATGTCTTTTTAACATAATCTGCATCTGGAAGACATTAACAGATATGTTAATCTATTAATTTGTATAAAATTATTGCGCGTTTCCGGTCGAAACGAGTTCACATGAACGTGTGTCATGACCGCCAAGTATGTATGTCTGCCGAATTGGATACAGTTTCTCGTAATAGACGCCTTTTTAGGCTAATAAAGATTATAAATAAGGTTGGACGGTGCACGTAAATCATCCGGATACGTGATAATTTATGATCGAGTGTCTGTCTTCACTATGGAAACATACTACTTTTTTATGTCGTCTTTAAGTAATTAATTTATATTTAATGATTCTGAAATTAGTCGGTACAAGTAT
This sequence comes from Maruca vitrata, assembly GCA_039566165.1. NCBI lineage: Eukaryota > Metazoa > Arthropoda > Insecta > Lepidoptera > Crambidae > Maruca > Maruca vitrata. Next base: position 277,501 of record CM076928.1, on the reverse strand, counting down.
TTTTGGTATGCGGATAAATAACTTTAATAGTTCATTTATTATTATGGAACCTAATTACTGCAAATTTGTAAGACGCCACAGGTATTTATTTCGGACAAAAATATATTTCACTCTGCAAATTGTAACACAATCATAAAAATCTTTCCATAAAGTAAATAAGTTATCTGGAGTTAAGATCGGTTGACTTCCAAACCGGTAGTGGAATATCAGCTTTTGCTATTTATTTGATAGTTTATAGAAGCTTAAACTGAGTAAATTTTTCCCAATAAAAATTGTAGCATTCATAAATATAGGCGTAGCCTAATTTTTTTGTAATGTTTTGGATCCGGTACCTACGGCCGAGGTTAAAGAATGTTTCCCGTCCTGTTTAAGACGTTTGATTTAAGTTATTATTACTATGAAAAAATACAAAATTGAAAGGAAATACTAAAGAATCTGCATATATGCATTATTCCGACTGATATAAACATTAGAAAACTGTAACTGTCCGGGATATTTACCATGTTGTTTTGTTTTAATGAGCTCCCGATATTTCGGCACTGTTGCAAGCGCCATGATCACGGATGAACTCTAGCAAAACAAAACAACATGGTAAATATCCCGGACAGTTACAGTTTTCTAATGTGTGTAACCATGACAGTTTAAAATTATATATTGATATAAACATGTTACCGTAATAGAAAATCGGTTAGATTTCCATATCGAATTATGAAGGCTACATCGTTATTACGTTTTGCGTCAAGAATTAACAACGGCGGTAACAGCGGTAATATTGAGTGTCAACCTTCATTCTTCTCTCAAAGAATAACGATTTCATATAACGAGTTCAAAGCTACCAAAATCCCAAAATGGTTCAGACGTTAACCCGTCTGACGCACACCCACTCGTCCCTCGAAGCAAGAAGGTAATTTCACGGCTTCCGTCGGTCGGCGCGGCCCGAACCGCATTAAACCAATTAATCCGCCGTTACTTGTGGCTGTTACAACAAAACATCGTTGGGCAGGCTGTGGACTAGTTCGCGCTGGTTTTGATCTTTATTTTATTTAAATGGCCGTTGAGTGGAACAATAAATTTGATCAACTTCGATAAGTGCCAATATAACTCAAATATTGAAAAGCAATTAAAGTTTTGTTAGCTAGTAGATCAATAATATGTAAGCTAGAATCTAAATAGGATGTAGAAAAAAGTCTTTTTAATCACATACAGAAGTTAGTATTACGAGAATAAGTTACTGAACCACAAGAAAACTATTAAAGACAGAGATAATAAATTAAGAAGAAATAACAGCGATTGTAGAGCTTGCAAGGAAGAAATGGAAGACATGAAACATATCTTATGTGAATGTCACACACTGGCCAGACACAGGCTCAGACTTCTGGAAACGGCTTATCCGAAACCAGAAGAATACAGGCACCTCAGACCCAAGGACATTATTGCATTAATGCATTTGATCTTCAGGGAGTAGGTGTATAGAGGTAGGGGTAACACAAAAGATCCCTGAGGGTCGACGTGAAAGATAAGATAAGCACAAATAACATGGTAGAAATTAACAACTGTCATAGAGGCGAATGGTAAATTTCCCTCGGCATATCTATATTTTAACAGAACTAAGCAATCAGAGAAAAATATACTTCGTACTTATATAAACAGGTACAAGTAACCCGTTTATCCCTGACGGGGCTGTCCGCCAGAGCAGTACGAACAAAAAAAAATATTTATTAGGTATCTAATTGTCGACATGGATACACACGGTTCCATTAAGAAAGCCCAAGTTACGAGGGATCCCGCTGACGCATTAGCATATTACACGCCGGCGGAAACAATCGCTTAGGCTTCATCGCGGGTCAGCTCGGTACCTGAATGGTTAATCAGTTTTGAACTTCGTATATTCGCGGAACAATGAGAAGACAGGTGTGTTTTATTTATAGGATTTTAACTGCTAAGAGGATTCTTGTCTTCTTCTTCTTCTTATCGTATGATTGATGAACAACCTGGTGTCAGAGTTTTTAAACCGCCCGTAGGCCTCTGACATGGCTTCACACACTGTTGAAAAATCTCTCAGGTGTGCTAGTTTCCTCTCGATGTTTTCCTTCACCGTTAAAGCGTCGAATGATGGTACATATGAATTTCAAATTTGAAAAACACATTGGTACCTGGCGGGGTTTGATCTGGCGACCTCTCGCATGGCAAGCAACGACCTTAACCACTCGGCCACCGACGCTTTTTGAGAGGATTCTTGTCTGATCATTCCTTTTACCTCAGAAAAAAAAAGAGTAAAACCCGACGAATGATTCCCAAAGTCCTTATTCTTAATGATCGCGATCAATTGGAGCCCCATAAAGGTGTATTTTGGAGCTAATTATAATTCCTGCGCAGTGACCGAAGGTATTACGACGCGAACAAAACCGATCGCCGATGAATGGGCACTCCGTATGTAAATACATATATAAACGTGGCCGCGTCAGCGTTTCTGTCTGTCGCACAATTACGGCCGAAAACGCGTAATCCGATTACTGGTGAAATATGGCGCAGTGAAACTGGTAGCAGTGAGAAAATCTACATTACAATAAAATTGATATTGTTGAGTTTGAGTTTTTATTCTTTTTTATTCTTACAACATGACTAACTAATAATAATTATTAAGATTGGCGCAGTGACCCAAAAAGAGTCTTATTACAACACTCATACTACTTTTTTTTCTGTGTTATCTGCTACTTCAAGTTCTCCAAATTGTTTGATGAGCGTACTGAAAGCTTTTAGTAGTTTCCAAGGAAGAACATACTATGATGAAAGTATGTTTAATTATTAACCCAAGCACGTCCCCACCGAGGGGCTCGAGAAATCAAGCCTAATCAAGAAGTAACATTAATTGAACCAAAAGTTCAACCCCTTTCAATGTTGGTATTACTTCACGGCCCAAGTCCCGTGCACTGCGGCCCCGCGAGCCTGTAATAAGGCCGTGTTCTCACGCGCTGTGCAAGTCACGCGGCGTAATGGCCGCCTTATCCCGCTCCGTGAACACTGCCTTTATCCAGACGTGAGCTGTCATTGGCTCCAGATACACAGGGGTTTAAGCTTTTTTTCATTTATTAAAGTAATAATAAATTAATGTTTTTAAAATAACAATAATGTGTAATAAAATGATTAGGTTTGTATAGTTAGTGATTAGAGAATATTTCCAAAAATCGTATATTACTTAGTCTTATTAAATTAAGTCGTAGTGACTAAGGCCTTATCACACTAGTTTAGGGTAGGTCCGTGCTCTCACATTGAGGACGAATATGGGTGGATGGTGATGAATGGATTTACGATAATATAAATTTAGCTAGTAATTATTATATTATCAACAAAATACAAAAGTTTGAACTTAAATTTAATGGGAAAGTCAAAAGAGCTAGAGGAACACGGGTCAAAAACTAGTCCATCAATTCACTGCTCATCATATGAATTAGTAATACGACACTAATGTGGACATTTCACCTATTTAACCACGGTGGTCATTGTCTAGCTCTACAATATTACCTCCGGGGCCGGATCGATCGATCCCTGGAGATGTAAATCACAGCTAGAGCCTCCCACATCGGAGTCGACAACGTCTAAACAGAATAACGTTAACTTAATCGACGTTCATTACCGAACATACGTCTTGTTGCGAGCGCGAAGATACACAGGCTGATACACAAATAGGATTCTTTAAAGTATTGTGCGTTGGGTATTATATTATGGGTGTATAACATATAGTGCTTAATACACTATTTGGAGAAACCACCCTAGGGGTGAGAGCCGACTTGCGAGACTTGTCCGGTGATGATGACTAGGCTACTCCACGCCACCAGCCATATTAAGGAAAAAAGGCACTTAATAATATAAAACAAAGCTTTCTCTGTCCCTGTACATATATGTATGCTTAAATCTTTAAAACTACGCAACGGATTTTGACGGTTTTTTAATATGTAGATAGAGGGATGCAAGAGTAAGGTTACACTCGTTCTTAATAAAATTATAAAGGCTCAAGCTACCAAAAGAGGTAAGAATGATCACCCTGTACCCAACCGTAGCGTACACTAATCCACTTAAGACAAAATTCTTGTTTACAAGCTCGTTTCGTGTTATTAATTGTCCGCCGACGAGAGGACCCGGGCGCATTTGCATACTCATCCGTAAGCGGATTTGTGATGTCTGAGGACAAAAAGGTGATAAATGGCGGCTGTGAATCACTGGAAATCTTCCCCAACAATGTGTTATGATGGCTGTGGAATTTTGGAACTTATTGATGCTTAACTGCCCCTTAATTAATAAGAAAACTTGATTTTGGGCCAAAAACGACATTTAAGCAGTCTACTCTACGAAACTCGCACGAATCGAGACGAGCTGCTCCGAAATCGGACGATGCTATGCAATAGCTATACCGCGGCAGTCCCCGAGTGCCACACATCTTTTTTTTTGTGAATTATGGTGTACTATTGACTGTGAGCATGTAATGTCTTAAAAAATACCAGATGTTCATGTTGTCGTATCTTACGAAGCCAGTGTAAATTTTTTCCCATTATGTCTCTGTCAGTGATCAGTCTCAAAAGAGCAATATCGCCTATTCATTCCGATCTCTGATCATAATAAGGCCGTACGCAACTTGTTGAAATTACTTTATCTGTTCAGTAATATCCAAAAGCATTTAGTTGGTAGACGATGATAAATCGATTTATAAGATTATTTCTAATCTTAACAACTTACTGAAGCGAGATACTCGGACAAAGCAAATAAAAAGCGTTTCCAACCATTATTCTAATGAATACAGCCGGCCGCCAATCACACTAACAAATGAAGCAAAGAAATAAAAATTGATTAGTATAATTGAAGATTTCACGCTTCCAGCAATAATACAATCGTCTCTGATTAAATTTTCTCATGCGTTATGAAAATAAATAATTATATTACTATTGTGTTTGCTAAACAGTGCTAAGTGGGAATGTCTGTTGGAGGGCTGTCATCAATCAAGATCAGTGGCGCGGCGGATCTGCGCCTACGCAGATTTGGCTACATGGCGGAGATATAGCGCCTAATGAGTTCGCGTGATTTAAACAAAATATGTACAACGTACCTATTTTAAATAATAGACAATGATCGAATCTAAATAAATAAAAGTTTCTTTGGGGTAAAAACAAGATTGAATCACCAATAATATTGATGTTTTTAAGTTATTTGTATAATCATCATGACTAAAATAATATCTCTACCGCTCCGTTATGACAGTATTACTTTTTAAGAAATATAGTGTTTGCAAAAATTTCTCGTTGATCCATTAATCATCATCATCATCAGCCCATATACGTCTCCACTGATGGGGCACGGGCGTACCCGAAACAAGGGCTGTAAGGTCGTTGATTGGTATAGTATGAGTATTATTCAGATGGACATTCTTCGAAATGAACAGCGGTCTTCGGTTATTGCAGACAACATTTGGTACTGATAATGTCGGTAACTTCTCAACCACCCCATGTTAGTCCCCTTGTCTCGTTTATCGGTGTTGGTGAACGCTGTCAAGTGGTCGTAAGCGTCGATGCCGCTCGAGATACGTAGACAATGTGTTCATATGCCGCTTCGCTGACTCCAAGTGTTGGACGTTTAGGCGAGAGTGATGAGCTGCAGAAGGTAGAATTAATCTTTGAAACGTGGGTTCTAAACGTATACCTATTTGAAGTATTAATATGTTATTTATTAATCTAGCTTGTTGTGTCCCACTGCTGGGCAAACGCCTCCCCCAATTCTCTCCATTTCTGCCGATCTGTGGTTAGAGTTGGGCAGTTCAGGTCTTGAGCGTCGACACCATGGTGCCGTTTTTTTAGGTCTTTCCCTTGCCCGACGACCGACAGGTGCCATTCCGTGACAAGTTTTGCCCATCTCCCGGCGTCCATTCGACCACCGTGCCCAGTTACACTTTTAATTTTAACAAGCTTTTACTTGTCCTCATCAACTCGACGAAGCCAGGATTTCTTAATTTTGTCTATTTTATTCCACATTAATTACTTTACCTAATAGTTTCATTCAAATGTAGCGCTCGCTTAGCTATTGCATTTAACGGTCTTTCGGCGATTCCCTCCATTCCCAAGTCTCCTCTGGACTTGTCCGACTCTTTGTGAAATCGTTTGAGTCTAACCGCATGTGACTTATTATTACGTATTATTATAATGTCGTAACAACAGTTGCGTGACCGCGATTAGCGGCGTCACAACATTTGATCGACGCGTTATTTATCGCTCGGAACGGTTTATTACGACTGGTTACGCTTATTCGATGTGCGTGGGCCGGATTACTTCTTGGGCAATGCATTTAGTGATCTTCATTCGATCAAGTAACCATTAATTAAATTATGCTGGCGACCTCGCTTAAGCTTACAAATCTGATACCTTGTTAACCTATTTTGAATATAGGATCTGATTTCAACAGTTTAGTCGCTCGCAGGTAATACAGCTTATCTGTTGGATTACGACAAACACTGGTATCATCACAAAAAGGGGCCCATGCATTACACATTTAAGAATTAAGAATGGTACATTGACTGTCTCGTTGGTCTATTTGATAGCAAGCGCTGCAAAGGGACTGAGAGGTCCCCGGTACGAGTCTAACAAAATTTGTATGTTTTTCTGTAAAGAAGTAGGCGGTTGCCTGTCTCGAAAATGCACGTTAGGACGGTGGTTTTGCGCCCGATCTTTCATCGGTTATGTCGGATTTCCGTCTCACAGAACTTTGAGAGTAATGGAACCGATATAGTGCATTTGTGTATATGGCCTGCGCACTTGATCTCAATCAAGATCGGCAGCCATGGCCGAAATCGGTCGGTACATATGGTATCCTATATCAACACTTACGGTCGACCAGCCTGCTGTCAAAACTATACTTTACAAAGACGGATAAAACAAATTTTATCTGATCCTTTTAACTATCGGACAAAAAATATGTCCGTCTGAATCAATTGCGGCGCAGAAATCCTTTGAGATTGATCGACCAACCGTCCGGGCAGACAAAAAGTTCTACCGTGTAATACAAAGCTTATTAGCATCCGCTGGTGCTAGGTCTTTGCCCCGACGAACAGGTATGTGGGACTAGACGCCAGTTTAGATCTATTTACTATATTATTTGTACCTAATAATAAAAATGCGAAGGTATCATATTGTTCAAAAACTACTGAACCAATTAAAATGAAATTTAATAGGGCATTTTTAAATGACTGCGCTTGCTGAATGTTTTACGAAGTCGCGGGCCGAATAATTCTTTTGTCTATAAAGAAATAAAGTATCCGCACCGAAAAAAGCTCACTATCACCACACTTGATGTTGCTTCTCATGTACTTTGATAGTTAGACTTGACAGTTTTTATTCTTCTATTCCATTCTTCACATTTAAATCAATTAATTTGCTTACTAAGTGTATCAAGTGAATTATGAAGTAATTCCTTCATAAGAATCAACCAACGCCAACGTCAAGTAACAGCCGCAGTCAGCAATCACTTGCAAAGCTCACAAACAAAAGCTTCCATTCGTAGCTTTCATTTGAAAAAGCTCTAAAACGGGCTCAAATGCGCTCAAATTAATTTCTACGAACATCTCGACCGTTCGCTAGGAGCATGTAATTTCTCACAAAAACGAGACGAGATCGGTTCGGTAACCCACAATTAGGTTATTAAATGCGGGGCGGGGGGCGCCCGGCTGCTAGGGAGACTATGAGGAACAAATAGCGAGGACGATGATATTATATACGAATAAAACTTTCAAATTAAAATATTTGTGTGTCCTTAATGTCTTTAGATTTAAAATACAAGAATCCGTAATCCTTCTTGATTATTGAAACCCCTTTTAAGTCACTTCATAAATTCGAATGGAGTATTTAATCTAATTTAATAAATATGAAAAATAACAGAAAATACAACAAACAAACAAAATTATAAAACGTAGCGCATTGCTTAAACATGCATTTTTATTCTACTAGCAATTTTGACTGGCCCCTAATCTCATTAGTGTCCCTATTTCAAAAAAAATATAAATAATTCAATTCAAACAAATATAGAACTCAGCAAAAAATCTTCCAACCATCAACATCGAAATAAAAATCAATTAAAATTAATAAGTCCGAGGACGCAATACGGAAAGAGCACGATACTATTCGAGGGAGCACGGCTGTATAACGCTTTACCTAACAATATTAAAGAATGTGACACTGTACCTAAATTTAAAAAACTACTCAAAACACACGTCACTAAACTGTAAATAAAAAATGATCGTGTTTGGCCTTAGTGGCAAGACTTTATGTACTTAATTAATAAGTGTATTTTATATCTCATTCTAAATGAACTCTAAGTTTGTATGAGGAATAAATTTCTTTAAACCGATTTCTTGGGCCAAGAGCCGTCGTTTGGATTCCCATATAAGACACATATTTATAGGATGATCTGTGTTTGTTCCGTGTCTGTAACATAAGTGCATTTCAGAAACTTATCATGGAATCTGGTCAAGGTTACATTATATATATATTTTTACATTAATCAAATATTTACATACATACATAAAATCACGCCTTTTTCCAACAGGGGTAGGCAGAGATCATCATCATTGTCACACATTTAATCACAAATAAATAGCTTACCCTCTATAGATAGCTAAAACCACTTCTTAATGTCCAGGACTAGTCTCCTCGCCCCTACCGCCGTGGCGACCCTACCGCCGGGTAGCGGTAGCGTGACCGCGCGGCTAATAACAATATCACCGCGCATGCGCACATCGCCCGCCAATTAATACCGCCTTTCACTTTTATGCCCCGGGCCGGGGTGACACGCCCCCCCAAATAAAGACAATACTACCATTTAGCTTCGGATTCACGTAATAGGAAGTGAAACTGGAAGGAAACACATAAATCTTATGGTTTTAATTGAAAATAATAAATTAACAGTTCAATCACCGTGAGATATAAAATATCATGTGTATGTTTGTAGGAGCATGGTGTTGACTATTACTACAAATGTAATATTTATAAATATAATTCTAGAATTGACTTTCCAAAGAGAAGACGTTAGTCATAGTACGTAAATAGAGGTGGGCATCAGACATATCAGATTACTGTCTTCATCATCATCAGCCCATTCCTGTCCTCTGCTGGACATAGGTCCGATCACTGTCTTATCGAACAGTAATCTAAATAGTTGTTTGTTTAACAGACTAAATTTGTGGTCATTGGCCAATCTCAACAAAAAACCGCTAACAATGCACAAACAATAAAAGTGCAAACACGTGCACTCTCGGTCCTTTTAAGTCCAGTGTGCCCTTTAGCTCCGAAATCCCTAGTCCTCCAACTTGGCTCAGTCACGAAAATCGCGTTCACGGCGCACCGCTCCGTCCACTCGCAAGTTGCCTCATGCGCAGGAGTCGGCCAATTTACGGGCTCACTGAGCTGTTGAAACATTTATGATGGATTCGGTTTCCGCGGATAAATAACCAATTTGAATATTGATGAGGACACTGTGTGCGAGTAATTTAATTATGCGCCAGAGTTTATGGCGGTAGATGTCGCTGCGTTACAAGAGCTTTGCGTAGGGCTGCGCTGATACTTCGAACCTGGATGACGATGCTGCTCAAATACTAATATTAATTATACATTTTGACCACGCATATTTTGTTTGAGTTTCCTATTATCCAAGAACTTGACAATCTGGTTATTTCAGTAGAGCAACGCTATTTTAAAATGCAAGTTGTCTTTGTTTTATTCGAAAAAAAATATTTATGAACCAAAATAAAGCTTTTCCATTAAAGAAAACGCGCAATATTTAGTAAATCGTAGTTAGGTTAATTTAACTGTTATCTTATTGTTAAATAGTTAAAATTTATCAATCTTCAATAGTTTAACACCTTCTTACCTAAAGGCTTAGTGATATTGTACATTAACTGCGTTGTCGTGATCTCACGAGCCCCTTGGACTAGTTAAAGTGTTGGCATTACCATTTCCAATTAATCACTACATGATGTCTTGTATTCCACATTCCCAGCAGCCCTAGACAGACCCAGCGTGGGTTAGATAAATCAAAAGCTCGCGAGTCGTTAATTGAGCTGTTAATAGTTCATCTCGCCTTGCAGCTTCACGTTGAGGCTAGTGTGAGTTGTGTACGTATGGAGGATACCAACTTAATTGCGGTATATGTCTTTGAGTATTCATAACTTTTGGTTCTTCAAATGTTTTTTGTTTACAGTCTTTCAGTTTAAGATCACGTACTGAGTAAAGTCATCTTGATAATATCAATACAAGAAATAAAGGAAAATGTTTATTGACCAGGGCAAAGACAAGTACTTGTGAAGTTATAATAATACTCATAATGAGGGATATTGACCATTTTTACCATGCACCCTATTATATTGAATATTTCGACAATGTGTTACAGGTTCCGATAGTTCGACAGATTAAAGTTTTTTTTTAAAACATCGTTGTCTGTCTGTCACGTACTATATACATATATTGTTTATGAGCCTATTAAGCGAAATTTTAAATAATGGTACGGAACCCTACTTAACCACTTGGCTAGTTTATACATTAAGTTAATTAGCAAGATGTGATTTATATCAACACAAGACAAAAACTTTCAAGAAACATGTCGAAGCACAAGAGAACAACAAATTGATATGCGCCTGTGGGCCGCGTGATTGATGTAAAAAACTTCCAACACAACGCTTATACCATAAATATTTATAAAATCCACTTCTAGTCTATTTGTATAGAATTCCCATAATACATCATGGTTACTTCCTTATATGAGATATACTTATTTTTATGACTCTATCGTGAATATGTTGTGTTGTGTAAAATGTCCGCTCATTTGATAAATTGTGTTCACATTTTTTTGCAACATATTCTTGATGGAGACGATTAAACACTGTTCTTTAGGTAAGCCTATTATATTTTAACCGCAGTTTAAATTATTGTTTATTGATTAAAACAATAAATAACAAAAGGTGTTACCTTAAGAATCATAATTTTACGTTGCATTGTGTGAGTAAAGAAATAGCTCACTGAGATTAATTTGTCTATTGATTTGTCTTGAAATCTCAGTAATCAGATCTGAAAGTTAAAAGAGAACTAAACTACTCTATGTTAAAATCAGAGCTAAATATAGAATAACAGATATAATGCCTCGAAAATTAGCCAACCGCCAGATATGTAACTCTGCTCAATTTGCAACGAACTGGATGCAATAAATATCATAGACTCGATTTAATTTAGGTTTATGATGACCACGATTGCTAATATATTACTTGCGCAAACTAATTTAATAATGAACATAAATAAACAAGATTTGTCGCAGGGATCCATTACGTACTCACTAGCCTACATAATATCTTGAGGAAATTATTAACTCTTAGCATTATCTTCAGTGTCTCTCAAAATAAAAAAGGTTAAGCTGAAACCAAATACATTTTTGGACTTTCGAGATATCAGATTTCTATCAATTTACCGACTTTAATGTTCAAAGAGTTTATGGACTACTTTCTACAACTGGTATCGTAATTATTTTAGTTTAACTTTAGTAACTCAATACTTAATTGTTTATTGATTTTTTTCCTGCGCAGTTGACTAAGGCCTGATCGCCCTAGTTTAGGGTAGGCCCGTGCCCCAGCAGTGGGGACGTATATGGGCTGCTGATGAGCCGATACCGAATGTGCATTTTGTATGACTGCATCATTTTACATCAATGATTTTACGAACCGGAGCCGGGGGGGACCATTGTTGCGGCAAGTTCCGGACCAGTGGTGTCTTAGCGGCGGTATTGTGCGGCCCTTCTGTACGGCAGACTGGCCAGCTCCGACCCGCACAGCTCAATACCAATGCGAGACTCCACGCCTTGTCTCGTTGTTGCCGCAGCAGTGGTCTCCTCTTCCACGGCTTCCAGGGTGAGTGGGACAGGCTCAATATGATCTATTGTGCCTGTCGACCTCATATTTGGATCTCACTACCGCTTACCATCAGGTGGAGTGAGGTCATCTTTTTAGCCTGTCATAAAAAAAACAGAATCTTTTTAAAGAGTCCTAAGCTTTGTACCGGCAATTCTATTGAAGTTAACTTTATTCACTAACCCTGGCTATCAGATCTACTTATTAAGCTCTTACACAAGACACGCGTAGTAAAAACCGAACTCATTAATAAACATGCCTATATTTCATCTTCACATATCATCCACCCTTACAAGCCTTGCTAACGAGACTGATGTGGCAGTCCTCGGGTTTTTCAGCCAATTATGAATCGCCGGGCCTTATTTGCAAAAAGCTAATACTAATTATGTAAAGAGAATGTCGTGTTTGTCCTTCCCCTTACTGGGAAGCGTCCTTGGGCGAGGAAAAACTCAGAGAAACGCAATCAGATAATGTTGTAAGGGTAATCTGTAGCCTTAACGGGGCTTGCATTATGTATGAGAGCCTTGGTTTATGTATGAGCGGAATATCGGCTGGGAATAGGGTGACCAGGTTTAGCAGCAAACAGTGTTTGAGATAACGAGGAGCTTAATGCGGAGTGTTCAATTAAACATTTGCTTTGATGAAAGCAGCTCGTAAAACCTGCACAGTTTTGTAAAGATTGCACAGGAATTAGGAGGTTATTATCATCTAAAAGAAAAAGAATAGAGAAGGAATAAAGGACGCCCGCGACTTCGTCTGCGTAAAATCTGATGTTAGATGTATTTTGATTGTAGAACCTGACCGTGTATTCCCGCTGTCCCTTATCCCCCCCTCTATACCATGTTTTATAAAATCTATAAACACGTAAAAGTTCTCCCGTACTAATTTTCACCCCCCAATGAACCCCATGGGGGTTGAATTTTGAAAAAAAAGTAGCTTATATGTTATTCCATCCACCCATCCATCCATACTCACAAACTTTCACGTTTATAGTATTAGTATTAAATAATTGTGTGTGTATGCAATTTGTGTTGGTAACTGAATAAAATATTTTTCTTTCTTTCTTGTTATCCTTTGGCGATCTTACAAGTATAGGTCACATATTGAATAAAGGTCAAATCAAAAGTACCCGTAATCGGCGAGTGTGAATGAAGAGGTGTGAAAAAAGCGAAAATGGTGTGCTAGGATCATAGCACATGGCAGGAAGTGATCACTGCCTACCCCTCTGGAAAAAAGGCATGATACTACGTTGTATGTTTGTATCTTACACGTTGAAAACGTAGCTGGGTGTTAATATTATAATTATGTGATTCTATAGAGTATCTTCAGCGTTTTTCGCTTGTATTATGTTTGAGGTGTAGTTTTATGTAGAGTTCGAGGTGACAACCACTACAGATAACTACATCTTGTGAATATCCTTAGTGTTTCGCAGTTGTCGTATCGACTCCATCGAGGGGCATTACACAAGAGCTTCCCCCGAGCTGTATCGTTGTTTATTGCTAATAGAGTGGTCGCCGAAGGGAACGCGGGCAATTAATGCTGTCTTTGGTAATTAATAGACCGATCGCAGCCCCGGGCCAAGATAACGTACTACCTATTACTAGTACTATCGACGAGCTGTGTTTTAATAACTCAATGTAATAAGTCTATTAAAAAGGGAAATTCATGTTAAGGAAGCGTTGATGTCAGATTTTGATTCATTTTTATGATTTTATTCGTTGCGCGTTGTTGCTCGGCATAGTAATGCTGAGGAGGAACTTAGATCTGATTGTGGCACTCCAGTACTCAACAATTTCAACTTATACTCGAAGCAAAGAGACAATTGTGTGATTTGTTTGTATCCGTCTAGCATTCAAAAGTCTTATTCATTATTCTTGAAGCGAGCATTTCAAAGTTTTCATTTAACGTCAATAACTACTTGAAGTCTAACAATATTATCGACTAAGACGCGGAGTTCATAATAATGTTTATTCGACTATTTGAATGACAAAGATTTTTATTATTATTTATAGTGGTGTTTGCGCAGCGCACTGACAGATGTATAAAGGGACATCTCACTCGAGCGTGTAGGCGTGCGCGCGCGCATACACTCTCGTACGAAGACACTTTAATTGAAAGAAATAAACATTTTAATATTAAATGACCTTCTACTCCTACTTTTTCTTTTTTGTCCAATCTCAATGAAGAGTAAGTAAGTACGTAGGACGTATTTAATTCGAAGAATCTTCTTACGTTTCATGAATCTCATCTCGGCAATCAGACGAGATGCATTATCAATAAATGTCGGTGGGCTTGATGAGGCACGAGTGTCTGCGATTCCCTTACCTTATCAGACCCCTGTTGTGTGGACGGTTCCAAAGTTCTTTAATTAGTTTCGAAGTATTTTTTAAACTAGAAATTATTTGAATTCCGTAAAAAGTAAAGCGTCGATGGCCGAGTGGTCAAGGTCGTTGCTTGCCATGCGAGAGGTCGCCAGTTCAAACCCCGCCAGGTACAAATGTGTTTTTCAAATTTGAAATTCGTTTGAATATGTACCATCATTCGACGCTTTAGCGGTGAAGGAAAACATCGTGAGGAAACCTACACACCTAAGAAGAAATTTTTAGGTTGTGTAGCTTGGCCAGCGTAGTCGACTAAGGCCTTATCGCCCTAGTTGGGTAGGCCCGTGCCCCAGCAGCGGGGACGTATATGGGCTGATAATGATGTTGAAAATGATTTGTTGATTATTTCTTTTTTCTTAAAATATGGATTTCTAGTCTGAAACAAATAATAACAATTATTATTCGGTAAATGTGTTCTCTGTCGATTTCTCTGTCAATAAAGGAGAGGAAATTTCAACACAGAAACCAAATTAAATAAAATGTATGGTTCAGCATTTACTGTGTGAGAACTATGAGACATGGATGGTACAGCTCTAAAGGCGATTGTATAAACATGAAATTAATCCTGGGAACGATATATTGTCACTCAGTACGTTAATTAAAAATAAAGAGTTGAAATTGAATAAACTCAACTATGAGCATGCAAAAAAGTATCCAATGTTCACTGGCTGATTAATGTATAGTCGTGACAGTCATAAAGATGAACAACTACGCAGTAAGACTTAAAAAAAAGTAATTTATGGTCTACTTGTGAATATACCTAATACAGATACAGTTTCAGTAGATTTTATATACTCTATATAACAATAAGTTTGTACTCAATAATACCCGTAATTTCCAAAATTTGGTAAGATGTCATCATTATTATTAGACAAACAGAGCACTCAAACGAACAGAGAAATCAATGTCCTCTCCAAGTCTTTGATTTGCCATTCGTTCAATATAAATATTTGAAGTTAGTTTGTATGTTTTTGTGGCTTTGTGAGGGCTCTTGAGGAGAGTTGGGCGAGTGGAGGGCTCTTCACTCCCGTAGACGGTGATGAAGTGTCGTGGTAGTGATGCTAATTTTGGGAACTGGTTTGTACAAATAATGTGTTAGATGAGAATTATGAGTTGAGGTTTTGTGAAAGTTAGGATACTTTAGGTTATAATAAGGCGTCCGACCGATTTCAGCCATGGCGGCCGATCTTAATTGAGATCAGCCAAGTGCGCAGGACATATTATAGTGCACAAGTGTGCGCGCAAACACAAGTGCACTCTCTATTCCCTTACTCTCATAATTCGGTGAGACGGCAATCCGACATGACCGATGAGAGATCGGGCGCAGGACCACCGGCTTAACGTGCTTTCCGAGGCACGGGCGTTCAACCGCCAACTTCCTAACTCCGGGCTAAGTAATTTCTTTACAGAAAAACTCACACAAATTTTGCCCGACCCCAGACTCGAACTGGGGACCTTTCGGTCCTTACGCAGCGCTTGCTACCAATAGACCAACGACGCAGAAAAAGCAAACTTTGGTTTAGGATGGGTTAGGATACGTCTTTGTTTACCAAATATAGATCCCATTTAAAAAGATGTAATAATAAAAGCTAGTTTAAGTAGAAAAAAATATCGGTACTGCTTCTAAAGGATATTCTTCTAAGGAAATTAGTTCTAGTAGTATTAGTAACATTATATTTTATTGTGGGTGTTGGCAAGTATATTACGCCAGCCTAGAACTTTAGGATAAACACAAACGCAGCCCAGCAGAAAGAGTGCCTTTAGAGATAGATAGAGACAGACAGCAATGTGGATGTTATGGACCAAGTGATTAATGCGAGCATTATTAATAATGCCCGAGCATTATGTATAATGTCTAGCCCTATCGGGCCAAGTGATTAATTATTATTTCAACTTCATTATTTGTCATTATTCGCGGTCATTATTATATGGCTATGTGATAATTGGGCAATATGATAATTGTGCGTAATTTGAGAAAAATAATTGTCTTTTATGCTTTAAAATAATTTAATAATAAAAGAAAACGTAAAATTTCCACTCTGTATAACGCTTTTTACAAAGTTACGCTGTTTGACACGTTTTCATAGTGTCGTAATGGGTAATACTCACTACGTAATTTTTAGAATAGGATGAATAATTTTTGTATATGGGAAACTTCACTTATATTTTTACGTAATTCGATTATTTTATCATTCGTAACCCCCCGCTGCTGTGTATTGACCATACATTTATCTATGTATTCAGCCATTTTCGTATATGTGTGCATAGATTAAGTTCCTCCGTGTATTTATTATTTTTTGTAACCCTTACTTTTGTCGCGTTATTGGACGTTGATTTTGCTTTGTGTTTGGACTTTGATTTAAAATGTCGAAACGAGGAAAAACAATAAATAGCCACTGTCTCCGTAATCTTAATCACCCCGCGCATCAATACTAAAATAATGACACTCGTGTTCAGCGATTTTGGGTGTAAACGCCTTTATTTATATTGCAATTTTGAATAATAGCGTGTCTTACGAGTTACGCCGCCAAATTATGTCCATTACCCCCTTTTGTTAAGACATTTTTTTCACACCACATTATTTTTAGAGGCTAACTACTTTTTAACCGACTTCAAAAAAAGGAGGAGGTTCTCAATTCGTCTGTATGTATAATATTTTTTTTTTTTTTTTTTTTATTTTTTTTTTATGTATGTTCACCGATATTTTCGTCAATTATAGACGGATTTCAAAAATTTTTTTTTGGTTGGATAGAGTTCACTTCCGAGGTGGTCCCATTTTCACCAGTCTTGGATCTGATGATGGGATCCTGGAGAAATCGAGGGCAACCTTCAAATTTTATAGGGACATGTACCGCGTTTTGCATATTATCTGAAGTCATATTGGCATTTGCTTGTGGCTATCATAATTTTATGATGCTGAGCTGATGATGGAAGGTCAACTCCTTAATAGTTATGAGTAAAAGAATAATCATTTTAATACTGTATACATATTAAGACTACTAGTTATAATATCAGTAGCATTACAGGTGAGCTAAACTATAAGGTTGACCAGTCTAGGATCTGATGATGGGATCCAGGAGAAATCGAGGGCAACCCTTAAATTTTATAGGCACATGCACCGCGTTTTACATATTTTCTGAAGTTATATTGGCATTTGCTTCTGGCAATCATAATGTTATGATGCTGAGCTGATGATGGAAGGTCAACTCCTTAATAGTTGGGAGTAAAGGGATTATTCTTTCAAATCTGTGTACATATTGATACTTCTGGTTATAATATCAGTAGAATTATAGGTGAGCTTAACTAATAGGGTGTAAAAAAAATTAACACTAAAAAGGATGAAAAAAAATTGTAAACAAAAAAAAACCGCCTTCAAAAACACGACTCACTAAAAATTACAAAATAATATAATACGAACATTAATCTGGGTATGAATTTGATATGTTGTTGAAGGCGGTGCCGTTTATATTTCACGCAGTTTTCCTCAAAAATTTAATTGGCACCGCCTTCAACAACATATCAAATTCATACCCAGATTAATGTTCGTATTATATTATTTTGTAATTTTTAGTGAGTCGTGTTTTTGAAGGCGGTTTTTTTTATATTAAACTATTGTATACCAAATGATAAGATCAATTAAAGTTTTTTCTACATAATAAGTTTGTATTACTTTGCCCAAAAGGTGATAAACATTATGTATAATGCCCGGTCAAAGTGATTATTTGAATAATTATTATTGAATTGCACTCTCATATTGGGCATTTTTCATATGGACCGGGCAGTATGAATAATGCCCAATTTATCATTTGGTCCATAACATGGACACAGATTTTTGTACTATATATTTTACGGTCCGGAACTTCCATTCATTAGACTTGCCATTTTTGTTTAAATAAAACTTGCATTTTAATAATTCGGAGATTTCTCTGCTTTTACAAAGTATCCAACAGGCCATTATAATTTATAACAGTAAAGTGAATTAGCGTAGATGTGTTATGAGTGTCGACCGCAAGGAGAGTGCGTGCTTCGGCCAAATCTATTCGAGCGCGGTTTGGCCCATCAGCCCAACCACATAGCGGGCGTGTGTGGAACTGCAGAATGGGTAACATTAGGGCAAGCTAAAATATTTGAATGTTATGTTCATGATATCAAATAAAATTAAAGTTGACATTTTTACTACAGGAACTTGTGACTGTGAACAATCCAAACTAATCTGTACGTTATTATTCAAAGATCTCTTTTTAAATAGGTTTTCTTCTTCTTCTTATCGTATGGTTGATGAACAACCTGGTGTCAGAGTTTTTAAACCGCTCGTAGGCCTCTGACATGGCTTCACACACCGTTGAAAAAATTCTCATGTGTGCTGGTTTCCTCACGATGTTTTCCTTCACCGTTAAAGCGTCGAATGATGGTACATATGAATTTCAAGTTTGAAAAACACATTGGTACCAGGTGGGGTTTGAACTGGCGACCTCTCGCATGGCAAGCAACGACCTTAACCACTCGAAATAAAAAATAAATAGGTATAAAACCATCGATGGCCGTGTAGTTGAGCTTTAATGGTGAAGGAAAACATCGTAAGCTAACTTGCACGGAACTACTTACGCAGAAATCCCAAGGTTGTGTAATCGATCAACCCGCACTTGGCCAGCGTGGTTGACCTGAACGCCCTAGTTCAGGGTAGGTCCGTGCTCCAGCTGTGGATATATATATGATTTGATTATAATGATGATAATATCTTCGTCTTAACTAAAAGTACAAAGATGAGAGAATTGTATTTTTGTGTGTATCTTTTTGTTGAATAAACTCAAAAACTACTGTGCCGGTTTACTGTTCTTATTTTGTATCCTGATCCTGATCTTTACAAATAAATCTACTGGGTTCGCAAATGGTTCAACAAATACGAAAAAAACAAGCAAGCTTGCTTATTTTCCGCACATAGGACATAGCCTACACGGGATGTAGTCTTGCCCCCGTCATGTCAAAGCGCAAGCGCGTGAGTGCGCATAACGCGCGGTAATTGAATAACGGCGCCGGCCTGCGCGCGCATGCGCCCGGACCAATGAGGGGACTATTCGCTTGGTGCATGTTGGATGGGTGACCACGATTATTATGAGGTTGAAGTCTACACTTCACTTGGGTATAGAAGAACTACTTCTTGTAAGGTTTATGTGTGAGTATGATATATTTTTTAATATTTTTGTTGCGCACATAAAATTAAATACTTTAATCAGTACAAATGGCTTATGAATCCTGTAAGGATGTAGTAAATGGGTAATTTATATCTTAAAAAATTTATATCTTTATTAAAAAGCTTTCGTTCATAGATAGTGGGGTGAACAATCAGGCTTCTCAAAACATAGTTCTAACTAGAATCCTATAGTGTTGTTACATTATGTATTCAATAGGCTGCAATATTAATATACGACACACTTGGGAGCCTACCAGCATCCCATAGACCCCGACATATCCCATAGCCCGGAATACGCCCCATGTTTGTATGCACATAAATATCGTTAGCGCAGCCCGGCTCACAGCTCCGCATCTTTTATCGCGACAATTAATTAACTTTATGCACTTTAATGGCTCGCTTTATAGAGGTCGTAGAAGACTGGCAGGTATGGACAAGTAGTTGTTTGTTTTATGATTAATCTGCGATATTGTTGAGTGAAGAAAAAAATTACTACCAATCGAACACAATATTAATATTATAACCGCAACTTCTTTTTTTTCCTTCCACTTCCAGGCAAATTAATTTAATTACAGAAAATCTATTCACACCATAAATCCGAACTGGGTCCCAAAGTCAGGCCCAGTTAAGAATTGTTGTTACTTTTGTGCTAAAAATATAAATCGTGGTCTTCCTAAAATAAAAAAAAAATATTGTTTTATCACCGCGACACAACCAACAATCAATTAATTACTTGCATAAAACCGCAGATAAACATTTTGGTCAAGAATTCATCATTCTGCCCTTATCCCACGCTAAGTGGGGTCGGCGCTACATGTGTACTTCTTCCACTCGGGTCTGTCATTCGTCAGCTCTGCGTCTACTCCTTTCACTCCCATATCATCTCTCACGCAATCCATCCATGTCTTCTTCGATCTTCTTCTACTATTACGTCCATTGACATTCATACTCATCAATCTTCTAGTCACATTGCTTTCTTCTCTCCTCATAAGATGCCCGTAAGAAGCTAACCTTGCACTTTTCTAAAATTGGTGCAACTCTCAGACATTCCTTTACATATTCATTCCTAATCCTGTCCAACCTTGTCCAAGAAATTGAATGGAAATTTGAAGAATTTGGTCAAGAATTGAAATCACAATTCGCAGGGCGGGGTTACATTCTAGAGCTTTGCTATTTGTGTGAACAAACATCTGGCGCGAATCCTGCGCGGGCGCATGTTCCGGCGCAAAAAGCGCATATTCTTCTGAGAATACTCGTATACGCAACCGATGCAATGCAAAAAGTGAACGTTCACCGCTTAGTGATATTTCAATCTCAAATTACGCGGTTACAGATAAAATTCTACAATGTTATAATTGCTTCCTGTTCCAATATGATTATTTATTTAATGGGCTTTAGTACTTATGTACGTATATTATATATCTTTGGTCATTACATCATAAACTGAGCGGTTTTTTTATTTACGGTTAAATTTTGTTTCTTTAATTATTAATTAGAAGATTTTTTTATAATGTGCTAACAAGTTAACCCCATTCCACCTGACAGTAAGCGGTGAGATCCACATATGAGGTCTACATGCACAATAGACCATATTGAGCCTGTCGCACTCACCCTGAAGGCCTGCTTAAATGCCGTTTACTCTACTCTTCACGATTCACGACCCGCCTGAAGAGCCCGGGATAATAGGAGGGAGGGAAAACATGAACCTGCATCGAATGTGGATGGAAGCGCTGTCCAGCACGTGTCTTCCGGGAATGGAAAGGAGAGGGAGTGACTAGCTAAAATAGCTCTTCAAAACATTCCCCATTGTAGAGATGGTAGACAACACTTAGACCGGCAATGTCTTTACGTAGTTGTAGAGGCTCCGATGTTACGGACACCTCCGAGATGCTATTGTTCGTATTTTTTATGGGAAACTAAACGGCGAAAGTAAACTGCGACCAGGTATTTATATTATTCGTACCTAGGTATATAATCCTCCATATTCAGCTATGGGGCCGAGACATGGACGTTAAAGAAAGCTGACCGCGACCGCATTGATGCGTTTGAGATGTGGTGCTGGAGGAGAATGCTTCCAATCCCATGGACGGCCTTCCGCACAAATGCGTCTATTTTGCATGAACTTAACGTAAAGACCCGGCTCTCTTCTGTCTGCCTTCAAAGAGTGCTTGAGTTCTTTGGTCACATCGCCAGAAAGGAAGGGAACAACCTTGAGCAACTCATGGTCACCGGCAAGGTTGACGGCAGAAGGTCAAGAGGACGTAGCCCAGCTAGATGGACGGACCAGATTCGAACAACCTTGGACACCAGTCTACACGGGGCTCTTCACTCGGCCAAGGAGAGGAATAAGTGGCGAAAAATTGTCCGGAACAAGATCATCCCGCATCTAGGGAATCACGACCCTCAGCAATGAGGATAGCGACGCGAGGAGGAGGAGGAGGTATATAATATATAGGCATAGAATAATAATTCTTAATGTTCAATAAAAGTATGTGTCACTTAACAAGCTGGTACTAGAATTTAAACGATTATTTTTCCTGGTAACTAATCAGTTGGCAGCAACATATAAATATTCCTTCGCTATCGCATAAAAACTGGACCAACTCGCTGCGTGATCTAAATCAATAAGCGGAGAATGTAGGAAACGTTCCGAAGGCACTTATTTATATGTATATTGCAAAAATATGCGTTCGTTAGTGTGTTCGTCGCAAATCTAGCACTAGTTTCTCATCTTCATGAAACGCGTATTTGAATACAATGTTGATTGGTATTCGGGTATAAATTATTCATAGTTCCAGGCGCAGGTGCCGGGAACGCGGCCGGAATCGAACCCGCGATGTTTTATTAATACGGGTTATCGGTAGTTCACGAGTGGCTTTGGTGTTTATCAATAATCAATAAATTATAATTTTTTGGTTTATTATGTAATGTGTAACTGTTTTTTGTTCCTAATAATATTAAATAAAATAACCGCGACTCTTATGTTAATTCGCAACAAAAAATATTGGCAACAATGACTCTGACTGCTGAATTATTATAATATATCGAGATGATATCATCATGTAAAACACATTAGAAAATTGAAAATATTTACCTATGTAACCATGACAGTTAAAACCAATGAAATATACAGTTAATTTAAAAATAAATGAAACATGTTTACGACACCGTAAATAAGTAACTGTTGTATAATTTCAGTTATGGTTTGGTAGAATATTGGACACAATTTGGTTTTTATTTTATAATGCCATTGTTTGGCGTCGGCGTTATTAAATGTTATGCCTTAAATTTATTGATTTGAATTTTATGTTTTCAATACGTTAAGGTCTTCAGGTTTCTGGATCGTATACATTCGATTGCATATTATTTAAATGCCATCAACAATGCAAGCACATGTTTATTACGTACTCCTAAAACCATAAACATATTACGTAACGGTAATATGTTTATGGTTTTAGGATTATTTAAACCAGGACTTATTTAAACAGTTAATCTGTATTAATATTTACACTTGATTTAGCTAATTCAAAATATATTTAAGTACTAGCTGTGCCAGCGACTTCGTCCGTGCGGAAAAGAGACTTTCATCATCATCATCATCAGCCCATTCCTGTCCACTGCTGGACATCGGCCTCTCCAAATGCACGCCACTTCTCTCTATGCTCGGCCAGAGACTTTAGGCTTTGTACATTACAAGTACAAATATACATGCGACCACAAACGACCAGCAAGTTTTACGTGATTCAACCGCCTGCCATGTCAATCGATGTACCAAACTCTTAATTTTAATTAGAGTTTACCACAATCATCATCATCTTTGCGTTTTCCCGGTTGCATCCTTGCGGAGCCCGGGGTCCGCTTTCCTACTCCTAACTCTCCACTTCGCACGGTCTTCGGCATCCTTTATGGAGAGTTTGTTAGCACGCATGTCATCCACTACGACGTCAAGCCAGGCCTTCTTGGGCCTTCCCCTTCTGCCGGGACCCGGCGGTAGCGACATGGCTAGACACTTGTTCCCTACGTAGTTTGCCGGTTTCCGTAAAACGGAACGGTCATGCCGTACCAACGTAGGCGGCACTCTTGCAGTTTATCAGCGATGTCTCGGACATGAAGGCTGCCGCGAATACGGGAGTTCTTTACGCGATCTGCTCGCGTAACTCCCGACATCCAGCGCAGCATCTTCATCTCCGTGACCCGCAGTTCCTGCTTGTGCCGCTCAAGTAATGGCCATGCTTCACTGCCATATAAGAGAACAGGCCTAATGATGGATTTATAGACCTGTCCCTTCAGCTTAACCGGCATTTTAGGGTCGCAAGTGACGCCGCTCACCTCCCGCCATTTATCCCACGCAGCAGCAATGCGTGCCTTGACGTCGGAGTCGATGTCGCCGTTCGCGTGGAGTACAGATCCCAGATACTTGAACCGGTCCGTGCGTTCGACCGTGTCTTCACCTATGCGGACGGACATGGGATCTGTAGTGTTGCAGGCCAAGTACTCTGTCTTCGCCACGTTGAGTTTCAGACCCCCTTTCTCAAGCGATTCCTTCCATGTGTTAACACGTCTCACCAGCCGTCCCCTGTCCGAGTCCACCAGCGCGATATCATCAGCATACATAAGTAGCCATGGTGGCTGCTCATGGTGGTCTCTGATGCTGTCTGACAATACATCTAATATCAGGCAGAAGAGGAACGGACTCAGGACGGAGCCTTGGTGTACTCCGACGGTAATACGGAAGGGCAATGTGTCGCCAACAGCGGTCCTAACTACAGAATCGGAATCACAATACATGTCTCTAATGATATCAACATACGTTTCTGGCACTCCCTTGGACCTCAGGGCCCACCAAATCATCGCACGCGGAACACAGTCGAAGGCCTTCTCCATGTCCAGAAATAGGAAGTGGAGAGGCGTGTTCTTCGTCCTGTATTTCTCCATGATGATTCTTAGGGCAAAAACGGGGTCCATAGTCCCATGACCGGGGCGGAAACCATATTGACATCCAGAGACAGTGCACTCCTGACGGATTCGAGAGTCTACTATCCGCTCGAATAGTTTCATGGTGTGGGACATGACCTTTATACCGCGATAACTACCGCACTCTTGCACTGATCCCTTGCCCTTGAAGACCGGGGTGATAACACTCAGTCTCCATTGGCGAGGAATCCCGCCGGTGCTGAGTATGCGGTTATAAAGGTCAGTTAGGATGCCCACACCACGACCACCCATTGCCTTCCAGGCTTCGATGGGGACTCCATCGGCTCTGACAGCTTTCCGATTCTTCATGAGGCGAAGAGCATTCTCTACTTCTTCAGGCGTTACCGGTGGCACAAGTCCAAGATTCGGAGGGAGGTCCGGTGGCTGCACTTCTCTATGCTGTTTATTTAACAGCTCGTGGAAGTAAGAGCGCCATCTCTCCTTCACCGCGAGGTCCTCGCATAGTAGGTCACCGTGAGGGTCTTTAACACAGCGGCAATTGGAGATATCCTGTGCCGCTTTGACCCTAGAACGTGCTAATCTATAGATAAGCTTCTGCCCCTCAGACGATTCCAGCCTATCGTAGAGCGGCTGTAGGTGGGCTCGCCTGGCTCTGGCAACAGCTTTCTTTGTTGCACGTTTTGCGGACCTGTATGCGTCGCGATCTTCAGGAGAGTTGGACGCTTGCCACTTTTTAAAGAGGGCTTTCTTCACCCTAGTCTCCCTCTGGACTGCGTCGTTCCACCACCAAGTCTCCTTGTCAAATTTGCGTCCACCCTTAGACGTGCCAAGCACTGACTTCGCCGCTTCGGTTATGGCTGCCTGAATCCTGTCCCAGTGGTTCTGAACTGGTTCGCTCTCAGCCTTAGCGCACTTGTCGCCGATAGCTGAGACGAACACCTGGGATTTGTCTTCGTCAAGCCGCCACCACCTTATTTGACGCCGACAGCGCTCAAAGCTCTTGGCTTTGGGCTTCACGCAGAGATCCATGACAAGTAGACGGTGTTGTGCAGTGAGACTCTCTCCGGGTATGACCTTGCAGTTGACTATTTTGCCGATGTGGTGCCTCCTAGTGAGTAGGAAGTCGATCTGGGTAGCGTGCCGCCCACTCCTGTAGGTGATTAAATGTTCAGGCCTCTTCTGGAAAAACGTGTTCACAATAGCCAGGTCGGCAGCCGAACACAACTGGAGGATGTTCTCCCCTTCAGCGTTGCGTCTGCCGAAACCATAGCCACCATGTACACGCTCGAACTCCTCAGGCTCCTCACCCACATGACCGTTCAGATCGACCCCCAGAACGACTTCCTGAGATGGTGGGATTCCCCGCAGCACCTCTCCAAGTCTGTTCCAGAATGAAGTCTTTTCGGTGTCGCTGCAACCAGCCTGTGGAGCGTATGCGCTTATCAAGTGGGTCGTAACCCCTTCGATCAGCACCGTTACGTCCATTAAGCGGTCGCTGTAGCGTTTCACCTCCAACACGTCGTCCTGCAACTCCCCGGACAGCACTACCGCAACCCCGTTCTCTCCACTAGGTGCTCCTGTGTAGATCAGCTTGTAGTCATTCCCAATGGCCCGGGATCTGCTGCCTTTCCACCGAGTCTCCTGCAGGAACGCCACTGCCACCCTCCGCCTGGTGAGTACGTCGGCCAGCTCTCTCGCGCGACCGGCGAGCGTGCCCACGTTCCACGTCGCGAATCGGAGTTTCCGTGGGGTTGGGGCTAACGTCTTTAGCCGCGTCCGTCCCCAACGCGGTAGCCCTCGCCCACTTGCCACAGGAGTCGGGCGAAACTCCTGCGCGCCGTTTTGCGGCGGCGCCCTATTCCTGGCACTTTTCTTGTATGTTCCTTCCATTTTAAAGTGGCGAGTTTCGCTTTTACGGGAGCGACTGCCGTCCGACCACCCAACCCCGGAGGGAAAGCTGGTGCCAGAGCCTCGTTCGTTGGTCAGCAGGGGTACGTACTTGCACGTGAGGTTGGCTTGGGCCCAAAGATCTTGATAGGGCCCCATTCCCCCCATTAGAGTTTACCACAATATTTTACTGAAAACCATATCGATGTAGATATAAGTCGTGTCTGAGATAAGAGTGCACAAACGCACAAATAAACCGATAAAACGTCCAACAATCATTGTTTGAGGAAGGTACTATTGCCTTGAGCATTTTTTGGAATTTTTATTATTGTTTAATTATGGATGACTTTTTGCAAATGGCAATGATGACACAACACACGTTAGAATATTGACGGATACACCTAAGCTACAAATATAGCCAAACAAAGATATCTAAAGACTAGCTGTGCCAGCGACTTCGTTCGCGTTTCTCCCGTTTTTACACATTTTCCACTGTATCTTTGCTTCTATTGGTCGCAGCGTGATGTTATATAGCCTAAAGCCTTCCTCGATAAATGGTCTATACGACGCAAATTTTTTCAAATCGAACCAGTAGTTCCTGAGATTAGCGCGTTCAAACAAACAAACAAACAAACAAACAAAGAAACTCTTCAGCTTTATAATATTAGTATAGATAAGATAAATGTCAACGCATAGTGCAGATGAGATATGCACATGTGAGGCGATGCATAATGCATGCGCGGGCGCCGCCGGCCGCGCCGCGTTTAGTATCACTTAGACTTGTTCACGTATTCATGGCTATGCGAACTATTTATTATTTATCATAACTTGCATGCTGTTTAACCTTTTGTTCAGTAGTATTTTCTCATCGTTCTAGTGTTTTTGTTTACGTCAGTTTGCGGGTAATATAATCTCTGTCTAAACGCTTGATGTTTTTCCGGAATGGAGGAAAAGGAGGAGGCCTTTGCCAAAACAGGGCAAACAGACCAGGCTGTCGGTGGCACTGACTCGCAAGAGTCATTAGGTTAAGCATTAATTATTGTAATAAAAGGCTGAAATAAAAGGCTTATATTATATTATTATATTTATAATGTTCGATGTAAACTTTGTTGCTTTATTAACGATCTTTCTGCTTGCGAGTCTATCCGCGTGAAGTTGCTCATTGAGAAAAACATTAGTCCTTTCTATCGCTGTCGGTTATAAAATATCTGATGTTCTTTCTCCAACTCTGGGACTATATCTGTACCAAATTTCATTTCCTAACTCGGTTCAGCAGTTTAGAGATGATAACACAAAGACAGAACTGCATTAGCATTTATAATGTTAGTGAGGATACATATATAAATTATATAAATACTTTTTATATAATAAAAATCTTTTTTTATAATTGACGTTCAAGATGACTGCATTCACTTATGGCAAGCGACGTGAGCTCCAAACATACGGTCGACATGCACTATAGAACATATTGTGCCCTTTGCCCTCACCCATGAAATCCCGCTGAATTATAAAATTTTTAAAACTTTTCTACTAACATCATCATCACCATCAGCCCATATACGTTCCCACTACTAGGGCACGGGCCTACCCTAAACTAGGACGATAAGGCCTTAGTCAAGCACGCGGTTGGTTGACTACACAATCTAAGAATTTCATCGGTGCGATGTTTTTCTTCACCGCTAAACCTTCTACTAACATAATTGCAAAAATATTACTTAACTCCTTCCATTGAACTCCTTGTGAACTTACCTAGTTTCCCAAACAGCAGTTTACGGAATTCCGATAGAGCTGGTGCGATAGTCAGCTTGAAATTAATCCGCGAACTCCGCTATCGCGCCACTTAGCGCGTACACCACGGACTTAGCCTTTTTGTTGTTTAGTGCTATTATCTGCGACCGTGAAACGGCTTTTAAATTGTTGTGTAAGGGTGGTTCTACATAGACTCATGTAAAAATATGAAATTGTGAAAGGAAAAGCTTAATAAAGCGGTTTTCCTCGAAGCAGTATCGCTGTCGCGGAAAATTTACTTTACCCTCTTTTGTCTGTAGCTTAGCATTTTTGTCCTGACATAATAAAGTATTTACCTTATATAGATAAATATTCTCTAATGATATCAAATGTAAAATTCAAACTCAAATTACAGAATTTAATACTAGAGGTTCAGCAAACCGCTTACTAGAATAGTTTAGAGCAAGGGGAAGTAACATTGCGGAATGATATCTGTAACTATCTATGATTTTAGTCATCATAAAAAAGCATTTATGAGACAAATACGCAAGTATACTTTAAAATATTCTCGATTATACCTTATTACATGCCCTAACAAAAAAAAGCACCAGTTTCCTGTTACGACATGCATTAGATGCCTCATATGTGGTCGATACATTCTTTTCACGTACGAGACCATGGGATCGTAAAATATGAATTTGAAAAACTCAATCACTGAGTTCTAGCTGCGAGTATCATGAATGGCCGAGGCATTCCTGAATTTCCCGGCGCATCTCCCACGCATTCTCGCCGGCAGATGCGAAAAGACGCTCACATCTAACAGTTATGAATTGAAATGGCACAAAAACCCTCGGTCGGTTCCCGTCCTGCGCTTGCGCCTTTTTGCCTGCGACCAGCGGATACAGATGTTCCGTTTATTTATTATGATGCGCGTTTATTGCTTGTAGACAAAGGTAACGGATAGCGCCTCGAAGCCTGCCTCGATGCTTAACAGCGTCGTTACTTTGTATGTTCGTATGTTCAATATTGCTGTTTATTTTATGTGAACGAGTAATGAGAATCAAGACTATGTAACATCGAGGGGGCATAATATAACCATTTATGCTTGTGTTCGAAATAGCGATTGACTTGAAAAAAAAAGGGATGCTTAAGATCAGTTCATGATTAGTTCTAGTCATAAAAAAAATATCTTTCATACAATAAGATGCATACCTACTGCATAATTTGCTTTCTGTAGTAGTAAGCAAAAAGTGAGGTAGTTGACCTCCAAAGATACTAGCCGTGGTTTTAGGTGATTTCTACATAGATAAACCCTTTAAAACTCGGTGTTGCGCTGGGCGCGGCGCATAGCGCAATTAGTCCTGCGCAGTTTGCGCTCATTGCGCGTAATACATGCGCGCGCGCATTCCGCCCGCGACGCTTTCGCGCCGATAACACACGCCCGTGGGAACTAATCTAGTGCAATATTAAACAAATTGCATTTTTAACTATGCGTAAAATATGGTAGAGGTGAGCATATCCGACCTTTGACAGGTTTAATAATTGTTTCTTAATAGATCCTACCGATAAATACCAGCATGTGTTTTTTGAAGAAAAGATTCTGTCACTAATCCAAACACCCTTCTCTAAAAGTCTGCATGACATTTTCTTTATGTTACGGAATATGATGTCAGGTCATGTGATGTGTGTAGATCTTTCATAGGGGTAGCTACTTCTGTTATTATATGCAAAACAAACTGTTTGTAAATATAATTTTTAACCAGTAACATGGAACATGAAAGTCATAGCTACTAGAGCTTGTTCTTCGCCGGCAACACAATAGGTAGGAAACCGATAAGGGTGCGCGCTGCGTATGCATGAGCCGATGCCGCGATACGCACTGCGCCGGCGCATTCAAATCGCCTACCGTTTTATACAATAGCTGCAAGGAAATTATCTACGTCTCTTGCTAGGTTACTTTAAAATTATTAGCCTGTATTTAAAAAACCGGCCAAGTGCGAGTCGGGCTCGCGCACAAAGGGTTCCGTAGCAGCAAATATAATAAAAATCAACCTATCTCAAAAACTATAAGAGATACTTTGATCAAACCAAAAATCGTTGAAAGTGTTAATTAGCATGCATCACCTCTATTTTTTTTAGAATTTTATACCCCGTAGTTATAAAAATAGAGGGGGGGGGACATACTTTTTACGACTTTGAGAGCTGATATCTCAAAAACCGTTCACTTTAAGAAAAATGTTTTTTAGAAAACTTTATATCATTTTAAAAGACCTTTCCATTGATACCCCACACGTGTATGTACATCGAAAAAAATTTCATCCCTCAGTTACATGTATGGGGGCCCCACCCCCAATTCTTTTTACTATTTTGTTTCATATTTTTGTAGCGGTTCATACAACACATATTCCCATCAAATTTCATCACTGTAGTACTTACAGTTTCCGAGTAAATCGGCTGTGACAGACGGACAGACGGACAGACGGACAGACGGACAGACGGACATGACGAAACTATAAGGGTTCCGTTTTTGCCATTTTGGCTACGGAACCCTAAAAAAGGTCGTTGCTTGCCATGCGAGCGGTCGTCAGTTCAAACACCGCCACGTACCACTGTGTTTTTCAAATTTGAAATTCATATGTACGATTATTCGACGCTTTAAAGGTACGGTTTAACGTTTAAAGGACGCTCTTACGCTAAACCTGCACATCTACGAACATGTTCTTGAATGTGTAGTCAACCAACTCGCACTTGGCCAGGGTGGTTGACTAAGGCTTTATCGTCCTGGTTTAGGGTAGGCCCCAGCAGTGTTGTTCTTTTGAAAGAACTCTGGTGGAAAACCGATGGATAGGTGGGACTCGACGATCTTTGTCGGGCTTGACTGGATTCAGGTACAATTAGTTGACACATTCTATAATGATTTTGCGAACAAACCTAGTACCAGTGTACATCTTTTCACTTGAAAGCATTATTACATGAGCAAGATCTTGAAATTAAACTAATGTATGGACTAAAAATAAGTATTTATGGCCCAAGGCAAGGCATATAAAATCAATTATTTATCTATAAAGTTTCTTGAAATGTGGTACTACCACCACTACCTACAAAATGTTCGGAACCACTGCATTACTTAGAGGGTAAGCATAGCATAAAGCTTTTTGAGCCGCTTTTATGCGTAGCTTCGTCGTTCAATGTTACAAAGAGACATACTTTTGAACCATAAGAGTAAAATAAACAGTTACCCAAAAAAACAAATAGACCACTCCTTCATACCCAGTCATTGTTTGTTCTAATGCGCAAGAGACAAATCGGCCCACAAATTCTCATTGTGCGAGTCTGCTTTCATACAATCTGTCCATCTGAATAGGTCTGGTATAATCCGCGCATAATGCCGCGCGACATCGATGACGGATGCTCCGTCACTTGTCAAAGTGACAGCGCGGGGGCGGCGTGCGCCTGCGCAGGCCTTAGCGCGCGGGGGTGATCGGCGTTTGTTTAGGCCGGTAGTGCTATGGTACTGGCTGTATAGGATAATGGAACGCGTTTAAGTTAATTGGAGAACATTAAAACAATTGCAGAGATATTTCTTAATGATTCAAACTGACTTTTGAAATAAATAACTACTGTCAACAAAAAGCGAAGTAGCTGAAGAAAAAAGTTAATCCTTACAATACGGTTTACGGGTAAAAATTTGGCAATATTTAGTGTTGATGTTCCGCTAGCATTATGAAGCTATTCATAGAGTGATAGATAAAAAAGAAAAGCAAAGTACTTTATCTTGCAAAATACAAAACTAGAATACCTATTGAAAACTTTGAACTTATTCCCAATTATTATGATAATGAATGAACGATTGATGATACGTATCATCAATTGTACTGTCAGCATCAAAAGAAGATTTAATAAACATGTTGACAGTTAATTGGTTTTACTGTTGTAAAAGAAGTTCTATCTATTGGCGCACAATCTGCAAATATCAATGAATTACAAAGAGCATTTTAAATTACGTCCGAAGAAATTCGTGAGCTACATTGAATAGAGTCACTCCGTGAAGACCATCAATATCGATCTTGGGTCTCAAACAAAGCAACAGGTTAATTGAATGTAACCCTGCGCGCGCGCAGCGAACGCGTCTGAATTGAACAGTCGGCATTAAATAAATGTGTGTATGGCGCACATCAGGCTGTCACAGACCTTCAGTAAAATCGGCCACTTATTTTTGGGAATACGATGCAGGCAAGAAAAATTTTAATGTTTTTTATAAGTACAAACATTGCATGCTGATTGTAAAATGCAGTCAGCATCAACCCATATACGTCCCCACTGCTGGGACACGGGCCAACCCTAAACTAGAGCGGCAAGGCCTTAGTCAACCACGCTGGCTAAGTGCGGGTTGGTCGACTAACAACCTTAGAATTTCAGTCATCAATGTGCAGGTTCCCTCACGATGTTTTCCTGATAATCGTAATATGTTTTTCTACTTTTAAGTCAGGGGATACCAGTCACAACTATCTGTCCGGTGGTTGGTGAACGGTATACGGGTAAGCGACCCCGGCTCCTCGAGCTACTATCGACTCAGTCCAAATCATCCGAGGCGATAGTATCCTTCCTCCCCTTTTCCTTCCCCCGTCATATTTCCTTGCTACTCGTGGAAACGCAATGACCTTGTTTAAACAATGCACAAGACAGAATGGCGGCGACGTGGTCCACAACCCGTCACGTCACGTTTCCCACAGAGGTGAAAAGTGGATCGCTGGAAGTGATCTCTATCTACCCCTCTGGGAAAAATGCGTGATTTTATGTATGTATGTATGTATGTTTTTCTATTTTGAAGAAAACATAGTGGTACATGGCGGAGTTTGAACTGGCGACCTCTCGCATGGTAAGCAACGACCTTAACCATTCGGCCATCGCCGTTTCTGATTGAACGGATCAAATATTTGGATTGATATCTGCTACTACAGCACCTGTGGGGAAACGCGTTTGGCTTACAAGAGTAATTGCGAAAATTGCAACAGACTAACTGTCAAGAGTGAACGACTAAGAAGATAGATTTTTAATGGGAACTTTTAAACAGTTATGAATCAGTGGACAACTTTTACAAGTGAATACTCTGCTCCATAGGCTACACTGTACGTGTCCCACACTCCCGCAGCCATTAATCAAAGGCTCGTCGGTCGCTGCAGATTGATACGTCCCGCGTTTATTACACGCCGTTTTCACCTATGACAGCTCACGAGAGCGCATAATGCGCGCTCCGGCTTTTTATTCGTCTTTTTTGTCGGTTCAGCAAGTAGAAATTCCATTAAACTTTTACTTTAATATAGGGCCAAGTGTTTGTGTCGATCTTGCATTGGTGGTATGATTTTTAATGGATAGGAAACAAATTGCTTGTTAGTTATTTTAATTTTTCACGTCCCGTCACAAATGTTGATAACGATATAGTTTTAAAGATGGGTTTGATCCATGTAGTTTGTACGGTATCCTTGGTTTGTACGGTACGTTATCCTTAATCAATAAACTTCAATTAATATGATTATCTAAATTATTCGGATTCCGAATTTTTGTTGTTGTTACGGAGAACAGACACGAAAAACTTCATCAGTCATCACACAGAATATTTATTCCGGTCCCGGAATCAAACCCACGACTCTTATTTACTCTTGCACTCTTGGTGCAATTGACAGGGGTAGTATCCAATGCGCCATGGAGCCAGTCATGCCAGTAGAGCAATGTCCGCCTCATATCTTTACCGTCATGAGCTTTTGGTATACAAATCTATGCAAGTCTGCCATAGTCATTGAGTATCCAATATTTACATAGCCTTGTGTAACGGCCTTAGAGAACTAGCCTATTTACTTCATCATCATCAGCCTAAAGACTTATAGGTTTACGTCCGCTGCTGGACGTAGGCCTCCTTACGTCTTCGCTCTTCCGCCTATTCTTCGCTGCTACCTCGATCATCACTCCATCTCGCCTGAGGGCGGTTATCTAGAGCTAAACCGTTGATCATGACAATCGAAGATAAATGAAAATCGGAGTCAATGGTTGGAACTTAGCCATTCGTGTCCGAGTGAGTATCATTGTGTTCGCGCTGCCGCGGTAATGCCGCGCCGTGGCGCCGGGGGCGCGTCGCGTGCGCCGCTCGCGTGCGCAGGCGCAGGCTTCGCAGCCACCCCCGGGCGACGAGTAAACACCGCTTAAGAACACATCTACTGTTTCTTATTGTTTCGTGTTTGTTGACCGCTTTTGTTTTGAGGTTTATGAGTACTAGCAGAAGGGGTGGGGATAGAAATCAGTGGTACTTAGTTTCATTTTATTTCTTTGGTAACTAGCAGAAGGTAGTCCGAACTAGAACATTTCTTATTCTTTAAAACCAACTTATGATTATCCATAAAGTGTTTCCAAGAAAGCATATTAAATATGTTTTCAAAATGGGAATCCTATTTTATTAAAATGATCAGTAGCGGTACCATATCTTGGCTATCGTAAACTTACGTACGTTAAAAACCTATCGAGTTGTTTTTTTTTCATACGACCGATATTAGGTCTTAGCGTAACCACCGGAGGCGCTGTACAAGTTTACGAGGCGATATCAAGTTCGTAACTTTTAAACTCATGGTAGCGCTACTGATCATTTTTGAAAGTCTGGAGAGACAACAATTTTGCAAGACCACGCACGGTATTGACTTATGCTATCACATTCATTACGGTAATCTTCTTTGATTATGTAAGTAGCTTATTAATTGAAATCAAACAGAATAATAATATAATCAATCGAGGTCATATTCGCAGAACAATGTGACTTCACACAAAGACCTATGCTCTATAGCGTAAGTTTCAGATCACAAAGCGTGGTATATCACGTCTGTATCTGTTAATACATGACAGCATAGTGATATTAGTCATCTGATACCGGTATTAGTGATTGGCGCAACGTAATTGATTGTGACTTAATAATTGTTTGTGTTGCGCGTGTCACGATGCGTTACATCACGTCACTGTCACTTTGACAGGAGATGCGCTTGCGCACGGCTGCGGTCAAAACAAATCAAAGTACCTAGTATGATAATATTAGTATTATCCTGTCTATTGTTTGCACAATACTGTTTAAATCCTGTGGAAATAGCATATTAATGTTTAACAATCACACAAAATATAATAAATTTTTACAGGATAGGATAATCTGAATATGTACAATTTGATAAGTTTTTGATCATATTTGCCAAATTGTATATAGTTACGGGTACTACTAAGCAGACAGATTATTAATAGATACAAATCAACACGTTAAAGTACACACTATTGAAAAACCAATGAATTTTCTTTACTTCCATTCGCGGAAGATTCTCTAACGATAATTCAATATCAACCAGAGTATACACGTTGTATTCCTCGCGTTCTCTCCATCCGTCAGCGGTATCGCGTACACGGGTGCGCGCGCGCAACGATACGGGATCACGCGCCACGACCCGCCTATCGCGCTGACGCCGATACAGCGATACTGTACGATACCCTGCGCAGGAGTCGATATCGAAACATCGGTTTACAAAGATAAGCTGTCCCGGAGTTGTGTGCTGAAGTGTAATCGCAAACGTATAACCTAGCTTTTCCTTGTTGTTAGCAGATACGATGATACGTACGATTTTGAAATATGGTTGACCTACGAGTTCAAAAATACCTTTAAAACCATTTAACTGGATATTAATCTCACCATTAAATAAATTACAAAATACCGTCGCTTTATCCGCATTCATTAGAACAAACAAAAACTAACGAGTCTAGAAGAAATTACTGTCATGTAAACATGAAATACCACATCCTTTTCTATGGGGAATGTATACGGAAAAATCACTTAGGAAGAATAAATAACTTGCCAGTGTTATTCGAACTGCATTACATTAAAATAAAGCTCGGCGGAAGCGGGTAAGAGCACTGGTATGTGCCGGAGATGAGGGCCCGTAAGTGGCGTGCGTCAGGCGCGATCGCAGAACAAATAATCCATTGCGGCGGCGAGAGACTAACGGGACCCGTAGGGACGCCATGGTGACCAGGTGGTGTGAGACAGTCCTGATATGAGTGAAATTTCGATTGACAAGCCTGTTTGATGGTGCTTTTAGTAGCGCCCTTGTCTTCGATGCATAAAGGCACATTTGACGCATCAAAAAATAGTTGTAATTTTAGGAAATCTTAACGAAACCAACGTATTGGGTGGCTTGGATTTCGATAACCATCATATAAAAAATTAGGAATGATCAGTTCCTCTTTTTTGCTCTGTGCCATATCCATCCATTTCATATTTTCCCCTTTCTCCAATAATCCCGGGCTCTTCAGGCAGGGCGTCAAACGGCATCAAAGCAGGTCTTCAGTGTGAGTGCAATATGGCTGTCAACCTCATATGTGGATCGCACGTTTATCATCAGGGTGTAGGAGGTCTGCCCGAAAGCTTCTTCTTAAAAAAAAAACTTAACTTTGCTGTGAGGTTGCACAGATAGAGTATGTTTCTATCTAAGCAGTTTTTATTCCATTTCCATTAATATCTTCGTTCATGGAGTCACCACCGTGCCTCCATTAGAGCAAACGTGGATATTAATTGTTGTTCCATCACTAATCGACGCGCGCGCACTCTCACGACGACTGTACTATTGCCCAGTCGAGCTATCCCTCTTGTATCTTTATTATGGTACAGAAAACTAAAGTGACTCTAATCGCAAACATTGGTACGATTGCGAGACAAGTAGCTTACACCTTTATGTTAGTTATAAGACACGGAGTAAATGTAAATTTTTATTAATTAAAAAATTCTCCGATGGGGTGTCTTATGCTTTTTGGCGTATAGAGGAGCTACTTCCTGAAGCAGTACTGATGTAAATGATAAATAGAAATATTGCTACTCCTAATATCGCGTATAAACCCGTAAAGACAATTTTTAGTGTAATGGAATTTAAAAGCCTAAAATATTATGAATAGAAATAATTGTGGAGGTCGCATATAAAATTCATATTTAAATACTGAATACTACTTCAACATTTACCAATTGAACAAATAATGCAAAAGTCTTTCAATATTGAAGTGCTATACCGGAGCCGCTCTTAGATGACTGATTTGACACTTTTTATTTTATATTTTGCATTTATCCTTGTTAAGAGAAACAAATTTAGCGAATCATAAAAAACAACTTTTTAAAATATGACGTTATTTGAAAATGTCAAATGCACCTAATTATCTAATTACTTGTCTTTTATTACCTAAAAGTTTTGAATTATAAAAAGAAAACGTAAAATTTCCACTCTGTATAACGCTTTTACAAGGTTACGCCGTTTGACACGTTTTCATAGTGACGTAGTGGGTAATACTCACCATTATTATTATTATTTAAAAATAGGATGAAGGATTTAATAAGTATTGTATTTTAAAAATAAATATATTTATATATAAGGAACTTAAATTCAATCTTTTGGATGTGAATTAATGATTTTAATAAAAAATTGTTATAATTAGACCTTGCTTGGTTATAAAGTGGAAATAACTGTTACTTATATACTTCGGCAATTTTACCGTTGTCCCTCACTAGTGCAGTCAGTCTGACATGTAGCAAATCGGCCAACTTAGAGCGGCTCTGGTATAATATATATTTTCAGAAAACGTTCAAATGACTAACCACAGCTAAAGCTCAGTTTGTTTTTTATTTAAATCACAATTTACAACCAGTTAGTTCTCAGCGGCCAGTTAAATCGCGCTATTTTCCGCTCCCACCCCGTGTAGATACGTTAAACCGCGCATGCATTTCCTCGCGAAATAAACCAGGGCCGTAACGAGGCAGTTTTACGCGCCAGGGCCGGACTCCGTTAGTTTAATTGCTGCGCCGGCGCAGCGCAGCGTCGTGACAATTAGGGCTGGACACGCCGCGCGACAACCGCTCTTAGACTGCTCGGGACGACTACACACCGTTGCGACATTGTATTTTAAACTTTGCCCTCTTGCCGATTTACTTTCTTAAGTGGCTGGCGACTTTAAAATTCCGTTTATTTTATCTGTCGATTATGTGGAAGTCGCGAGTATATTTTACTCGCAGTCGGATGTGCGTTGTTATAACTATCTAATACACTGATAATTTATGCTCTAAATAGATATTTATTTGTTCCACACTTACAACTATTTTTACAGGTTTTGCCCTAATACAATAGTGTAACTAAAGAAAAACTATACACCGTGAAATTTTAGTGGTTGTTTTCCCGCAGTAAAATGATTCTATCTTAGTAGTACAATAGATTTGTGCAGTTATTTTTTGTTAAAATCAATAAATGCCGGTTTTACGAAAGGTTTAACCGAAACTCAAAAGCACGTTCGAACCGCTTTATGACTTAGGGTGTCGAGCTTTTTCAGCTTTAAGCATCGATTTCATGCGGCAAACAGTATTTGATTACGTCACATCTTATCAAAGAACGATAGCTTCTCTCGTTTTCGAGTTGGAAAATTATTATTTTGAAAATTTGAAAAAAAAATTTTTTTGTGTAATTATTTGCATGATTCGATAGTATTACTAAAGGCAAATCGTTCTGCCACGGGAAAACAACCACTAAAATTTCACAGTGTATAAAATATCAATTACTGGTTTCTCTCTACTCAACAGTTACAAGAGAACTTATGTTT
Source organism: Maruca vitrata (assembly GCA_039566165.1). NCBI lineage: Eukaryota > Metazoa > Arthropoda > Insecta > Lepidoptera > Crambidae > Maruca > Maruca vitrata. The sequence continues at coordinate 238,806 of CM076928.1, read as the reverse complement.
CGTAATATTTATGCGGAGAATATGAATAAATATTTTTTTTGCAATGACTAACTTTGTAGCCCGTTTGATGATTATGGGATTACGCAATTAGTATACATTTAGTAATTACCACGTTATAATGACTTTACACTTAACACATAAAATGTTTCGTTACAGAAGGGTAGTCGTCTCTGCTGACTGTTTATTCAATAATTTTTAAAAGATTAAGTAGTCATATTACTTTGAAAATTATATTTTTACAACAATTTCAAAAGTTTCTATCGCACAGGCATTTAGGAGAACCTCTAGTAGTACAGTGCAATATTGGAAATGGACTTTTAGATTAGCTGGTAATCCCAGAAGCACGAACTAGGTGTAGCGTCATGTAGCCGGGAACCCCCGGAACCAGAGCCAAGAGCATGTTTAAGGTAATCGGACAATGTTCGGCCGAGAGCCCAACGAAGCGTCGTGAGCGGAAAACTACCGGAGTTGTGCCTGAACCAGTTATTAGACGGAGAAAGTGCGTTTAATACGTATAATTGGGCCGAATGTTACGACATTACGGCAATAAACTTGGGATCGGGGGTGGCCCAAGTTGAAGAAGGTAGCTGGGCTTCCACAGGTAGGTAAAGTACGACTAAGACCTCAATAGAGATGGAATGCCCCTCCAGCTCATGTTTTCCCTCCTTCCTTTGATCCCAGACTCTTCTGGCGGGGCGTGAAACGGCATTTAAGCAGGCCTTCAATGTGAGTGCGACAGGCTCAATATGATGTGTTGTGTCTGTCGGCCTCATATTTGAATCTCACTACCGCTTACCATCAGGTGGAATGAGGTCATCTTGTTTGCTTGTTATAAAAAAAAAACATTGAGACTCTACAGGAGTAGGAAGTTACAAAGATCACTTGTTGAAATAGTATTCTTTGAAGCAATACATGTCGCTTACAGGGGCTTTACCATGAGACGTATAGCTATTTTGTCTCTATTAACACGCACGGATTTGACTATACGTTCCGGTTCGAGAACCCATGACATCAGTGCACAAGTCTGAACTAGGAGGAGCGATACCAGATGAACCAACAAACAGCTTAAATGAAGACCTAAAGATCGAACCACTAAACTTCTCTTCACAAGCCAAAAGATTCGGCTCCGTATTGTTGCCCGCTACAGCCAATCCCTCGGTCCGGACGCTATCCCGCGCGGCGCTAAACACTATTTAATTGTAAGCGTATCTGGAGCTGTGTTATAAATATTTAATTATAATTGCACCCATGATATACGGGCTCGTTCGCGCGTCGGCGATCAATCAGACCTGATGATTAGTTTTCTGATATGATGCCATATGGACTCGCGGCTATAGCATTGTTATTTAAAAGCGCTTGGCTTGTGTAATTAATACTCCCAATGATGGTGAAATCGAAGATCGTTTTAAATTGAAAGAAATCACTTCGTGTCAAAATACAAATAAATACCATTACTGTAGATAGAACTCGCAGCGGTGGTCAGAATAATCGTTTAAATAGTCAGTGCTCATTAGTTAATCGATTGCGGGAATATTTTCTTCTTGACTAAACTGTATCATCTTTCGTATCATTTAGATATTAATAGATCGACGGGACTTTGTGAAACTAAATGCTAAACGAATTAGAATACTTAATAGACAAGTTTATTAACAAAACGATGTACATTTGAATACAAACGAATAGATTATGTCAGCTAATTACGTTGTAACGCGGCGCATCGACCGCCGTCACGCTCGCGTCACGATGCGTCACGCTGCGTCACGCTCCCGTCACGCTCCCGTCACGCCCCCGTCACGTCGCATCACGCTGTCGTCAATTTCACGCCTAAATCATCGTTGTTTCCGCAACTCATCAAAGTTTGTGACAAACTGCACTTGATATCAGTTCAACGGCCTTCAAGTACTCGTATTTGTTCTGCAGCCACAACCGAATTTTAAACACGTGTATTGTAATATGAATTGACCAGTAGGTTACTTCTGAATAGGTTAGAATTTTAGACTTTATGATTTTAGACAATGATTTGTATCTGTAATGTATCCTTATATGTAATGTAGCATTTTACCCATTTCTAAATTGGAAGAGGCAGTAACTTGTTGTCTTGTTCTTGGCTTGACTCAATGTCGCATTGGATAGTGCTTCTATCTCTTGGGCTAAGAACCATGTGTTCGATTCCCACTCAGGGATAAATATTTTGTTCTAAACCTTGTAGTTTCATATATTCGCGTGCTTAAACTACATACCATGAGATCCATAAAAGTTTGTGATGTTGTTTTATCTATTTATTTTATAACTCATGGTGTTACAACTAACACCGTGCGCGTAATCACCCTTCGTGAACTCCAGTACCATCAACAGTTCCACGACGGAACTACTGAGCGCAACGTCTTGCTTTGTCCCCAAGTGTACCACGGGTAGGTTGGTGGTCGCGGCCGTTTAGTCACTGCGACTCGTGGGCGACAGAGACAGAGCCCAATCGTTATCGTCACTCCGACCGAATCAACTGAGTACAATTGACGTCTCTTGTCTAAATATTAGCCTTTATGGGTCTATCATATATAGGTATAATATTACGCGATATTAGGATTAGAGAATACATAGCTACTTACTGCCCGACGTTTCGACTGGGTTACACGAATCATGGTCGCAAGCGAACTGGTGCCGTCCGTCTTCGTCTGCCACAGCGGTTGTGAATTTCTAAATCCACCCCCCAACCAGCACCAATGAATAGACCTTTAAAGACTAATATTGAGTGTGTTGGAACGCGAAAGTCTAATTTGGGTAATTTTCGTATACTCTTATCTAGTGTAATAATATTTTAGGGATTTCAAGCGAAAACGGAAAAGCTAAACCCTGTGCAACGAAATATGTTTCATGTATTTCGAATCTCATCCGATCTGCCCTGCATAGTGAGACCAATGACCAATGAACCTACGTTATACTAAAAAAACTAGATACTTTTTTCATTGCCAAAAGTGCATTCATATCATCTAAATAATATCAGTGAGCTTCGCATAATGTAGAAATATTCTAAGACAAATTAAAATGTTTTAACGATGTTAAAGCTATAAGTAAAGGGTTAAGAAACCCATACATATTATGTTCGATAAATACGTTACATATTATGTTACCTAACTCTAAACTAAACCTCTTATGAAATCAAAAGCAAAGTTACACGTGTAAATAAAAAAACAATTTGCTGTATTCGTGTTTTTTAATATAACAGGTTGTTCAGAGTGGGTGGCAAAGGCCGAGCACTGAACCTGTTGCCCCAACCATGCGTGCCAACAATCGATTAACCGATTAGGCCGCGACACACGAGCGGAAATGGAAAGTAAACCAATTAACACATCGTCACGTCCCGGAGGCGTGTGAAGGAGGCCGCTGGACTCATCGCCTAGTATGAGAGCTATCGTTTTGATGGATATTGAAAGTTAACCCTAATCGAACCCTGTGGGCGGCTTTGGCCCCTTAGGGCACTTACAAAAACGAATGTTTATTATTCCAGACATCCACATTCCACAAAATAGGATAAACCTGGTAAAGCTAAAGGTAATCATCTAGCTTTACATATTCCTTTACAGGTACTAAGAGTGCAATAACTATGTCAGTCCCTTTTTTGCCTGACACACAAGAAAATCATAGTTCAGATGCATATTATTTCCCTGAACTATGAATATAATATAGATTTTAAGATTATTAATAAATACGATTTATTATTGTTTATTTGTATCTAGTAGTATTTGTATCAGTTTCTATGTATATCAATATCGGTATATAAATTAATTGAGGTTTATCGCTGTACTCACTAAGGTAGAAGTTATGTGCAGCGTATGATGATGTAAATTTAGATTTGCGGGATAGACATTTTAATAATGGGTCTGAGAGAGCAACAGCATGCAGTAACAGGTTAATATCAATATGCGTTATACACACAATCGCCTCGTTACCGAATAAATTTAATTATAAACGTTTCATAGAACCTTTCTTCGCGACGATAGGCGAGCGAAAGTGAGACGGGTGCCCATTTGCTGCGGCTTGAAGGAGACTGTCCCGTATTTATGTTACAAATATATTTTTACTGTAACGCACTGCTAATCTTTTGTGAGTTACGTTAAAATAAACTTTTATTTATTATATTAACTTTCCGTGGTTAATGTAAGATTTACATTCTATTACAATATAAGAACAGTTTCTGTTGTCCCACCATAAGATGTACGCACTTCTTGATGTTTGGATATTAATGTGTCTCTGTCACGGTAGATAGATAGATAGATAGATAGTTTTTTTATGGAATAATTGCAAATTATTAGGTACAATACAAAGTTATTACATGGGCATTTTATACTGCTTCTCACCACACATTTTTTAATTTACAGTCCCCTGTTTCCAAGTTTATTAAGGTAAATTCCTAACGTTCTCAATTTCTATCCCATAACGATTGAACCGATGGCTAACGAGTATCGAACGTGTGTGTAATGAAAATTTTAATTACTGCGAGTGTTCTAGCGCGAGTTCTGGGGTCCACGAGTCTGGGGACCGACGGGGTCCGGGGTCCGAAGTCTGGGGTCCACGGGTCAGGTTAATCTCGCGCGCGCAATAAACAAGCTGGCTGGCTTTATTATTAGTACCTATTAAATTTATATTCCTTGCGGGCAATTCACCGCTACTTTGGGGTCTTGTTACACAGGTGGGCTATTGATTTTGTCTAGTAATTAGTGCAAATCCTCACAGAGCAGTTCGTGCTGAAATGTCCTAATTAAAATGCGTTATTACTTAATGTATCTATCTATATGGCACTTCTTACTTACCTAACCTTTTTTTGGGCTGTTGCGACAAAAATTATATAATCGTACCATATAAATAAATAAATAACAAACAGTCGTAATTTTTCATACACGTTCCACAATTTGCTCATTAACCTGTGCAATTACCTTTAAATCGTTTAGATATCTAAATCTATATTTTTTATAGATGGTTAGGTATCTAAGTGAGGTATCCGTTTTCATGGTATCAAACATACAGACCGTACAAATAATAATTAAGTTTGAATAGTCAATCTAATATTAAACATAAACCAGCGATTTATGGCCAGTTATTGAACACCAACCGTTTCAGATAATGTAGATAAAACAATTACTAAGGCTCGATATACTTATCAAATCTTTAATAGCTTAACAGTATGTTCTAATTTCAATACGGCGATGTAATTGTTATTACTTATTCGTTTAGCAGTAAAGTATGTTATTAGATAGTTGAACTTAATTATAACCGAATCATAATAATAGCAGTTAAAAAAGGTGCAATAACTGCGTAAAACGGTGCAATAAAAACATAGTTTTATATAGTTTTTGCTAAACAAAGCATTTTTATATCTCTGGCTCAGAGAGTCAATCTAATGGTTCCAAGCCTTATTCGGCCCGGTAACTAACAAAATTGAATCCTTTTGCCAATTAATCTTAAGTTAAATAAAAGAGCCATAAAATACTTGATTTAGAGCCAAGCATCCATTTGACGCCAAATCGTCATATAAATTAACACTAATTTCAACGTTGATCGTTTCCCATTTCCTCGTCCAGCCGATTCAGAATCCAAGTGTGATCCGACGTGTCCCCATACGTCTTCCTGGTTGCGCCGGCGGCATTGTCCCACCCGACGATGGCCGCCATCCGTCACCCGTGTCCCGGCAGGACGCGCCTGTCCCGCTGTCCCGCATTGTCAAATTAAGCCGCAATAAATCTGCTTCGACTTCGATCGATCGGACTTTCGAGTACTTTGTCTCGGTACAATTTATTGTCGCGGCCGCCAAATCACCGCTCTTCATTAATATAATACGGGACATTTAAACTTAGTTGTGTAAAGTGTCAAGCACATAGTTATAGTCATTAGGAAAGTAGTGAAACTTCTCAGTTTGATTTTATAGCACCAAGTTAAATTAAATTCTTGTTTTAAAATTATTTGTACAGTTTTACTCGTAAGTTTAAAATATCTTAATAACCACAAATTTAAAGCATTCCCATTTAAATAGGAGCTACTGATTCACCTTAATTGACTGGGAAAAAAGCAGGTATTGTTCCCGACCACCTTCGGGCACTCCTATTGTCTATGGCTCCCAATTAAGTAGCGTCCCAGTCCCACCTAATTGCAATATCGCGATCGCGTAACAAATTGAGCGCGAAAACGATTACGATCGCGCCGGACAATGGCCGCCATCGCGCCGCGCACGCGCTGAACAATCGGCTGAAACGCGACCCGCCGCCATCTTGGACCGCATTGGATCCGGCTCGAAGGACCAACGGCGAACAATAATTAGCCCACCATTGTGATTTTCCAATGTGCATGCTGTTGTGATTCGGTTAAATATTGGCGTTATTAAGCTTTGTTGGGAACGCCCCTGTGTGAAGTTTTCAATGCCAATTTTTATGAGGCTGTGTTTTTTATTATTTCATTTTCGGGGCGGGCTGTTTGAGATGTAGGCAGGGATTTGCAATATTATAAAGTTTCAAATATCAATGGTTTATACGTATGATTTTCATACACCATGAAGGGACCCGATTATGGGTGGGCTATTATTTTTGGTGAACGATACTCCCTGTATCGTTTATAATATTATACGGAAAGCCACGGCCCTTTTGCAATTTATTTGTTATTTGTAATATAATGATATTATATAAATGTTATTATAATAAACACTGACAGCTTAAGATTGCAGTTAATTTTTATGACGCAAAAATTACGGTGCCAAAATATTTGGTCAATTTATCATGAACTAGGTTATGTCAAACTTATTAATTATAAACAAAAAAAAAACCGCCTTCAAAAACCCGACTCACTAAAAATTACAAAATAATATAATACGAACATTAATCTGGGTATGAATTTGATATGTTGTTGAAGGCGGTGCCGTTTATATTTCATGCAGTTTTCCTCAAAAATTTAATTGGCACCGCCTTCAACAACATATCAAATTCATACCCAGATTAATGTTCGTATTATATTATTTTGTAATTTTTAGTGAGTCGGGTTTTTGAAGGCGGTTTTTTTTTGTTTACAATTTTTTTTCATCCTTTTTAGTGTTACATTTTTTAGCACCCTATTAGTTCAGCTCACCTATAATTCTACTGATATTATAACTAGTAGTCTTAATATGTATACAGTATTGAAAGAATTATCCTTTTACTCCAAACAATTAAGGAGTTGACCTTCCATCATCAGCTCAACATTATAACATTATGATTACAAGAAGCAATGCCAATATAACTTCAGAAAATATGTGAAACGTGGTACATGTGCCTATAAAATTTAAGGGTTGCCCTCGATTTCTCCTGGATCCCATAATCAGATCCTAGATTGGACCCTATTAGTTCAGCTCACCTATAATTCTAGTGGTATTATAACTAGTAGTATTAATATGTACACAGATTTAAAAGAATTATCCCTTTACTCCCAACTATTAAGGAGTTGACCTTCCATCATCAGCTCAGCATCATAAAATTATGATTGCCAGAAGCAAATGCCAATATAACTCCAGAAAATATGTAAAACGCGGTACATGTGCCTATAAAATTTGAGGGTAGCCCTCGATTTCTCCTGGATCCCATCATCAGATCCTAGACTGGTCAACCTAATAGTTTAGCTCACCTGTAATGCTACTGATATTATAACTAGTAGTCTTAATATGTATACAGTATTGAAATAATTATTCTTTTACTCATAACTATTAAGGAGTTGACCTTCCATCATCAGCTTAGCATCATAAGATTATGATAGCCAGAAGCAAATGCCAATATGACTCCAGAAAATATGTAAAATGCGGTACATGTCCCTATAAAATTTGAAGGTTGCCCTCGATTTCTCCTGGATCCCATCATCAGATCCGAGACTGGTGAAAATGGGACCACCTCGGAAGTGAACTCTATCCAACCAAAAAAAAATTTTTGAAATCCGTCTACAATTGACGAAAATATCGATGAACATACATAAAAAAAAAGAAAAAAAAAATTATACATACAGACGAATTGAGAACCTCCTCCTTTTTTTGAAGTCGGTTAAAAAGTAAGCCAGTCTTTCACGAGGCCGAAATTAGCTTTTTATTTTGTCGTCGGCGAAATGTCATTAATAACGAACTGTCTGTCAGTTCGTGCATTAATTTGTCTTGTGCATGTAATTGTATCAACCGCGGTGGTCTCTGTAATTAGAAACTTTTGTACGAATCAATTCACCGTAATAGATCCGGTTTAGGGTTCATACCGTTCATAGCTCTTGCTCTTGAGTTTTTATCCGTGACTCTGAGATTGGGTATATTGAAGTTTTGTAAGTACATGTTAATTAATTGATGAATAGAAGGAAAACATCGCGAGGAAACCAGCACACCTGAGAAATTTTTCAACGGTGTGTGAAGCCATGTCAGAGGCCTATGGGCGGCTTAAAAACTCTGACACTAGGTTGTTCATCAACCACACGATAAGAAGAAGAAGAATGAATGGAAGGAATTATTCTGATGACCATGTTTGAATAATTATTGCCACTAAAAGGCAGGTCACTTACTAGTGACTTATCAACATAATTTGTTACAGTTTCATATTTTTTTCTCTTAAATAACAAATAAGAATCATAAGTCATATTTATTCGTTACCTTATTGTTTCACTACAGCTACACTGCACAAGAACACGAACATCATTATCAATGGAAATTACAATGTAGTTTAATTCCTAGGAGTATTGTTCCGCGCCGTGTAAGAGCTATCTAAAACAGGCTAGTGTAAGGTTATCTCACAATGGCGGCTACTGCGCAGCCGAATCAATGGGCAATTATCCCGGCCATTAGGAGGGGGGGGGGAGGCCACCGGGGACGCATGGACAACATAATTGTGGGTATCGACTGTTTGGTTTTTGAATACCTGGTTAGAAAGTTATGAATGAAGTTTGGGATTTTAAGTAACTCGTTAATTCTACAAGAATCTTGATTTGGTAACCACGTGAATTTACATATCTATAAAAAGGCCCTTAGAATAGCTTCAATAAAATCCCACAGAGCATATACCGTAAGCAGGATCAACGCCCCAGAAACAATCCTTCAATCCAATCTCAGGATATCTCAAAGCTGATCTCCCTTCCTGGCAACATCTCTCCGCTCGTCGGCCAATCCCGTGCATCACGCCAGACGCCGATACGCCGATAACTACCGACCAGTTATCGGTCGTCATTTGTCGGCGCTATCGGTGATCGCGTCATCGCCGCTCCATCACCATCGCACCGTCGATTTGTCGGCGGGAACACTCGATTTTTCAATTTAATTATAGGCTTCGACGTGATCCATGTTTTACACGTCACTATAGATAACCAATGATGGCGTGCCTTGAAAGGTCAATGATAATATTTTATAGGTCCGCCTATAAGGAAGCGCAGTGGGAAAGTTTCTTCTAATCTATATCAATAAAGCTTGCAGTCCATTTCCTAATGCAACTAAAATGGTCATGGGATTTATTTTATTGTGGCTTATGTTTGAGATATGTTAACAGAACAATTAGTAATCGTCAGTACATCAATTAATTTACTTTTCTCTGCATCTGCAAAGACGAGTAGATACAAAGTATGATTATGTTTAATATAAACGTAAAGTTTTACTTCCGTCTTAAACTCACTTATAATTATCACGTATATTATAGTAGGTATCTAAAAATTTTTTTTAGAATAAAAAAAAGAAATAAAGGAAAATATTTTATCCTGTTACAACCAAAAGAACATAGACACACAATAACTTAGAAACTATGTAAGTCACATGTGCGTGAATCAGAACGCATATAATAATAATAATTCTCTTAAGGCGGCAGTGATTATCTTTTTTGACGCCTGTCATCTTTAGTCTTCGTTTTCTCAGGTCTCTAGATAATTATGTTTACATAAGTATCATACACGAGTTTAATTCGTAAAAAATAATAAATTTAAACAGCTGATAATCCTTTCTGACAAGTTCATTACTATGTTATCTTTGGCTCGTTGAAACTCTTTATGTTATAACAACAATGAAGATACGATCAAGTGCCCGTCCCCTCACGAAACAAAAGCCGTCAGCCCCGTCGCAGGAATCAGCGCGACGCGAGCGGACATCGTCATTAATGCGGATCGCGACATCCCGAGCTTCAACTACACCAGTGCTTGTCAAACTGCGCCTTTATACACCTCTGGGCATATGTACAGAAAGGGAGAAATAAGGCGTTCGACTGATTCCGATCAATCGCAGGACCACCGGCTTAAAGTGCTTTCTAGTAACTCCAGGCTGAGCAATTTCTTTACAGTAAAATTTATATCAGTATCAATGTATGTATATCAGTCACTGACGCCCATAGTACAAGCTCTGCTTAGTTTGGGGCTGATGACCGTGTGTGGAAATGGCGCAGATTTTTATTTATTCTCAGATATTTAGATATTTTATTTAGTAGGTATTACAGTTTATTTTTACACGAGGTAACTTTGAAATCTACTAAATTGTATTGGATTTAGTAAATAAGATTGTTTATGGCCTTTATTATGCATTGGAGAAACATAAAAACTTTTGTAACAAAAATTCAGAGGTGGACAAACTTCAGTGGTGGTGGTTTTGCTCTGTGATATCTCGGTGCAGCGATCACGAATCCACTAAAATGGTTAAACGTCAAAAGTGGTCCCCGAGAAAACTTTGGCAACCCCTGGCTCCGGCGTTTAATTCGCTCAGATAATGGCGGTAATTAGGGCCCTCCCCTGCTTTGTTTTTTGCGCGTTTCGATCGCGCAGCTGCGCGTGACGTCACGGCGGTGACGGATGTCGCGAGGCAAGTGTCCATTGGGGCGGGGGTTCGTTGTGTTAGTTTAACAAACTATGAATGAGATTTAATTAGTGTACTGGAGTATAATGATCTTTGTATTTTGCGCAATTTTTTTTCACAGTTATAACAGTGATAATCGAATTTAAAAAATAAGACTTTTTTCTAAAGAAAGAAAAGAAAGAAACAAAATTTATTGATCACACATACAATTACATAATTAAACAAACACACAAACAGTTAATAAGGTGATCAATAGGTTCTGCCTCAGCATGTGCTGCAGCGGCCGCTAGATCGCTACAGCGCTGTTATTCTGGCAGAACCTTTGAGTGACACTAATAAATTTACAGTTTAAATACAATAGAACAATAACAAAGTCAATGTCAAAGTGACCAAACTGGAGAGGAATTGCTAAGCACTGAAATAAGATGTTTTGTAAAGGTATCGCTTGTTCAACAACCTCTTATATCTTACTTTAAAGGATCTGAATACCGTAGACAGTGGGCTTAAATGAGCGAAATCTCAGGTGGTCCAAATGAGCTTTCGTACGTGGCAATATGCAGTAGGTATTCTCTAAACAATTACATCGGCTGGTTTTTATTTTGAAGTAATTAAACGGATCATTCATTGTGAGTTTCATTCAGTTAGAAATAATAACGATTTTAATGACTCTTCATAATGTAATTTTAAAAAAACCGGCCAGGTGCGATTCGGACTCAAAAACAATACAATAAGAATATATATAAGTATGCAACGTAGCGTTTGAGATTAAAATACAAATGAAGTATTTTAATCACACAAAAAAAAATTGTAGTTATATTTTAATAGTTTGTCAGGAAGGCAACTTGAAACGTTTCAATATACGTTAACTTTTTATATTCTAACCAACGAAATACCTACCAATTATTAAATTACTATTCGGTTTGAAATTCTAAAAGAATTTTGTTCTTATTCCATGAAAAGAAATTGCACCTTGAACTCTGCAAAACGTAAATAACCATAATTGTAATCGAGTTTTTCAATAGTAACGTAGAAAACACAAATGGTCCAAGATCCCAGAGCTGCCAGACATCACTTATTTTCTAATGGACAAAATATATACGATTGAGTAGTGTTGGGGTGTACTATCATCATATGACTAGTTGCTACCTTGACCAGACGGCCATTTTTCAGTTATCAACCAATCAAGGTACATAGAAACACTGCTCACCTCACTTAAATTCTGATGGCTGATTTTAACATATATTTCACACAATATCATTAAAAATCAGGATTCATTACTCCCAGACACGTGCGGTCGGCGGTTTTACCTTACAGACGCTTTAAAGCTATGAAAAAAATTTTACTTTTACTTATTTTCTGATGCTTGATTTTTATATATGTTATTCAAACAACTAAAAAGTGCTCATCTGACCGCAATAATTATAGAATTGTACCTTACAAACTATTTTATTAGAAAAACTTAACTAAATTCAATTTAAAAAAAAATCTAAAACAGTTGGGTCTGGTGAATGTTTGGCCCCTTGGATCGGTCTGTCCGTTTGCAAAACGTTTTAAAATAGTTGTTTGAATAACATATATAAAAATCAAGCATCACAAAATAAGTAAAATTAAGTAAAAGTAAAATTTTTTTCATAGCTTTAAAGCGTCTGTAAGGTAAAACCGCCGACCGCATGTGTCTGGGAGTAATGAATCCTGATTTTTAATGATATTGTGTAAAATATATGTTAAAATCAGCCATCAGAATTTAAGTGAGGTGAGCAGTGTTTCTATGTACCTTGATTGGTTGATATCTGAAAAATGGCCGTCTGGTCAAGGTAGCAACTAGTCATATGATGATAGTACACCCCACCACTACTCAATCGTATATATTTTGTCCATTAGAAAATAAGTGATGTCTGGCGGCTCTGGGATCTTCCTCTAAAACGAGTACTGTCATCTTAATGCGAGGTGAAAAGCGATTGGTTAATTTTGAATGACGTTAAAATCAACCCTACAAATTGGGTCAAACAAAAAACGCGCGATGCTCCGATACGCAAATTGTACACAACTTGACGAACAGTTTTTTTATGTGACCCTTTTAGAAGGGTTTAATAATGTCCGATGTGTTGTGATAGTGGGGTCCGGCCGATCCCTGGACAATGGCCCTTTGAATGACCCTTATGCTTGATTACCATTGTTGTTTTTAATTGGAACACGTGTTTGCACATTTGTTAAAGGACATTTAAGTTCAAATAGCGATTATTTTGATACACATAATAAATAAACATGAAGAAACATTTTATGTGTAGATAGATTATTTACATATTTAGTTTTACTGTTGTATTAACTCGCCCTCGCTTCGCTTTGGATCTATTATATTATACACTAGCGACCCGCCCTCGCTTCGCTTCGGTATACCTCTATCTCTATATAAAATATAGCTGTGCCCGCGACTTCGTTCGCGTGGACTACAGGATTTAACATATAAAAGTTTATCCTGCTAACTCTCGTTCCCGTAAGAATTTTTCAATATCCTGTTTCACCTAAGCTTTAAGTTTATTATGGTACCTGCATGTCAAATTTACAGCATCTAACTTCAGCGGTTTAGATTTTTCATACAAAAGGATTTTCCCGATTATTCCCGTACCCGTGAGAATTTCGAGAATTCCTTTCTTAGTGCACCTCTATGGTACTTAAGCTACGTCCGGTCTAAATTTCAAGTGCCTACGTTTAGCCGTTTAGGCTGTGCGTCGATAGGTCAGTCAATCCTAGAATTTAGCAAAGGTCCTTATAAAATTATATTATCTATTCTTCATCAGTATCTGTTATCGCCCTGAAAGAGTATATCATAAAAAATATGTCAAAAACAATGTTTCCGCGAAACGTCAATGACTGAAGAAAATTAGTTTTGACACAATATTCACTCAATAATTTCGGCAAGATGGTGATTCGTCTGTCAACACATTTTGAATTTAACAAAATACTCGACAATCCGAAATTTGCGGATATATGTTGTCGACTCGAAATCATTATTTTTTGATGTTTTATTATTCATGTAAGGTTTTAATCGAGTCTACCGTACCCCTTGACAAAATTATTAATATAGAAGATTACTTTGGAGCAAACATCTAAATCATTAAAACGATTGTTATGGGTAAACTTTACAAGGTAGACATATGCTCTCGCGGACTTTTTTAAAGATAATGTTAAAATGAACAATTCATCCATAGAGCATTTTTGTATAACTTTAACTATATGCTCAGCGCACGCCACGGAAGGCCTCAGAAACGATACTTTCCCCCGTTTTTGAAACATTTTCGGTTACTGCTCCACAACTATAGGACCTAGCGTGATACTATATAGCCTATGTAACTTCTGAATAATGCAGCTTTCTAATGGTGAAAAAATTATTGCAATCGGTCCAGTAGTTTTTGAGTTTTTCATTACAAACATACAAAAATACAAAAATACAAATCTTTCCTCTTTATAATATTAGTGTAGATCAAAATCTTCCTCTCGAATCCCTCTATCTATTAAAAAAAAAAAACACCAAAATCCACTGCGTTGATTTCAAGCTTTAAGCATACATACATACTTACAGACCTTCAGGGTGAGTGCGACAGGCTCAATATGATGTATTTTGCCTGTCGACCTCATATTTGGATCTCACTACCGCTTACCATCAGGTGGAGTGAGGTCATCTTGTTAGCCTGTTATAAAAAAAAAAGACAGACGCGGTAAGCGACTTTCCTTTATACTATGTAATGAAGTAACGACTGGTTGTCAACGTTGTCAAGCGATAGGTTACCGCGATTAGGCATCTGAACTGTATCGTGCGCGCGCGCATGTCCTGCCGATAATCACGTCGGGTCAGGCCTTACAGCATTAATTAGCGAGTTAATTGCCCAAACCACGTCGCACCGTAAGCGGTTATCAGGCGATTGATACGTTAAGACTTTTATGTGAGCCGTAACGACGAGGTAATTAAACTCAGGTCCTTACCGCGCATTAAATACTTTTAGAAGCTCTTAATCAACCTTTTAATACTACTTTTGACCTTACCATTCTAAGAAAGGTTGTAACTAAGTAATGAAAATTTTATTTTCTTTCATTCAATGTATTAAATAAAACTAATATCTGTGTTGGTTGCACATGTTTTTCTCAAGTACCTGAAGCTAGATGGTTGATATCCTATCACGCCAAGCTACTAAATGGTACACGCGTTGGGCGTTGTTAAAATTAGTTTTTAATTAATATAGTTAATCAATAACTCGGGCTAGACGTCCTAGTCAGTTATCTCGGTATTAATATCTCGGATTGTCCGGCAACAGACCCGGGCCTGTCGAGATATCCGCCGATGATCGCGCTATCTCTAATGAGGATCGCTGATCGATGGCTGCGCGGGCGCACAAGTGCTTACACCGTGGTTGAACACAGTAAACTATCCCATATTAAGCATAATTACAGCAAATAATATTTTATAGTTTGAGTTACAGTTTGAATACGTAGAAACACATTATTCTGTATTTGATCGTTAATATCTTAACATCTAAAATATCAGGGACATTTCCACACGGTCATCTAAGCCCAAACTAAGCAGAGCTTGTACTATGTTCGTCAGAGACTGATACATACATAAATATTTATATATACATAGTTGACACATCACATTTAACCCGAGTGGGAATCGAACTCACGACTCTTGGAACCGCCAGGTAGGGTCTCTAACCACTGTTCCACCGAGCCAGAGTAATAATAATGTTTTAAAAAAAACCTGCCTCATCAAATTATCTTATAGCATATTAAAAAACTTTTTGTTTCATGCAAGGACTTACGAATAAAGTAATGATTTGATTGTAATAGAAAGACTTCACTGCATGCACAGATAACATAACTATACTGCTTGTTTGGTTATACTGCGGAGGGTGCGCGCGCGCACTCAAAATAACTAATTGACAGCTTCGATTAGGCGCAGGATTTGAGAAACATTAAACGTGTACGGTTATCTGCCGAATCTAATGAATGGCCGCTTCCACGGACGACGCGGGCTAAATGTCAAGGTGCGATTACCATCGGCTTTTTACTAACTTAATTAACTAAATGGACAATAGCCGAAACAATGAGCCATTAAAATACCAGAGTGAATTATGCAATATTGTGTCTACTTGAGGGAACAAAGAACTAGGTGGCGGTCTTAACTGTAGCAGCCGGTCTTATGCAGTATCTCTAATGTCTCTATCTTCGAAGCAGAAGGGACTGTTCAAAACTGAACAAATTAGTCTGTTTCACATAATGTCAGACCAACATACGATCTGTTATAGACGATAATGTTCTATAATTTCTAACCCAATGAAACATTAACCTAGTGAGTAAGTAACGTCGCATCATCGTTATTTCCCCTTAAAGTCCCGTAGCGTGCGCGTGCGCAGAATTAGGCTGATTGCTGCGATGTGCTGGAAAATTACCGCAAAACTACGATCATTACAGAAGAAAACTATGGGAAACCATATGTTTTTACATGTTACGAGGTATTTTTCTATTCTTGTGTCTTAAGGATGTGATATAGCTGGAAATATATTATGATGTTTCTGCTCATCTTGTATAATGTTTGGAATATGGTAGACGAAGGTTGGCTCATTCGACGCTTTAACGGTGAATGAAAACATCGTGAGGAAACCTGCACACCTACTAAGAAATTCTAAGGTTGTGTAGTCGACCAACCCGCACTTGGCTAGCGTGGTCGACTAAGGCCTTATCGCTTTATAGTTTAGGGTAGGCCCGTGTCCCAGCAGTGAGGACGTTTATGATGATGAGGTTGCCTCATAATGGACTTCGCCATTGCATATTGTGCTTCACCAGGCTAATATAAAGCTCATCTTCATCGATGACGCATATACCAAGTAAGTATGTTTGGAAATCAAAGAGACCTCACAATATGAGACACGCTACACGATATCAAAGACAACAATTACCGATAATCTAGGCTTCATCCGATCTTACGCCCAGACGTATAATTTGCTCTCTACTTTCGCTGTAATCGCTCGCTTAGCGACCGCTCGCGTGATTGATCGCATCGCCTGCGCATGATTCGCTTATACATCTAATTATACATCTGTCATTACAAGTGACACTAAAGCTTGGACTCAGTGAATGTCTGAGTAGTAGTCATAGTAGAGAAAGTATGTAATTTGATGTTTATCTACTGGTGCAAACATTAGCTGATGACATTCTATAAGTACAAACAAATACGGAAAGCAACTGTTTAGGTAATTGTTAATACTTCCTTAAATCTGATATTTAGTCAGAATTTTAAAATGCCTATAAATTCTCTGCAAGTACGTCTCTTTTATACTGGTTTAAGGAATATTACACAAATATAAAGAATCAAATGTAGTTAACACAATCTTAAATTCTATTTTTGTCGAAATTGTTTCAAGTAATGCCAGAGAAACTCAACTACGGATTCATAATAAAATGTGATTGCTAAATATCCTTGGGTATTTCACCTACGTACTTAAAATGTACAAAACAAATATAGTAGTCTCATAACTAAGTATATTTCCAGTCTCTGCTCACGGAGAGCAGCGCCGATCGCGAAGGAACGGTGGGTTGCGCCGGCGCAGCAATCACGCAATTATATCATTCCGCGCGGTGAAATCAAGCGCAGCCCGAGAGCCGATTTATTGCCGGCTTTTTTCCTAGATCTGCCATTCTGTTGGGGCACCATTGCAATGAGAGGTTTGTACTTATCGACAGATTTGTGTTGGCTAAATTCAAGCCTTCATTTTTTTGTTAGATAGCCCAACATTACCAAATATCATATTTATTTATTTAACAAACTAACTTGACACATATTTATGCACTCAATACAAAGAAAAGGTATAAAAGTTTACTCCAATATTTACTATTTAGGTGTAATGTTCAATTTCATTCTTATATTGCTATTTATAGAACAACACAACAATAATAAACACTAGCGGCCGCCCGCGACTTTGTCCGCGTATTAATGGGTTTTAGTGGCAATGTTGTATTTAAACAGCCTACATTCCTTGTAAAATTTGTTATTTATTAGTGAAAGTTCCGTCAACGTTCTCCCATAGTACGTCCCCCCACCCAGGTCGAATTTTGAAAAAAAAAAATTGCGCTTGTGTCTCTCCGGAATGCCAGCTACCTCCATACCAAGTTTTATAAAAATCGACAAACACGTAAAAATTCTCCCATACTCATTTTCACCCCCTCAATGAACCACATGGGGGTTGAATTAAAAAAAAAAGTAGCCTATATGTTATTCCAGAGTGCCAGCTACCATCATACCAAATTTCATGAAAATCGGTTCAGTCGTTTGAGCGTGAAAGAGTAACAAACATACATCCATACATACAAACTTTCACCTTTATAATATTAGTAAGGATTACATTAAGTTCTATGCTATTATAAAACTTAATTATTGTGTAACTGTTTTGAAGAGTAACATTGTCATTACCTTTATCACACTTTTAGACAGTTATCCATAGAATCCACGGATTTCATCTTTGCCGTACAAAGTACCAGTTTAATAATAATAGTCTCCGATCTATGGCTTCCATTATTTATCAACAGCATCATCAAATAATGTATAATACACTTAATTCCTGCCGTCTTAGTTTGTCCGTAACGAGTATCGACGAGGCGATCAATCTCGTCGCTAGGGGGCGCGCGTGCGCGGCGCATTACCGCGATTAGGCTAATGAATTAGGACCGCCGTGCGCCCGCGCAGGCACGGATCAATTATACGGCGATTCTATTAATATGTGTCAGTTGCGCGGCTCTTTTGTTGAGTTGTCTGGTCTGAGCTAAAATCAATGGTTTAGGAACCTACATCGATATTCATTTATGACATTAACCGTATAAGTTGTAGATCTTAGTTTGCTTGCCATGCAAGCTATTTCAAAGTAGGATGATTATGACAAAGCTTTTCGTATAACAAGATTAGAATTAATGCTATAAGTAAGGCGTCCGACCGATTTCGGCGATGGCGACTGATCTCAATTGAGATCAGCCAAGTACGCAGGACATACTATAGTGCAAAAGAATGCGCGCAAATACAAATGCACTCTTTGTTCCCTCACTCTCATAATTCGGTGAGACGGCAATCCGACATGACCGATCAGAGATCGGGCGCAGGACCACCGACTTAGCGTGCTTTCCGAGGCACGGGCGTTCAACCGCCAATTTCCTCACTCCGGGCTTAGTGATTTCATTACAGAAAAACTTACACAATTTTTGCCCGAGCCCGGACTAGAACCGGGGACCTCTCGGTCCGTAGCGCTTGCTACCAATAAACCAACAAGGCAGTTAACTAAGCGAATATGAATAAAGCAAATGAACAAGCACCTCGGCATGCGCGGGCGCCGAACATAGCTCATTTGTCTGGCGCATGGTTAGTGAACTAGCGCATAGCGTGGCCAGACCGATGTTCCGCGCGGTGCAACGTTCGATCCGCGGCGGGGCACAGACGATGATGATATATTGTCTCGATGCCGATACGACGCTGTATTATTAAACGGTTCACGGGTTGTTACTTAGTATTATGTCAGGACAATTACTGTATGTCTTACTTATCTGTAACACCTATGTAATAACGTGTGACACGCAATAAATATTTTGAATTTTGAATTAGAATTTATGTAAAAAGATGTATATTTGACAGACAGTGTGCTGGGGCTAGTATATAATTAAAATGGCCATGGTTACTCACGATGCGATGCAGTTTACTGTATCTATGTGCACAAGAGTTGCATCCGCAAAATTGATTCCCAATAAACATACTATTTAATTAATTCTGGGATTAATTAAACTTGTCTACATTATACTTCGCTATAGTAATCAATGTAATTTGTTCGACTATTAGACAGATTAAGAGAAAGCTTTAACTAACATACTAGTATATAAAACTTTATGTGTATAATATGTATCTCTCCCACTATTAAGACATAATAACTTCATTTACCGTATCTAAAGTTTACAAATAAAACGATCATTGTGTGGGGTTAGCCGAACCTACCGGGTACTTAGCTAATCGTGCCCCGGCCGTTAAGCGGACTCGAACCCGAAGCGTGACGCACTCATCCACCAATCCTACCTTTCTATCAAAAACTACACCATCATTAGCATTTTTATTACTGTCACGCTGTTCCGATGTTTATGTTGGAACTGTTTACGTTTACCGAAAAAGTACTGCTACCTACTTTTATAAAATTTAGGGCTATAAAGTTGCGTTCTTCTTTATTGGGTTGAAAAGATAAATCACAAACCTAATACTGGCCTGATATGAATGATATGAATATGAATGTGTTATTTAGACTAGTATTAGTTAAATACATAAGTGAGTAACTTTGCTTCTAACTTTACAAAGTACGTAAAGTCGAAACTATTTTACGAATAATTTCGTAATTGTTTCAATTGAGTGGGATGCCATTGGTCGTACTGGCAAGTAACTGTCCCATCAAAAAGAGGTCAACAAAAATTCATTGTATATACTACACAAAAAATACTACGATGTACCCAAACCTATTTAGCACTTTAATAAACGGGTGAAATACGTCTCAATTCGATTAAAATCCGATACGTATTATGTTATTATGCAAAACTTATCGTGATTTACGCCCAGCGTTAACCCAACAAAGGTTTACATTAATAATGATTTACATAACAATATTTTGTAAGTCGCGTCCCAATTTGTCGGATGACGCCGCCGGTGCACGCCGGGCACGCAACCCGGGACCGTACGGGGCACGGGATTATTCTGGGAACTTATTTTTGATACATGTTACAGGTTATTATGACTTAACTAATCTTTTTATATTAAGTCGGTTCATCTTTTTAGTATGTGTGTATAATTTCTATACCCACCGGTTTATAATCGTATAGATGGTATAGATACGTATATGTACTGTATTTTAAAATAAAAAAAATCGTAAACAAATTGTAACTAAAACGTAATAAGTGATGATCATTGTACCTGATTTGAACATTGTATCTAATTTAAATAAGAGACGCAAGAGTCGTATCATCCCACTTATTCAATTCTCCTAACTTTAATCAAGAAACGTAACCTTACTGGATTTTTAATCTATAATGTTACTTTCCTATTGAAATGTATCTGAGTGAACTTCAACTTAAGAGGTTCATCCCAGAATAGTGATCTTAATAGCATACAAATGGGCCCCTATCTGAACTTTCCAATTTCTTTTGAATTCTCGTATAATCGTCGGCTACTGAATGGCTTTACGAGGGCTTACATTCTTGTCGCCTCGTTCTTTAATTAACTTGATATATTGTTGTTAATGCGATTACAAATGTGGAGGTATGTTATGAATGTACTTGGTCATGTAATACTTGACTGTGTTTAATAACATTTAGATGCATCACATAGTGACCACAAACATTACATAAGTTATAGTCCATCTAATCTAATGTATGTATAATTTTGTTCAAAAATGCCTAAAGGGCATGTCATTTTGTCGCAAAGCAAAAATTATACCATGCCATGATTACGTAAGAAAATTTAGACATTGCGATAAAATTTACTGCATGTTCAATGTTCGATATTCACATTGAACGAAGTCAGATCTAAAGAGCCTGCTGTTATCTTTAAAATGGAAAGCCATTAGAACGTTCCACTTGAATAACAAATAAATAAAGCCTTTCCACGTGTAATTTACATCTTATGAAAATAGGGCGTCTTCAGAGAGGGAGGCTTCAAGTACGTGATAGGTCGCGCTGCGCGTCACGCGTCGGTAATTAAGGCGCCCTATCGCGCTATCGCACTATCGCGCTATAAATCCGCGTATCTCATCGCGCTATAAATCCGCGTATCGCATCGCCCTGTAAATCCGCGTATCGCGTCGCGCGCGTGCGCAGGCTGCGGGACGCGGCACGACCCTGCTTTCCAAACATGTTCGGGTTTGTCCTGGCAGTTTTCTTATAAGTATTTATGACATAATATAATGTGACCTCCCTCAATGCTTACGGGTCACATACACGAGTTCATGCGGACAACAGAAATTAGTAGGGGAAATTATGTCATTAGTGACGATTGGCCTATAATAAGATTACATACTTAACTATTTCTTGTACTAACCGATAAACTTAAAGTTATTTCATATTGTGAAAATATACGTATATTATAAGAAAAGGTCGCATAAATTTGAACCCTAGCTTATTTTGTACATTTAACAGCTACATATAAATTCGCATGCTGTATGAATTTACACTGTGAAACCGACTTTCATGAAATTCAATGAAGTTTAATCTAACCACAGTAGCAACGCACTTGAAAATAATTAAACACATCACGTAGGTAATACGGAAGCTCATTCCGCCGCCCATTCTGCCGGTAATGAACCCGGACCATTACGCCGCAGACGCACTAAACTCAGGAATGTGAGGCATCGCACCCTGCTCATAAACGCTGAGTCGTTGCTCATGTCCCGCTAGGAGCTGAGCAGCGGCGACCGCGACCCAATCCCGGGGTCGGCCGTTAAGTAGCCATATTTATGAGACTTTAAGCAATGACACGTTAAGTTCTATGTATTTTAATATCCTAGCAAATGGCTTGCAACTTCAATAAGTAGCCGTAGTATAGGTAGCTAATTAAGTGTTTTATTCATTTTAGAGATAACAAATCTCTAATTTCTATTTTATTTGTTTATTAAGACGATTTAGAAGAAAGTAGATCATAATTATTTAATACAATTGAGGCAGCAATTTTAGTCTATCTTTTTTAAACTACCTAGAAGTCCTGAAAGATCTTTGAAACCTGTAATAACACTTAGTTTGCAGTAAAAACTTTAACTTTGACTTTGAAATTGCTTTATAAATCAGTATCTGCTAATTGGGTTCAAAGTAATTCTGTAAATTCAGATTCAGTCGGAGTGAGCCTTCATAACGTTTCAATTTGCGATTAGCTCTCTCCGTGAGACTGCATTAGACAAATTGCAAATTACAATTTTCTCTTCGTATCATTCTCAAAAGCTTCGATAAAGCTCTTGCAAATTAAGTAAGTGGGTGTATGGAAAGAGCTTTTTAATTATTTAATCTATAAAAGCTTCAAAATACATAAATTCTTATCATGGTTTTATTATCCTGCAAGTACACTTTACCTCTTATAATGTTTTCTTCATACTCGAATAATCTCCTATAAAATAAAGTATACGCCTCACCAAAATGTGATTGGTGTTATATAAATTTAACTTAGCTTAAGTTTCTTTTAACGCCGATATGAAAAATGTGAATATTTAGTCCAAAAATATTTTTCTTCTTCGGTACAAGATTTTCTTTTCTTATCTGATATACGATGATGGCTTGGAGTAGCCTCGTCATCATTACCGGACTTGCGGGGGAGCGGTTGACTCTCACCCCTAAGCCGGTATAAGAGTATCAAGAGAGTGGTAGAGGCCATCATGCAGGTTTTTGAATGACGTTTCTAAATATATATACGCAAGTATAATTGAATTAAACCTTCTATATGGGTTGTTGACTGCAGTGTGAGTGCAGCGTTAGAGGCAGAAGCAATTGGCGACCCCTGGCCAGCGCGCGCCGCCGCACAAAGGAATTGAATTGCCATCAACCGCGCAAATTGCTATTTTATTTACTTAAACCCACTTTCAGTTCGATTCAATTTGCAAGAATCGTTTATTTTATTCCTCTTCTCTCACACAGTGTCTCCCTTGTCTATTTTTACAGTAAGTTTTATATCCTCGTAAAAACGTACATATTGTTAATGTTAGATCATGACAAATCGTTCGGTACAAATCGTTACTATCATTACTGAACATACATTGTATCCCAATGACAAGTTAAATTAAGTTCGAATTTTTAATATGAAAGTTGATACAACTTTTGATAAGAATGTTAATTTCATATATGAAAGTCTATTTTATAAATATCGACTTGATAATCTTCATAGATAAACTTACTTAATTAAATAATAACTATTGACGTGCTGACTGAAATAGGTACTAAACAATTAAGTAATGGCGAGAAACAATAACTATAAATTCTGCGCGATTTGCTGTCACAATCTCGCAGAAATTGACTCTTAAAGTAGGGAACATTAAGGCCTTTATCTGGCTGCGATAGCCTAGCCTTTTCAGTCCTCAAGCTATAATCGACCTTTATAAACTTCAGAAACACAGTTTTAGTACACGAGCTCTATATCTCAAGCCATTTAGAAACTCCATGTAGGAAGGCCGGGACTAGTATGGGCTTCCTAGAGCGAACCCGCGACCCTAGCAGATGTGCGACTGAGCTATCAGCGCGAGATTTATATCCACGAGAACATATTTATTGATCTTTTAGCAGATCTATGGATCCTCTGTTTCAATACGATCGTGGTTCCGATACATTTAGATGCTCTGTATTCTTTACGGTACATCTAAGCATCGTATTTGTTATTTTCTTATTGGATTATTATTCTTCTTATTTTACAATGATAATAATATTAAGTAGGATGTTTCACTGAACGAGAAAACGAACTGGCCTGTTTACATATTTTTGTAGACATGAGTTCGACGGTTTTAAATACCGAACTTTTTATTCGTTTTTAAAGTTTTACAAATATACCGGTATCAAAATCTATCCGAAATCCAATTCTAAACAAAATATTGAAACCTCTCCTAATCAAACATAATTAGTTATTAATACATCGGCTGATTCTTATTTATTTGGTTAGGTTCGTCGCCTCCTTAGCGGGCGGCGGCTGCGGTCAGTTAGCGAGCGGGGATTATAGTAATAGCGATTTTAAATTCACTAACAGCGAGCTTCCTGCTATGTAAATCTGGTTAAAATGTAAGGACTTAGCTATTGACAGCAAAAGCACTGTATTCATTACTAAAATCGTTTTTTGTGGGCCTACTATAAGTACTTACACATACTAGACAATTTTTATGATTTTTCTCTAAGAATCTTAATGATGTTTCTTAATCGTGACGGGGAGTTGGTAGTTGCTTTTGTAAGTCGATAATAGAAGCGGTTTTAAAAAGCATAGTATACTATACTATACGTAATATCTTACCATTTATTATTCTTTAGGGTTTGTGTAATGGTATTTATCGATCATTCATTAATACCTCAATATTATTCGTTATAATCTACCTGTGTTCCTTCCACAGGACCCGTGGCTGCGGCGCCGCTCTCGGCAGCGCCCCGTCCTTCTGCTAGTTTACAGTTACCCGCGTGCCGTCTCCACAAATGGCTAATTAATGGCCTTTATTATGTTTGTAATCCCATATTTATTATAAGCGATTACCATACTTGTGTAAATTGATCGGCGCGTATAAGCCCCGCTCGCGGTGTCACTCAATACTTTATTTATCGTCGCAGCGCCTGTCCCACATTACATTGTGTTCGACTTTCTCTGTAAAACATGCTCGAACAAGTGATGCTGCAGGGAGTCGATGCGCAGGTATTCTCGTTACACCGGTCCAGGCACCCGCAATAAAACCGAACTTCAAAATTTAAAATTGAAAACGGTCTCGTTAACTTAACAAAAATATTACAGACGTAACTTTCCAAATTGGCACGTGAAATAAGCTTCTCTTATTTATTTAGTTCTCCCTCATTAAGTTATAGACTTTTTATCTTTAATCTCTAGAAGCAGTAAATTTATACAAAAATTAAATTAACAAAAGCTCATAAAAGCGGATGATTAAGAATTTCAGTTGTTTCCTTCGATAATTAAGGCGACCCGCACTTTTATAATATACATCTGAAAGTAGATTTAATTGCACTATAAAGATTTTATTAATTTCGGTCCCGTTTTTATTATCCATCCATGATTTTAAAGTGTTATTTTTGCAGAGATAATCAAAGTGTGAGTTTCAAAATATGTTCGTACAGCGAATTTCATTAATAACATCAGCTTAACGTGCGCTCCGCAGTAAGTTCGTATTAATTACTCGTGAACAAATTATCGAGCACTGTGACCGCTACTAAAAGTTTACATTAATATGATAATTACAGGTTACAACCGATTAAGGCGGTAAAAATTCTTCGCGAGTTAAAAACTAATCGACTACGTCATAAAAATAATTTTGTTGAAATCTAATTTGGGTTTTGCTACATTAATTAAGTATTATGGTAAGGTATTTTGCAGCGAGATTTTTTATAAATCGGAATATTAAAAGACTTATACGGGAAAAGCGATAATCCGTCGTAAAATTAGTCGAATTTGCATAAAAATGGAGAATTGTGAGGGACATGTCTCCATTATCATCAGAAGATACTTAAGGTCGGTTGTTTACGAGCCTCCGATGTTGCCTGGGTTCAACACGTGGAATAGAAAATCTTTGTGACTTTCAAATCGAATTCTTCTTTTATATCAAACCACTCAAACTGATCTAGATCAGTTTCAAGTCTATATTATTCTATCTACATTTGAAATTCCTTTTTTTGTGGGAAAGGTGTTTATGCTATTTTTTCTGGGGCTGAATCGGGTTAGCTAAGATTGTAACTATTGTTCCACTTATTAAATCGATTGTTTTTAAGTCAGTGCGTGTAGGTCTTGTCGTGCTACTTATACAAGGATCTAAACTATCATTACTGTAAATTTACACTACTGGACCCTTAGTATCAAAGCACAACTCCACTTGGCCGCTCGTTTCATTTAATAATTGTTCGACACTTCTGTCACATATCTGGGCGTATCGCGACTCAATGGAAATTTAAAAAAATATACCCGTGTTTGGCGAGACTCGACGGATTCTTGGCGAGATGATGTTTATGGAAATTCCGTTTTAAAAACACTGATCTGATTAAGATTACACGCGTTTGAACATGTCGTGACATTTTTATTTCGCTTTGTTTATTTGGTGCATTTACATAATTTATTGTTGCAATATTTTACCTTTAAATAGGTTTAATTTAGATAAATTCAAAATTAAATGTGTGTAGACAAATTTTGAATGTTACCTACATAAATAACATGGGCATGTTAGGATCTAAAAATATCATTAACAGAATGTCTGTTGATTCACATTCAAGTCAATATCAATGCCATACAACTTTAATATGAAATAGAAGAAGTTTGGGAAACAGTTATAGGTTTTCCCAAGAATTGATTTTATACATAATTACCGTCAGTAAGTACGTACAGTGGGGCTACCATGAGTTTAAAACTTACGCGCTCGATATCGACTACGTAAATATGTCTATGAAAAACATGTACAGCGCCGGCTGGTGGTTACGCGAAGAATTACAATCGGCCATATGAAAAAAACAACTCGATAGGTTTTTAACGTACGTAAGTTTACGATAGCCAACTCATGGTAGGCCCTCAGATGGCACAATGAGTGTCCAATTACTAATATATAACCGTCGATAGCGCACACGCGGACAAGCGCTCCCGCCGCGTGCGCTTTAGGGCCGCCATGAAACATACTCCTACTAACCACACTTCTAATAAGATATTATCAAAACGTCACTTTACAAAAGTAAACTCGCTATCAAAGTACACAATCCTATTAAAGAATTACATCGAAACGAATAAAACGCATTCATATGAGGTTTATTTGTCCCATAAAACTTTAACGTATAATACTTTTTGTAATTGGTCGATTCAAATCTGAGTCGGTTACTAAAAGTCGGCAATAAAATGTGTAAACTCAAGTTATTGACTTATTCAATGAATGCTTTCACCGAAACTTATTTTGATGACCTCAATGCGGGTCATAAAATAGAACTTGCTTTATGGCTATGAAAGTTACATTACTAGTTCACATAATTGTTTAATGGGAAAATGATAACCATACACTACATTTTATGGTCCGTTTATATGACGTGTAAAAGAGTTTGTACACTGAGAATATGACAGGGGTAATTAATAATTTTATTTATTTGCTAGAATAAAAACAATATCAAAGAAAATGTTATCTTGAAATAATAAAATTATAACGTTAATTAAAGAAAAAGATCAAACCATGATAGACCCTTATGACATCAGTCGTTCTTAATCCTTATTATACAATAGGAAGATACTTGCATGTATATAACGGGAAATAATAAATTTTATTGAATGTGTCTTGGTTCAATATCTCAACGGCCAACTCTCACTTCACTCTCGGCAGCAGAACGTGATCATTTCCTATGTTTACCCACACGACCATAATTATATCTTAACCGTCCAAACCTGTAATTAACTCCCGACCAGTGGCGGAATCCATTTATCAGCTGTTAACCGTCGTTATATTACTGCCACGAATTATACCGACTATCGGCCACCATCTACTGACGGCCACTCGCTAATCACTATTAATATCTTCACTCAAATCAGCGTGAGAACGATCCCAACCGATATCGAGACAGATTAAAATTCTATTCAAAAGATTAATTCTTTATCGCAAATATTGACATTGATATTAGCGGGCCATTTGTATGGATTAGTTCAGAGTTGTTCAATATTGATTTCTGCCTAAAATATTTCGTTCCCGTTTTAATTAATGTTTCTAAGTTAATCATCATATTTCATCAATATGATGATCACAAATATGATGAGTGTGTTTTTTAAATATAATATTATGATGATGTAGTCAGAAGCAACTCAATCAAATGGTTAATAATAACCGGCGTTTCCCTGGATATTGAACCCACGACACTTAGAGTACGTAACAGGGGCTCTACTAAATACACCATTGAATCAGCCGAATTCTTGCTAACAAGTATTACGTAATCGTCAACATTATTAACTAATCAGTCATCACACGATGACACAAATCTTGGTACATCGTCGTCTGCAGTCGACAGATCAAATGACTCTACATAGTAATAAAGTCCATCTTCATTGAGTGGACGCGAGTTCGGCGATTAAGCGTTATTAAACAATTGGAATGGAACAAGACTTGTATTAGTATGTTCTTTATACGCGACATGATTTAAGCCCTAAACAGTCTAGTCGTTGTCAGTTGTTACCAAATAAAAATAAACATGAAAAAAAAATTACCATTATCTCCTACTGAAAATATAATTTCAATCTAACGTAGTCCGCTTTGATAGATGTGTATAGATAAAAATATACTTAAGAGTATGTTGTAGCACGCTAATGCTAATACATACATACATACATACAATCACGCCTTTTTCCCAGAGGGGTAGGCAGAGATCACTTCCAGCGATCCACTTTTCACCTCTGTGGGAAACGTGACGTGACGGGTTGTGGACCACGTCGCCGCCATTCTGCCTTGTGCATTGTTTTAACAAGGTCATTGCGTTCCCACGAGAAGCAAGGATATATGACGGGGGAAGGAAAAGGGGAGGAAGGATACTATCTCCTCGGATGATTTGGACTGAGTCGATAGTAGCTCGAGGAGCCGGGGTCGCTTACCCGTATACTATTCGCCAACCACCGGACAGGTATAAGTTGTGACTGGTATCCCCTGACACAATGACTGGCTAATGCTAATGATGATTTATAACACAATAATTAATAAAATCATTGTAGTACAGTCTGTGGGGACATATAAAAGCTTCTGGTCTGCAAAAGGTGGAGTAGAAAATGTTTTGGCGTTATATTGCTTACGTATAGCAGTTTAATAGAAATCCAAGTTTTCGACCTCGGGAGGCGCATGCGCGAGCCGCCATCTTGAATTAAAGGTGCCGAAATTCGTTTTTTTCTAAATAACGTCTAAACAGTTTACTTTCTGACTAAAGTGTCTATGAAAAGCATAAAGAAGACAAAATTACTTACATTTCATTGATACATATTTATTCTGTAAGTCTTATAGGTAAAAACATAAAAGCAGTTGAAAAATAAAAAGTTAGACGTTATTTAGAAAAAAACGAATTTCGGCACCTTTAATTCAAGATGGCGGCTCGCGCATGCGCCCCTAAAGATCGAAAACTTGGATTCTAATTAGGCAGCCATACGCAAGCAATAGGATGCTTAAACCTTTTCTACTCCACCTTTTGCAGAGCAAAAATACCTGCGGACTGGATTATTAATAATTATGTTAAATCTGTTACAGTGCTTAACATAATGACACATTTTAATTAAAACCTACAATTCAAAACGGCACTGCTCTTAAATGCAAACCTTTTCACTTAAAAAAAAATTGGAAACACTTTACAATTGATTATTTAATTGTATTCAGCCACTAATATCCTCTAACTACAGGTGGGACCTGGAATCCTGAATTACAGGGTTGCCCTAGTTTCGGCTCCTGTTCACGCTTACATTTTCTCTAAATGTGTATTTTTATCTTATGTAAAGTGTAAAAGAAAAACATTTATTTTAAACTAGGGCAATGAACTTTAGCGAACACACACGAAAATCCGTCCACTTGATACTAAAAATAAGATTTGCATGACATTAAAAGGAAACTAGTACTCTATTAAGATTAGCATACATTTACACCAAAAGCTACGTGTGACCTTTATTAACTTTCTGGTGTTAAGGTTAAATATTTTCTAATTAACCTCCGACACTTTTATCCAGATTAGTACGGTAACGGGTAACAATCATCGATGAATGTAAAGCATTCATCGATGATTGTTACCCGTAATTTAATGTGGTTTTGATATCACATTTCGCCGACTGACCCCTGACTTATAATAAGACATGGTTCGATGCTACATTCACTTGCTTTCGATCTATTATTAGTCACTAAATAGCTTCGATCCTGCTTCAGCATGTACATAGTATGTTGAATCACAGTGATGTATGTATAAGATATGATTTTAATATGAGTAATGTAAGGAATAAATTATCCAACAGTAGTTCGTTTGAGCATACTTTAACTGACCTTCCAAAGATTTCAGTTGTTTTTTCGTCTTGGTATAATTGTATTATGTACTTATCATTTTAAAGAATCTCTCATAGGAGTGTATCTAGTAAGTAATTTTTTTTATATTGGCCAATGCTAAAGGCTATACTGAATATACCTTATATACTATATCTCATTAAGTTCGAATCTAAACGGGCGGCTCCGATCGTAAACATGTCATCGGCAGGAAGGTGACGTCACGCGTGCGCCCGCGCAGCCTGCGGTCGAATAGATGCTCGCTTATCAGCCTTTTTTTCTCCTAACTGACAACGTTGATAGCATAGAGCGGTCATGTCATTATCACCGGACTTGCGGGGGATGGTTCTCACTCCTAACGCTTATCAGCCGTGTAGAGCCTACACGGTAAAACAGTTTCGTAGGTTTGCTTCTCTGGGTGGTATTGATTGCGTATAATAAAGTAACGTTTAAAAGCAAATACATAATAAGACTTTACCACTGACTACCCCGTTACAAACAAAATAAATTTAGTATGTTGAACATTACACACTTTTAGAGACGTGCAATTTAGCCTTTGAAAAATGCTTACTTTCCAAAATACTCGTACAACCGGCCGATAACAGGCGCCATACAAACGTGTATGAGCCGAGCATTATAAACACGCCACTGCACTGTTTCAGGGATACATTCGCCATTTCCATACAAATCGGCTGTCAATTTTGCAGTTTACACTTATAACGTGCAATTTTAAGGAGGCATTTCTTGGTGTCATTAAATTTGGCAATATGGCGTCGTTAGCGATAACCGCGGAGTGCGTGCCGGGGTTCAGTGCTCGGGTGGACCAGGTTTATGTCTGACGGTTTATTAGTTTCGGCAACTAACGGTGCGCAGGCGCAGGGCTGACAGAAATTTGTAAAATTGACTGTTAAATATATTCGGGAATGCCAAATTGTACAGTCACATTATTTTGACATGAAACATTAGTCACCAGTAACTCACATCATTGTATGACATATGTATGTTATGATATTTGGTTTCAAATTAAAAAGGTTGCTTCAGGTGGGAGACATTTTGTCGACCGGTTGCTGTTACCACCATACAGTTGTGTAAAACCCGCCAAGTGACTCTGACCTCTCTTGGTCAGGTCGCGTTCCGGGATCAGCACTGTACGAACCGGAGCCAGGGGGGACCATTGTTGCGGCAAGCGCCGGACCAGTGGAGTCTTAGCGGCGGTATTGTGCGGGCGGTGCGGGTCAGCCCGGCGGCCTGGGAGACCCGTAGACACGGGGGCCCTTCCGTCCAGCGGACTGGCCAACTCCGACCCGCACAGCTCAATACCAATGCGAGACTCAACGCTTTGTCTCGTTGTTGCCGCAGCAGTGGTCTCCTTTTTCACGGCTTTCAGGGTGAGTGCGACAGGCTCAATATGGTCTATTGTGCCTGTCGACCTCATATTTGGATCTCACTACCGCTTACCATCAGGTGGAGTGAGGTCATCTTGTTAGCCTCTTTATAAAAAAAAAAAAAAAAAAAAAAAAAAAAAAATTCAAAAAATTCAAAATCATTTATTAGACAACACGTAAGTACAAAGCACTTTAAAACTTTAAAAACGACAAAAGAAAGATATCAATGAATTCTTACAGTGTTGGTCGAGGTTATTCAATACAATATTCTATGATACCCACACTAGAATCAATCTGTATCGTGGGTATCCATACGATTTTCTTAAAGTTAGCGGCCTCATGTGACATCATTACATGGAATTGTTTATAATATGACAATGCTTAACCCTTAACTACCCAGTAAGCTTTTGTAACGTAACTGACCAGTAGTGTCCAACAGACACATTTGATAAATATAAGGTGTGATGAGTGAAAAACAAGTTATTTAAATTAAAAAGATATTAGAATAAACTTCAGTAATGTATTTTTGCACTTGTATAGTTAAAGATGTATATTTTTTCAAAATTTGTAATAGTCATTATATGATTGCACTTATCACAGCACTCGATAGAGACGCTGTTAATATCGAAGAGTAAACTAACAACGCTTTATCCTTTTCACAGCAGATTGAGATAATTGAGTAGGTCAGTTTCTACATGGTTCATGGCTGCTAAGTGCTTACTTGATGGACTTTCCTTACTTTGTCTCCGTGTATGAGGTGTTACCAATACTGTTGCAATTTCACGCATAAATAGTTTTTTTTTGTATTTTTTATTTTGCGTGTGTTCCAGTCATATAATAACATCTCATCATCATCATAAACATCATCAGCCCATTTCTGTCCACTGCTGGACATAGGCCTCCCCAAATGCACGCCACTTCTCTCTCTCCTCGGCTAATCGCATCCAGCTCCTACCAGCCGTCCTGCGCAGATCGTCACACCACCTGGCCTGCGGGCGTCCTACACTACGTTACATAATAACATCTAATATAAATATATTTTGAATTTGCTAGGTATCTATTCGTTTTATACTGAACTCTACTACCTACACTCATAAATCATAATCATCACCCTCACTCCAAGAATTATAACTATAATTCGTTCATAACCGTTTACAGTTGCTGGTTCTGTCACATTTCTTCAATCTCGAATTAGTATGCACAAAAGTATTTTCATCGTTACTGTAAACATGTTCAAGTTGAAGTTTACGTCTTATTGGTTGCCCTTTATTTATTTATCTGAATAATACTGAATAAGAGGACTATTATGTGGTGTCTTGTGTGTCTAATCACTGATATGCGAGACGAAAACAAAGACGACAATTATAACACAAAAAAGTGGTGTCAGATTATTATGGGTATAAAATATTAATCGTTATGACCCACCCGACATCATAAGATTATACGTTAATATAAATAAAAATAATCTTTGTTCACATTCTCAAACAAAATGTTATTGTGTCTAATGGACACTTGTGGGTTGATGAAGTACTATTTTTGTATATTTAAAATAACTAATAGATCTTACATGTTAAAAATATTTTAAAAGCACTTTTAGAATCTTAAAACATTGGAGATCAAATAGGTAAAAGGCTGATTCATAAAAATAAATACTTTAGTTTTTATCAAAACTTAAACGCAAAAATGTGTCCGCGAGACACTTGTGGGTTGTTAAGGGTTAAAAATAAAATAAATCGTGCGAGTGCAATACATAGTACTTACTCAAATGATAATAATCATTAACCAGATATAAATAAATAAATAAATACATAAAAAAAAAAAAATTATATAATATATTAATATATGAACAATATTAATTTAAGACAGCGTTGTAAGTAATTCTTCTGTGTATTCGTACGTTAAAGTTTTGAGCCATTTTGTTATCACATTTTTAGCTTCATGAGTTGTCGATGATTTAATATCACAATATTTAACTATTTTATTATAGACTGAGATATGTACATGTGGAGGAAGTCTTTTGGCAAATGTAGTTCTTAAATGAATATTTGGTATTTTATAAACTCTGCTAGCCATAATCGAGTTGTACATATGATGGTTGGGGACAGATTTGTGTGTTTTTAAACAGGCATTTAGTACGAATAGCTGCCGTACACTTAGTACATTACTGTCTTTGTAGACATCAATGGTTGGATATCTGTAGGGTTTACCTAGCATTGTTTTTAGTACAGATCTTTGGGCTCTTTCTATTTCTATCATATTTGTCTTTGCGATACCACCCCAATTGGTCAAGCAATATAATAGTAAGGACTGACACAGACATTTGTAAATGGACCTAAGCAATTTGATATCAGCGACGTTTCGGAGTTGTTTCATTATGTAAATAGTTTTTCTAACTTTACCAGACAAATTATTAATATGGGCTATGAAATTTAGGTTTTGATCAAGTATGACACCGAGGTACTTAATTTGTTTACACCTATCGATAGTCTGACAGTTACATGAAACTGAATTATTGCAAGAATGGATTCTAAAATTACTAAGATGCGTAGTCGGAGCGGAGGCGAGTGTCTTATGGAAACAAATAAATTTTGTTTTCTGTGCATTTAATGTCAGCAAATTCTTTTTTAACCATTCATGGACCAGACTCATCCCATACGTTGCATTTTCAACAGCCTCGTCCCAAGTAGAACCATGAAATATTATAGAGGTATCATCCGCATAGCATGTTATATCTGCATCTTTAAGTTTGAGATCATGAATAGAATTTATATAAGCTATGAAAAGCGTAGGTCCCAGGACGCTTCCTTGTGGGACTCCAAACCTGACTGAACAAGTTGAGCTATTGGTGCCGTTAACTTTAACAAATTGTGTGCGTTCTTGCAAATAGCTCTTAAACCATTTAAGCGGAATGCCGCGTATACCCATATGCTCTAGTTTTTTGAGTAGAATTTGGGTCGAGACAGTATCAAATGCTTTCGCAAGGTCTAAAAATACGCCAACACATTTATAACTTTGGTCCAAATAAGTAGCCAATTTAGAGATCAATAGTGACACAGCATACGAAGATTACATTTTTCGAAAGAAAACTTGTATTTAACGATTAAATATTGTCCACAGTTTAGTTTCAAAATATCACTACTTATTAAATACAAACTAAAGACGTTAAAGCCTTTTTTAATTCCGTAAATCGAATTTAATTTCGCGAAGAAATCTTCCAAAGAAAACTTTTGATCTTTTAGGGTAAGGTGATAAAATCGCGACTGTATTGACAAGTGCCATTTCCTTTTACAAGGATAGTGATTGCTGATATTTGAAGTTAAATGTTGATTGGTCAGCCCTGCGGCGCGCGGTGTAGGTATGCGGCCCCCGCCGCGCGCAATCAACTAGCTTTTGGGAACGACTGCCCTCGGCCACCTTCCGCAACGCTTTATTCACACAAGTATCAAATAATAACATTATGTATCACATTTTAAGTGAAGCTGCTTCATCACTTTACTTTAGAAACAAGATCTAAAACAGACAAATCTTAATAAATGTAATCTGTCCTGCTAATCTTATTAGAAAACTAAATATCCGGATTATTTACCATGTTCATTTATATTAACGAACTGCTGATATTTCGGCACTGTTGCAAGCGCAATACTATTACTACTAAATACTCTATATGTAAATACCCCGAAATATTCAGTTTTCTAAATCATAGATATTGAATTAAACTTAACAAAACGTTTACTTCTTCACATAAATGACTGCCTTAGCTGGATATCGAACCTACGACCAGTCAAGACTACTGTGGAAAGTATACACCGTGAAATTTTAGTGGTTGTTTTCCCGCAGTAAAATTATTCTATCATAGTAGTACAAAAGATGTGTGCAGTTCTTTTTGGTAAAATCAATAAATGCCGGTTTTACGAAAGGTTTAACCGTAACTCGAAAACACGTTCGAACCGATTTATGACTTAGGGTGTAGAGCTTCTTTAGTTTTAAGCATCGATTTCATGCGGCAAGCAGTACCTGAATACGTCACATCTTCAAAAACAATGATAGCTTCTCTCGTTTTCGAGTTGGAAAATTATAATTCTGAAAAATCGAAAAAAATATTTTTTTTTTCGAGGAATAATTTGCATGATTCGATAGTATTACTAAAGGCAAGTCGTTCTGCCACGGGAAAACAACCACTAAAATTTCACGGTGTATATTGGTACAGTAAACTTATCCGTTGGATTTTACACAATCAAATACCCCTAGTCCCAGTCATATTGTCCATCAGATTAAATAGAAAAAATAAAAGTGGGTCTTATGTAATGACTTCTTACATACTTACGTGCAGGGTAATATTAGTCATTTTGTAAATAATTTAAATAAACTGTCAAAGAAACATAGATAACGATCAGCAATTTGGCAACCGAAAACAAAGTACGTATTACCGAACGGACGCGGACTAGCGAGCTATTACGAATGGCGATCATAATTACATATGTAGATAACAGCAATAAATGACATCCCACATCGATCGCTATCGGCAAATAACACGAGGCATCGATATGTCTGGAGTGCGCGGGCGCAGTACTAACAGGTCACACTTTATCGTGCAAATATGAATCTTATTGCAACGAAATTAGGGCTACACAGAATCCGATTGAGGCTCTACACCGGTCGCTCACGCCTCGATAAACGATCGATAGGTGGCTGATTTTTCATTTCAATCAATATTATGTGTTGTGGTACAATTCTAAAATCGGGCTTTTAATGAAGCACTTTAACTATTATATTAGATACTAATATATCTTGGGAACACAAAATCGAAGGGTTCAATTTCAAAATCTCTACATACAAGCTCAAAGCAGTAGGTACACCTTAAATAACAGATAATGGTAATACTAGCTCACTCTAGTCGATTTAACTTCGATACTATCGTTACGTTACTGGGAGATACAGAAAAATATAAATTTTCGTAATTTTCATAGCAAGCAAGTATATGACGAAATTATGAAATTAAACCAACGCAGACAAAACATGTAACGCCGAGATTTACATACTAATCGTGTCATATTTGATGCAGTGAGCCGAAACAATGTGTATTAGACAATAAATCTCTTTGGAGCTAATGTATGATGTGCGGGGGGGGGGGGGGGGATACATTAGCGATTGACAGGCGAAACGGTGATCGACGCGCGCGATACACGGGCGTACGAGCTGCGCGCGCGCATTGCGCAGGAAGCGAATCTCGATTCTGCTTACTGTATAACAGGCACCTAAACCCACACAAAGTATTGTGATCAGATTGTGATCAGGTACATCGTTTAATATAGGATAGGAATCCAGTAGGAATATTAAACGATGTACCTGATTAGAGTATACACAAGAATGGATTTAATCAGCCTACCGCATGTCTTGTCGTCCCGTATATGATCATTCATACTTGCTATATTTACTTTATAGTAGGTTTCTTATCAACAAACTTATTAATTATGTGTTTAACAGACAAAATATGGATTTGGAATGAGATTTCTTTATTTTATTAAATCCACCGGTCTTATTTAATAAACTAAGATTTTATATGTAATTTTGAGATATCCGCTCCGCTCATCACTCAGAACCGCGCGTTCCAAAAATAACGTGTCATTGTTTTATTTTTAAACACTGGGCATCTGAGCAGGGTCCATTAGTTGGCCAATAGAGCGCTCGGCTCCGCAGAGAAGCCTTTGTGGCCCGACGCGTCGACCGCTGGGCATATCGACGGCTTCACAATCTAATTGTGACAATTTATCAGATTGTACGGTGTTTTGAATACTTGTTGTACTTTACCAACTTTAAACATGGTCATTTACTATTGACCCGTTATCAGGATTAGATTTGATTAAGGGATATGAATATAATATAATTAAGTAAATTGTTGATTTATACTTATTATTTTTTGACGTCCAAAACTTTGACTCTTATCTTAA
The DNA here is from genome assembly GCA_039566165.1 of Maruca vitrata. Classification (NCBI taxonomy): domain Eukaryota; kingdom Metazoa; phylum Arthropoda; class Insecta; order Lepidoptera; family Crambidae; genus Maruca; species Maruca vitrata. Next base: position 200,921 of record CM076928.1, on the reverse strand, counting down.
AAATTTCGGTTCAATCCTGGCGTGTATCTATGGGCAGTTGAACAAAAAGTTCTCCATCAGTGCATTGGCATAATTCTGGCTGGCTCATTAAACTCCGATAAAGGCAGAGAATTATTGAAGAAGATGAAGGATACTTTAACCCTCACGGGGTCCACAAATCAAGCACTTATACTGACTAAAACTACTCACATTATTGTAACAAATTCAATAACATCATTGAAATGTATTTTTGAAATATGGAATAAACAGGTTTTATTATTATAAGTCATAACCACCAATACCAAACACCGATAGATACAGATAAAAAGAAAGCACTGGTAGAAAGAAGGCTGTAATTTGAACACAATTCAAGTGCTCGAGCCTTATAAAACTACCCACGTTTTTCCATCCCGTAAGTCAGCAATCGGAACGGTCTGTGTTACGCAAGCGGCGCGACAGACGCGCTTATCTATGCAAATGCGCGTATTAACGGGGACAAAGCGCTGACCGCGGCCGGCGATCGCGCCGTCGATACGACGCACTCATTATGAATACTAGAGGGAAAGCGGGTGGATTGGGGTTTTATTATTTTTGAAACGTTTTAACAGCCACTGTGAAGCTGTGAATCACAATTGAGTAGGTAGAATGCATAAAATATATAGAAATATTATGTACTGTCCACTTTAAGTTAAATCAGGCTACCATTAAGAACAAACAATTGGCGTAATGTGCCTCTATCTCTCTGCTATTGTGTACGTGTAGTGGTTTTTGTTATCGACAACAATTATTCACTAGTCCTCAGCACTATGTCATGGAGTGTCATCTGAATGTTGACCACGTCAGCTATCCAACCTCCTAAAGTGAGGAATCCGAGCGATACCATCGCCCTCCCCCTCCCGCTATTGTCTCGCTTTAATTGAATACCTCTGCCTTTAATAAATACTTCGATGCCAGCAATCGCTTATGTTAATTAACCCAAGACCCAAAATAAAAAGGTACATTTTTAATCGGCCCGCTGGCCGAGGACATGCCGGCGATACCCAAATGCTGACGATGTTTTGGGAATGTTTTGTGTTTTGGACCGATACCTACTTAATCAACGCAATCAATCTCGGTCGCGGGTTCAATTGGCTCCGCAAAAAGATGTTCCTGGCGTTTCTTTTTGCGATATCTTCGGCTTTTATCAACAGACCACCGGTTTGCGAAAAAAGATTGTTCTGTATTTTGGATTTGCTAAATTAAGTCGAGGATTACTTTATCTACAACTTATCTGATTTATTTGTTTGTTGTTAAACTTAAATTTGTTGAAGGGTCTACGTATAATGTTCTTTATTTCAATGAAACACAAACTTATCATAAAAATATTAGGAGCCGATATTAAATCGTAGTCGGTGCATAGTACACTTGTGCGAAAAACTATCATGACCTTATGCACAGATTCTATAAAATGTATCGTTAAGCCTCTAAAAATCATCAAAAAAGTCATCTATACTAGAATCCATAATTCGACGGAGTAGTTTGACAGATAGAGTGTTACCATGTGTGAGAAAAAATAAATAGTGATGAGGTTAATGGTAATATTTAATTATCGACAGAATTCAACACCGCTCAATTAATTTGAATCAATTTTCCTGGCGAGTAATTTTAAGTGGTATTGTATAAAATAATTGGAATTTAAGCCCTGATTAACTGAATAGCAAAACAATATAATATGCTATATGAACGGAGAAACACAATCGCGTCGAGAAATCCAAGGTGCGGAAGCCGAATGATTTACAAAACCATTATTTTACAAGCCTACAGTGCTGCCATAATTAAGTAATGCGAAATCGTGCCAGTTTCGCGGTTTAACATCAATCGATATTTTCTTGCTTAGTACATCAAGTCAATTTTTATCATAAATGTATTATAATGTGGAGCTTGCACATTAAAGTCTTAAATAATACATTAATTATTACATTTATTTAAAACGGTTAAATATAAAACTCGATACAAATGAATCGATTTGTTGTTCTGATCGAATAGGATCAATTAAAAAATTATCGATGTAAACAACACTAGGCTGAACCTGGCAACATAATGCGATTTGAAGTTGTCAAACCGCTCCGTCGAATTACGGATTCTAGTATAGAGTCTCTCTGAGGTTCTCGAGTTCTAACTTCGTCTCAGTATATCTACTGCTTAACTAACTGTACTTACCGTATTACCAACCTGCAATCGCTTGAGTATTAGTATTGAGTACACAGACGAAATTTAATGTATTCATAGTTGTAATATGAGAAATTTAAAAGCAATTAACAACAATATTAAATGAGCAAATTGTTCAATACAAAAGACAGACAACCTGTTATCTTGGTGAACCACTACAGAATCGTCACCGCAGTACATGGCACACGTTTTTCAATTAGCCGTAATGATATTGAGTGTCGCGGCGCGGCAAAGGCGTCGTTAAGCGAGCCTCGTAAAGCGCGAAGCTCGTAAAAGCTCGTCGTGGGAGACTGGCCGACGACACCCCCCTCCCTTGAGCCCCCTCGACATGGTTAAGAAAAATAAAGGTGGTGGAATTCATTGGAATTCCATTTTTATTTTTGTGTAAGAGAAGGACTTTTCAAGCGGCGCTATATGAGAAAATATCTAAATAATAATTTTCGGCGGATACATGCAAAAGACATCAACGAGTCACCTCTTCAGTAATTTTTATTTAAATTTAAATCGTTTGGAAAAGAACGAGATAGGTACACCTTTTAAAATAAAAAAATGTTAAGATGCACTGTTCTTATAAAAATACAACAACTAATAAATAATGAAACATATTTAGTAGGTACATGTATAGTTCAAAAGAAGAATGGAAGAAGACTTAGGCTTACAGCATTGGTTTACTCCTTACTTACCTCCTTCTTGCTAAGAGTTAGCCTCGTAAAAAGCCGATTCAGTATTTCTGTGAGCACCGAAGCCCGCCTGCTGACAACCTGGATTGTGAACGGCCTCAATGGGATATTGTCCTGGAGTTTTTCCTTCACCGAAGCATCGAATTGTGTCGTAAACACGACGCGGCGTGTTCTCACGTCTGTCCCTTAGTTTTTGTCCCCGATCGTTAAACGAACTCTGAGGAGAGTTGAATCATAGCTCGTTTGAAGAGCTAATATTAAAATTTGATTTTGCACGGCTGGTTTCCGCGGGGCGGATTTTGAAGGAGCTATAAAGAGCCGTATACTTCCTTCCAGCTACATAAATATAAAATGTATCAAAACCTGCTTAAACTTAAAATAAAGTTTAGAAACAACTCAAAATGTCGAAGATACTACTTGCCTAGCGTTCTTATTTCAAACCAAGCGTCAACATGCTTGACTAGAGTATAACAGTGACGCTTGTACACTATAAATATGTGTAGTTACATAATTCTATAGAGCCGATACCAAAAAAAATGTCGAGTGTACTTGACCGTAAACATGTTACTTACCTAACCATACTCCAAACCAGATTTCCCAAAAGCAACTGGGCTGATTGTGTCGTTAAAACAGCTCGACGGCTGGTCGGCGAGTTGGCACACGGTTCCCCGCTGGGAGGCTCTTTTTGCAAACTTCCAAATGAAGAAAGACCTTTATTATTTCACCATGCCCGCCATCCACATGTGGTCTTCGACAGATCGAATAATATGGGAAATTGAGAAATCGTTCACGTTGCTATAGTTGGAACTGATGGAGGTGTCCGAAACCCTTGAGGCTCTGCAATTGCGTAGAGACGTTTCCGGTCAGTGTTCTCTACTGTCTGTTTAACGAGGAATGCTCTGAAGAGCTATTTTAGCTAGTTCCTCCCTCCCCTTTCCACTCCCGAACGACACGTGCTGGACAGCGCTGCCATCCACATACATTGCAGGCGCTGGTCCACGGCTCAGAGTGATTGCGACAAGGTCAATATGGTCTATTGTGCCTGTCGACCTCATATATGGATCTGACTACCGCTCAACCATCCGGTGGAATGAGGTCATCTTGTTAGTCAATTATCAAAAAAGGGGCTTTGAGCAATTACAATAATGAGACTCCCGAAAATCATAGAAAATTAAACTACTATGCGTCTGAAAATGAAATCAAAATGATAGTGTAATGATAGTATAAAGTAGAAATCAAGAGATTTTAGTTATGATGGTTGGAATGGTCATACTTTTACTATTCAAGTTACATGTCCAGTTACCACTACGATTTTAATTTTGATCGAACGCATAAATATGTGGTGTGAAATATTAAACAGCTCAGATGGTATATAATACAATCATATTGATTTATATTCGCAGCGAGATTCCGTGTGAGCTATCCCGTGACGTCACGCGGCCGTCAGTTTTTGCGTCGCCGCGACCACCGACCGCGGAGAAACTATTCAATTAGCGACCCGAATGCGGCGCGGGATCACTTCTCGACTTTTTATCGAACCTTAATTAGTTGTATTTTCTCACGAGCCTCAGATTGGCATAGAGTAACGCAAACGTTTAAATTAATTCCAGGCTATAAGGCCAGAAATCTTATTTAATAAACAAAACTTTACGAACATAATTTTTATTCGTAATGTGGTGTTTTTAAACAACACGAAGTAAAACCTTTATGTGCAAATGAAATTTAAAGAAAATGAAAAATATTGCTCATGATCCATCACCGAAATAGAAACTGTTAGAATACTAAATTGTTTGCAGTTTACAATAATGTATTTTATAATTTACACTTTAATTATACAAAAACCTTGCTTGTATACTTGTACGTGCTTTCGAAAAATATGAGTGTATCCTGTACATTTAAAATCTTTAAGTACACAGCCTATTGGTGCCTATTTAGTATGCCTGTATAAAATAGGTGTTAATCAAACACATAATCACAGAAGGAAGCCTTCTGTACCTCGTTATTTAGTAACGGTCGGCCCTAACATCGCGCTCAATAATGAGATCGTAGCCGGGATTCTGTTTAGGTATTTTAATGAGCTGAGTGGCCTCCCCCCCCCCTCACCTCCCTCCCGGAGGGACCTGCGCAGGATTTATGCGCGGACCCGTATTCGCCAAAAAGGCGCCAACGAATCGACGAAACATTTCGAAAATGTAAACTCCATGGGATTATAACGAAATAAAAAGTCATTAAGCAATTTAACTTCTTGTCGAGATTAAAGTTCGCCTATATTGAAATTTTTACCTAATTAAACACTAATGGAATTATTATTAAAACAAATGCATGCATGTAACACTTTTCTAATAGGACGTATAATTAAGATTTCCTTATTGTAATTTTTTTACGAGTTACTTCCTACCAAATTATCAATAATATACGGTTTTGTCCAATCGACAAAAGTGTAGAGATAAAATCATGATATTATTAACCGAAATAATCAGACAAATTACATCGTACGACAGTGTTTAAATACTCATAAAATTTCCTTAACAAAAAGTAATATTGCTAAAACATCCGTTCTGATAAAACAAATAATGTATTGCCCAATTTACTCTCAATGATTGGCAAAGCGTTCGAGAGGACGCTTGCTCGACATAACAAAAACAGGTAATTGCATCCTGCGACCGTCACTGCGATTGACTCGATGTCGCAGTGGAAATATTAAATCTGAGTTTTCTTGGTTACTTAGAAAATTGCAAACTGAATGCTTTATTATTAATATTTAGGTAAAAATACCTAAATCAATGGGGTAAATAATAGTATGTATGTATAAAATACATGCATAGAATCACGCCTTTTTTCGAGAGGGTAGGCAGAGGTCACTTCTTGCTATGTGCTACTTTCCTGGCACCTTAGAATTGTATAATAACTCTATTAATTTCACTTGTATTATCAAAGTTAATTTTCATTATACACCGTGAAATTTTAGTGGTTGTTTTTCCGCAGTAAAATTATTCTAGTAGCATAATAGATTAGTGCAGTTCTTTTTTATTGAAATCAATAAATGCCGGTTTTACGAAAGGTTTAACCGAAACTCTAAAGTACGTTCGGACCGCTTTATTAATTCGGGCATAGAGCTTCTTTAGATTTAAGCATCGATTTCATGCGAAAAGCAGTACCTGTTTACGTCACATCTTATAAAAGAACGATAGCTTCTCACGTTTTCGATTTGGAAAATTATTATTTTGAAAATTTGAAAAAATATATATTTTTGTATAATAATAAAAAAATAATTTGCATGATTCAATAGTATTACTAAAGGCAAATACAATACAGTCGACTTGAAAAAATCCTTCTTTATTCGAAGTCGGTTAAAAATATTTATGTGACTACGACAAATCGCTGTGCATCATACTCTACTGCGAAGGAAATTGATAACTTTCATTCAGTGAAAACGAACGACTAATCTGACCATGAGAGCAATCATGACTGATCGATGGTAAAAATGCAAATGCTTATGACGAGCTTTCTCGACGTGTGATGGCTTCTCTATTTCGTTCCATACGTTTATTTTTACCGATCCCATCGCAACGGTTGCCTATTGTTAGTTTCACGTAATGACAACAGCAACAATCTAAAGTGGAAATCTCAGTCGATAGTAAATGTTTCAATTCACATTTCGAAATAACGGGTAATGTTACCTCTTATAGGTGTGGAAAGTCATAAGGTATGGTAATGATCTAAATGTTGATCTATAACGGACTATGTGTACACAATAGATAGTTAACTTAATAGCAATAAGTAATGCTGTTAATTGTTATCTTAGCTTATGATTCCTACAGGTTCTGCAACAAAATAAGCATTGTACAAGTATACTCAAGTCTTTCTAATGTCTCTCGCGTCACTCGAATGTGTCTAGGTGGGTGACGATCTGTAAAACTGTCCAAGTCGCTTGTGAGAGCAGACGGCGCGACGCGTCGCACCTGGCCGCCCGCCCTCGCCCCGCCCCCGCCCGCGGGCCCGAGAACCGCAGGAATATTAATTGTAATTGCCTCCTCGTATGACTCTGGGGCAGTGTTTACCCGCTTAATGCTCGCCCTGTGGCTAAATTTAATGAAGTTTTTATTATCATGCTAAAGTGTCGATGAGGGGGTATTTTTTTATTTAACGGTCGTGCAAATAGCTGGGGGGACCTTCAATCACTGACTTTATTACGTGTGAGACATCTTTTGAGCGAGTTTTTAAATAAGGAGTACTGCTTGCACGGGCAGCACGGGTACTTAAGTTACGTTTCCAATCCATGTTCTTGCAAGGGAACAAATAAATCTTTTGGAATCTGAGCAGATGCAGAGTTTTCTCTTGAATTGAATTTGAACGCTCCCAGAATTTCTGATAACTTCAGAAGTTTCTTGGGTCAATAATTACACAGCGAAGTGCACAATATCCGCTATTCTTCGCTGATAGCTCAAACTCTACTTTAATAACCCGCTATTCTAATAGCCAATGGGGTCGTCCCATGTGTCTGGGAGCACGTGTCTCGCTGTGTGGTCTGCGGCAGACAGCGCGCCTCGTGGCACCTGCGCCTGCGCCGCAATTAGCCGAGATGACGCCCTCATCACCGCCGCGCTGTGTCATCGTGCGCCTGCGCATACAAGGTAATTAGAACTCTGTTAACACGAGCTACACTTAGTTCCTTCTACAAGTGTCCCGCCAAACGTACAGAGAAATTTATTTCAATTATTAGTGTGGGACTTAGTTGCCCGAATTATTAATTTATAACATACTTAGGTGTTTAGAGAGTGCTAAAAATATATCTTTTATCTGTTTATTCGGAAATACTGCGGTTTTGTGTGGTTTTAATATAATCCAATGAAATATTATGATCATAAAAATATCGAAATGAATATCTATACCCTTTGCACCTAATGTAAGACTTACGTTGACGTTTACACCTAACCTATTAATTGGAACTGGCCAAATCTATAAAATTATCCATAAGCAACTTACACGTAGGTTAAATGTTTTACGCATCCTGTAGTAAATTTAGTACGCAAGCGTATAATTTGTTGGAATAGCCAAAATAAATTGCGTAACGATAAAAGTAAGTTCTTAAATCAGACAGGCTATTTGCTGTCCGACGGAGAATTGCTTTTGAAAAGTAATTAAAGATAAAGTTTTAATTTTGCCTCGCAGTAAAAACGCAGGAACCGGTCGCGGACGGACGGACGGACGGACGGGCCGATGCGCGCGTCACGAGCGCCGATAAGCGTACGCAGCGCATCATGCGCGGGCGCAGCGTTTAATTGCACCGATGTATTTCGCTAGGGGCGCTTTCGATATCTTTTTTGACACAATATTTAAGCAAACTTACTTAGTTACGTAGATAGTAAACACTTGCAATATATAAAGGCGTCCGACCGATTTCAGCCATGGCGGCCGATCTCAATTGAGATCAGCCAATTGCGCAGGACATATTATAGTGCACAAGTGTGCGCGCAAACACAAGTGCACTCTCTATTCCCTTACTCTCATAATTCGGTGAGACGGCAATCCGACATGACCGATGAGAGATCGGGCGCAGGACCACCGGCTTAACGTGCTTTCCGAGGCACGGGCGTTGAACCGCCAACTTCCTAACTCCGGGCTGAGTAATTTCATTACAGAAAAACGCACACAAATTTTGCCCGAGCCCGGATTCGAACCGGGGACCTCTCGGTCCTAACGCAGCACTTGCTACCAATAGACCAACGAGGCAGTATATACTTGCAAAATATACTTTTTATTAAACCACCTTTCGCCCTCTAGAAGTTAGACAAAGTCAATAAGAAAGTAGGTAATTGCTTAAACTTTCTTCGGGAAAGATTATAAATTAATTAAAGTTATTGTTAGTAGACCTGTTGATTAGTTCTTCTATATAAATACGATTACATTATCATAACGGTAGGTAACTAACACCATTTAACAGTGATAGGTAGGTAGCCCTAAATAAAAACGATAAAAGGGAATATGTTAATAGGTTCAAAAAACTGCATACAACTGCATAAAGGATGATAATGCGCTCACCCCTGCGCGCGCGCATGGTAATTAGCGCGGGTCGATTATCCGCTCGATTTGCCGCCAGCGCGCTTTTTACGCGGTTTTTTGCCGCAATTTGTTTACGCGCACGCGCCTATGTATTTGCATTCTCGTAAGGCCTGATGATGGCAGACACTTTTTTTTGGAATACGCAACGTTATTGCATACTAATTCCTGTTTTACAAGTGCTCGGTGACAAGTTTACGCACGCGCAAGGCCGTACCTCCCAGAAGCTCTTTGTAATATACGTAAATAAGGCTTACTTCGTTTTGCGATGATATTTATGACTAAAATTAATGTAAAATTCAATTTACCGTGCATTTTAAAATCTACAGTAACATCAAGTGCCTACTTGGTTATTTCATTTCGTGCTTAGCTATGGAGAACGGGTTTCCTGAGATGTTTATGGAATGAAGCGCGTGTGTGTAATATCTACAAACAGATGAAAATCACAATTGAGAAAGATTCGATTCTGAAATAAAACAACAAATAAAAATTTTACTCGAAATGCAAATATTACATAAACTTAGGTACTATTTGATATACCTAGCGAAGTAACACAACACAACACAACACAACACAAAAACATAAACCTATAGTAAAAGGAGGCAAGTCAAAAACTTTACTTGTTGTGACGTTACATCTCAGCCGGTGCTTTCATCCACTTAACCCACGTTGCATCACGGAAAGTCCTCGCATAGTTCTCATTACAATTTGTTGAGTCGACTTGCGACGCATTAATTTACATTTTAATACGCTGGACGAGATGGTATCGCGTTGTCACAGCGCCGGCCTAATGGACCCTATTGATCTAGCCTAGGGCTACCAGACAAAGCTAAGATTGCCTCTTATTGCTTTGATAAAGTGCCTTAATGGATAAACTGGACAAATCCAGCTGTAAGTCTATTAGTAAGTCTGTTAGTACAACAGGATGAAAGCTCGAGAAGGCTTAATATATGGCAAAAAAACAATTTAAATTTTACGGCAGTTTACTTGTTTGTCTAGGTGAGAAGCCAATGATAGTATAATAAACAAGAAGCAGATATTATAAGTGAGACACAAATCTGTCCTAATTAGTGTACCGTGTGCTATAAAGCTATCTCTTCATTTTGCTATCGCGTCTTTTTTTGCACCTTTTGTTTTATATGTCAGTAAAGTGTCACAAAGTTGCAGGACAGATATTTTTTAACGCAAATTACTATGAAGGTAACGGTGTAAGGTATATCTATATTATGTACGTATCATTGAATCAAACATTATTAAATTATCCGTCTCTTGTAATTTGGTGTAACAATAATAACTGGTATATTTTCCTGTGGCATCAAATAAGTAATTGTAACGTGTCGTTTAGAACTTTTTAGAGCATTCCTAGTACCTACTAATATGTAGTTAACCTATACTGAAGCCTCGTTCCCAAATCGAGTTAGACAAATGTTATCAGTTGGCTACCGAGTTCCCATTCCCTCGAGCAACCCTGCCCCGCGTTACAGATCTCCCGTCCATAAGCGCAGGTCCCCGCTCTCGTAATAAATCGGCGCGGGCGCACCGCGGCCAATTGACAGCTCTCTGTTAATAGCACAACAGGTTGCCAGGGTATTCAGATCGCAGACATCTGATACAATACATTTGTCAGATTCGTTTTATGATCGATAAATGAAATTTTAATATCTTGCTTGTTTGGCAAAGCGATTAACAACGGTGAGTTTATCTTGATCATAATTTGTAAATTGCATGGATTATTTTGATTGTATATAGTGATCCATTCATCCATCCCGCACTGAGACAGTGGTAGTTATTTTATGTATTTTTAAATAATCTTATTAACCATGACTGACACCATTCGTGTAGATAACCATGACAATTTAATACAGCCATTCTATGTTTTCTTCAATTCATTAGACTTTGACGTTACACTTAAAAGCTAATGACTTGAAAAGCTGTAGGATATAATAACGATCTGGCAACACTGCTCTCCATATACGCACCGACCCAGCACCCTTATTGGGTCCCGTCGTTCTTTCCTTATGACAATAGCTGCCAGTGTTGCCACACCGCGCCATTAGCTCCGATAAGGCAACACTTGCCGTTTGGAAAGCGCTCGGGAAAAGCGACAATGAGTAATGTTCCGAGCAAGTCCCTTCAAATCGTGCCGCGGGAGGCACGCTGCACAATTTAGTGCTGCCCTTTACTGAGATCTCTTTAATCTTCAATTAGGCTCACTTTATAAAGAAGGAGCTACAGTGGATTCAAAGCATTTACTTGCAGTTGTGTTGAGATATGAGTTTGAAATGTTTCACTAGATTATAATTTTAATCAAACCTATTGATGCATTGTTTGCAACACGAGGGTCCTATCAAATAATTGTTACTTTAAATGTTGATAAACGAAACAATATGCTTATTTTGTGAGAAAAAATCAGGTCTCATGTCGCACCTGAAACTCAAACGTCCTAACTCTAAAGCCCAATTTCACAAACTCTGCCATGAAATAAAAATATTATCTTACCTAGCCCTTTACTTAAACGACAATTGTTATAACATATTTAAGGGATATTACGTTGATATGTATTCTCATGTTTACCAGCGTCAGTCAGACTACTATATTTTTCAGGGATCAATACAAAAAAAAGGCACTCAACCTCATCAATCCCCGTTCACTCGAGCGCGTCAATGCTGATTATGTTACCGCAGTTGTTTGTTGAACATGAATCCCGCCGCTTCGTTGTCCGTTATAAATCACCGCACAAGTGATACAATACCATCTATTAATCAATACCTCTTAGTTTCATTAATTGTTTACGAACGATCCAATGGCTTCTAATCTTTAGTGATTAATTTAACCGGCGTAATTAATTTACTGTAGAGCTCTGGGACCATGCGGTATGAGAGTACTTTATGTGATGTAATGAAGATTTCATCATAAGTAGGACACACGCTAGACTATTCATCTAAGATAAAATCTAGTTGGAACAAGTGCTTGAACAAATCGTTAATTACCTTGCAACTGGATAATAGGCCGTTTATTTATTATTTATGTTTGATGAAAATCAGTTGATATATTGCACAGACGAATCAACCGATACTGATTACCTAACAAGTAATCACTAAGTAATGCAAAAATATAAGTCACTGTTCGCTGTTTGTCCCTAAGTGTGCTTAGATCTGTATAAGTACGCAACGGACTTTTATGCGCTTTTTTAAGATAAAGTGATTGTAAGAGAACAATTGCATATACACCCTGCGGAGATTAGGCGGGACGCTAGTTTACATATTATAAATTACATTACAAGTATTTATGGACCAGATCTATGCGCATAGTAACGCCATTTAAATAAATTTTGATTGTTAATTAAAATCCATTCATTTACCACTATGTACTTAAAAAATTGTGTTTAACATTCCACATCCTTTTGAAATGAAACTAATTTTACGGATTAAACTCGCGTGTATTGTCCGTAAAATTAGTTTTATTTCAAATGTGTAGTGCTCGCGCAAATAAAAGTAGACAATACTAAATGACAATATATTCCACATCCTTTCACAACAAAGCACGACCTACTTAAGGATATAACTATTCATACGTTTCGTGTGCACAATAGGAAAACAAACGAAATCTAGAAGCGAGTCCGCATCACAAGCCCAAGTTGTAATAAAACTCCTGAATCCGGCCCTCGGAAGATGTCGGCTCGTGACGTCACGCGCCTCCCGCCCGCTCCACTCTATAATCCGATCGATTGTTGAGTATAATCTAATTTATCTATTCTCGTTTTTGTTTGTTACGCTACATTTCGTTCAATGAACGGAATTCGAAAGAACCCTTTTAGTTTTTGTTGCATTTTCTCGGTTCCAAATCTAATTTGAAACCGTTTTGACGCCGTCACTCCGACGGGTCTCAGGTGTGTTGAGTTGATGCTGTGGTTATGTTTATAACGAATCAACACAGCTTCGGTACTCACTATTATGTGAAGACTTGGTTATATTTTATAACTGATGTATATAGATCTATTAAGTATTTAGTAAAGATCCCCAGAGAGAGGGAGGTCTCCAGTTCGAGTCTGGGGTCGGGTAAAACTTTTGTGAGTTTTTCTGTAAAAAAATTACTCAGCTCGGAGTCAGGAAGTTGGCGGATGCACGCCCGTGCCTCAGAAAGCACGTTAAGCCGGTGGTCGTGTTCCCAATTTCTCATTAATCAACATCGGTCATGACGGATTCCCGTCTCACTGAAAGTTGAGAGTAAGGGAACAGAGAGTGCACTTTTGTTAGCGCGAACACTTACGCACTATAATATATCCTGCGCACTTGGGTGATCTCAAAAGAGATCGGCCGCCATGGCCGAATCGTACGCCTTATTATTATTATAGCCAAAGGAATAAACAAATAAAAGCACACAGTTTCGTTAACACGATAAGAATAGTGTTTAATTTAATTGATTGGATTTCACTTTGACATATTGGACTGCTGGTATTATAATTCCAGATGAAAATAATAACTTAGTCATGTAGATTTCAAAAGTATCCCTTTGAAGTGTTCACAACTTCCGTTCACAAAACGTATTAAGTAAGTATCTAAGTACTTCCGGTTGACGCAAAAAGCTCAATACATGGAAACAGAATATGCTTCAAATAAATCATCAATTCAAATAAAATGAAAGGGTTACTCGTTTTTAACTTTTTATTATAACTCTGACCACATCACGGTTTGTGTTCTAGAGCTTATTTCACGGCTGCTCGGGTCTGCTCCGCGATTCGCCGCGCCTGCGCAGGCGCACCTACACGCCCGTCACACCCTCCACATGCAGATACAGTTTATAAAATAAGTTAGGACTCTCCGTTTCCTATTACTTGTAATAAAGCTCTGAAAGCATCACAGTATTAAATACCTGATGGTAGCTATAAAACCTGTAAGTAGCACATTGGATAAGAACTTTCATGCACTATGTTGTAAGGCGAGGTGGTATTCACCAGGGTGTAGTAGACGGCATGTCAAAACGTAACATAATGATCGAATAATAATATAGCACGTATGTATATTTGTGTCCATCGTAAGTGAGGCAGTATGGAGGCTGGTGCTGGGCCGGTCCCGCGCTGCGGCCGCCCGCAGGTCACGGCCGGCCATAGGGCTGCAATCCATACTTACTAGTAAACATTATCATAAATGCCCATTTAATAAATACAAGTTGACGCTAGCATTCCGTGTAAGAGTGATTTACTCCATTTCATAAGAAGAGTATGACATATTTATTATCATCATCATCAGCCCGTTTACGTCCTCACTGCTGGGGCACATAAGGCCTTAGCATGGTTGAACACTGGCCAAGCGCAGATTGGTTGACTACACAACCTAAGAATTTCTTGGTGTCAGATTCCTGACGTTAAAGCGTCGAATAATCTAACACAAATTTCAGATTTTAAAAACACAGTGGTACGTGGCGGGGTTGGAACAGGCGACCTCTCGCATGGCAAGCCACCTTAACCACTCGGCCATCTGCGCCTTATAATAATAACTATATGTTTTCATTAATGCAGCTAACTGCACTGCACCGCACTGTAAAATGATACAATAAGTAGTGATGGGCATCTGTTCAATTCCTAAACTATTGGAAGTCTAAAGTAACTTTCGCATTCTAATTAATTGCAGAATGAAAAGCTCTGTACTAAACATTTCTCCATTATACGATTACAAATATGATCCCCATCCCTGGCCGCCGCTCCGCGTAGCTCTCGTCATCTATTTTTATTAACTCGGGGAAATTGCGCGCCGCCCGCTGCGCCCGCGCACGCCGCGACCCAGGGGAAGGATTGCAGTTGCTTCGGGAATTGCTTGTCAAGAAAGTTCTTTAAAAGTATCTAACATGTAACTAACTTACATGTTCACTTGTTTTTCGGATAAATCAAATAAAAAGAAAAGTACGGACTTCTTTTTGAAATAAAACTAATTTTGCGGATTTAACTCGCGTGTATATTATTCTAAACATATTATTTAAAGACCCGACGTTTCTAGCTGTTTACAGCGCTCGTGGTCACGGGCAAGTTTCTTTCTTTCTTTCAAGACATAAAGACGTAAAATAAGATTTATTTCGAATGTGTAGTGTTCGCGCAAATATTAGACAATACTATGGACTTCATTTTAAGCTTATTCTGCGTCTGCTGCTTATGTTTTGGTTAAAAATTACAAAAAAAATTACTATTCAGTTTTCTAAATCATGGGTAAGGTTAAGATAACATTATAGCCGTGTGTTTGCCAACATTTTTAGATTTCAAAGGCACGCAGCGCAGTGGTAAATGACACTTGAGTACTTACCTTAAGTCCCCGATCCAGTCATGGCGGTCTGCCCGAAAAAAATAAGTTTTAAGAACGTGTAAAGTTGAAGATCAGTGCGAAAATTAATCCTAACCACAATTACAACATACGGTCGGGAGCTCACGTGTGTAATCCCTGTGTGTGGCCGCGGCGGCGAGCGTGTAATCGCGGTTTATTGGCGACGGACAGCGCTGGTAGCGTGACGGACGGCGACCGGTCGCAGGTTCGGTTTCTGCTTGTGATTTAAATCGCATTTTTGGGTTAGTCTCACTTGATGGGAAATAAAAGCAAAGCCTTGAAACCGAGAAATAACATTTTTTTTATGATAATTATATACTAGCTTCCAGCAAAGAAAAAGAAAAGGTTTGATTGAAAATATCTAAATCTCGGAAGGCTTTCGGGCATAAAAATAAGATGCAGGACATTTACGTGTATAAAAAAATCAGGCAATTATGATTTTAATTTTTACAATAGAATAGAACTTTATGAGGACTTAAAAGTACAGAGAATCATCAGATCCACAACACTTTCCTTAAATACTTATTCAAGACGGATTAAATTCTGCACATTTCCACAACTAGGTGTTAGTGATTGAACTAACAAATGGTAAAGCTCTTGTAACCGCTGTTCCAGCGTGTCTGTTAAGTTTACGAACCATGAGATTGTGTGCGCGGGGGGCGCCGCTCTCGACGGATAACAAATTGGATGACACGGCGCGGGCGCGTTTTTGCGGCCGAGCGACGCCGCGCGCCGGGCTAGTGCTGCCGGCAGACCAGCATATTTATACACAGTTTTAGCAATATACGGTAAAATTTTAAAAAACAATACGAATCAAAAAGATTTTCGGAAAATTAAGTACTTTTTGAACACTTTATCGTACGCGTATCTTCGTGTGAAGATTGATAACGTGAAATTCTAATTATTTTTTCTGGAATTGATCAACTGATAAAAGTAAATTTAATAAAATAAAATTGTTTTATGAAAAAAAAAATTGTGTTATAATTATTTATTTTAGTATTTTACTTCATCTTTAAATTTTATCAGTTGATAAACCATAGTAATATGATTTGAGTCTGCCTGCTGTCGATAAACACTAGATATTGTCACTATTTTATAGTGACACGTCATTCCACACCGCACTACGCCGGTTTCAGAGTCACAAAACGAAGATTCCCAGCACCGCCCGCGCACAGCCCGGACCGGGAACCGATCGCGCTGTCACGTCCCGCGGTCACGTCGCTCGCAGCGTGACGCGTCACGATCTCCAAATTCAATTTACCATATTACATCCAAAAGCCGTTTAATTAAGCCCGCCTTTATCCCGCTAATGAAATGTATCTCGACCGCCGCACCACGCCGTTCATCGCTTTTTATGACAACAATAAAACTAATGTTGCTTATTAAAAATGACCGCTAGAAAGTTGCCCACAAAACGCGATCGAATTATTCCCAGTTTATCGAGTCGTATAGTTTTTGATTAAGAGCGGCGCGGTGACAGAGCTCCGACCTCCATAAATTGAACCCAATTTTGGGATTTTATTTAAGATAATTTGAATGGTGTTGAAGACATTTTTTTCCAATTTCGTGAAATAAACGAGGCGACGTTGTGTTTTATGGCGTGTTGAGGTCTCGGTTGTCTGTAAAAGGTTTTGCTTTATTTTAACGAGTCAGATTATTCACCAATTTTATGACGCGAATTCGTTATTGGTACGGGGACAAAGAAGCCGAATCAATTTTTGTGGATGAAATTTTATTAAAAGCCGATTATTGGCCTGATTAACTGTTATACGAATTAACTTTTGTAGTTCCATGTTCTTTCCGGTGATAACTTAAATTTTATATGCAATCGTTGAAGATTTTATAACTCACTAGCTGTGCCAGCGACTTCGTTCGCGTTTCCCCCCGTTTTTTACACATTTTCCATTGTATCTTTGCTCCTATTGGTCGCAGCGTGATGTTATATAGCCTAAAGCCTTCCTCGATAAATGGTCTATACAACGCAAAAAGATTTTTTCAAATCGAACCGGTAGTTCCTGAGATTAGCGCGTTCAAACAAACAAACAAACAAACAAACTCTTCAGCTTTATAATATTAGTATAGATTAAAATTATAAATCTATGGATAAGTAAAATAAATCAAAAGACAGCAGACTTAGTCCTGCCAAACCTGTTCCACGGCGTCTGCCTTGTTTGAAATGCCAAATGACTCATTTGAATACAAATCCGATTTTAAAACAATGACCTACCCAACTTAATTTAATTCCTTACTTTATTTTGTTTGCTCTTGTTTTATGAATCGATTGCTAAAATACAAATAAGTTAATAAAATATAAATTTACGATTTAACGATGCATGGATTCATGGATATTTTTAACAAAACAATATGATTGTGAACGCATTACATTATACATTTTGCATGAAATGACTCTCAATCCATAGGTTTTTAATAGACTTATTATAACAGACTTAAACACACATAGACATAAACTTAAATCAGTATCACAAAATAAAAAATGAAAAGATTCATATTTTGAAAGAATATATCTATTTACTTATTAATCAATTAGACAGTATACAAAAGTTCGTTAATATAAGATATTATTAGGAGTATTTTTAAATTTAAGTTTTCTCTTTTGTTAAAAATGTATTATATGTATAAAAATGTTGTGCATACCTATAATTTAAGTACATATATGATACACATTATTGGTAAAAGTGATTAATATGTCTATTATGTATTTAGTTGGTAAGCCTTTTTTGAATAAATAAATAAATAAATAAATAAATATACACCGCGAAATTTTAGTGTTTGTTTTCCCGCATTAAAATTATTCTGTCTTAGCATTTACAAAGTATATTACAAAAATCTTAATCTTACTTATTAATACAATATGTCTATGCGTTCAACCAACAAATATGGATTCCCACTGCAAATAAGTAGTTCACAGCTGAAAACAACATATTCCAAACTCATTCAAACGAGGAACATTGATCACTTGTAATATTAGTTACGGACCATTAAAGGAACACTGTTTTAAAACATTCGACACAACAAACCGGAGTCGACAAAACAAAAAAAACGTGGATCGATCGGGTTCGTTACGTCACAGCATCCAGGAGCGCACAAAAAGCGGGGGATATGCGGCGGGAGCGGGTCGGGCGGCACCTGCGCGGGCGACGACCTCGCGCCAAGGCTTATCGCCCCACGGGTATCGGTCACAATCACACCGATATTCTATTCTGTTAATTACTGGACTGTGTTAAAGGATCTACTTTTCTATGGATGTCTTTCAAGATGTGTATGTTTAATGTGCCTTAAAATAATCAAGTCGCATCGCTTTTGCCACAAGAACCTATTCAAAATAATTGTGCCGCAAAATACTACACACATGATTACAAAATATAAAATCTTTTATTATACAATAACCAAACGAAAAACAATTCACACAATGTAAAGCTAAAACCTTAGGTACACTAAACTTATGAGCTTAAAGAGGTGTTAGCTATAATAAGTGCAGATAATCTGTATAAAAATCATTCTTGGGGTGCATAACCGTTCCATGACCACTTACTGGTTTGATACATAAACTATAATAAAGGTAAGAGCACCGTTTATCGGATTGTTCAAAACAGTATTTATATTCCATAATAGCTGGTAGTTAATTCGTTCCTTTTATCTTTGCAAAGGTCTGAGGAAAATAACAGTTATGTCTGCTCGTACCTCGAAAACGAAATGTTCGGGACGGGTTGGGACGGGCTGGGACGGGTCGGGACGGGTCGGGATGCATCGGGACGCGGAGGGACAGCGAGACGGTAAACAATAGCCGCTCATTACCCACTTATCGTTTTAATAAAATGCATTTACGTGCTCCTCGCTCGGAGAGTCGTCGTTTTTCCTTCTTCGAGATAAGTTTAAAGGTTGCCGTTGTGTTTCTATTTGTGGAATTAATTGGTAAACTCCATTAGTTGTTTCATGTTATGTCTTATTACTGTCGTAAGACTTGGATTATTTGTGAAACAAAAGAGCATTTACTATACTACTAGCTACTAGTATAGTAGCTTTCGTATTTGGAGTCTATTATCACGTAAAATGTTTACTCCCTTGTACTTTAGACGAATACAATCATACATCAGTAGTTTTGGAGTGTAAGCATTCAGGCATTCAATCTAATTACATTACCTTTATTATAATGTATTTTTATACAGATATTTATTTTAACTTTATACGTACACACAAATATTCTTTAATCTTCTTAAGGCCTTTGTAATTTCATTTTAATATGTAATATATACCGGTTTTGAACTCGACTTAAAATAAGTCAAAGAAGCAATAAAAATGAACGAGAGTTAATTTCATCAGGAGACCACCCTGCGATATTATCTCACCATTATCGCCACAACAATTTGCTAAGACAAAAAACACTGATGCAAAACTCGAACCCGGGCCCTCGCGTAGACTACCGTGACCAATGCGACGCCGCGCCATCACCAGCGCTAATGGCCGCCCATAAATAGTAAATTCAAATTATTTTTCAATAATCAAGTATGAAGTAGTTTATTCATCAGCTGAGCTAGCAACTTACAAAATTATTTACTTAATTGGCTTCGTCCACTATTAACTTTTAAGCAGTAACTGTATTATACCAGAGCCGCTCTAAGTTGGCCGATTTGCTACATGTCAGACTGACTGCACTAGTGAGCGTCAACGGTAAAATTGCCGAAGTATATAAGTAACAGTTATTTCCACTTTATAACCAAGCAAGGTCTAATTATAACAAATTTTTATTAAAAACATTAATTCACATCCAAAAGATTGAATTTAAGTTCCTTATTTATAAATATATTTATTTTTAAAATACAATACTTATTAAATCCTTCATCCTATTTTTAAAAAATACCTGGTGAGTATTACCCATTACGTCACTATGAAAACGTGTCAAACGGCGTAACCTTGTAAAAGCGTAATACGGAGTGGAAATTTTACGTAATAAAAGACAAATAATTAGATAATTAGGTGCATTTGACATTTTGAAATAACGTCTTATTTTTAAAAGTTGTTCTTTATGATTCGCTAAATATGTTCCTCTTAACAAGGATAAATGCAAAATATAAAATAAAAAGTGTCAAATCAGTCTTCTAAGAACGGCTCCGGTATAAGCATTAATAACGTCTCTTAAGCGATATGCCTCTCGGAAGTTTTGATGGAGTGATTTGCCATTCCTCTTCCACTTCACGACCATTATCTATTTTGTAGCGGGTCAAGAGTTCAAGCTTCCTCACGATGTTTCCTACAAACGGTATCTAAAAAGTCCTGTAGGTACAAACTTGCTTATATTCTACTCGAGCGGAGCTGAAGGAAATGTTAGGGTATTTTATGTAAGATCAGATCTGATCACAATAGCCATATTATGTGAACGTAATATGCTATTGTAAACATAACTCACATGCACTTGATATACTTTAGCATTGCTTTCAGATTAATTGTTATTGTGATATGTGTTATACATAATGATATCATTATTAGATACCTGAAGTAGCATAGATGTTAAAGTTAATTATTCATATTCAATGTGTATAGTTTGTTTCTTTAACAATAACTAAAAGTATATTAAATACTTACTTACTACATTTGTTGCGGTACCTATGTAAGCATAGCTCTTGCATTTTTTCCCAAGTAAACGATAACAAATACAAGCATAATCTTCTTATTTGTAGTAGACATCAATTTAAAACGATCCAACGTGAAATTGAATCGAGACTGTCGAAACCAAAGTCAATAATCATAGCAATACTTATTTCATAACGAGTGCGAGTGCATGCTGTGATTTTTTGTGCTAATACGAGCTGCTTTGAACCTGTTACCGGCGCTCGGCGCGTTTGAAGCGAGTCGCGCTGCGCCTGCGCCTGCGCAGGCCGCGGGAAACGAATCGACGGGGCTAATTAGTGGTGCTAGGGCGAGCTCACTGCTCCATCTATGTGGAGAGAAAAACGCGTCGGGGATAGAGCCTTTGATCTGAATAAAAACTCTACTGGTGTTATTCAGTGAGTTTCCTGCTTAGTCCCTTTGATGCTGCGTCTTTCTATATTCGTACTCATCACAGGATCAATTGTTTATGATAGGACTGCGGATTAGGCAACCATTATTCAAAGGTAGGGCATAATATTGTTGATGTTATAACGGATTATGGCATGTCAGTGGGTAGCATTACAATGCCTACCTATTAAACGTAAAAATCTTCTGGATCTTCAGATGCTTATGTTGATAAATAATGAACCGTTCACAAACGCTCTCTGTTACAAATAGCATGCTTAACCAATGTCAAAACAAATTCATCACAGACAAAGCCGATCGGTCCGTCCCAACCATTAAGGCGATCCTCGTCAATGCGACGCGATTGAGTCGTCCGACAACGCTAATGTCAGAGGTCGTGCGTGACACGCGCGTCACACGTCATGCGTCATGCGTCACGGATCCGGCCCACACGCACTTATTGCTTTGACTGTGATGTGACATTGGGATGTAGACTTATAGACAAGTATCAGTATGACATGTCTGCTGGCAACAAATAGTTGGTCCATTTTTTATTATTATTTCATGTGTATAGACATTAGTATCGTAATAAATAAAACCTCTTCTTATTTAAAGTACTAATTAAAAATTACATAAACATTTTCCAAAGTTATCAACATCCACTTTAATACGTTTACTACAACTAGGGTTTAGAATATTTGGAATATATTATTATTACACATAAGTTAGTACAAAATTGTATGTTTGGTTTGTTTTTATTTTCTGTATGTTTGGTTTGTTTCTATTTGTGTGCTAAATAAAATATTATTCTATTCTTATTCTATTCTATTCTATCTATTCTATTTTAGAAAATTACTAAGCTGTTTAAGCATCTACCTACCTGAGGAGTATATGTTTGACAACATGTATGTCTTCACTGGCTTCGCTCTCCGCCTGGCGCATGGGAGCTGTGAGAGCGCAGGCGGGGCCGCGGCGCAGCACATGTCACGACGAGCGTGTCGCCCGCTAATGCGCGATGCTATCGACAGGCGCCAGGGATGGTGCATCTACTGATATAGGTATATAAAACTGAG
Organism: Maruca vitrata; assembly: GCA_039566165.1. NCBI lineage: Eukaryota > Metazoa > Arthropoda > Insecta > Lepidoptera > Crambidae > Maruca > Maruca vitrata. The sequence goes on along the minus strand of CM076928.1, from coordinate 178,598 downwards.
AGGTAATATTTGGCATAGTACAATATAAAAAAATTCTCGTAAACTCAGCTAAGAAAGTAATTAAAATATTAATATTGATAACCAGTTATGAACAGAGAAAACATAAACCATTTTCGTAGCTGGTTACGACTCATGGTTACAAAAACTAAAAGTAAATTCCATTTTTGTAACTGGTTATCAAGCAAGAAAAATAATCCATGTTCGTATCTGGTTACCAAAGATCAGTTATGAACGTGGACTAAAAAATAATCTACCATGACCACGAGCCCTGTAAGGATCTAGTCCTTACAGGGCTCGTGGTCATGGTAGATTGGCAGAACGGTTCGCAAACCGTTTCGAGTCCTAGTGGATAGAGGTGAGTAATTTGAAAAATAAAATATTTTGTTATCTATCAGCCAATAAATGTACCGACCGAGGAGCACTAGCCTAGCCTAAAGAAGGGCGATCAGGTTTTAGTAACCACACTGGCCTGGCATGGTTAGTAATTTTTTTATATGTGTACGTATAAGCAAATGGAAGTAAATTGTTTTTTTTTTTGAGAAATATACGTCTTAAAATTTGTTCAGTTACATCCCTGTACCCGAATTCTAAAACCCATTTCGGCGTAATGATCCCGCCAAGATGGCTGATAGCGAAACAATAACACGTCTGTTAGTCGATAAGCGCACATCGGAGCAGACGCGATACAATACCCGACGCTTTCACACGGGCATTTGTCATAGAACAACGACCACTGTGTGCATATCGATTCTATCGGACAACACCGATTTAAAGCACACGATGACCTGTTTAGATTCAGAAACATATTGAGTCTACACGTTCAGTGAAATGATTATTGATTGCATGTGAAATGTGTGCCTCGGAAATGATAGTTGAACTCACTAAATTCATAACATCTTGATGATTTGGAAGGCAATACATTAAAATTGATTTTTGACCATAAAAATCAGTAAATAATATAAATTTGAGTGTAGTGTATAAATAATATAAATATAAACATTTCGGACATTCTGCCACACAAAACAACTATGTACTTGATGGAACGGAACTTTTAACTTTCGACAGGATTTTTGAGCCTTTTTTTTTTTTTTTTTTTTATACAGAGGCTAACAAGATGACCTCCACCTGATGGTAAGCGGTAGTGAGATCCAAATATGAGGTCGACAGGCACAATAGACCATATTGAGCCTGTCGCACTCACCCTGAAAGCCGTGAAAAAGGAGACCACTGCTGCGGCAACAACGAGACAAGGCGTGGAGTCTCGCATTGGTATTGAGCTGTGCGGGTCGGAGTTGGCCAGTCCGCCGGACGGAAGGGCCCCCGTTTCTGCGGGTCTCCCAGGCCGGCGCTGACCCGCTCCGCCCGCACAATACCGCCGCTAAGACTCCACTGGTCCGGCGCTTGCCGCAACAATGGTCCCCCCTGGCTCCGGTTCGTACAGTGCTGATCCCGGAACGCTACCTGACCAAGAGAGGCCAGAGTCACTTGGCGGGTTTTACACAACTGTATGGTGGTAACAGCAACCGGTCGACAAAATGTCTCCCACCTGTAAACCTTAACCTTACAGAGCCTTTAAGTTACAGAGGGCTAAAGTGCTACAATTAAAGATTCTGATCAGATGATTAGTGTAAAGCGTACAGTACAACAACAGCGTGACACAAGCCCAGTAGTTGGAGCTGATAGTGTATCGCGCGGATGCGGGCGTCGCTTGCGCAAGCGCATATCACGTCCGCACGCGCGCGACCAGGAAAACGGACGAACACACGCTTAGCATTACTCGGGATAAGTGTAATCGAACATGCAAGATTACACATAGCAAATGAGACAGACTAATGAGCGGTCATGAGTTTGAGAGGTACAGTATCGAAGCATCCATCACTTTACGTTAGGAAGGGTAAAAGAGAGACAAAATCTTTATGAGCGATAAAGAAAGTGCAGGTGTGAAATTGGATGAGATATGAGAGTAAATGACAGAAGTCTTCCTGTTATCAGGTATATGAAATGACAAGTGCGGCTGCGGTCAAATGTAGAAGGACAAAAGGTAAGCAATGAGCCATGATTAACAGGTCTTAAATGTCGACAAGTAGTTAAAGTCATGGAAGACAAAAATGTTCGTAAGTCGCAAGTCTTTGTCGCAAGAAAACATGAATCAAAATTCATTGTTGTAACTGCTCCTCTCATAACGACGCATGTCCTTAGGATACGAACGACGCAAAAACCGTGCGCAAGAGTTCCTCGAGCCGCGCTGCGCCGGCGCACAATAGCCAGCGCTTTTTGTCGCCCAACGACAATGTTCACGTTCTTGCTGCACTGTTAGGGATGATTAGTGTTCATATCGTCGTGGTTTATCGATTTAGATAATGTTTCTTGGCGTATTAGGAATTTAGATTGATATTTAAATATGAATGCTGCGGGTAGTTTGACTCATGGTAAGTGTCTCGTGGTAGCCCATAATTCGTTCGAACTTCAGTTTGTCAATGGTATATTACCGTGCTGTGGCATCCAAAACAATCACCAAAAACCCCAAGACAAAGGTAGTGGAGACTTCTGTTTCGTCATCGCAAAGAGTTTGAATCGCTTCTATTAGCATCGGAATTCTGCAATTTGCTAGATCTTTAGAGATACATTTAGCAATGAGCAGTGAATGACATTTATTAAATGTCATTCACTGCCACCTGTTGACCATCCCTAGCGTCCCGGGCGCGTAGATGCGCACGCGCAAAAACCGCGCCACCGCCGGCGACGTTATGACAACGCCGCGTATTGTTGTCTCGTAACGACGCAAAAACCGCGGATCGGCCGCGGCGGCTGCTCGGACCTCATTGTCTTTCACACCACTCACCATGTCCTGGACAGAGCTATTGACTTTACCAATACGCTTTTTGCTTCTACTATGTCTTCATTTTATCTCAATTGTATGACCTGTAAATCATATGACGAAAGTTACTTTGTTTCGTATATAAAAGTCAGCCCGTGTCTACGAAAAGGATATTCTCAAAGACTTTAAAAATATAGCCAATGAGTATTCATCACCATCCGCATGAGTGCTGATACAATGATCGGTGGTTCTTACTTTTACTAGGTAATAATGCATAATGATATAATGATGAAGGTTTATATCCTTCCTATTATAATAATTTAATCAAAATCAGTTGAAGTTTTAAAACAAATATAAAGTACTAGCTTTCCGCCCGCGACTTCGTCCGCGTAGAGACGGTTAACGGGTAAAACATTACTTCCTTATAGCGCAGTCGGTTAAAAAGTAGCCTATAACCATTCCTAGGCTCTGGACTATATCTGTACCAAATTTTATTTAAATCGGTCCAGTACTCTACGCGTGAAAGCGTAACAGACAGACAGACAGACAGACAGAGTTACTTTCGGATTTATAATATTAGTAAGGATAAAGGAAAGCAACTTTGTTTTATACAAATAGTATTTATATGGGCTATTAATTTGTGTGTAATGGGTGTAACTGAACAAACACTTTTTTCTTTTTCTTTATAGGTACTTAACACGACAATGTATATAACGCATGTGAAAATAATCATAAAAGCATGCATCAGTGCGGCCATAGCCTTACTCAGTAATTAAGATATCCACTAACCGGCTCAAGATGAAGATCCTAGGTTCGGTTCCTGGTCGCGACGTATGGCGACGCTTTCTCCGGCATTATCATAATATAGTCTTTACGGGCAATATGCGTCGCGCAGTAACAGCATGTTACGGGGTTTATTTAACTTCGCTTGTTAAGTAGTTAGTTGTCCCGAGCACAAGACCATGAGAACTCCATCACTAACAAGCACCGCGTTTCGTAAAACACTTGGCACTACTAAGCTGCGATTAAGCTATATTTTATGCCTCACAACCTCTTACAACTGCAATTGATTATTTTCTCATAGTAAATGTTAGTATAAAACCTTACATTCCACACCATCATTTTCCTTTTCAATAAATATAATTTAAATCATAATTTAAGTGGGTTAATAAAATACTTGAACAATATTTGATTTTACGTTTTCCTGTGTAAATCATACTAATTAAAAAGTCCAGAAACCGCCATGATTTCTTATCCATCTCACAGCTAATACAAATTCGTAACTTTATCACGATTATTAGGAACCATACGAGCAGTAATTAATTAGAACAGCAAGCGCTACTTGATTTAAAAATAATTGTGGACAAGGTTATCGCATCAAATTTGGTCAACCGATATTGTAATAATTATTTAGCTCTGTGATTTGAGTTTTGAATACCAGAAAAAGATAATTTTCTAAATCTGTTCGAATCTAAAAATAAGAGGTTCGAATACTTTTGACGATAAAAGGGATTCAAAACCCAAAAATTATGAAATTCAGAATACCCTACGATGGTCAACATACAATTTCGCGATTTAAAGCGTACAATGTAAACGTGGCCGCAGCGCTCGCTAGATGGCGCGTAATTACCCGCCATTCGTTTCCGCTAATAGGATTTACATCCCCGGCGCGCGCGCAGCTCCGACGCGGAAATGATGCCTCCCTCCGAATAATTACTTATTAAATCGCAAGAACACGAGGAATCCGATCGGAGTAATGACACGGTGCGCGGGAACTCATCCCGCGATGCCGCCGAGCCGTGTGTGGCAATGGCGATAAACAAGAATGCAATATGCACTTACCAGCGCAGTGCGGTCTGCCCTCCAACTGGAACCACCACATTGTAAATAGAAACAATGTCCTCAACATGGGTTTACTACATACACATCTTTAATTAGTTGTTCAATCGATCAAGGCAGCAATCTCAATGGAGATCAACCAATTGCACAATTGACACAGGCAAATCCACAATGTAAAAGTGCACGATTGTGTACCTGCAAACACGGTTCACTGGTTAAATTTTAGTTCCTTCGATAGTCCGACGTGATGAGAGAACTGACGCAGGGCCTCTGAAGGCATACAAAATTTAACCTGAATCACCTCAGGTACTTTGATGATTGCCATTAAAGACCAACTATCTACTCGTATAAGCATGATGCCTTACAAACTTCGAAAAATTGGCCGTCTCAACCAAATAATTTGGTAAGTTCGTAATGATCTACAATGGTTATTACGTAATAATCCGATAAAGCGTGTTGTTCTCGAAATAGATGCGCACGCGCCGGATCCCGCAGATTAGGGCCGACGCGAGGGCGCGGTATCGGGGGGAATTCCGATAAAGAGAAACAGCTAAATTAATTACATATTTACTTAGCATACTTTCCTTGTGCACTGATTAAGATTTTAATAACTAAATTACGAGTTTTGCCTACTTGTTTATTTTTCACAGGGTATTAAGGTGAGTACCATGAATATTACTCCTATAAAAATGCTAAAATCTTTGCTTCGTTTTTATCATAATCTCTGTACGCTTCATTAGATTCTGAGTTTCAGTTTTGTTAAAAACAAACGGATGCCGTTACGGCTTATCCTTTTACCTTTACTAATGATATAATCACAAATTAAAGCAAACAAGAATAAACCTAATTATTTGATACCAAGAACAGTTTTAGTTTATGATCCAATCGACGGGCAGACTCCGCAGTGAAACATTCATTGTTTTATGGGTAAAAAATAATAACGTTTTAAGTGCAAATCAAAACGCCTGCTTTACAACAGCATTTTTCGTTAAGCAGCAATCATCTTAATATATGCCGCGTTAAACGGTTAAATATGAATTCCAATTTAAATAACGCTCGCGCTTACCGGTTGATGCGAAATGCCATCGAGGCCGCATTACCCGTAATCGCTTGAGCTAGCGTTAAGCGCGTTCACGGAGCGAGGTCGGCCGGGAACTCTTTTATTTCGCCTCATACTCTGCCCGGGATTAACCTCATTAAAACGAGCCGCGATGCACCGCGATTTGTCAAAATAAACACTACCAATACACGCTTATTGCTTGTTCCTTTCCTACATTCCATTTCCAATCGCACTGCGAAAAGTATAGCGTTCAATTTTCATTGGACCGTTCTTTTTTCTTGCAATTGACAGTCCTGATACATTTCCGACTATAACCTTATAATATTAGAGTAGATATTGGCTTGTAAGTGCTGTGGGGTAGTGTTGTTACGGTTCGCCCGCGTCGTATTTTCGTGGAAAGTTGCGCGCGCCCGCTGCGAGATATATGTATGACGCGCGGCTCCCACCGGGGCAGGGCTGCCTGCGATACCATCGCGGTTCAAATGGTGCCATCGGCCTCGAATCGGTGCCGATTCGCTACTGTGCGAGGATCGTTTGATCTGTCATAGAATATTCTATGTTATTTGTCCATACCGTAGGCTAGTTTGCGCAAAGATTTGACTTAAGTTGGAAGTTCTAAATAGGCAGATTTGGAACTGATCGGAGTGTGAGTCACTTTTTTTTAACGTTTGTTTTCGTGCAACAGAATGTAAAAATACCCTTTTTGGAGAAACCGTATTCATGAAGAAACTAAAACAATACCAGCCCTAGTGTGTACATGTCTGGTCGCTGCGCGCGCGCACCCGACGCGTCCGACACGCGGCGTCGCCCGCTCCGACATAGGATCTTCAGCTTCTATGAACACTCACTACAAGTCCATTGCACATGATCAAGATATACCGCCTTACATAACCATTAGGTGAGGCGTCCATGGGGCCAGTACAAAGAGCAGACAGACTAAGCTACTATTGTGACTATCAACTAGATCCTGACGTCATCAACAACTAATCTTTCTACTTGCTCGCCAGCCACCCGTTCTGATAAACATAGTAAATATTGCAATGTATTATGTAGCTTATTTATAACAAGTTATCCAACGTGCAACTTCAATTTATTCGGAATTGATGCCTTATAAAACCTTATAAATTACATCGATTTTCTCGAGCGCTTAAATTAGTATTAGTATTTATTCATACCAAACAAGAATAATATTTTATAATTTAGGCACGTACTCAAAGTTTAATATCACTCTACAATTAATTGATTACATTATTATATGGCTCATAAAGTTACTTGATATATTGCTGGATTGCGTACACGATCGAGGATTAACGCGTTATCCCGCTCTCATCCCCATTTGTCTGGCACAGTATACAATTAATTTGACATTTTCTGGTTGACTCATAATTAACAATGTGTAAATATAAATGTAGAATGCCTGCGCGATGCGTCAGGCCCGCTCGGGCCGGCACAGAGCGGCTCTGTTCGATGTCACGCCGATAACTGGATTATAATTACATAGTTAGTCGCGTATGTGGCAGGAACACACATGATTATGTCACCTTGGCGACTAACGAGCTGATAAACAACCAGTAATTAAATTTGCCATTTCCTTGCTGCTGGAAAATCTATGACCAGTATTAATTGTGCTAAACTAGAATAAAATACTATAAAAATGGCCTTTGATGTATAAGTTATCATCAACAAAGACAGCTACAGGAGTATTTTTGCAAATTGACAAAGTAAGGCAAGAATAGCGATCACAAATGTAGCATTTTATCTTAAAACATAATATTACTAAAACCATCATATCTGAATTACTAGCAAATAATGGCTAGAGTGCTAACGCAAATCTAAAAGTCATTTTGATTTGTGTATGTACTGGCAAATCATTCACTCATTCAGTTTACATTGAAAATCGAAATATAATTATGTTTTATTCGCTCAATGACCTTAGTAGCGAATTGAAAATAAGCGCTCACCATAAAATTGTGTCTGTCTAAACAAACAACATAAGTAACCCAACAACTTTAAAGCTACGCAAGGCTACATTCCAACTGACGCACGCAAAACATCGCAGCGTTACAACAAAAGCATCAGATGGCTCCACTTGAAATATGGTCTGCGTAAAATAGCTGAGCGAGGATCATCAATTAAGAAGCTCATCCGACCGGTGATCGATGGCGCCGCGCGGCACCACATAGCCAGCATAACGCCAGCATACGGAAATTCACTATGAGCTATCGTCTTAGACCCTTAGAGGTCAATGATATAATTAATAAATAAATAAATACTACACAACTATAACATAAACTGTAATTACACACCTTGTTCTGAATCCGAATTTAGAGGATTAAGAACTTGTATTTCTTATATCAGAAACAACTGTGCTATAACCAAATATACTTAAATATATAAATAACTCACCCTGTCTCGGAACAGATGTGTAGGTATGTTCATCATACAAATACTTGTGTCGAGTGGGAATCGAACACGAAGCGGAAGAGACTATCCTCTATCCATTGCGCCATCGAGCAAGTCAGATGCATTTGTTTACAAGTTACAAGTACGTTTACAATCACACCAGCAAACTTCATAAGACAAGCAACCAGATGGACATCTATTAAGATAGATCGCTGCCAGTCTGCTCCCCACAACACAATAACAGTTCTGGCATTAGGTAGTATCAGAAGCCGCCCACCAGCAAGTAAACATGTAAGGCTAAACTAAGCCTTATCCCATCGACTTAAGGATCATAGAGCTTCTCAGTATTTTGCTTGAGCAGTGTCGCGGTGTCGGGTTGTCGGGCACCGCCTTATCGGCGGACCATTTTGCCTTTCGCACGGTAACACAATACAATGCGATATAATGTTTGTTGACTTTCTTTTTCTATGGACGGTGTGTGACGTCGGAATTGAAAATATACGCATACGCATATCCTTTCACAAATATGTTTAATATTGGTAGTGGATCCTCATTTAATCGACTTGCATTAATTTTGATTGTGCTGTAATTATTACAAATCAAGTAAAAGAAGTAAGTGTTTGTTTTCTACCTAAATAATAATTTAAAAGATACTCGTATATAAATTGATTAGAGTTTTGCCAACAAAGGTTCTTAAGGCTTACTCACGGTGTCGCCCACAGGGCATCATCATTAACGCCGTGACAATGTCGGCTCCGACCGACGCGACCGACACAGAACGGTCGTCTATCGGCCTCTGAATTAACGAGAGATAACTCCCCCTCCCCCTCCCATCCCCGTCCCGCCCCTACCTGACGATCCTTAATTAAAACGTCTGAGTGTATAAGAGCCTGCTCAAACATGGAGATAGGCAATGGCTTCATTGTCTTATTCTGTCAATAGAAGAGCGGATTTAACTGCGACATATTTTTTTCATGGAAATTATTCTAATATAACTTTGTTTCTTTTATTTTACTTGCATAAATTATTTGAATAATGTTACCTTTGTTTTTAATTTCTGAAATAAATAAATCACAAGTTCTGTAATGCTAGTTAGAATCAATAAGAAATCAGTCCATATTACAACTCCGCTAGTATTATTTCTCATACGTAACAAAACAATCTATGTGTTACTTCTAACGTATTGAAACAATAAATTTCACTGTATACTTTTTCGAACTGTTTGCTAATTTTAAAGTTTCACGTAACATACGTATATATTTCCAGCGTTAGCCCTTAGCCTATTCAGCCAGCACAGCGCGCTCCCAGGCCGATCCGATCGCGATAATCCGGGATTAGCTGACCCGCGCGAGGGTCCACATAATTAAACAGGTAGGCCGGAGTATTTCTGGTTTGATTTGTTTTGGGATTCAAAGTGTGAGTATCGAACTTATACTTTGTATATTTATTATGAGACTAAGAACAATAAGGACTAATTTTATGTGATGAACAACCACAATGAATACACATCCTGTTTAATTTATTTAGTGTTGCCCAAATCATTTCTTCCCCACTGCTCAATAATAATAATAATAATAATAATAATAATAAAAGATATTTATTGACCACAAAACAACAAAGAAAACAAAAAAAAAATCAACATGGAACACAACATTTATAAGTGGTCAACTAGGTCCCAGCCTCAGCATATGCCACAACGACATGAAGCCACTGTCAACTAAATTGCTCAACTTCATAAAGTTGAGCAGTGGGTAATACCCACTGCTCAACTGGTCATTGCTCAACTACGACAGTTGAGCAGAGGGTCATACCCACTGCTCAACTAAAATTGCTCAACTAAATTATAAGTACGTATATGTGTTACTATACACACACATACAAGTACTCAAGTAAGTAAGGTAAGGTAGGTCTCAGATAAGTTATTAAAAAATATCTAACCGTTATTATATTATTTAATTTCTTAAAACAAAAAAAAACTTATTTTCTCTTACAAACGAACTTAAATTATTGTTTCCTTTTTCTTGAATATCATAACATTTTAATTTAATGGTTAGCGAAAATAGAAAGCTGGTGAATGGTGAATGATTAGAATTTCTATTTATTTTTGCGGTTATATTATTTATTACGTCAAGTAAATAATATTCATAATGACAAGACATTGACATCATCATAAATCATCCATAATCCAAACAGAATCAATAAGTTATAAGTGGCTAGTACCTCTACAGGAGTTGAACGATGGGTCATATGTTTAATTTAACAACGATATGTCCCTTAGTTCAACTGAGTTGAGCAATAAATAGTTGAGCTTTGGGGCATAAAATATTCAGTTAAACAAACCATGCCCTAATGCTCAACTGCTCAACTAGTTGAGCAATCGAGTTGAGCAGTGGGGAAGAAAGGGCCCAAATGCAAGAACAAGACGAGACTTAGCCAGTCTTGGTCTTGGTCTTGCGCCAATGCACCTGGTCTTGGTCTTGGTCTTGGTCTTGCGCTCCCAGTCTTGGTCTTGGTCTTGGTCTTGCAGCAAGAGTCTTGCAAGTCTTGCAATTACCTATTATTCTATTACTATTTATTAAAGTTTATTTTAAATCTTAGAAAAACGTATTAGAATTGGAACATTGTGAGCATTATCAAAGTGCCGATGATTAAAACATAACTATGCATGCACTTAGTTTGATTTTAATGGATATTTTTTTATTCGTAATGTAGGTATGTTTATGGTATTAGTTGTAATACGCATCGGTCCAGTTTTTCATATTCTTTAATAGTTTTTTGCGTCTCAAACAATTCCTAAGCGTACCTATACACCGAACTGTTACACCTAACTACTCCGTGAAATAGCGCTAAGTCCTAGCTGCAAGACGCAAGAGTCTTGCAGGCTATGTCTTGTTCTTGCTCAAGTCTTGCACGGTCAGTCTTGGTCTTGGTCTTGCTAAAAATATGCGGTCTTGTTCTTGGTCTTGGTCTTGCAAAAACGCAAGAACAAGACCTAGACTGCAAGACCAAGACTGAATTTGGGCAACACTAAATTTATTATTTTAAGGAAAATGTATCTACTTTTAACAAAGTAAAATGCTGAATTATGAGTGTCAAAGTAAAGATGTCTCAAGGACGTATTATTATTTTTTTCTTTTAAATGGTATATGAACAGAATTACGCGTCAGGCGATATCATACATCAGCAGCCAACATCAAACTGCATGCTTTCTAAGTTCATATTATGTTACGATATACGGCCGTAGCGATCAGCACATTATTGCTCCAACACCACACTGAGTAGGTACTCACTACTAGTAGTACTAGTAGGTCCTAGTCAGGGCACTGCCGGCTCCCGCTCCCAGGCTGTCGCGGTCGCTGCGCGTGCGCAGGATTCGCAGCGCCTGTCCCCGAGTCGGCTGTATGTTACAGGTGTCTAGGTGAATGAGGCGGTAGGAAGTAATCAGGTTTATGGACTACTCGTTGATAGTAATGTGAAATGAAGAAAGGTTGGTCGCTCAGAATTATTATTACCATGAGTATTTTAATAACAACCCTTGAATTTGTGAGTAATAACGAGTTTAGTGTGTAAGGTTGCAAATACATTTACTTACTTTTACGTAGGACCAGTTTACATAAAGATTTTTTTTATTATCTCCTGTTATTCAAAAATAACACTTTAAAAGCATTTTTTACGGTTTCGTTTTGAATTTATATGAAGTAAAAAAACAATTGTGAACTGTTTGATTTGCTTCCATTCTGTACTAATCCTTAGCCCAGTATTTTTAAGAAACGCGTTGATGTCTTTCGTTCGTCTTGGAAATTTACAAGTACATTACTAGTAGTTATCAGTATAGACATTTATAGTTGCATTCTAATTTACCAAAAAATATTTCTTCATGGGTCTTGTAGATAAGCTTTTGTGAATAAAACGTGTACAAGTATCATTGTTGATTAATAATATTTTTATAACTAAACCAATTAGTGTATTCTGTGTCTCTAGTTTTGTTGAAGTTAGAAGATCTATATTCGTCATAGATTGGGAATGATGGAACAAAAAAAAGTTTTTCACTAACACTCCCACACGGGCGCGGTCGGGCCACGGTCCCGAGCGTTTATTTGTGGCTGTCGACCCGCGTCACGCGCGCATTCCTGCGGCTGCAGCCTGCAGGAGGATCCCATTAGGGGATTAGTATACTGTGATTCAACACTATGCTTTTAAATGTGGAAGAAAAAAAACTGCACTTTATTAATTAATTCATGGATCGATTGAAGTAAATTAAGGCTCTAATAGTACTAGAATAGAATATTTACTTAAGACTACACGTCTTAAGGCTAAGGTAAGGAAGAGTGGCTCTCTCTGACTTGGGTTTCTGTACATTTCCGCACACATTTCTCGACATAATTACCCTTATTTTGTTATAACTTACCTGAATCGCACACATTCTAAGATTAATTAATTAATTAGCACTACACTAAAGAGGACAGAACGGGCCCACGAAACTAAGTAAGTTATTTATTTATTTATAAATAAATATATTTACACTACATCACCTACATTGATCTGATCCCGGGTTTAGTAGTAACCCCTAGTGTTACAGATATCAAAATCAACAGTAGATACAAAACATACCTAATACTTTTGATAACAAACCCAGACACGGAACAAACACCGATGTTCGTCACACAAATATTTGTCCCGGGTGGGAATCGAACCCACGACTCTTGGAACGTAGGTAGTGAGTCTGTGTCACTAACCATTGCTCCAACGAGCCAGTCAGAATAAGAAGGTTTTTCAATAACATCTTCAGTTGTATTACAGGTGTGTTCATGACACGATCGCATCTCTTCGTTTGGTGGTGGTAGCAAATAAACAACTTGTCCCCGTGGTGTGTCGGTACCCCGAGGAAGTTAGCCTGGGTTTCTAACCACTGTACCGCGCCAGTAAAAATAACAATTACATGATGTTTTAAATGTGTATTTGTTACGGTAAAAGTGGATAGAGTGGTTATTATGTATAATTACCGGTAACTATGCATAATTACTAGTGTTCGTGGTAAAGGTGGTGAAAACTATCGAATTAATCACATTTACCGGTAATTATATAAAATTACCATACCCTTTGTGTAAATGTGGTAAATAATAAAGTCAAACTGACTTGACTGGCTCGGTGAAACAATGGTTTTATTAGTGGCCCAGACTGGACAATTTGTGTGATGAATATCGGTGTATGTTCCGTGTCTAGGTGTGATGTAGTTAAGTATGTATTTATAAATAACTTTTCTGAAAACATTTAAACCGCGTAAGATAAATGATTGAAATTTGGCATGCAGGTACCCTAATAGACTTAAAGCTTACTTACGACGCGATATTGCAAAATTCCTAAGGGATCGGGAGTTACTGGGAAAAAACTTTTGTATGTAAAATCCTGTTGTCCACGCGAACGAAGTCACGGGCACAGCTAGTTATAAAATAAACCAGTCAAGTATCTAGAAACCAAACTTCATTTTTGGTTTTAAAAAAATATTATCTTATCAAAATAAAGTTAAATAAAATTAACAAATTGGCAGGGAATTTTCAGTGGAACTCTTAAAATTCTTTCTCGTCAATATATTTTTGCCGGTTTGAGATTTGTGACATTTGAAATTGCAGAGTACTTGTGATATTTGTCAGCAATGTCAACATTTACCACAGTCGAGCGGGAGTTTTATATAATTACCGGTAAATTTGAATAATTCACTACATTTACCATGTGCGTCGGGAGTTATCTATATTAACCGGTGATTATAGATAATTACCGATTGCTCACATTGACCGTAACATATTGATAAACATCATACTTCACGTTTCAAATGACTGAAAGGCATCTGGGCCAAAACTCACAGTGGAATTATAGAGTTCAGTAGTCGGTAGACCGGCAGCGCAGGTATCAATGCGCTCGTCATACGCCCAAGGCCCAGCTCTAAACGCGATTAGTATTCAGTGTAATTGATTATGTGTGTGCATGCGCGAGCGCAGGCGGGGGGGGGGGGGGGGGGGTCTCGTTACCGCGCGTGACTTGCGCGCGCCGCTCCCACGGCAGGCACCCTTTATTGGGCTGTTATTCGTTATTCGGACACAATTAGTAGGCCGGAACGAGGCCCGAGGCCGCAAGGTAGGCAGTCCAGATTACATTTATAGGTAGTTGTATATTTATATTGGCTAAAGGCCATATTTTTCTTAAAAGTACAAAAGATTTTTACATTATCTCGTTAAATCTATTTTAATAGCAATTAAAATTAGGACTTGCATCGGCTATTTATTACTCATACAGATTCTCATAGAACTTAATTAAAAAACGTAGTTTTTATAGTCGAAGACTAAATAAAAGTACGTAGCTACATGTTGGTAGACGCCACGAAATTATAGCTGACAGCAGGTATACAACAAGATCACAAAGATATTGTCTGAGTCCAAAGTTTGACAGGTGACGCATTAATAACGGGTTACCTTAATTAAGACACCCCGTCAAATAACCCGATATAATGACCGTTCCCAAATCCGGATAATGCTGGTGTCGGATAAATAAATGACGACGCAGGAGGCTGCTCGTGGGACGGCGATCATCTGGAGATGATGACGCGTTTTTTATGACTTCATTTGTTTTGATTGTTTTCAAGGTTTCACTGGTAGGTATGAAGTATTTAACTTGCAATTATGCAGCCTCATCTCACATATAAAGTTTGAGATTACAAGAGATTTTAATCATTTAGGCATAATAAGACGACTCAGGAACTGAATACTTAGGTCTGGATTAGTTTAATCTTTGGATCTACCAATTCTCTATTTGTATAGACTCTTGTGGATTAAAAAGCCTTAGCTACCCCATATATTGGCCTGTAGGTGCAGTGCCGCGTACATCAGCGGGACGGGCGCATTCACGCCTGCGCCCGCGCAGGTCGTTAGCGCACTTTACTGGCGGCGCGCGACGATTAGTTGCTGTTACCGCTCACAGGTCGCCGCCCTTCTTACTAGCTACGTATATAATCCGATAAAAGATCAAAGTATGTGTATATTACTAGTTTTCAATGGTATGTACATAAAAGTTGGATTATCATTATCTATTAATCATTTTCCCGATAGAATATAGGATGTTTTCTGTTAGTTAATTAACGAAAATTTGTTGAGTTACAATAAAAATAGGTATCAAGATACTTTGAAAATTCAACTTATTACCTATAATTTTTTTAAGTCCTCTTTCCAACGTATTAATATAATACCTTCGTCGATCTTGCCTTAAAAGGACTGATTTTAATTTTTATCAAAATAACATTTTACATAGGTAGTAAAGTAAGTAGTGTATTTACACCGAACCAAACATGGTGCCATGCGCTATAAAACTGCAAGCGTGTAATCTGTGCGTTTAGCGGGGCCGCAGCGGACTTATCGCCGCGCCGCCGAATAACTCGCATTATCCGCCGCGCGACGCGTCGCCCAATAAACACGACCGCGGCGATAAACTGCGCGCGCGCAGATACGCGTCGGCGCCGCAGCAGCGCTAGGAATAGAAAGGGGTGAGTGTTTTTTTGAAGTGCTTTCTATTAAGAAACATCCCGTTATTTAGACATCCCTGTTCCATTAATAAGGGATGTGTTACGAATAGTAACGTTAGTAGTTTAATTTCAAGTTCTATAATAATTCATTTATTTCCACCAAAATATCATGCGTTACATTTGGCTTACAAATACCAATATGGTTTACTTAAAACTAACAAAAATACTTATTCTTATTCTATTTTACTTAGATGGTATTTACAAGCTATAGGGAAAAAAATAAATAAATAAAGTAGAAATAGTTAGTCGGTAGCAGGTTGTGGTATTATTTAAACGCACCAGAAGCGCATAATATTTGGGAGGACTGGAGCCTAATGTAGGATAGACCTGTATTTCAGGACTCCAGGACCCCCACCCGAACAGGTAGCATACTGTTGCGTGTTGGTGAATGTGGGAATGTTTGAGTGTAGGATTTGCATGTTTGCGTGGTTTCGTGGTTCTATATTTGCTTCCATTTATTTCTACAGATTATACTAATACAATGTGCTTGAAAATAACATTCATTTGAAATTATCAAAGTATTGTATACAGTGATATACTTACACAGTTCAGAAAATCGGCTATGTTTACAAATACAATAGTGTAGTGATAAATGAAAAAACTTTTGACACAACAAAATCAACAATCTGTGAAATTCACCCCAAATCAAATCATAATAACAGTTGGATAGTTATAAATCAATCCAATGGGGCTGCTGTTACAGAAAACGAAAAAAATAACAAGTAGCCGGCTCGTTAGGAGTGGCTCCACAGATGTTGAAGAGGCGTCAGTTGTCGATAGCACTTGTTTTTTGCGGGGTGCGCCCGCGCCGCCGCCGGCTAGACTAAGCGCTGGCGCCCAACGCGTTAACGACGCATATATCATCGCTGTTATGAGCGCGACAGTTGCGGCGCGCGTACGCAAATAATCGCATTGTTGCGGGATGGGTGTGCGGTCTGTCTCTGCTATTGTACTTATTGTTGAGGGGTTGAAGTGGAGTGAGGATGTTATAACGACCTTTGATTTTATTATTGTTATGTTTATGATGTACTTTTAAGTAGTGGAAGTCGTATTGCTCAATATTTTGTCGTATTTTAATGGCAAAATAAAAAGACATAAATGTAGTATTATTTCATCCATTTTATAAAATACTAGCGACCCGCCCTCGCTTCGCTTCGGGGATATCTCTATCTCTATGTTATATATTTTAACCCCGTAAGAGAAATCTATTTTTTTTTATCTAAAAAAAGCCTGTGACACTCAGGGATAGTGTAGCTTTCCAACAGTGAAAGATTTTTTCAAATCGGTGCAGTAGTTTCGGAGCCTATTCGAAACAAACAAAAAATCAAACCTTTCCTCTTTATAATATTATTATATTATATTATATTACATTGACTCCCCCGTACCCTAGTGACGCTTACATGGAGCCTACATCGCATGCTGGCTAGCTGAGCGCGGTGGCGGCAACCACGCGACTTTTTTCTAATACTTGCATTTTTAAACTCGTGATATCTTCCGAATTAAATGTCCGAATTGAATAATTCAAAAAGTTATAAAAAGGTATTGAAGCCGTCTTGAATATAAAGTAACTTATTTTTTTAAGGATAAATACCAAGGTACAAATAAAGAGCCCTTTCAAGCGGCGGCATATAAATTAAATTTTTAGAATAAAAAACCGCTCGCTGAGACATAACTATAATATTTAGACATATGCTGTCGCGACACTTTTTGTAGATAATGATGAGTTCTGCAAAGTCTTAGTAAATGGTTTTGTTCTATCTTCAATAGTTTTCGCAGCGCAGGCGACGTAAGGAATTTTTCAGGTCTATTTTTTACACCTTGGGTTACATTATTGGAGTTTTAGTAAGGATCCCTAAATTAAAAAAAAATATATTATAGCCTATGTTACTTCTGAATAATGCAGCTTTCTAATGGTGAAAAAATTATTGCAATCGGTCCAGTAGTTTTTGAGTTTATTCATTACAAACATACAAAAATACAAAAATACAAAAATACAAATCTTTCCTCTTTATAATATTAGTATAGAAGAAAAACGAATTAATTTTAAAAATAAATAACTAACGAGTATCTAGTGTGTGAAATACAGAATATGAAATCGGGTTTTTACCAACTAAACTGAATAATCTGAATATAAATGTTTAAATGGTCAAAAAATGTCTATTCAAGTCACATTTACCACATCTTGCAATAAATTGCATTTCTATCAATCTTAGTTTAATTGATAACATACAATCCTCTTGTATACTAGATATACCTGTGTGTTGGCTGTCGATCGCGGCATGTCATTCGATAATAATGAAGACAAACGGCTCACTCGCGACTGGAAGCCGAGCGGAGTGCTCAGGGCATTAGACTGTGTGCTGCGCCGGCGCAAGACCGTTACTGCCTGTCCTATCCTGTAGGGGCTACTTTACACAGTGGATCACCATATGGCTATACTAAATTAAGTACCTGTCAGGTACTCTTTCAATTGGCTTCATTCAACATGATGAAATTAGACAATTATTATGTATTTCTTATTTTGTTCCCTTTGAACTTTTTATTTGCTTTGTCAGCATTTATCAGAGTTTGCGTAAAAGCAAACTTGAAGTAGAAAATATTTACAGGTACATTGTTACGAGTGCGTGACTCATATGACTATTCAAACTAATCAAAACTCAAATGCACTGGGACCTAACCAGAAGACTGGATGACTTATACATATGCCAACATTCGAATTGCGTCGAGCGATGTGTCAGTGTCCTTATTCAATGAGCATGGTACTTATCGTCTACGAGTGTCATTACCAGCTGGCTCAGTTCCATCGATCGGGCGAACGGTACGAAACCAGCGGGACTTAGCTGATCTGCGCGCGCGCACGCCGGAGCGCGGCGCCGACCGTGAGAAGTGTGTGTCATGCAGTGACGTCAGGATTAGCTGCATGAATCTAGGATAACTGCATAAAAGTAGACTGTAATCTTAGTCGTTTTCTGATATCTAAACGGTTTCAGCTTTAACTTCCTCGTTATTTTCGGTTTTGATTTTTCTAAGGTGTGTTCAAAAACGTTATTACTTTACATGTTTGAGTCTTAAGATATGTATATATCTGGACAAATTTGAGAGTGACAATAACGTAAAAACGAGAAAAATGTGATTTTGATAAGAATGAAGCTGTGCCGAGGGCCGCGCGACGGGAATGTCCGAAAAAGTTATGCAAAAGGACCTATCTTAAACTTGAAAGTGTTTGAGGGGTCCTTGAAAATTTTAATTGGTCATATTTCTAAATAAAATGTAATGTCTTTGAGGTAGAGGGTTTAGGTAGAGGAAATTAAAATCATCAGTTTTATTACTAAATGTAGGTACTGTCACGCTTAAAGCCCTGCGAGACAGCGGCAGCGGGCGCCGCGCGCTCGCTCAGTCGCCGCCGCCCGGCGCGCTCTTAATAAACATTCGTAATTTCCTTTATTTGGGATGTGGTTTATAGCCGAGAGATCACGATCTTTAATTTAAACAAGACTGGTTTGACATATCATCATATTTTTATTGTCCCGTCACAATTAGACCATTAAAACTGACGTATTCCTTGCGATCACATAAAATGAGATGGTGTTCCTATACTCATGATAATTTGAGCATACTACATAGAATAGAATAGAATAGAATAGAATATAATTTATTGGTCACATATTACAAGAAAAAAATAAATTTAACATAAAATAATACAAATTAACAGAACATAATATATACAACGAATATTTAGCATCAGTGACCAACAAGGTACGTGCCTCAGCATAGACTGCAGAAGCTCAACAAGAGCTCCTGCAGCACTGGTATTCTGGCCGTACCTTTTTGGTTGAGTGACGACAGATATAATAGAACAAAACGAAAAAGAAAAAACAAAAACAAACACACACAAATACATGTATCTATAGTATGCTCATTATCGTGAGTATAGGAACGCCAGCCCATTTAATGTGGTCGCAAGGGTATCTAATATTGAGAAACATATTCATGGCGAGCATGTACACTATTATATAGTTCTTCGAAACAATCATCACAAGATTACCAACCTTCAAAAGACGGATATAAAATGAAAGGATACCTAATAGCGATACCTATACCCCTGGGAAATGACTAGCGCGACTCATACTACGTACGCACGTACTCATAACCTAACTATGCATCAATTGGCTGCAGAGACAAGCCAGGCTCTACGGGACGACAGGCTGTGTAACTGGTGTCGTCGGGCGAGGCCTGGAGCAGGATGCAGCGCGGGACGGCGGGAGCCGGAAATTATTAATTCTATCGCTTTTTGCGACGGACTAGCGCTGCCGGGAACACGCGTATTATTCAATGGCATTCACAATCCAGGCCCATTAAAATGTGGATGTTGCATTATGAATATAAGATTTTCCAAGTGTAAACCTAGAGTGATACTCCGTTTCTATGATTGATATTATATCCTAAACTGCCTCGTTGGTCTTTTGGTAGCAACCGCTGTGTAAGGGCCAAGAGGTCCCCGGTTCGAGTCCGGGGTCGGGGAAAATTTGTGTGAGTTTTTCTGTAATGAAATTACTCAGCCTGGAGTTAGGAAGTTGGCGGTTGAACGCCCGTGCCTCAGAAAGCACGTTAAGCCGGTGGTCCTGCGCCCGATCTCTCATCGGTCATGTTGGATTGCTGTCTCACCGAATTATGAGGGTAAGGGAATGGGAGAGTGCACTTTTGTTTGCGCGTACACTTGTGCACTATAATATGTCCTGCGCACTTGGCTGATCTCAATTGAGATCGGCCGCCATGGCTGAAATCGGTCGGACGCCTTATTACATCCTAATATGGATCGAAATAGAATAGAAAAGAATAATCTTACATTTGGCACAGATGCCTTGAAATACTATTACAATTAAACTAAATGGACTCTATTTTCAGTGTGGGGCTCCATATAGACAATACTTAAGAATTCTTTGTCAAGTTATCGCTAAATTAGAAATTAAATATTAACTTACTAATAAATCTTCAGTCAACGAAGTCATCATTATATCTCAAAAGTGACGCAAAGTATATCGTAATAAGTTTACCAATGTTTCGACTTATAACAGGATTAACAGGATAAGAGTATCGGTCCACGTCGAGCGCGCCGGACGCCGAACAGGCAAGCAGCCGCATTTGTAATTGTAAATTACTGAGCGCGCGATTTATCATTTTCTTCTGAGATTCGTAGATTGCGGCGTAATTTATGTGTATTGCGATTCGTCGAGATATCACGGTAATCAAATATCAAAGTTAATTATTTCATTTGTCATTCGTAAAATTATTACGA
Organism: Maruca vitrata; assembly: GCA_039566165.1. NCBI lineage: Eukaryota > Metazoa > Arthropoda > Insecta > Lepidoptera > Crambidae > Maruca > Maruca vitrata. Next base: position 157,612 of record CM076928.1, on the reverse strand, counting down.
GTAATGCAGTGTTTGATTGAGCGCTTTGTTTGATTTTCTTTGACTGAGAAACCTGGTGTTTATCTTAGAGATGACTAACGTTCATGTTTAGGCAATTATACTTTTCACTAAACCGTTCCGTACCGGTCTTACATTTGTATTTATTAGAGGTTCATCTAGAGCTCTTATTTTGTAATTGAAGCCCGTAATATACTCAATATTTCTGTCTGTCTGATTGATTTCGTACTTTTTCAAAGGAGACCGCATTTCAAAAGCGCCTGTCATCCGGCTATCATTAATATAGCGCTAAATTCGCTCTAGTTTGGCAGAAATTGGCGCATACCGCTGCGAGTGGCATAACTCAGCGGCGACAGCGCTCGACAGCGGCGTAATAAATTCGTCTCCCGCGGCCGACAGCGCTGCAGCGCAGTCAATCAGCGGGGAGAGGCGGAGTGGCGGGCTGTCCGGGGAACTACATGCAAACTAAGAAGGCTTTTGTGGTTGTAAAGAATTAAATATCAAGAATCGATATCAATATCTTACACACACCTTATTACTTATTTCATTGTTGTCTTGATGTGATAAAGTGTGCCTTCAGACAGAAAAGGCAGACCTCCAGGCTGAAAAACCCAAAATGTATGAAGGCTTTTTCCGTGCCTAGCTTAATTAAAATGTTCCCATGTGTTACAAACACAAATGTATTTCAGAATACCTCATGTTGTCAGCCGTTCAGCGAAAGACGTAACATCCCAGCAAATGGTATTTCGAACAACTTGGTAGAGCCGGGGTCGAGGTATCAACTGGCGGCGATGGTCCGATGCCCCGCGAGCATCTCTTGGAGGCATCGCTTCCTGCGCCGCCAATTTGTTCTGTTCTCCGTTAACTGCGGACGATCAGGAATACCTAAATGGACCGGCTCGGACGCCTAATTAACGAGGCTATCGTTGTTACTGCTGCTCACCCGCAACAATAAGTGGCGGGTAATATTAAATAATGTTGATCAAAATGTGATCTACATTATTTTCCAATCATGTCATCATATGCGTGAACGATGTTAGCAACGTAGGCAAGTAATGTTCATCATTAACTATTTGTACATTGTATTTACTGCTAAATTATTTGTTCGATTCGTACAAGTCTAACCACTTTGGTTACATTTGTACGTTCAAGAAGTCCCTTATTCTTTTAAGTTCACATAGACATTTGAATAAATTTAAATCAAAACTCGAACAAAAGCGCCGTTTTCATAAATAAGTACAAACCAAAACTATGGATGAACGCAGTTAAACCTTGCGTACTAACCGTCTTATTATTTAGACTTTATCTAAGCTAATTTCGCACGATTATTTGAATGCGGGACGCACAATTTGTCATTGCCATTTGAGCAAGGACCAAGATTATCTTGTAACGTATAGGTCAGTTGCTTATCTAGCTCGGAAAGGTTAGCGGGAAGTACACAATTTAATTCTACCGGTACAGCGCTACCGACACAAGGGCCCGGGGTATCGCTGCGTGCGATGGCATGATGAAAGGCTTCTAAAGGTTGTGGCTGTTAATTAGTTTGGATCGTTGCATTCAGATGACGCCACAATTATGTATGAGTATAAATACTGCATAATGGATATTACTACACGACACTTGTGACCATTGATATTGAATCGTGATTATAAAGAAGCTGTAAACTAACATCACGTTTTGAAATTACAAATATTTTACAATGTAATAAAATCAACCGTTAGTTGAAACTTAAACTAGAATACTCCTTATAAGATATCGGTACACCGCAGCCTGTACCGTCAAATTGTAACCAGTTTGTTAACAGTTACTTTGTACCGTAAAAAAATAAACAGAAAGATGTTATTCACACAGTATCTACAAGCGTCATAAACAAGGCGGCAATTAGCCGCGTGTGGGTCGGCGTTGTCGCATGTTACCGAAACAAGTGAACACGATAACACGAGCGGGGCTCGCCCCAACCGTGCTCAGTGGGGCTACCATGAGTTTAAAACTTACGCGCTCGATATCGCCTACGTAAATATGTCTATGTACGCCTGTGGGGCTACCATGAGTTTAAAACTTACGCGCTCGATATCGACTACGTAAATATGTCTATGAAAAACATGTACAGCGCCGGCTGGTGGTTACCCGAAGAACTACAAGCGCCCATATGAAAAATTCAACTCTATAGGTTTTTAACGTACGTAAGTTTACGATAGCCAACTCTGGTAGGCCCTCTGGTGGTTACGCGAAGAACTAAAATCGGCCGTATGAAAAAAACAACTCGATAGGTTTTTAACGTAAGTAAGTTTTCGATAGCCAACTCATGGTAGGCCCTCAGGGCGCTGCGACACGCTGCTCCGACAAGTCATCTCTGCTCGTCTGGAAGACTGTTTTTGTAATGGTAAAATAAATAGCTTTTTTCAATTAAAATTGCCGATATCAATTAACTAATAGGCATGGCTCTACTTGGGAAGTCTCAAATGGTGACTAAACTGTAATAGTTTAGTCACCATTTGAGACTTCCTCTTCTTCCTCTCAGCAGTAGTGTGTTCTGAATGAATGAATTGAATGATGACGGTTTGAATGATGGAGCTAAAGTTTTTTTTATTACCATCGACAGGAATGGGAATCGCAAAGTCTTGACTTCCAATGAAAAACGGAGTCTACAGTTATAAAAAGTCGTGGAGATCTTTGCGCAAGCCCCACTTATCCGCTAGAGCAGCGTACGTGTGCGAATTCTAATCGCCGAGGCACCGGTCGAGGCGAGCAATATAACCTAACTGACTGTGTTGCCAAGCAAACCATTAGTCCAGAGCGGTGAAATATGTCCTGCATTTTCCATAATTAATATTGCTTTTGCCTTGTGAACCCTCAATATGGAATACCCACCTTGCTGTGTTATTGGATAATTCATTCACCCCTTACTATACAGGAAATCTCTGTCTACTACTATCTACTGTCTGTCTATTAAATTTCTAGAAAAATATTAACGTCTGCCTTCCAAAAACCTGCCTTTCTACCAACAATCAACATTCCATCATCGAGTGCAAATAAAAATCACAACCATATTATTGACAGTTACTTTTAAAGCCCATCGAAATGGCATGCAAAAAGTATTCTTTTATCAATGTGACCCTCAGGCTTGGTACCGAGCGGCGGGAAGCGCCTCTCTTTGGCGGATCGTTCTTGCGACGCGCCGTGTCCGCTAGTTTTTCCCGGTCGCGTTACAGCAATTACATAAATTAGACATTACGTGGTCCGGACGCGGCGACAGCTGACTTACGAGCGATAATTGGAAGCGCTGTGGGAACCATATCGACATTACTCATTTTTATTACTGAAAACAGTTCAGCCCGTTACGGCGCGCTGAGAACAGGCCCGGCCTGAAGCGAGGACCGCGAGGCGTTGAGTCCGCTCGGAATCCTACTGATACATATCACAATGTGACGATTCAATCTACAGAGTGCCCCATATAGAGCGCGGTATGCATCAACATTTGTAATGGAAGTATACCTACGATGCGATGGTTTGTGGAAAGATACTATACAGGAGGCGTCGAGTTTGCCCCCCATACAGTCTCAGAGAGTTTCTACTCCTATACGATTTACGAATCACTGGAGGTTCAACAGTCACCGAGTCAATCCAAAAGTCATGATGCCAATAAAACAACTTTGCAACCAATCGTGAGTGTGGAAGAATGGCGGATCAAAGCCGCTGTGACGGTGAGGTGTTAATTTGTGCCGCGGAGGCGCTCGTCATCGCGCGATGACATTTGAGAGCTTTACTCGGGGCACGACATCTCAAACTTATTATTAACTCATCGGGTACACTTATGCATGTCTAACCTTACCTTTCCAATTGTATAATAAGATACAAGTGAAATACGAATGTAGAGTTGTGGATGGAACATTTTTGCAAATCGGTAAATCGTTTAATACTGGATCATAACATTCATCAACAAAAATAAAATGAAGTTTCGACATAAACATTAAAAATATTACATCAATGGATTCATCTTAATCCGTTTTAGTTTAGACACAAAAGATTTTGAACCTATGACTTAGCATATCGCCGCCGGCTCTATTGACCACAACAATAAATATCTTAGATCTAAAAAATTGTAAACAAAAAAAAACCGCCTTCAAAAACCCGACTCACTAAAAATTACAAAATAATATAATACGAACATTAATCTGGGTATGAATTTGATATGTTGTTGAAGGCGGTGCCGTTTATATTTCATGCAGTTTTCCTCAAAAATTTTATTGGCACCGCCTTCAACAACATATCAAATTCATACCCAGATTAATGTTCGTATTATATTATTTTGTAATTTTTAGTGAGTCGGGTTTTTGAAGGCGGTTTTTTTTTGTTTACAATTTTTTTTCATCCTTTTTAGTGTTACATTTTTTTACACCCTATTAGTTCAGCTCACCTATAATTCTACTGATATTATAACTAGTAGTATCAATATGTACACAGATTTGAAAGAATTATCCCTTTACTCCCAACTATTAAGGAGTGGACCTTCCATCATCAGCTCAGCATCATAACATTATGATTGCCAGAAGCAAATGCCAATATAACTTCAGAAAATATGTAAAACGCGGTACATGTGCCTATAAAATTTGAGGGTTGCCCTCGATTTCTCCTGGATCCCATCATCAGATCCTAGACTGGTCAACCTAACAGTTTAGCTCTCCTGTAATGCTACTGATATTATAACTAGTAGTCTTAATATGTATACAGTATTGAAATAATTATTCTTTTACTCATAACTATTAAGGAGTTGACCTTCCATCATCAGCTCAGCATCATAAGATTATGATAGCCAGAGGCAAATGCCAATATAAATTCAGATAATATGCAAAACGCGGTACATGTCCCTATAAAATTTGAAGGTTGCCCTCGATTTCTCCTGGATCCCATCATCAGATCCGGGACTGGTGAAAATGGGACCACCTCGGAAGTGAACTCTATCCAACCAAAAAAAAATTTTTGAAATCCGTCTATAATTGACGAAATTATCGGTGAACATACATAAAAAAAAAAAAAAAAATATTATACATACAGACGAATTGAGAACCTCCTCCTTTTTTTGAAGTCGGTTAAAAACGAACTCCACCATTTTTCAATACAATAATCAGAATGACGAATGGTTTACCAAATTAAATAGGAAAGATAAGAAACCACAATAGCACATCTTCGATAAACATTTCGTAACTCAGACTCACTTTCACTTTTATAGATTAGAATATTAACAAATCTAGCTTCAAAAGAACATCATCTGTTTGAAATGATCAAATGATAATATTACTATTTGCGTGTTCTCATTTCAGTTTGTTTAACATACCTATTTGTATGAAAATAAATCAACTTCACCTGTCTAGTTTATTTTAGATAAATAAATAATGTTTAAAATTTGGTCCAAAATTAGTAGTCAAGACGAGACAGAGTGATCAATTAGCCGACATCGATTATTGCATCCAAGTGTACGCGGCGGGCAAATATTGACCAATCAAATTCCTGCGACATCCGCCGCTCCCACGGCCGCCGGCCGCTACGTGCCGCGTCGTGTCGCGTCGTGTCGCGGCGCGTTGTGTCGCGTTGTGTCGCGGCCTCGTTCCTCAACGATCGCAACACGCGTAAATGGCGTATCATCATCCAATAATATTTGTCGGACGCGAGCAAACACGACGACCCTAGGGTCGCCACCAGAATTTCGTTAAACGGACACGTCCATTTTACTAAGTATTTTTTAGAAATGACATAAAAATGGTATCCGAAGTAATACAGGCTATGTGTTATAGCGTAAAATAGAATATAGATAACATTAATATATTTCTGCTAGGGTAGGTAAAGGTTGTACCAAAAGGTATAGGAAGGGTTTTAACATACAAAACAAAAGTTAAGACCGAGTCTCTCCTCACCGGACACTCCTAATCCTTCTATATCCAAACCTCTGGCGAACCTAGTTTGCAGGAGAGAGGAGAGCGGGTGCTGGGGCTCGGGGGAGGGGGGGATGCGCGGGCGCAGCGAGTGCTCGGCAAACTGTTTGCGCAGCGCGAGCACACCTGGACCACTCTTGTTTTTCTAACGACGACCAGTTTTTATAACAACAAACTTTGGGATACGTTAATTTGACCCTCGTTTTTCTAATACGGTTTGGACAAACATTGGGAGACCACTTTGCACTTGGAGGCGGCTATTGATTTGTTGGCGTTGAGAGTAGCGCGTGGGCTCGGAGCCGCGCATCTGGTACAGTCTGGATGAACAAAACTTCTTACCAAATCAACTACTTTCTGACACTTGTAAAAATGTATCAAAAATGTACGAAATCTTTAAAGTTAATCAACTGACGATTTGTGCAATCGGAGTCTTTTGGCAATTGCCACATTGTTTTATTCTTGCGTTTTGGTTTATAATTTAGGAAATTATATCATTTTCAATCAATTACTGTTACTTTAAACAATATCTAAGAACAGAGCATTTACGTTTCCTCTCCCGGGTCTAACGAGCGCCGCACGAGGCCGTACGATAATTAAGCTAATCCTGACGTCTTTGGTTCACCGCTTCCAGGCTGCACCAGGCCGACACCATTTGTTTATATTGAAACATATGAATAATACATAGCCTATTCACAACACATATGATGCCATAGTAATTGTACAAGCACAAAAATCTTGCCATCTTTTGTGTGAGTCTAAGCCGTACCAAACACTCGGCATAGCAGGCTAATCCACGACCATTGAGTTGTTTGGACGGCCGGGATTAACCTTTCCGGCGCTGTCCAAACTTAAGTCATGTCTCTTAATTATTAACGAGTTGTTATCACGCGACTTTCGAAGTCAAATTGAGCGCAATATAGCCAGGTTTCTACTCAATTTCTCAGAGACAAGAAATAAACTGAATTAATTGTAGGTTTTATTTTATTCTACCGGTGAATATCAATATTGAGACGTGCCCAATTCGGCGTGATTGCCCGTCACTCAGCAGCCGAGGTCTAGGTATTCGGTTTCTGTCTAGACGCGGATTAGGCTAATCCTATTGAAGTGAGCGGTGCACTTTAGGTTTTGCGCATTACGCAAGCTTAATTAGGTTTTCAGATCTGTCAGATCATATCACGATGAAATAATTACAGCAGGGATTTTAATATTCGGCTTACTTGTGATTCAATTATTTGAATATTATTGTGTGAGAACTTTTCGAACACAAATGTTAATCCTTTCTGTAATAAGCATTTGAATTCAATTTATGAAATTTATAAGTTGTATTGAAATGCTAATCTTTGCGTTCGTTCAATTAAGATTATTTTAAATGTATCTCAAATTATTTACAAACTAGTGTGAAGAGCAATGTTTAGTTGAGTTTCGGCCACTCCGCGCGTCTTGGAGCGCAATTAAACGCGAGTTAGGGCGAGGTGAGCGCTCGGGAGTTGAACGCTCCTTAATCCGAGTTGACTCCAATTAGTCGCCGGCAATTGTCGCGCCGCGCCCGACACCACGGGACACGTCGCTTACTGACCATCGCCACGCAGAGATGCGATCGTGCCATAAACACACCCGTGATACAACTGATTCATTAATTCAAAAACCCTCTTTACTTGTAGTGTCTCCACATTGTATAACTCTCACTACGTTTTGAGATTCATACATACACATACCTTACATACATTCCGAGAGGGGTAGGTAGAGATCACTCCGAGATTCAGATAATTATTATTAAGAAAGTCAAATGAAAGCAATTATTAACATGGAAAATACCAATAATCCTCTAAAATACTCTTACTTAGGTGGTATTACACCTCTCGTTTTTCTCTAAAGATTATGTTCTTAATTCCAAGACGTTGCGTTGCGTTAAGAACATATGAGTATAATCGTATCGTGTAAACTGTGGTGAGTAGTAAGACAATCCCGTCGCACAATACGCGCTAATTGAGATTAATCGTGCGATGTGCTCTGCTCCACTCTGCTGCCCCGAGCTCATAATTCTACTAGACTTCATCATGAAGGCCAAAGTACTAAAACTAAAACCAAAAGCTTTCAGTTACAAAGTAAAATTTGACTGTGACATATAAATAAGTAAAATTGTGGACGGGCTTCACAAATGCTTCGTTGCGGTATGCTACCACAGTCCATTTGTTCATTAATATTAATTTCATCGCTTATCTCGGCAGTCGCAACTTATCAGCAACCTGTAAATGCAGTGCATTACCATACTACGCGTCAAGGCACTGACTCTCGGTAGAGTCCGTCACGCGGCGACGCGTGTGGCCGCGGTAGAGAATGGACTCACCTTTTTTTAAATCGAGCTATAAACAGATTACACTTTTGTCACAAAAACAACTATCTTTATTGGAACTTATCTTAATTAATTAATTGAATTAACATATTTATTTATTGACTACGTGATTTTAGAAACCCAATCTAACATGCCTTGATAATATTTACAAAAGCAGCACAGAAAGTAAAACTAGAAATGACTTAAATTAAAAGTCACAAGTTTAACGATAACATTTTTCTTATTTTATAATGATACTCAGAAACAGGAGTTCTTTTCTGACAAGCATTTACAGTTCTGCAAAAAATTAAAACATGATCTCACAGTGCTCATAAACATTTCTTATATTAAAGTACATAAAAATCTTATTTATCGGTACGATTATTATAAGTAGGTAATATAAAATTCAGAGCAGCGCAGCTGGCGGTCACGAGCGGCGCGCGGAGGACTTAAATTATTCTCAGAAGTCCTTTCACAGTAATTAAGCTTAGATAAGGCGCTCTAATGCGATCAAGATAATCCCCAATAACGCGCGGGAACGGCCGTCAGCGATAGCGCAGCTCCGCATTATGTTATCTGTGGACGGACACAAGCACAGCCGGGACCAGACGAGTGTTCCGGCTCTCGCTTCACGTTTAAGCTGGATCATTACTTTTGAGATCGTTTTCAAAGGACTTAGACCTGTCAACGGTGTAACGTTACACTTTTTTATTTGGACATGTGACTGTCATGGGTATGCTACATATCCCCATTCTATGTTTGTTATAATAAGTCCATATAACATTCGGTCTGAAATCGTGAATCGGTCTTACCTTAGATACATGAGAAAAGTAATTTACACTTGTAGACAAACATTGATCCTTTAAGGCGATATATAACTGACGCGTCTCCAAGCAGGAAGGTGGCGGTTGCGTCATGATGACGGTTTGGTCCTGAGGAGAGTCCTGCGTGAATGGCGGCGGGCATCAGGATGCCGGGTACGTCGCGCGCGTGACGGAACGCAAGGGACTGAGCCTCTACCAAACTCCGGGAAACTATTAGCCTAGACTATCATTGTGAAAATCCTGTGCAAATAAAGAAAGTAAAAAATCCACATCTGATTTCCTTTTATTCAAATTAAACAGAACGCTGAATATTGTCCTCCTACTTGATGAGAATACTAGTCACAGGAGCCAGGAGATTTATTTCCTAAATTGGGATATTAATAATAATATAATAATAATGATTTATTGAGTTTCCCACAATGTTGAACTTAAATCTACTTATGAGTATAACAAGGAATTAAGAAGAATGTAGCAACAGCGATTAATACTAAGTAGTTCATGATAATATTTCTTGTATTAAGTAATTAATAGTGTGGAATCTTTGCAAAGTAAAATTAAACAAAACCATGCAGATGCCAGAAGCTGCAAAGTGTTTACTCGTTAGGACTCAAAGATTTTTTGTATCCAGTTGCGAAATGAACGTCCTCCCCTCAGCCTGCGCCCGCGCACCGCTCTCACGAATTCGCCACGAGAACACAAAAACGATTAGGAAACGAGATCGTTCCGTACCCGAATGGAGAACAAAAGAAAGAGCTTTTGGACCGTTAAAGCCACAACCAAATTTTATGGCATGTACTGTGCAGTCGTGGGAAACACATCTCGAATATATACAAACTGTAGCAAATTCTACTAATGATCCGTTATTTGATTACAAAAGATAAATTCGATACAAGTGAAATCGTATTGTGAAAATATATTTTAATGTATAAAGTTGAGAAGGATTAAAATAAAATTATGTTTTATCAAATAATCTACATGGTATTTGCAAAAACTTATCTCACAAGTTATCTGAGCCTTACATTTTTTAATTGTAGTCCATGGGGAATATAATACTCCAAGTATAATAACTGTATGAGAAAAAATACTATTCAGATATTAAAATGAAATTCAATTTTATGCCAAAACATATTCAGCCATAAAGAGATAACTTTAAGTGGAGCCACTCATAACCTGGCAGCGATATTACGTGGCTCCTTGAAAGTACCTGCACTGGCAGAAATGAAGTAGATTCGACACAACCTGTTAGCTAAAAATAAACAGGGTATGGCGTGCGTGGAGCCGGGCCGCTGAGATTGTATCGCGGGGTGCAGTGGGGGCGCGGGGTGCGGGGGCGCGGGGCGGGGGCGGGGGGCGCAGGCTGCACCGACTCATTAAACCGGTCTCCGGACGGAGCTCTCCCGGCCCGCGGCCATTTCACTACCACCGTTTAACTCATCCTCGCGAACATCGCTCTTTCCCGTCGCCTCTGACACGTAAGGATTCTGTTACATAGGGATAGGTCATACGAGGTCATTGTTTGGTTAAATTATGCTTAGTTATGCAACATACCTCACATTGATTCGTTCGGTGGTGCATGTGGTAGCTCAAGCTACGAAATCAGATCATTGCATGTGATGATCATCGGGTATTTACTTATTCATTCAGAAGAAACAATAGCTCTTCACGCATAATTATCATCAAAAGAAATGATGAACTATTAAACTAGAACTGGTTGCAACAACCTCAATTGTGTAGTGGCTGGCTAAGTTACTTACATGTAGATACTGATTTCTGCGCTGTCTTAGTCTCCTTATTCCTGCTCTGTCCTTGTCCACCCTCGCTCGGCTGCGCAGGCGTCCCTCGTAATCCGATCGCGACGCAGCGGAAGGAACCAGGACACCTGCGCGCGCACGCGCACTTGTCGCGACCGGTCCCGACGCGAGCGCAATTTGTCTAACACGTCGCCCGTTGCGTCACACGTCATGACGTCACACGTCACCATGTCACCGTCATGACGTCATGCTCTTGTGGTCAATCGTCGTAATTTTCATTTCTTATCTTTCTTGTGTTTATAATATTGTACAATTTCTGCCTGTTTAAATATTGATCTAGGTCAACTTATCCAATGCTGAAACTAAATATCAGAATATCTGATAAAATACATACTACGTTTGCCTTTGCTGTCTTTTATAATAGTAATACCTACTCAATACTAAGTTTTACCGTCAGATTTCTTTTCCGTTACCTGTGGAGTGAAACAAGGGTGTGTAATAGCACCCACACTGTTCGCCTTATACTTTGCAGTGGTAGTCAGGGAAGTCTTGCACTCAGTCTCCGAGGGTGTGCACATCCGCTTTCGCACGGATGGCGGTCTATTTAACCTGACCAGACTCAGGGCACGCACTAAAGTTTCACATACGATAATTACTGACATTATGTATGCTGATGACTTGTGCTTCTTAGCAGAATCCCCAGTTGCCCTGCAGCAAGTCATGTCCACCTTTCATCAAGCTTGCTGCAAGTTCGGCCTAAAGATCAGTGTCAAAAAGACGGAAGTGATGTCCGTAGAACCGCATGTCATGAGACACTGATCATAAAGCTTGGTGAGGACGTCTTGAAGCAGGTGCATAAATTCCGATACCTGGGGAGCACAGTGACTTCTAAGTGTGACCTTGATGACGAGATCAACAGCCGAGTCGGGGCTGCAGCTGCAGCATTTGGCAGGCTGTGTTCCAAGGTTTTCTGCTCGCACGACATAAAGCTGCCCACAAAAATATCGGTGTACATGGCGATTGTGCTGCCAAACCTTTTATATTCCTCCGAGACGTGGTGCTTGTATCGCCACCAAATACGCACATTAGACCGCTTTCACCTGAAATGTCTGCGTAAAATAATGAACATCCGATGGTCTGATCGCGTGCGTAATACCGAAGTCTTGCGACGAGCCAATGTTGGTGGCATTGAGGCCTACATAATGCGTCGTCAGCTTCGGTGGTGCGGTCATGTATCCCGTATGGCGGAGGAAAGAGTGGCGAAGCGCATCTTTTATTCTGAACTTGAGGAAGGCAAGCGGAAACGCGGCGGACAACTCCTCCGATACAAAGATGTTCAGAAGCGTCACATGAAGAGATGCAACATAGAGCCCTCTTTGTGGGAGGGTTTGGCAGCGCAACGGCCTGAATGGCGCGGGCATGTGCAGCGGCAAGTACGCGTCTTCGAGGAACAGCGTCAAGCTGACCTTGACGCTAAACGCGACGAGATCAAATCCCGTGCACCCGCAGCCATTACCTACCATATGGTAAACGGCAAACTAACGTGCCCACATTGTGCACGGGAGTTTGCTGCGAAGATCGGCTATATAAGTCATCTTCGTGCGCATCAGCGCAGACTCAATTAGGAGTCGAAGTGGTCGCCATGGCCGAAATCGGTCGGAAGTAATCAATCAATCAATACTAAGTTTCACCAATATTTAACGAATAGTTGAGAGTGAGAGTTGTGTTAAGTCATATTAACTAATAAGGACTTTGCATGCACAAGTAGAGTACACTACAGACAAAACAGTGTTTATGTTGATTGTTGGTCACGTTGTTATGAATGGAGGGGTATCCCTATCCCTCCCGGCCGGCGCGGCTCGTCGGCGCGGCCTCCCCGCGGGCGCGGCACCTGCGCCGGCGCAGCGCAGTAATCGCGGTGGGAACCGCCAGCGGACACATCGAGATTGTACACGATCCATCGACTGGTAGCTTTGAATAAGAAGGTAAAAGGATTCGTTTTCCTTATTTGTCTTCGTTTATGCAATTGAGAGAAGTGAAGTGTGAGCATTCTGCAAGTATAATGTATGTGATAGAGTGCTACATCGAATTGTAGTATGTTTATTTTCAAACAATACACCAACAAATTGAGTTGTACGTACATTCATTAAATTAGTTAAAACAATCGAATCGTTTCCTCCTTTCTCTATTCGATAGTAAATCAGCGGGCAGTGTTTGTGATGCGCGCTAGTAATAATTAAATTAGTGGTGGGGACGCGGCGCGGGCGCAGGTCGCCGCGCGCCGCGGTATTTTAATTAAACCTGCCGAGCCCCCGCGCCCCCGCGCCCCCGCGCCCCGCGCCCCCCGCGCCCCCGCCCCGCGCCCTGCCGCCGCCCCGGGCCAGGGCTGCCAGGTGAGGCCCTGGAATAGGCCTTGATTTGAGATCTATCTATATTATGCCCTAGTATAGAGTAGGCCCGTGCCCCACCAGCGGAGACGTATATGGGCTGATGATGATATTATGTGATCCAGGTGAACAAAAGCCGGACATACCATTCTGTCCCAAAAGCATTTGCAGGCAATATTACTGATAAATGGTATTCAAAGGTATTAAACTGTTGACACAAATCTTATTACAAGTATTTTAGTGTTTCTTTATCCATTGGATTTGTATGAGTATGACACGAGTATAAGCCACTCGCGATATACGCAAAAATACAGTTATAAAGTCAAACTTCTTGATGAACGGTTATAAATGAATCGCTGCTTACGTATTCAGGACAATATTTGATTCCTCTTGGTCCCGGGTTTTAATTTAGATTAGCTTGGCCGATAGCCCCGCGCTGGGAGCCCTGCGGCCCGCGGGCGCACGTAACGTCGAGTTATTGCCGCTCAAGTGGGAGCCCAACAAAGGGTTATAATATTTGAGTGCACTCCTCGCTACGAGGAGCCGAGGCGGTAATACAATCACCATCTCGATGTTGCTCCCCGAGCCATCTGCGACGGACGCTCGAATCGCAATTATCTCCTTGTCCATTTAATTACTAGAGTTACAACTTGTATGTCTATACACATAACTAACTGTGCCCGCGACTTCGTCTGCGTGGACAATCCTTATCACTCAGGGGTATGAAAAACAGATAAATTCAAACATTTAGATAAATCCAATATACTAAGGACAAGAAGATAGACTACAAAATATGGAACATAGTAAAACAACTCAAACTGATTCATTGGTTTTCGTTATGCGACGCTAAGCTCAGGATATATACATCAGCTGTTTTACCTCTTAGTTTACAAGTATTTATTACTAAAAGTACGTACAAATAAACTAACTCTCACATTTATGAGATCCATAAAAACACGGTCGCTTTCCATCATCGCGCAGATGACTAATTTGCCTCAAATAATGGAGGCATTGCCGCGGGACAGCACAGTTAAAGCGAGTTAAAAGGCTGTTACTCACAACGACGCGTTTAGAGTTTGTTCGGGTCCGTCAACACGGAGCGTTCTAGGAAGTGGCGGTGATTTGGTTAATTCAGCGTTTACTCGCGAGTGGTGAACGACCGGCCGAGCCACGGCTTACTGCCATCATCATCAATGTTTAGTAGTATTGTTAAAAACGGTTTAACAGTTTATAAAAGAAAAGAGCTCATTTAACAGCGACTTATCGATATTTCTGATTTCTGTGTTCAAAAGTTAATGTAATTCAGGACCAAAGCTAATATTTATAAGAGCTCTCTCACATTAAAGTATTTAATCAGGTTTTATGCTCTCGTTCGTTCCTGTCTCGCGAGTAGCTATCGTTAAGAAGGCTATCTCGGTGCGTCCGCGCGTCCGTTGCTCCTGCTGCTGGAACACTGTTCTCACGCCGCTCGCCGCACTCACATGTGACGTCATACGATTCGCAGCCTCCTACAAAAGCACAGATTGAGATTTATTCTATTTATTTGTAGTACCTAAATATACCTGATACATTTTGAAAGGTATAACTGTAGTAAATACTGTTTTAAATGATTTGCTAAATACGAAAATGACCTAAATATTTGTCTTTATGGGTCTACACGCGTTAATAGGAGTAGCAAATTACATAGCTACTTACTGCCCGACGTTTCGACTTGGTTACACCAATCGTGGTCGCGAGCGAACGACCGACGACCGACGACGACCGAACGACCCATAAAGACAAATATTTAGTGTAATGGAACGCGAAAGTCTAAAATCTTATGAAAATGACCTGACGACCGCTTACCATCAGGTGGAGAGAAGTCATCCTAAGAGTCTTTAAAAAAATCTATAGAATATTATGTTATACACACAAGTGGCAGGCAAGAACACTCCTTGCCTTTTTATGGTTTATTGCAAATCCTGCACACCAATTTTCTTCACGACCAACAACATGGTATTACCAACATTACGTGTATTAAAAACACTGACATAATAACTTGATCAGCGGCTGTGTCCGCGACGCGCTCTCACGCAAATTACGCGCTCGATTATAATTCCTGCGCCGAAGAGCGCGGGCGAATTAATCGCGCGGCCAATTGACGCGTGACGGACCACGTGCGACACGACACCACGCTGCTCCCCGGACACGATGCTCTGAATCATCCTTGTAATCATTTGGGTCCAGAACCATTCATCAGGATTACCGACCTTGAACAGTCACAAGACTTTGCAAATGTCATTTTTGATACTTGCTCGTTGTTTAAGTCTAAACAACGAGCAAGTTGACATGAAAGACGCTAGACTTTGCTGCAAATGAGCTTGTAATTGTCTGTTGGGTTTTGTTAGAGTTCAGAATTTACCGATAATGAAAATGAAATGAAAAATGTTTATTCAGTATATTTTCAAAGGCACATACATAGATCGGTGGTCGGTGTCTGCATTTTAGCTTGATGCCTGTGTTTGGAGACGCTAATAATCTCTGTCTTATGTACGCTACTTTTACATATATTTCACAGCAACATCGGTAACTGTCGCTGCGGATTGACAAGAGAACGGTGAGTCCGACATTCCGGTATGAGTTTGGAACCGGACTGACACATGTAGTATCAACAAGTGGTTGATAGGAAAAAACATTGACACTTTTTATTTTATCTTAAAGTTATTGCATTAAATTAAATTATGAAGGGAATAACTTAACAGATGTGTTGTAGCTTAAAAGAGGATTACTATAACCTTGTATAAGCCGCTGTTAATCTTTAGCGGGCGCGGCGCGTGGGCGCCTGCGGGTCCGGCGCAAACCAATTATACCCATGTTTTACATATTGTTGACATCCCTATAAAATGACCTGTTTTATAAACGGAGATACTTATAAAAAGTTTGGTTGGGTCACTTTGCTCTAATATACACCGTGAAATTTTAGTGGTTGTTTTCCCGCAGTAAAATGATTCTATCTTAGTAGTACAAAAGATGTGTGCAGTTCTTTTTTGGTAAAATCAATAAATGCCGGTTTTACGAAAGGTTTAACCGTAACTCGAAAGCACGTTCGAACCGCTTTATGACTTAGGGTGTAGAGCTTCTTTAGCTTTAAGCATCGATTTCATGCGGCAAGCAGTACCTGAATACGTCACATCTTCAAAAACAGCGATAGCTTCTTTCGTTTACGAGTTGGAAAATTATTATTCTGAAAAATCTAAAAAAAAAATTTTTTTTTCGAGGAATAATTTGCATGATTCGATAGTATTACTAAAGGCAAATCGTTCTGCCGCGGGAAAACAACCACTAAAATTTCACGGTGTATTTATTATGTTGGTACAAAGAACGGTCTTTTACTTCTAAACTATTTCGTGGATTCAGCTAATTGTACTTGAGTTGGTTATGAAACTAACTTAAATTGCGTTTATAGATATAAAATGTTGTTTCTTATAAATGAAATACTAAAAATCACACTTAATAAAATGATATAAACTAAAACGAATATTAATAAAAAAAATAATGAGTGTTGCAACGCTCGGGCCGCGCGTCACGCTCGCCGGGCGGCGGTCAGCGGCGAATTAACTGTGAAATCGATCGTTAAAATAGATCATTTATTTTCATTCGCCGTATGTTTTAATTACACACACATCGTTTAAGATTTACGAGAAGTTACGGTCAGAGTTACTGTTGGTAAGCCTCTGGGATGAATAATTTTCTTAATTATTTACGTGGGCAGCTATCATGGCGGTTATACTCAATGTTCTATTGCGAAAATTATTAACATGTTAGATATATTTGATTGATTTGTTAAAGTCTGGTTACTTAAACTCAGTTTCGAATGGAGATTTTAAATATATCCTTAATTAATTAATATGTTAATATTACTAAACAATAATGATTGTAAGTATATTATTTGTAGGAAATTTAAAACAATAATCTTCAAAATTTATACGAACTTACAAAAATCTTTCAAAGCAAGTGATATGATCATATGAACCATGTAAAGAGCATAAAATATAGATTTGGTTTTCCGTTGACCTTGAGTAGCTGTTGACCCTTGGGAGAGCCGCCTCGCCGCGGCGAGCTTTGCTATTCGCTCCATTTATAATTTCCAATATTTATGCAAGAGATAGCTGTCAATTCAGTCGATACTAACGGCTCTATATCGGCGTAGAGTCGGCTCGCGCGTACTTAATCCCGCCGACTCCTAATAACTTACAATAACAATTTTATAACTGACTTTCATGGCAAGATATGGATTTTATCCCAACGCATAATGACGCTTATGATGTCGGTGGTAGAGTTCATAATACATCGCGGTCGATTCTGGTGTCAGAGGGCGACAATTTGTAAAGTTGTCTCGTTTGGGTCGTAATTTATCGCTCGCGCCCAAATAATAATGTTTTTATTGCTCTACCATCGTTATTATAAGAATAAAATACGTACTGAGTGCGATAGTGCATCTGTCTATTCCGTAGAAGAACGAACCGTAGTACTTTAATTCTGATTGGAAAATCAATATACTAACCGTTAAAATAACATTAACATAAGCTAGGTTTCCTCCCGCGACTCCGTCCGCTTGAAGTTGTATGATTATTATTGTGTAAAATTTAATTCCTTTATAGCGCAGTTGGTTTAAAAGTACTCTACGTCTCCAAACTGGCTGCGTTTAATATTTTAAATTGTTATTGCACATTATCATTGTACAATAAACCGCTTACAGCCACAAGGAAACAAGAACGTTTGCAATCAATCTGTCATCGCATTGTATATCGTCCCACCGGCTAATACATCCGATGTTATCTCTCGCGACCGTATCGTGTAGGTAGAGCTCGTCATAGCGCGTCGGACGGCGCGTCGTGACGCTGTCGATGCGCTATCGACGGATGTGTCCCGGGATAGCATCTCGAAGCTTCCGCCCATTTATCTGCCACGGAGAGCCGCGGAGACGACTCTACACGACGCATCGAGCGCTTCCTACAGCGCATCAATTAGCGAGCGACTACATGTAGAGCAGCCCGCCGCCCGCTGCCCGCCGCCGGCTCTACATAATTGTATAAACATTTTTGAAATAACTACCGACTTATTTGTCGATCTCGTCTTCGAGGAAAAAGTTTAAATATGTGGTAGTCAGGCGATTTGAAAATATTTGAAGGGAACATTTACAGCATTTATAAAAGCTTATTACATCCGATCTTCACTTAAAATCCTCGGTTAGTGATTGTATCTCGGTTATAAAATAACCGAATTTTTAAATAACTTTATCAAATCTAACATTTTGCATGGACTAAGAAGGGGCCGATTAACTGTGTCTCATCAGCGAATTAACGAACTCCTGTAATTGCGCAGGAAGCGGCCGCGGACCACCAGCGGTCTGCCGGATTAACGTTAAGATCATTGTTTACAGCAGCCATTTCCAGGATCAATCTAGCATGTAATCATGTCTTAATTTGAACTACGTGTTTAGGTTAGAAAAGGAAATAGTAAATAAATTATACGAGTTATTATTTACCATAAATAGGGCATTCGATTCAAACTAAATCTCAGGACTAGCGGAACTCTGCGATCATTTTATAACGGCAATCGATCAGTTGTATAAATACTGCCATTAATGACTTAAACGTTGTGGGAATCGAATACTCATTAGCCGATAATCAACGCCAATTATATAGTAGCTAACCATTACGATTATTACTTGGTTATGAGGCTCCATTACCAGCCTAAGGGCATGCGGTTCGGATGACCCGACCAAGATCTTATCAACTGAAAGTTATTAATAAAATGTTTTATATTGATTCGTTATCGTCATTGATGAATAAGAATACGAATAACTACTTACCGAGGATCAAAGTTAATACCTATATTGTTTATCCAAACAACACATAGTACAATACAAAATAATGTATGAGGACAGCAAATTTGATTTGAGTAATTTATTTATTTATAAAGTAATTGCTCTATGTAACCACATTACACGAAGATTACAATAAAATATAATTTGTATTCAGCAAAACGGTTGAGCCTTGCAAAAGTGAATCCGTTGTAATTTTGTATGAAAGTCTATTTTTAATATGTATGAGTATTTCATTGTGCCGAATTCTCACGGTCGGAGTCCAGTTTCTGCCCTTTGTGAGGGAGCCTAGTGTTTACACGTCTACCGAATAAGTGAGCGGAAGAATAGACGCGGATTGTGACGAGACAGCGGCACGTCCGGCCGGCTAGGGCTGCCGCACGCGTGCGAAGCAGAAGATAGCATAGGCCATCTTTAATTTTTCTTTCTTATAATTAATTTTAACCATTTTCCCATGCATCTTTTCCCATAAATTATACTTGGTGGTGTTTAATATCAAAATATGAATCTCGTTATCTTATAAACTGGCTCGGTGGAGCAGTGGTTAGTGACTCAGGTTCATAATCTACGGTTCCAAGAGTCGTGGGTTCGATTCCCACTCGGGAAAAATATCTGTGTGACGAACATCGGTGTTTGTTCCGTGTCTGGGTGACTGTTGATCCTGATTTCCGTAACACAAGTGCTTAAGCTACTTACCACGGGATCAGATCAATGTATGTGATGTTGTGTATTATTTATAAACTAGAACCTGTTGAATTTATATATAATGGGAAATGTATAACTCTATCAATTATGTACAACTATACATATGCGCATTCAAGCATGAATTCATGCTTTTGGTATTAAGAAAAGTAAATATTTGAACTTGATCAGGTGTTTTGCCGGCTTCTCCCTCCGTCCCTGCGCGCACACAATGGCCGAATTGGGCGCCGGCTGATTGGCCCACAATGCGCTCGTTACGCGCATGCGTACGCGCGCCCGCGCGCCCGCGCGCCGCCCGGCCCGTCCGCCCGGCCGCTCGGCCCGCGTCAATCGATCAATCACGGCGCGCTATCGCGTTATGCGATGCCTCATGCCCATACCGCGAGCCCTCTGAACCCGTGTGATCAACGAATATTTGATTTTAATAACTACACACAAATATATTAGATTCCACTAAATAAACGCATAGTGTTTTTACTGTTACGAGTTTGTCTTATAACTGTTTTATCCAGTTAGCTCCCATTTTCTATTTGCACCCTAATTCTTACATATTAGATTAGGAAACATAATTCTAGCTAGATCTGTGAACCTTTATAAACAAATATTTTGATGTTGGTCTATGTCTTACTACTTACTTCTTTGGAATATAAACCAAAAATAATAATATAATCAATCAGAATAACTATATTAATTATAATTATCTTCATTAGAACCATGAACTGGTTCTTCTTAATTAATCTACTTTTTCTTAATTAAATCAACGTAATCCAGTGACCTTATTCCGAACCATTAAGTCGCACTATAAATATGCAAACTGCTAAACTCAAACTGTACTTCACACTAACCTTATCTGAACGGGGAGATCGCGTCGGAAGCCGTCACCGATTCAGATTAATTCGGAATGCAAAAATGTTTTATGTACTCGTTAATGTTATCGGAATTGTATGAAATCCGAAAGTAATGGATACAAGTATTTCTGCCATAATAACCAGACATGATCAGATTTATTTTTATATTTTAAATCGATCAATTCATAATATGAATAATTAGTAATCTGATCGGAGTTCGCGGGCGGGACTGCGCCGGCGCAGGTGTGCCCCGCAATCTGATTTGTTTATGTCAGGTGCAATACTTTAGGCAGGTGATAATCTTCTTAATATGTCGTATGGTATTCGCAAGTATGCTCAATTAACATACCGTTAATTTGAAATGGTAAATTATTCTTATGTTACATCTATACTAATATTAAGAGGAAGGATTGTTTGCCAGACTTTAATATGATCCGAAACTATTGCGACGATTTGAAAATTTCTTTTAAGGTTGGAAAGCTACACTACACATCCCTGAGCGACATTAGCTATATTTAGTGTTCAAAATCAACCAGAAAATTAACTTTTGCGTTCGATGCTTGAACTACAAAAGACGAAAACATAAATGTTCTAAATAATCTATAATATAAAAATGAATCGCAAAATGTGTTGGTAAGCGAATAACTCAACAACGCCTGAACCAATTTGGCCAATTCTTTTTTTTAAATGTTGGTTAAAGTCCTAGGAGGGTTCTTACGGCGAGAAAAAATGGAATAATTGCCGGGAAAACCCTAAAAACAGCCCTTTTTTTTCTTCACATTCTTTTGACAGGACGAAGTCTGTCAGAACAGCTAGTTATACATAAAGTATAAGTTTTAACTTTTTGGACATAGGCGTTTCGGAAAGTAACTCTTGCATTGGTGAAATGTCTTACATATAAAATTCTCGTATCACCATGTTCATTCCCGTACTCCTCCCAAACGGCTTGACCGATTTTCATCAAAATTTCGGGAATTGGCCAACATCTATTTTTCATACCCCTGAGTGATAAGGGTTGTTTACTCTCAACAAGCCGCGGGCACAGCTAGTATTATGTAGAGATAGAGATATACCCGAAACAAAGCGAAGGCAGGTCGCTAGTTAACATTATAAAGTACACAAAGCATGATGTTTAGTATTTTACGATGACTAAGACTGAGTGTACAGAAAGTCTACCAATGATCGAATACTTGTTTTATAGGTTTAACCATCATTTCAATATCTCCATGCTATGAAGATTAAGTAAATGTATCGGTGGCAGCGTCGACCACAACAATCGCTGCGCTGCGCGCGCGCTCGGTTTTCCAATATCGTTTTATGAGCTTTCAAGAGAACCTGAGGTGAGCCTCGGCCGCGGTTCGACGCGCAGTATATTCAGAATCTGCGTTTGAGACTTAAACGGTTTTCTGAGTAATCGCAGTGGTGTTCATAAATATAAATATTGAAAGGCACACACGGTTTGAGTGAGATATTCCTTTCTCTATCTCCAAAAGTTGTTCAAAATGACTTGTAGAATGTAATGAAACCGTTGAAATGTACTAGTGACTTACGTTAAAATTATTTTCCTGGAAGGAATTACTTTCAATGCTTCATGCAGCTCATTATAGAAACCTTAGTTGAAAAACTGTGTACCCACCACGAAGCATATCATAGCACGGAGTTGATTCCGAGTTGAGCCGCTCGAGAATACCGGAGACTCATTCCGCTTGTTTATGGTCCGCGGGTTCGTATTTATTCGCGTGCGCCCGCGCAGCTCCGGCGCAGCGACCTGCCGATCCCCCCCCCCCCCCTCCCTGCTGCAATAAAAATAAATCACTGGCCTGGGATTAAAAGGTCCGGAGCGGGGAGGAGCCGAGCGGGCACCCGGCCGGCCGCTTGATGGATACTGGGGGCTATTTGAAGTTCTCATATTTATGATCTCAATAATTAAGATGACCTTTTACACTTTTGCTTATCAGGATTAACCACCATACCATTTAAGTTTTTCTTTTTAATATGATCAAAATATTATAACAAAAACAAAGTTGTTAGAGCTTTTTAACTTTCTTATGAAGTCTTCATGGTTATGGCGTATATCATATCAAAATCAATCAAAAACTAATTATGTTACGTTGATAATAAACAGTATAGTAATTTTTCAATCACACAAACAGGCACTTGTTGATGCGCTCTTACAAAAGCAAGTTGTAATAAATACATAGTATGTGTGATAGCACACAGTTCAAATAGGTGTGATGTCATGAGTTAATATTCTAAAACTGTATCCAATAATGTACCAAGTAAGAGATGAATTACCAATAAAAAGTTTTCGGTGGCTGAGGTGAGCTTAAAGCCGCGAGCGCGGGCGCGGGGCGGCGCGGGCGCGGGGCGGCGCGGGCGGGCGGGGGGCGGGCGGCGCGCCGGCGGCAGTCCGCAGCGCGAGTCGGCGGAGAGCGCACGCGTGCGCAGTGCAGTGACAGTGAGTGCAGTGCCGCGGAGCCGCCCGACAGCATGCGTGCGGCGCGCGCGCCGCGGCCCGCGCGGCGCTGACCCCATGCGGCCGCCGCCCCAGCGCGCGCCGCTGCTCGCCCTCGCCCTCGCCTGCCTGCTGCGCGTACGTCCTGCCCTGCCCCAGAGGGACTGTGACGCGCCACCGGGACCCACCAGACCCCCCTACTTGTGTGAAGTGTTTCCGATGCGATTCGACACGAATTACGTAAACGAGTGCCAGTAGAGTAAAATGATAATGTAACATCAACATATCGCCGGAATATGTAAATTACATGTACATAATTTCATTATATTCACTGACGGTTTACTAGGTTGTCTGGATAGGAAATGAAACGTACAATACAATACAATCGCCATCCACGTCTTCGATTTATTCGCATAACAATCACATAATAACCAAGTTAGTAATTGAAAAGTTTTCGTGCCAACGATTCCGAACTCGAATTAAAATGCATTACGTGTCTTCTCTCAGTCAAGGTGCGCAAAAAGCTTTGAAAAAGTTATACGTCTTATAAGAGTATCTTATAAGAATTAACAACGATTCCCCTTCAAAACATAACTAAATAATATGGTAAAACAGCTGATGTTCTATCACAGCGAGTGTATCGCGAACTTCTAAAAGTCATACACGGAGCGAAGCGACCAGAATACGAATAAGACGGCTCAAGGAATGTCGGATTAAACGATACATCCTGTTTATTGATCAATCAAGAGACGAACACGCAGGTCGCTATGGCCGTAACCAATACTGAGACATGTAAAAAATATTTAGATTTACAATCCGTTAAAAGACTATTTATGGAGAACTAAAAAGTTGGGTTTGATTTTATAAATAAAAACTAATGATAAAAAATGTAATGCGAAATTATTACTACGAAAAAGAAAATTTTCGAAATTAATCAAAAAAACAATCCTATTAAAATCATAATAAATAATAATCTTGTATTGTTCAATCAGTCGACGTAAACAAAAATTATTAAGGCCAAGAAAAAGCTGCAAGCTCATTAACGAGCTTTCCATTATGCACATTCTTCTTGCTCTAGAACCGTCAAAAATATACAATTTACTAGAGCAACGCTCGAAGACAAACTGTAACCGAGTGCACACGATTACCATCGGGAACAAATGTGTGTGAAATCGAGTAAAGTCTCGTTCACAAGTGCGCGTCGGACGTGCGCCGCGTGCCGAGCAGCCTTCTGGGAACCGGGCGTTGAGCCGCTCTGGAGACTGTAGCGATACCATGAGTTTAAAACTCATGGTAGCGCTACAGTTGACAGACTCGATACCGCCTATGTAAATATGTCTATGAAAAACTTGTAGGACAGCGCTCCTAGCGGTTACGCTAAGAAATAAAATCAGTAGTATGAAAAAAACAATTCGTTAGGTTTTTAACGTACGTAAGTTATCGATAGGTAGCTAATTCATGGTACCGCTACTGAGCAACTCGCTACCAAATCACGCGCCTGAGGAAGCCGCCCGGCCGCGGCCCGGCGCCACTCGGCACTCGGGAACAGACGCCTTTCAACTAACAGGAACCATTAACCCTTTCCCCCCGGGGTAGTGATTTTTAACAAATTTCCGCTTTTGAACTTTATTATCATAATAAGGTGGATGAAAGGAATAACACAGATTTTTTTTAGATTTTTATTATGCTAAAAGTACTATTTCCAAGACCTAGACCTAGAAGTACCGTCAGGAACTTTGTGTTATTATAATGTTAAGAACTAAGTTAGAAACAACTAAAGTAATGAGATCCAGGATTGACTTAGTAAGAATTAAATTTATGACTAAGTCATAATAAAAATAAAAATATATAATTAAAGGTTAACCTCGTGGTATTCAATAAAGCAATTTTACTTTTCATTGACACACAAAAACACGTTGCAATGCGAACATTTACTATGAGGTTTCGACTGAATCTTCTTCAAACTACAAACCTCACACCTTCCCCGGTTCTCTACAAACGTAGGCCAATGGATGCCCCTGTTAGCCAAGCGTATGTCTTTTATAGTGGAAAAGTCAGATTTTCGTCTTTTGGAAGGGCCGCTTTTTGCAGTATTATCAGTAGAAGTCTTTCTTTTCTGTCTAGGATCTTTCAGTGTCATCAAGCCTTGAGTGACAGAACGTCTAAAATCTTTTACGGTAGTTTGTTCCATTATAAGTCCATGAATGACATATGCATTTACAAATGCGATTTCCATAAGATCCCAAAACAATCTGTTCCACCATTTCGAAGATTTGCGATCTATACAGTAAAGAGCTCTGAAACGATCAGCTGTATCTATGCCGCCCATATACTTATTATAATCTTTGACGGCTATAGGGCATGTATTAGCAGACTTAGATCGATTTTTTTCTTTCGTGACACAGTTCCCTCTTGGTTTCCGTGAAAATTGTACACTAAATGTATGTCCTTTGTCATCCTTCTATTTCCAATATCCAATGTCTAAATTTGAAAATCGATGATCATTGTCGCCCCTTTTCAACTGAGAATCAGCAAGCATGTTTCAGGGCAGTCCTTTTCTATTACTTCGGACAGTTCCTCATGCGTAGGTGTTTTCAGTTTGAACAGGCTGAACGCTAGGTCCAGGTAATGGATATGGGGGTACCTGATTTATTGGGCACTCCAATGCATCTTCATTTGACGGCGACAACGGTGGAACTCCGGCAAAAACACCATCCAGAGCACTTTCAAAAATATCATCGAAACCTCTAGGCGAGGGTAGTTGAAGATTTTCAACTTCTTCATCGGAAACACCTGCATCAGACTCTTCGTTGCAGTCCAGAAGCTCTTCCAATAAAAGGGGTTCAGTTAGAGCCGTGTTGTTTTTTATATCCATCTCAATGACCAAAACAATTAAAATATTAATCAGAACAATAATGTAAATGAAAATAAATTAGTTTATAATAATAGTAATTAAATAAAATACCCAATTCATCGTGTACTTGTTTTACATAAAACCATAATATTTGAGACTAGAATCACCTGACGGTACTTTTAAGTCCGCTTTAGTTTTTATCAAAAATCAGTATGTAATATCGTAATTATAAATTATAACAGATTTTGGATACATAGCCATTGATATAAACAACGTAAATAGTAAAAAAAAATAGCACTTACCTATGATATTGTATTTTTAAAACTTTTTTCATTTCACCACACAACGAAGTGAAAAAATTTTGGACAAGTTGTGACTCGCAATTCAAATTTCTCACCAATGGCCCGCCGCAATTCAAATAACGCGCTGTGATTGGCTTACGGAAACAGTACTCTAAAGGATCGTCAGTTGCTGTTAACGTTAACTGTTTTCGTACTAAAGATATTAGACAAAAAATGTGGTGGTACTTCCAAGTACCGTAAGGAGGGAAAGGGTTAACAAAACCAGAACCAACACCATATCGGTGACTATAATTCCATGACATTTAAGGAAACTGTAAGTCAAAACTTGTCTTATTAGAATAGATATTCTTCTACAGTTAAACAAATAATTCAGAAGAGAACTGTATGCTATATTTCAAACTTAATAACTAAACTGTAAATTCGTACGGAGTGTAAAGGTATTTTTATGTTCACAAACATGATAGAGCACTTAATTTTTTTGTTCTAAATGTTATGAGATAGATATTAATTTCCGCTGCGGCCGCAGTCGCGATATCGGTCGGCGCGGCTCGCTCGCCGCAGCCCGCGACTCCGCCCGTCCCGTCACGCTCCTAACGGACCGCTTCATGATGTGGACCAATTAACGCTATCGATCACTCGGCTCACCTTCATTAATGCCGACGGCCAGAGCACTCTTGACGAAATCGATTTGCTGTATATTTATTGAATTTATTAACGTATCGAATCGAAATGGCCGAGGTGAGCTTATAATGATATAAACCATCGCACGGTGACCATATCCGGTGCTAATATTCATCATTTAAGTTAATAGACCTATGGATATATCTTATGCTCTCATATTTTAAATTATTATTGCGGTATAAGTGATAATCTATATTCATTGGCCTTTCATTGAAAGGCCTACACATTAAAACTCTTAAAGCTAATTTGACTTTCATGTCCGTTTATGAACATGAACAGTGGTCATAACTCGTTCGTTTTTCTCAATAGCTGGAAATGTTTTAAAATTGTAATCGGCGATATAATACCATACATTAAGTGCAGCAGTTAATTTATAGAGCTCGAGTAAATCTCATAAAGCCGTTGCGGCCGCGCGTCGGTTATCTGCTGGGCGTGACGCCCGCGGCGCGGCGACACCCGAAAACTCATAAAAGACGGAATAAATAGCATCATTAAGTGGAAGCGCACGGGAGCGGAGCCCGAGGGCTCGGCCACAGCGTACGGTTACTGACCAATGTGTTCTTGTCAGTGTAATGTTGATCAGATTTTATCTTAAATTACTAACTGCATGTAACTTTTATAAAATACGCCCATTCAGAATCATTAACAAAAGCACATCACATTAATATAAAGTTATTTGAAAAGATTCTAAACCCACATAATAATGGATCATTTGAGCTGTTTTAAAGGCAGCTAAGTTTTGTAAATTTTAAATGAACTAAAGGCAGTTAGTTCCACGTATTGGTATGCTACACCTGCCCGGCACCTGTGCTCGGTCTTAGACACACGCTCACTTTTATCGACAGCGAACATGCTTCAACTTTGAATCAAGGACAGCCGAGCTCGGGTTGTGTATTCGCCTAGATAATTGAGATTTTCTATAGTTTTCGCCACTGAGAATACACAGCATTTTGTTATTATATAAATAGGTTCAACATTTTTTAAAATGTCTTTGTCTGTGAGTAAGTTTAAGATTTTTTAGTCACAACTGTGTGTATTTCTTTTCTCGTATTCTTACATCGAAATGTGTCGTATTTAATTAACTTAAGTGACTTACAATTAAAGATTTCACAGAGAATCATAACAATACCCATCAATGTAAATGTATAAATGTCGATGGAAGCGAACGTTAATCTCACTGTTATTTAATGTATCTTATAAATCTTAGCTTACACAAACATAGGGTACTTATATCACAAACATAAGTCGCGGGGTCGCGCGATATACACATGTGTGGATCACACAATAATTTGTGGCGAGAATCGAGATTGAAAAAATCTCTATTTAGTTTTGCCTTTTCCAGAACTAAAAGATGATTAATTTATCCTTATTTTTTTGATAATGAGCGAATTCGATTATGACACACAACGCCAAATAAGTCACGATAATACGCAGCTCTCGACAGCAACAATGAAAATTGAAGTCGAATAATATAATATTACGCGTATCGTAAACGAGAATAGGCGACAATATCAGCTGTAAATTTGATTCGTGCAATAGAAAAGCTAATGCCAGCCGTAGAGCAATGATGACTGTATTCAATGATACAGCAATACGTGTACGGTTCCACCCGACACCCGAGCCCTCCGAAAGCATACATTCTAATAACAACTCCATAATATAGACTAACTCGCGTGTACGGAATCTACATAACGAATTCACTCATCCATATTAAATGTATCGTTGAACTCATTCGTGAAGAAGGCTTGTTAGAACGGGTTGATCTTACTTTGTTAATGTAACTGCGCCTCTACCTTTATTGTAAATATTTGACGCCATGGATATTTTTATATGACTTTTGGAGGAGTTCTTATTTTTTGTAAGACCTCAAACAATAATTAATAGGTTGTCAATTTCGAAATCGAATAGAAGTCTGGAGGTGATTTATTGATTCTTGGGCCAAAGGTTGCTTGGTAAAAATATAAGGTATAATAAGGTTTTGTCTTGCTACTCCTTAAATTAATCAAATGATCTAGCCAAAACAATGTACAATACGTGCCTAACAAATAAGAAAATGATCATATTCTTCAATCATTTTAAGACAAGCGGAAAGTCACAATTTATCATTTCTTTTACAAAATTAAGGATAGACGTTGTGTCAGCTGTTGAATATCGGCTGTAATCTGACTCGATGGAGCGTACCACAAAAATATCTCTAGCTCGTAAGGTATTGGTACACAATAGACACATCTGAAGTGAATCCAAACGCGTAAATCCCATTATTCACGTGACTATTGACCCGTTGGCCCGCGGCGCTTTCGCGGTTCGTTTAACACGGCGCGGCCTGCGCCTGCGCAAGGAGGCTGCAGCTGACGAGCACGACGTACGTCAAGGAGAAATTATTTAATTAATTTATAGTTAATCATCTTACCCAAGTATTTTCAAAGTAAGACATAAAGAAAACTAACACTTGTAAAAAATATACGTAGACGTAACTTGAAAGAAGACATTTAAAATTAGGCTTCGAAGTCACCAGTTACACTGACAGGAAGTAGAAATGAAATAAGTTTGAAATGCTCGGTCTGGGTGATATTTTATAAAAATCAAACTCAAAATTGCAACGTCAATAGTCAAACGTCAATTTAGTAAAATGATCTGTGAAGTAGTAATTTAAACCGTCACGGGGAAAGCTACTTCCAACAAACAGCTCCAGACTCTTTAAATTATTAAACATCGGGACTAAGCTCTATGAATAACCATGACATACAGACGACGTCTCGACCGGCCGTGGTTCGCGGAACCGCTCTGTGTGGGAACACCTCTGTTTCGGGGCATGGACGCCATTCCTGCGTATACGTTGCAACTTGACTTCTAAAAATGGACGATTATTCAATACCTATATCCTTTTTTGATTAACGTTTTGACAATTTATTTTGATTAATTAATACAAGTATGTAGTGGATTTAGTCAGATTATTACGTATTGTTTTCATGTAAGAAATTACATCTCAATACGTGATCCAAGATTAAAATACTCGAAGGTACAAAACGTATTATGCTTTTACTTAAGAGAAATACTATAACCTAAATAATATGCAGTAATGCCTTTGTTAATGCTATTTGCATCGGCAAAGTGAATTAATTCAGCTTTCCCAATATTGAAAGTCAAAACGCTTATTCATGCATAACGGCTCTTTCTCACACTAAACGATTACGGGTTTTGTGTCGTACACACGAAGTCACTCACCAATTTGTAATCGAGAGCTTTATCACGTTTCCTCTTCGAGCTAATGAGGAATTATCGAAACCGCGCGCGTGATTAATTCAATTTCGGTCTCGCGAGCCTCGTGGCTCGTGTCAGCGGCTCGACGTGCGTCCAGCTCGCCGGATGAGTCATAGGAGCTGAGCTAGGAGCGCATTAAAAGTCTTTTTAATGAATACAGAAATTCTCAGAAAAACTTAAATTGGTAGTCGACTCGTTAAAATAACCTTAAAATGAACACTACCAACCTCAAAAATTACTTCAACACCAAATTGTAATACAATTAGCAAGGAATTATTTATTTGGTTATTTTAACTAACACAAAGCAATTTTTGAATACATGTGAAATTTCCATACATTCCCATACAAAATGTTTAAACTATAACTTGAACGATAAAATCATATCAGGAATTGGTTAGTTCAGCAACATGTTTTTCAATACGCTCGCGACCATGATTGGTGTAACCCAGTCAAAACGTCGGTAAGTAGCTAAGTATTTGCTACTCCTAATATTGCGTGCAGACCCATAAAGACTAATATTTATGTTAGATATTTGTCTTTATGGGTCTACACGCGTTAATAGGAGTAGCAAATTACATAGCTACTTACTGCCCGACGTTTCGACTGGGTTACACCAATCGTGGTCGCGAGCGACCACGATTGGTCGCGACCACGATTGGTCGCGTGTAGACCCATAAAGACAAATATCTATTGTAATGGAACGCGAAAGTCTAAAATCTTAATATTTATGTTTTTCAAAAGCTCGAGACTATTCAGAATGGAAATACGTATACTCTCCTCTCTACTACTCGTAGAAGAATTGTATATTGTACCCGTGTGAAGTGTTCCCGTTCTACTTCCCCTGAATGCGTTTAGTGCACATTATTTAATAACTGGCTGTCGAAGCAAGCGGGATGCGGCGAGTCGTCCCGATGCTCCCGATAGCGCCGTCCCGCGTCCCGCCGGGGCGCCGCGGGGCGCTCTCGCGTAGGAACTGGTCCGGAACTGGTTTAACCAGATTAAAACTGTTGTTTTTCCGGACTTACTGTAATAGGTTGCTCTCTAACGATGCGGGAAATCGGACAGACAATGTTTACTGATAGGCTTTTGTGATGTTACATAATGATGAAATCGCTGCTCGTTTAAATCTTAAATGTGTGTATCAAATGTCTTTATCATCGTGATCAATCATTCAAATGTGGTAAGTTTATCTGTTATTCAAAAATTTGTTGGTACAATTAAATTATATTGCACTTGCAGTTACTAATCAATGGGTTCCATGCCGTTGAGAATATGAATCCATTTTCCGCATTTAAATTCCTGTGTTTCATTCTTTTTTGTATGATAGTGACGATCTGTGGAGAGAACCGTCGGGTCAAGTAGCTTCATACAGTGATTAGTACCCTACCTACCCCCGCGGACTTGTTCGTTTGTCGATTTTTAACAGCTGCAATACGTTCCTTCACCCTCTCGGATATGTCCGTTTGGTTTGTGCAATATAAGAACTACCACAACTGCAATCGATTATATAAACACCCGAAGTTTGGAAGGAAATAACGTATGTTGGTGTACGCAACATTTTTGTCTTCTTACGTCACAAAATTTAAAACTAAAAATTTAGAGCCGTCATGTACATAAATTGACAATTCAATTATGTTGTGATTCATGTTATATAGTCTTTTATACTTCAAACACAGTTTGAAAGTCTTATCGGGTTTAGGTTATGATTTAGGAATGATAATATCATTAAAATTGCTTTATTAATTGTATTAAAATCTTATTAAAACATTATTTTATTGCATGATCTTCTGCAAATTGTAAACAAGTAGGAGGTTTTGAGTCTGAAAAGAAAATGATGATGTTATACGTTTATTTTTCTATGCAATATAAAAATGAAAACTCTATTCAGGTCCCATTTAAATTAATCATTACAAATAGCTACCAAATCGACGTCTAATTATATTCAGCTTTAGATGGCTCCAGCGACCTTGCGCGTATCCTTTATTAGTCATTACCTGGGTTTAGCGGTCATTGACCTTTTATCTTGGTAAAGTCACGGATTCATGCATAATTCATTCTCTAATACCTTTCTGTGTGGAAGAAAAAGGTGAAAACAATACAATATAATGTATTGCAATGCAAAAACGTTAGCTAATGGATTCAAATTAAACAACATCGATTGCGAGACAATTGGTTATAAATACATTATATTGGTCATAATAATAAAATTAAGTATTGATATAAATTACCTACTAGATTAATAACTTTTTACAATAGCATTTACATTACTATTAAAAGTATAAATAAAGCTCTTACCTCTTTTGAGATGCTTTCGAATTTTGTGGTTTCACATGTAAGGCTATGCTCAATTGTCACAACCAACCAATACGTGTAATGACAGTATTCTGTTTGTGTACCATAATAAATAAATAAATAAATAAATAAACTGCTTTTCTTTTTGTCGTGGTCGGCAAATAGTCACGTATATTATGCAACGATGTGCTGATTCGTTATAAAAATATCTCATTAGTCGTTATTTGTTTTAGGAAATAAAATAATGTTCCTACAAACCAGGGCTCTACACTTGTCCAGTAATACCTATGATTTGATTAAGTTACAAAAACAAAGAAAATAACACAACAAACCATCGCGAAGTATCTAAACCACGTATTTGAACGCAAAAACCGTAAGAGTTCAATGACTGTGCGCGTGCGCGGGTGGGCGTGCCGCGCGGTGGGAGGCGCCGCCGCCCCGCCCGCGCCGCCGTCCGCCCCGCCCGCCTCGACCGCCCCGCCCGCCCCGCCCGCCCCGCCCCGCGCCGCGATTAGGATCTAATCGCGCGTCACAACACGCGCTCCACTCCGCCGACGCTGATTGCTGTTTGCGTGTTGACAGATTTGTTGAACAAGCGCGTTCAACAACTAAATAGGGCTAGTGTGCTGGCTCAGACTGAACGGTTTTGAGTTTGTCACGTATAAAAAAAGGAAATATGAATGTACAAGTATCAGCCTGAATTAATAATAAACTAATATAGACAAATGCTGCAATTCTAAAAAGTAAATAATTTTGAATTGGTGTTTTGATGTCATCGATATCGCCCATTTTACTATTTATTAATATCTGAAAATTGTTTTTCATAATCTAAACTTATAATAAATCTGTAGAGAGAATCAATTCTGTACATGAAATCTATTTTCAAAATAACTATCAGGGGGTGATAAGTGATCAATACGGATGCCAAAAATGCAATCAGTAAAATTTTAAGCTATTGCATAGCTTTTATCGCGGGCTTTGAGCGCGGCGACCGAACCAAGAAATTCCGTAACGAAAAAAACCTCACAATCGTCTAACGTCGTTTCAGTTCGGTAGACTTCGGCACGGTGTTTGTGTGCGTGCGGTTAGACGTATTGTACGACTCTACGAAACTCGCACGAATCGAGACGAGCTGCTCCGAAATCGGACGATGCTATGCAATAGCTATACCGCGGCAGACCCCGAGTGCCACACGTCTTTTTTTGTCTGTCTGTCTGTCTGTATGTTCCTTATAGAAACAAAAAACTACGCGACGGATTTTAACGAAACTTACGGAAAACGGTACAATTAATCTTCATACTCCTGGGCAGAGTATAGAATACTTTTCATCACGCCACAATCAATAGGTGCAGAGTAGTGAAGGGAAATATTGGGAAAACGGGAGAAGTTACTCCATTTACTCCATTAAGCTTCCGTCGCGTGCGCAGCCTTTATGGTTAAAGTTGCATAGAAATCATATATGACGGAAATATTTAACATAAAATTTTCTAAAAAAATCTCGCAGGAACATATGTCTATCTTTTATGGTTGACTCACAATAACACGTGTAACTCCTGAAAGCTTAGCAGTTCGGAGCATAGGATCAAAAAGACAGTGGGAAATGAGTAAAATACGGGGGAAAACGCGGACGACATCGCTGGCACAGCTAGTATTAAAATAAACTAAAAATAAATCTACATTGTTAGACAATAAAGTTATCTCAGTATAAAAATGAACAATCTTCTGTTATTCCTCCAATCGAGGGACCGTAGTCGTCGTAGCGGCTACGAACACTATTTCAGTATAAAAGATATCAACGCAATCGATTCTTGTTACTTCTTTTGGTTTCCTTGAATTTGTAGTTTAATATTATTTATCCTCCTAATTAAGCGAATTGACTATAGTATTACTTTTTATCGTTGAAACATTTCACACAAGATTCTGACATAATCGTTAATTACTGTTTTAAGTAAATTTGACACTTATCCGAAATACATGCAACTTGGCATAAATGTAGCCTTCACAGTCTCACTACACATAAAGTTTCGATAATTACCAACTAGTTGACTTAGAGTGTTATATAAATAAAATTGTTTTTGTGTTTTAGTGTGCGGCGGGGGCGGGCGTGTTCGAGCTGCAAATCCTCGAGTTCTCCAACTACCGGCTGGAGCTGGCGTCGGGCGCGTGCTGCGGGGGCGCGGGGGCAGGGGCGGGGGCGGGCGCGGGCGCGGGGGCGCTGGCCGCCGGCGCCGCCCGCCCGCCCTGCGCCCAGCCCTGCCGCACACGCTTCGAACTCTGCCTAAAGGAATACCAGGTGTGTACAACTGTAATAACAATATTTAGTGTAATGGAACGCGAAAGCTTAAAATCACATGTAAAAACAAAGTTATTCACTTACATATAAATAATTTGTGAAACAAACCTACGATAAAAAAATTGGCAACTAATTAAGCCTATATTCTAACACACATGATTGCTTATTGCATTGCATGATGCCACTATCTCAGCAATGCTTGTTTTTATGTAATCTCAAAAATCACTTAAAAATTATAACCATACAGAAACTACACAACAAAGTTAATTGCAATATTTTGCGACACTAATTGGATAAAGAGGACGTGGTCTTGATCTACTAAAAGCTACAAGAGATGAATTTTAATGAACTTGTTTGTGAGAAGAATCCACTCATTCGTTAATTAATCTGGGTCGACCGGACGACGCGCGATCAGTTAATCGCCTCGAGACACTTAGCTGGACACTTGTTGCGCATAAATAATGTAACATCAATCAAAGCTGTCACCCACAATGTGATAGCGAGTAACCAATTCTTATGTCCAGAATTTATTGAGCTGCGGTAGAGAAAAGTTAATACTATCTTTCAACATTAACAACAAATTGTAAATTTTATAATATATATATCTAATTTGTGTATGATGAAATAAATGATCTCCATTATTGTTTATATTTCTTTAGCATTTGCTATAGGCAAATACGATAGATACATGTTTTGTGTACTGCAAGTTGTTGTAGTACTACAGCCTCCCCGTGCTTCGTGTGTATGTCTGACTCGTGTATGTGACGTGTGCGTGTGTTGGCAGTCGGCGGCGGCGCCGGGCGCGTGCTCGTTCGGGCGCGCGTCGTCGCCGGCGCTCGGCACCGACTCCTTCACGCTCGCCGAGCCGCTCTACACGCTCGCGCTCAACTTCAGCTTCCGATGGACGGTGCGTATCAAATAACTAAAAAACAAAAGAATAATAAAACGTATTTATTTCTGTAAATCATTTACAATAAAATGCCGGGGCTTCCCAGAAAGTAATCAGAAGATACTTGTGGAGGGAAAGCCTCGCTCTTGCGTAGTAGACTTGACAAATTGGATTTACAACATATAAATTACATTTAAATTTAGATTGTTACAGATATACATTACTACTTGATTTATTAAAATGTTTGTAAAGTTACTTAATAACGTTACTTAAAAGTTTATAAGAAAAGAAAAAAGAGTAATATGCCGCTGTGTATATGTGTGTATGTGTGCGTGTGCGTGTGTACGTGTGCGCGTGTGTGTGTGTGTGTGTGTATAACTACTTAATCTTACACCTTAAGATAGGGCTAATTCGATCTGTCATCGAGAACAAAAAAGCCTAACCTCGTTAGATCTTCATCAGCGTCTAATTTCGGTTAGACATCCAAAATTAGATGCTGATGAATATCTAACGAAAATCACACTCTTGTTCTGTTATAAAATAATCAAATTCATGATACAAAAACTAGTCGGGCAACTTTTAGTGCACCAATAATAACCCGAATTTTATTTTTACAGAGATCATTTACATTGATACTGCAAGCTTACGATGACAATGAATACGCTGACCCAGGTGATTTTATTTTGCAATACTTAAACATTACAAACAGCAATCAATAACATTTTATCCCAGTTACATTTCGGGAATATTTCAAAGATTTGAATGTGTGTGTGTGTGTGTGTGTGCAGAGGCGGGTCTGATCGAGGCGGCGTGGTGGTCGGGCATCGTGGAGCCGGGCGCGGCGTGGCACGCGCTGCGGCACGCGGGCGCCGCCGCCGCCGTGGCCTACCGCGTGCGCGTGCTCTGCGCGCCCAACTACTACAACGGCACCTGCACGACCTTCTGCCGCGCGCGCGACGACAAGTTCGGCCACTACGCGTGCGAGCCCTCGGGCGCCAAGCGCTGCCTGCCCGGCTGGCACGGCGACAACTGCGAACAACGTCAGTGCACTCACACTTACGACACTCATATTAAAACCAATCCATACTCCTATGCGTAATCTTACTGTTTTGTTTTCTTTTTATGTAATATAAAAAAAACAATACACTATTTGAAACACAATAATAATGTAAATTATTTTTCACAGCTGTGTGCAAGGAAGGATGCCATCCAAAACACGGCCGCTGCGACAAACCGGGTGAATGCCTGTAAGTGATGTCAATTCTTACTCTTTTTTTTTTTTTTATAAAGAGGCTAACAAGATGACCTCACTCCACCTGATGGTAAGCGGTAGTGAGATCCAAATATGAGGTCGACAGGCACAATAGACCATATTGAGCCTGTCGCACTCACCCTGAAAGCCGTGAAAAAGGACACCACTGCTGCGGCAACAACGAGACAAGGCGTGGAGTCTGGCCGCCGGGCTGACCCGCTCCGCCCGCACAATACCGCCGCTAAGACTCTACTGGTCCGGCGCTTGCCGCAGCAATGGTCCCCCCTGGCTCCGGTTCGTACAGTGCTGATCCCGGAACGCGACCTGACCGAGAGAGGTCAGAGTCACTTGGCGGGTTTTACACAACTGTATGGTGGTAACAGCAACCGGTCGACAAAATGTCTCCCACCTGAAAAATAGATAAAGAAATATCAGATTTCTCTGGCTCTTGAGTTGATAATAACTATTATCAGCTGTAGTATCTGTTGTGTAGTTGTGTATGCTATATATATACATTGTCCGTCCCAGATGCCGGCCGGGCTGGCGCGGCGAGCTGTGCGACCAGTGCACGCCGTACCCCGGCTGCAAGCACGGCTACTGCAACGGCTCGCCCTGGGACTGCACCTGCGACACCAACTGGGGCGGCATCCTCTGCGACCAAGGTTAATATTACTTATCTAAAAAAGAATCCGTTATTAGCATTTTAATTTCTACCGTTATAAACGTTTCTTATAAACCAGCGCTGGCCGCTCGAGCCAAGCATATGCTGAGACTGGTCCTTTTGCCAAAGTGTTCCAATGTTTTTTGAATTTAATAGTTTGTATTTTTGATTTGGTATTTTTTTCTTAAAATTGTGTGAGTTTAGCAATAAAAACCGTTTTATTTATTAAATTATAAAAGATAATAAGCACTTCTAACTGTACACATTTTAACAAAAAAAAATGGTAATAGATGTAACTTAATTGTCTAAAAAATTGTATGAAAACGATTTAATTTGCGCAGACCTGAACTACTGCGGCACGCACGAGCCGTGCCAGCACGGCGGCACGTGCGAGAACACGGCGCCCGACCAGTACCTGTGCACGTGCGCCGAGGGCTTCTCGGGCGCGGACTGCGAGCGCGTGGACCACCCGTGCGCGCCGCAGCCCTGCGCGCACGGCGCCTGCGCGCGCGCCGGCGCCGGCTTCGCGTGCGCGTGCGACGCGGGCTGGACCGGCGCGCTGTGCGACGCCGACGTGGACGACTGCGCCTCCGCGCCCTGCCGCAACGGCGGCGCCTGCCGCGACCGCCTCGACGGCTTCCTCTGCGACTGCGCGCCCGGCTGGACGGGGCCCACCTGTGAACAAGGTATTTCTCTTTTTTACGAAAAAGTCAACGAGATGACAGGCACAAAATACCATATCGAGCCTGTCGCACTTACCCTGAAGGCCTGCTTAAACGACTTTTTACGCCCCATTTGAAGAGCCCGGGATAATAGGTAGGAGGGAAAAGATAAGCTGGAATTCTACATGTCTATATCATTCTAAATGTCCTGAGTAGCTTATTGTATGATAAAAATAAACATAGGTAGTTTTGTGATTTTGGAACGCACCTACATGGTGTTCAACCTGCTACAAGTAGGATTCAAAAGTATTATGACGTTTAGGTACATATTATTTATTACATACTGTGTTTTTTCTGGCCAGACGTGGACGAGTGCACGGCGGGCGCGGCCGGGCCGGAGGCGGAGGGCGCGGGGGCGGCGGGGGCGGCGGGGGCGGAGGGCGCGCTGGGCCCGTGCGTGAACGCGGCGGCGTGCAACAACACGCAGGGCGCGTACGCGTGCGCGTGCCTGGCGGGCTGGACCGGCCGCGACTGCGACACCAACGTCGACGACTGCACCGGCCAGTGCCTCAACGGCGCCACTTGCATTGATCTCGTTAGTATATTTCTTAATGGAATCATTCAATTATCTGAAACCATTCCATTTATAGTCCTCAAATATTCTACCGTCTTACTGGGAGAACCGTACCGTCAACTTTATATTTTTTCGACAAACGTTCTGTTCAAGTACCGTTTATTTTTATTGTACCTGTCAGTAGAATTATGTACCAAGTACTAATATCAAAAACGATCTTGAGTTTTCTGTTTAAATTTTAATAA
The DNA here is from genome assembly GCA_039566165.1 of Maruca vitrata. Lineage (NCBI taxonomy): Eukaryota > Metazoa > Arthropoda > Insecta > Lepidoptera > Crambidae > Maruca > Maruca vitrata. The sequence goes on along the minus strand of CM076928.1, from coordinate 118,554 downwards.
TATTCGGAATTGATTTGAAAGTAATTTAATGTAAGAGACACTTAATACTAAAGTATTGTGATTGTGTGTAGGTGGACGACTTCCACTGCGCGTGCGCGGCGGGGTACGCGGGGCGCACGTGCGCGCGCGACGTGGACGACTGCGCGTCGCGCCCGTGCCGGCACGGCGGCGAGTGCGTGGACCTGCTGGACGCCTACCGCTGCATCTGCCCCGTCGGCTTCTCCGGCACCGACTGCGAGGTACCCCCCCCCCCCCCGCCCCGCTGCACCACATGGATAGCCGTGTCACATCGCTTTACTATTCTAATCTTCTACTTATTACTCTTATTCAAAATTATCTAGCTTATTAACCAATTTTATAAGTGAAATAATAAAATTAATCTTATAACACTACTCGTATATTGTCAACAAAATGTTTGTATTCTATTATAATCTATCATCTTCATACTAATTTTCTTCTTAATGTCATTCATTGCCTACAGCCAGTTTTACTTTGCTTCTGTTACTATACCGCATACATTTCATGCGTACTAGAAACTCAAAGTACAGCAATCACTGTACAAAACTGTTATAATAATAGAGGCACAGGCAGTTCTTCTTACTAAAATGTATCAACAGCACGGAACTCACTCGCACTAACCCCACTAACACTCCTTCTGCTTTTAGCTAACCATCTGCATTGGAAGGTACTGTCCGGTGAGTGATCTTAACTCATTCTTTGTTTTTTGTTACTACTCGTGTGTGCCTTGTTATTATTACTTACTCAATCATTCACCCATTCAGTAAGTACATACATGCTTTTTTAATGTTTCTGCTGTTCAATAAAAGTCAGTTTGTATTTTCATTCATATTTTTAGATCTTAGGGCTTAAGGTAAATTTAAAATTTGAAAAAAATCGCATTTCTGACCCCGTCTGAACGGGGGCTTGATCCACCGGTCCTCCCGATATCGCGTCCGTTGCTCTTTCGATATCGGTTGCGTTTTATTTATTTTAAAATAAAATTTATTTTTACAATTAACTTTAGTAGCATTAAAACCAATAAATAAAAATAGAGGTCTTAAGGTCCATAGAGTCGTCATATTTGTCTAAAGACCCCAAAGATACTGAACTTTATATGTTGCTATATAGACTCGACCTGTTGATTTTATAGGTATGCTTTACATGCATGCTGAGTGAGGGTAGTTACAATGTGTGAATATAGTGTTGAGTTGTTAGGCTCATATCGCGTGCGTATTGCAGGACGACCGCGACCACTGCGCGGAGTCGCCGTGCGCCAACGGCGCGGCGTGCTACACGGCGCAGAGCGACTACTACTGCCACTGCGCGCCCGGCTGGGCCGGCAAGAACTGCACGCAGCGCGCCGCCAAGGACCGTCAGTACCCCCTCCTAACACCTCTTTGATGGGACACTATTGCAGATTTTAATTTTTGCCCAATCTCCAGACTTGCATTGCATTGAAAATTGAAACATTACATCTTATCTTTCAAGTTTGAAATGCTTTTATTTATGTACTTTTATTAAGAGTGTAATTTTGATGTCAGGCGTGGACGACTGCTCGGCGAGCGGCTGCGGCGCGGGCGGCGCGTGCGTGGAGGCGGGCGGCGCGCGCCGCTGCGCCTGCCGCGCCGGCTGGACGGGCGCGCGCTGTGACCACGGTCCGTACTTACTTTACTACTTTCTACGTACAAACTACGCGAATCATTAAAAAACAATGAAAAATTACCTACCTACTTACAATGTACTGATCAAAACAAATTTATCTATTACAGAAGTAAACGAATGCGCAACGAACCCATGTCGAAACAATGGAACATGTGTGGATGGCCCCGCTGATTTTGCTTGTATCTGCCTGCCCGGATGGACTGGTCAGTTTTTTTTATATCCTCATCATTTTTGAAATAAAACGCTGACTTATATAAATTCCAAAATATAAGATCAACGTCAAACGACATTAAGCTTATGTACGGTTGTAGGTAAAACTTGTTCCGTCCGGACGGAGTCGGACCGCTGCCCCGAGGGCGCATGCCTGAACGGCGGCACGTGCGTGCGCGAGGCGGGCGGCTGGCGCTGCGCGTGCGCAGCGGGCTGGGCGGGCGCGGCGTGCGAGGCGCCGGGCGCGTGCCCGTGCGCGCACGGCGCGTGCGTGCCCAGCGCCGCGCCGCCGGGCTGGGCGTGCGCGTGCGCGGCGGGCTGGGCGGGCGCGCGCTGCGACCGCGCGCTGGACGGCTGCGCGTCGGCGCCGTGCCGCAACGGCGCGCGCTGCGTGGGCGGCGCGGGCTGGTGGGCGTGCGAGTGCGCGCCGGGCTGGGCGGGCGACACGTGCGCCGCGCGCGCGCCCGCGCCGCCCGCCTGCGCGCCCGCCTGCCCGCCGCCCGCCGTCTGCGAGCCCGACCCCGAGCGCGGCTCGCGCTGCGTCTGCCCGCCGCCGCCCGCCAGGGCTTCCCGGCGGTGTCTTGAATGTAAGTCATAACAATCAACTGTTTTACTCTCCTTTCCATAATTTAATTTACCGATCCATCGCATATTTACTGAAGTTAATGGGTAAAAACACCTTGACCTTTGGATATTCTTAGAACATTTTGAAATTGTATGAATAATAATGTGTCATGTTGGTGCAGTGGTAGCCGGGCTAGACGCGGAGGGCGGCGAGGGCTTGGAGGGCGCGGAGGGCCTGGCGGGCCTGGAGGCCGCGGGCGCGCGCGCGCCGGACGCGTGCAGCGCCGCCAACGGCACGTGGTGGTGGGGCTGCAACGCGTGCTGGTGCGCGGGCGGCGCGCCGGCCTGCACGCGCCTGTGGTGCGGCCTGCCCGACTGCCTCGCGCCCGGCGCGCAGCCCTGCCGCACCGACGAGGTACCATTACCACTTATCTACATTGGTGCCTAATAAAAATATTAACTATTTATACCTATATACCCCCGAATATTAACCAAGAGTTCATTTGTCCCACATTAATGTTCGTTTTTAACTGTGAGTCCCTTGATCTTTAAAGCTTGAATATATTGATAAATTAATAACACAACTTGGATTCTATGCTCACTCACGCATTACAAAACCTATTGACTTTATATAGTTGACATTTATTACAGTGCTTTGAATATCTATATTGTATGTGCAGGTGTGCGTGCCGACGGCGGCGGCGCTGTGCCTGCGCGGCGGCTGCGCGCCGCTGGGCGAGTGCCGGCGCGTGGCGGGGCGCCGCGTGGAGCCGCCCGCGCTGCCCGCGCCGCCCGCCTGCTGGCCCAGCGCGCGCGCGCCGCTGCCGCCCGGCTGCGCACAGGTACCTACCGTCACTACACCCACCCTCCTGCTAATGTCAGCCGTCCAAAGCGAAACGTTTTGACGCTTTGGACTCGTTTTGCAGTTTACTTGAACAAACATTCAAATCTTCTATGAAAATATGCTAAATGACTCATGTTGCTGGTTTTTATTGAAGTTTAAAGTTTTATTAATTTATTTCCAGAAATTATCATTTCAATTACTTAACTTTAAACTTAAACAACCGCGAATTACAAAAACTATATTAATGCTTTAAAGTTCAAAAGTTTACAAATAAGCAATAAGTGTCATATCCTCTGGTACACCCAATATAAGTGAAAATATAACTATAATGAGTTTTTGTTTGGTTGCAGGCATCGCTGCAGCTGGCCCGCGAGCGCGTGGCGCCGGGCGCGCACGTGGAGCGCGCGTGCGTGGCGCTGCGGCGCGCGCTGGCCGCCACGCTCGCCGCGCGCGCGCCGCCCGCGCCGCCGCTCGCGCTGCTGTGCGACCTGGCGCCCACGGACGACGACGCGCTCGACCTCGCGCTGGTCAGTTACCAACAAACATACCACATAGCGATTTAATATTATAACACATGTCCGCTTTGCCTATGTTCGCTCACTAAAATTAATTTGTTAAGCTCCAAGTCAAATAATATTATTAAATCTACTGGAACGGAAGGTTTAAAGTCTTTTCTTACCTACCTACATTCATCTGATTCCGAGCTCAGTCGTTTGTGTGTTACGCATATGAGTGGGCTGTCCCACTATAGGTACCTACTTTAATATGTATGTATCTAAGTAGTTTAACGAATCTTGGCGTAAGAGACAACAGCACTACCAAATGCGCCAGTTATACAATTTTAGTTTCTATTGTTATGAATCGAATTGTTCTCTTACAGTGGGTCGGTGATGAAGTGGGAATAGACGGCGAAGCAGACGTGAACGCGCTGGGCGCCGCGGTGCGCGCGCTGAGCGAGCTGGTGGCGCGGCGGCGGCTGGCGCACCACCCGCTGCTGGGCGCGGCGCTGCGCCTGCGCGTGCCCGCGGCCCCCGCGCCCGCCGCGCCCGCGCCCGCCGCCTCCGAGCCCGCGCCCGCCTCGCTGCTGGCGCTGGCCGCGCTGGCGCCGCTGCTGCTGCTGGCCGCGGCCGCCGGCGCCGTGCTGCTCGTGCGCCGCCGCCGCGCCGCCGCCCAGGCCGCCGAGCGCTCGCGCCGCTGCGACGAGGAGAAGTCCAACAACCTGCAGAACGAGGAGAACCTGCGGCGCTACGCGAACCCGCTGCGCGAGGACGGGCTCGCGCGCGACGAGCTGCCGCGCGCGCACTCGCTGTACAAGGCGCAGAACGCGGACGCGCGCAACGACACGCCGCCGCGCGACAAGGAGCTGACCAAGCGCGCGCTGCCGCCGCCCGCGCCGCCGCCCGCGCAAAGGGCGCCGCCCGAGCGCCTCACGGTGCTCGTCTGACTCGTGATACTAGCGTAGCTACATAGCGTAGGGTGGCCGCTGCCGGCACGCGCGGCAGCGCCCGAGGGACACTTGCCGCTATTTATTGTATTGTTAAGAACGATGTCCCGTTTTTGTAAATATGTATTTTTTGTAAATAATGTTAAAGAGTGTATTTTTGTATGTTTTATTGAAAGATTATTTTGGGACGTGATTTTTGTACTTTTGTAATTTGTAAAGGTTGTAAAGTTAAATAAAAATGATCGTTTTAATAAAACGCTGCCAAGTTCAAACTTTGTTTTAATACTCGTACTTTAAATATAACCCTGACAATGAACAAACATCAATTTAGTTCATTTCTCAATTGCTTGCCTGTAATATGCCCCTGGTGCCCTGCACAATGAAAATACACACACACACACCTATATTTATTATCTTTATACACCTCACTCCGCCACGCCACCCCGTTATCTTCAAATGATTTCTATAAAATAGATTGCAATAAGAGCTTGAAGAGTCTGGCGAGTAGACTTTACAAACTTATTGTTAACAGATATCCCATTGATATAAGCTCATGGCAGAATAGCATTTATCATATAAACCCCTGTACATAATAGTACTCTGTGCGCTTGCACGTACCATTCGCATTATAATATAAAGATTATCTATGAAAAGCCAAGGAATTACTGGTACGTCTAAAGATGCATCTCTGTTGCATGTCAATGAAATGCCGCAGGGCATTCTAAGTAAGTCACCCAGCTACACCACTGTCAAGGAGAAGGTGTTATTATATTTTTGGATCCTCCGGCCGCAATGTACGCAATTTATGATACCTTATATTTGTACAGTTTTGTGATGGTATCTAAAACTAGTCAATCACGATAACTCGCTACCCTGAACACGTAGGTACATTTGATAACATTAGTATACACCGTAAAATTTTAGTGGTTGTTTCCCCGCAGTAAAATGATTCTATCTTAGTAGCACAATACACTTTTGCAGTTCTTTTTTATTGAAATCAACAAATGCCGGTTTTATATATGATCAAACGAACTTCAAAGTGAAGTTCGATCAATATAATACGAGTGGTTTCATTTGAAGATACAAATAAATACGTAGTGCTTTTATCCTACAAAGCAACAATCGCACGTTTTTGAAAATCTTATTAAACTAAATTTTTTATCGATTTTTAAATAAGAATAAAAATAAAATCGATACTCCTCCTTCCCTATGACGTTTACCCAATGCCATGACAGTTCATTCTTTTTAGAGTAAGTAAAACGCGTAGGTACCTGCAGAATTTCTATCAGCTCGTGTTTAGACAAAACTGGGGCTAGGGTGGGTGGGTGATTTGTATCTTCAAATGAAACCACTCGTATTATATTGATCGAACTTCACTTTGAAGTTCGTTTGATCATATATAATACTTCGTGGTTTCATTTTCGATACAAATAAATACGTAGATGTTTAGAGATACCGGTTTTGTATATATTGTCCGTAAGGTATTCATACTTAACCAATGAAACACGAGATGAAACAATCATTTTTTTTTTTTTTTAAATTACTTGATTACAATTTAATCATCGTTGTTCTGTATTATAATTAGATTATATTTAACAATACTAAGTACTTAAACAGATTTTGCAAAATTTACATTTTCTATGATGGGCCTATGATAAAATTTCGCAAACGTCTGAGATGATGCCGACCAGCCAGCTGTTTTACGGATCTGATCGAGACTAAGGCCGGCGCCGCGCGCCGCCGAGGTGGCGGCGTGGCGCGCGCTGTGCGCGCTGAACACCGCCACATCGACGCCGCTCGCGCTCAATGTTTGTTTGATCCATCTGCTTATTGACTGTGCTGTCGCGTTTTTGTGAGGACGCTTCACAGTAATTAAGAGATGATCGCAACTTGGAGGCCTTAAATCTCGAGTGAAAGATATGTAATCAACAAGTGTAGTAGCCGGACAAATCGCAATGTTATCGGTAAAATACGGTAAAAATAGGACTGGCTGTTCTCGGCCTACCCCAGATGTTTTGATAATATCTGTGATAATAATTTCAACTCCATTATCATTAATTTTGATGTTACACAGTTTTATTAAAGAAAAAGTTTGAGCCCTATGTGCAGTGCACAAGGCCAGTAAGACTACCAGCTTTTTTGTTAATTGATCTAATCTTAATTTATTTATTTATTTATTTATTTATTTATTACAGCATACTTATGGCTTACAGAAATAATTCCAACACGCACACAAGTTTAAATTTAACATCACATCATTCAATTCATTTAAATTCACATATATGTCAGAAGATGAACACAAATTAAAATTAATTACAAATAATAAAACACAATTAAAAAATATATATCATAACAAAACATAATGCAAACACAAAAAAAAAAAGTGTATTTTTGTATGTTTTATTGAAAGATTATTTTGGGACGTGATTTTTGTACTTTTGTAATTTGTAAAGGTTGTAAAGTTAAATAAAAATGATCGTTTTAATAAAACGCTGCCAAGTTCAAACTTTGTTTTAATACTCGTACTTTAAATATAACCCTGACAATGAACAAACATCAATTTAGTTCATTTCTCAATTGCTTGCCTGTAATATGCCCCTGGTGCCCTGCACAATGAAAATACACACACACACACACCTATATTTATTATCTTTATACACCTCACTCCGCCACGCCACCCCGTTATCTTCAAATGATTTCTATAAAATAGATTGCAATAAGAGCTTGAAGAGTCTGGCGAGTAGACTTTACAAACTTATTGTTAACAGATATCCCATTGATATAAGCTCATGGCAGAATAGCATTTATCATATAAACCCCTGTACATAATAGTACTCTGTGCGCTTGCACGTACCATTCGCATTATAATATAAAGATTATCTATGAAAAGCCAAGGAATTACTGGTACGTCTAAAGATGCATCTCTGTTGCATGTCAATGAAATGCCGCAGGGCATTCTAAGTAAGTCACCCAGCTACACCACTGTCAAGGAGAAGGTGTTATTATATTTTTGGATCCTCCGGCCGCAATGTACGCAATTTATGATACCTTATATTTGTACAGTTTTGTGATGGTATCTAAAACTAGTCAATCACGATAACTCGCTACCCTGAACACGTAGGTACATTTGATAACATTAGTATACACCGTAAAATTTTAGTGGTTGTTTCCCCGCAGTAAAATGATTCTATCTTAGTAGCACAATACACTTTTGCAGTTCTTTTTTATTGAAATCAACAAATGCCGGTTTTATATATGATCAAACGAACTTCAAAGTGAAGTTCGATCAATATAATACGAGTGGTTTCATTTGAAGATACAAATAAATACGTAGTGCTTTTATCCTACAAAGCAACAATCGCACGTTTTTGAAAATCTTATTAAACTAAATTTTTTATCGATTTTTTAAATAAGAATAAAAATAAAATCGATACTCCTCCTTCCCTATGACGTTTACCCAATGCCATGACAGTTCATTCTTTTTAGAGTAAGTAAAACGCGTAGGTACCTGCAGAATTTCTATCAGCTCGTGTTTAGACAAAACTGGGGCTACGGTGGGTGGGTGATTTGTATCTTCAAATGAAACCACTCGTATTATATTGATCGAACTTCACTTTGAAGTTCGTTTGATCATATATAATACTTCGTGGTTTCATTTTCGATACAAATAAATACGTAGATGTTTAGAGATACCGGTTTTGTATATATTGTCCGTAAGGTATTCATACTTAACCAATGAAACACGAGATGAAACAATCATTTTTTTTTTTTTTTTTGTAATTACTTGATTACAACTTAATCATCATTGTCCTGTATTATAATTAGATTATATTTAACAATACTAAGTACTTAAACAGATTTTGCAAAATTTACATTTTCTATGATGGGCCTATGATAAAATTTCGCAAACGTCTGAGATGATGCCGACCAGCCAGCTGTTTTACGGATCTGATCGAGACTAAGGCCGGCGCCGCGCGCCGCCGAGGTGGCGGCGTGGCGCGCGCTGTGCGCGCTGAACACCGCCACATCGACGCCGCTCGCGCTCAATGTTTGTTTGATCCATCTGCTTATTGACTGTGCTGTCGCGTTTTTGTGAGGACGCTTCACAGTAATTAAGAGATGATCGCAACTTGGAGGCCTTAAATCTCGAGTGAAAGATATGTAATCAACAAGTGTAGTAGCCGGACAAATCGCAATGTTATCGGTAAAATACGGTAAAAATAGGACTGGCTGTTCTCGGCCTACCCCAGATGTTTTGATAATATCTGTGATAATAATTTCAACTCCATTATCATTAATTTTGATGTTACACAGTTTTATTAAAGAAAAAGTTTGAGCCCTATGTGCAGTGCACAAGGCCAGTAAGACTACCAGCTTTTTTGTTAATTGATCTAATCTTAATTTATTTATTTATTTATTTATTTATTTATTACAGCATACTTATGGCTTACAGAAATAATTCCAACACGCACACAAGTTTAAATTTAACATCACATCATTCAATTCATTTAAATTCACATATATGTCAGAAGATGTACACAAATTAAAATTAATTACAAATAATAAAAACACAATTATAAAATATATCTCCTAACAAAAGATAATGCAAACACAAAAAAAAAAAAAAAAAAAAAAAAAAAAAAAAAATTAAAAAAATTCAAAATGTCAAGAAATTGTCAAACGATAATCAAAAAGTCAATGGTATAATAATAATGTCAATGGAATAATCAATGTAATGTCAAAAGAATTAAAATATCAAATTGGGAATTAAAATGTTACCGTTTTGTCAATTATTTGATAAAATGATGTCAATAAACACATTAGACTGTCAGCAAATATGTCCATGTCATCGTGCTGAGCGAGTATGTCCCCAATGAGACGCAATGCTCGATTAGTAGGCGCAAATGCCGCCCGTTCCGTTCGCGTCACTGGTCTCTGCAGGAGACGGGGTCCACGACGAGGAGCCACTGTCCCTTCCCCATTATGTGCCAATCTTCTGGGCACCAACAACTTTAGCCCCTCTAAAACCAATCGACCGTCTAGTCTATGGTGAATGACAGACAGATAGTGTCTTAAGGTTGCCATTACCCTTCTGACCTTCAGAGTTTCCAATTCTACCATACCTAAGATAAATGCAGATGGATATAGGTAAGGGTAATACCCATTTCGTTTTTTGAAAAGCCAACGAGCAAATTTACGCTGGATCCTTTCTATATGGACAACATATTTTTTTTGGTACGGTTCCCATACAACTGCTGCGTATTCTAATTTACTACGGACATACGCGTTGTACAAAGTTACAGCCACCCTAATATCGTCAAAATCTGCAGCAGTCCTCATAACAAATCCTAGAGTCTTACTAGCCGACTTACAAATAGTTATTATGTGATTATGAAAGTCAAGCTTTGTGTCCAACATTAATCCTAGATCACGTATGTCATCAACTCTAACCAAAGGCGCGTCATATAACATATAGTCAACAATAGTAGGATTCCTTTTTACTGAAAATGTTATAACTTTACATTTAGTCTTATTAAAAGGTAGAAGATTATCTCTGCTCCATTCCGAAACTGCATTTATATCCTGTTGAAGAGACAGGGTATCCGTACTATTTCCTATTCCTAGACTTAATTTTAAGTCATCTGCAAACAGAAGGCTTTTGGAAAATTTAACATTATCTGATAAGTCATCTATAAAAAGTAAAAATAGTGTTGGACCGAGCGTACTTCCTTGACTTACCCCCGATCTAGTGAAGTAATCGTTGGATTCAAATCCGCCCACCCTTACGAATTGACGACGATTACCTAAATAACTAGCAAAAAATTTAAGTAACTGTGGAGTGAAGCCCACCTTCGCTAATTTTTGCAATAAAATGTCATTATCCACTAAGTCAAAAGCCTTTCGAAAATCAAAATAAGCAGAGTCCACCTGTCGACTGCCGTCTATTTCAGCACAGATATAGTCAACGTGTTCTATGAGGTTTGTACAAGTAGAACGATTTTTTCGAAACCCGTGTTGACTGTCTTTAATTGACTGTTAGGAGCCCATTCTGATATGTGTCCTAACACTACCTGGGGTCCCACGTACTGATGTATTTCGGCAGTGATGGTCTCATTCTAAATGCTCCTTTAAGCAGTCTTTTGATACAGTCATCTGAGGCTAGCTCCTTTCCCAGGAGAAGGGACAAGGCTGACCGATGGCGGTTAAGTGTTCCGTACGAAGCGCCCCGCTCGTACTGTTGCGTCAAAAGGATACGACCCGTAAGCTGGAAGTTTCGAAGACGTCATAGCTGTGGTCTTGGCAAAAACTCCACCATAACTTATAGCAAACACCGTATTGTTTTAAGGTGTTGCTAGAGAGAGAAGCGATCATCAGCGTTAGGGCTGCGGCGGGCACGCCCCGCCGGCAGAACGCGCGCCGGAGAGCACTGCTGCTCCCAGGGTAAGTGTCCGGTGGAGGGATGTTGTTGTCTGAAACGAGACAACACTAGATCGGGACGTGCTTCTAGAATAACTATGTCCGTAATTAATATATCTTTTAATTGTGGGTACCATGCTTGTGCAGGCCACATTGGGAAAACAAGAATACCTGTTGCCCTATCCTGAATAATCTTTTGTATGCAATTTAGGATTAGGCAAAATGGTGGGAAAGCGTAAAAGAACTTTTCTTTCCAGTTTATTGTAAATGCATCCACGCTAATAGCATCTGGATCCTGTCGCCACGATACGTACTCTGGGCACTTGGCATTAGTACGGGAAGCGAATAAATCAATCTGTGGTGTACCTAACTTTTTTACAATATGATTAAATGCGGTCCCTGATAATTCCCATTCGCCATCTGGGTTTGTTTTTCGCGATTCTTCATCCGCCTCCACATTGTCTTTCGTATTTATGTACGAAGCGTATAACCACAATTGCTTTGATTCGCACCACTGCCAAATGTCACGAGCGAGTTTATTTAAATGGGGGAATTGTATACCACCCATTCGATTAATATAGCTTAATGCTGTGGTATTATCTACGCGAAGTAGAATAGCACAATTTGAAATATTCCGAGCAAAACATTTAAGAGATAGAAATATAGCCAGCAGTTCTAAATAATTAATGTGGCACAGAAGTTCATTTTCCTTCCAGGCTCCACTGACGCGACCTCCGTTACAATAGCCCGCAGCCAGTACGTGATGCGTCAGTAAATATTTCCATAAAATAACAAGGATTTTTTATAGGGCTACTTGTTTTGTAAATATTGTCTCTCCACCAGTTTAGGTCATCTAAAATATTAGCCGGAAGTTGAACTTTAGCTTCATATGAACCATGCTGTTTTAAAAATATATATTTATGCCGTTCCAATATTTTCGTATATAACCAGCCATAGCGTGCCGCTGGACAAGCGGAAACTAACGTACCTATCAGCTGAGAATACTCACGTATTGTGACGGTAGGTAATTTTAAGAAACGATTTACCAATCCGACTATTTTGTTTCGTTTCTCCAAGGGTAACGAAAGGGTCATTTGAGTTGAATCATATATAAAACCTAAAAATTTACAATTTGTTTTTGGTTGTAATTGACTTTTTTCGTAATTTATTACGAATCCTAAACACTCAAATACCGCTATCGTTTCTTTAACATTTCGAAGACATTCCGCGTAATTATTTCCTAGGCAACAAATGTCATCTAAGTAACAGACGGATTTATACCCACGAGTGCGTAGGTACGTTATGACTTCTCTGACAATTTTAGTGAAACACCTAGGTGCTACAGACAGCCCGTATGGCATCGCATTGAACTCGTAGGTAATTACGTCTAACGAGTCGGGAGCGGTGAATAGGAATCGAAGGTATTTTCGAGATTCGTTAACAATAGGTATTAGGAGATAAGATTCCTTTAAGTCAATAGTCGCCATAAACCAGTTTGTTCCAACCAACAAACCAACTCCTTTAGGTTTTCTATTGCATGTAACATATCACGATGTTCATTTGGTGACCACGAGTTTCGTGGTATATTAGATTGGAATGGTTTTGTTACGAACGGAATAGGTATGCCATTCCGAACCCAGGCCAGGATGTTTTCGTTATCTGTGACGTGTAACCAGCATTGAAAGAAAAATTGGACACGACCTGAGTGTACCTGTATTATTGACGCGGTGGGGCACGAGCCTTGCTGGGGCCCGCTCTGTATTGGGTCGACGTTGTCGGCGCTGGTCGACGCGATGGCATCGGCAACCTTCTCTGACCTCCGCGCCCCCCTGTTCGCCGGGTAACGGTGGGACGCCGTCCAGTTTCCCTGAACTTGTTGGCGGGTGGTAACTGTGCTTGCCACCGATGGGATGGCTCGGGGAGCAGGGGCAGATTTCTTAATTTGTAGACCCTGTTTTTCTATGGTCTTCGAGGCCTTAATTTTTTCCGGCAAGTCTGTGCCGAACAGAGTTTCGTCGCGTTCACTTTCTTGTATAAGGTTCAAAAAAGGTTTTGCTAAGCCGGGCGATATCATTTTAATCCTTGCCTGTGTATTACTATGATGTAGATCACAGAGGATGCGGCAGCCGTCGCTGAGAATCTTAATGGCTTCCAATTTATTGTCACTTGTTAATAACAAGGACATAGCTCTGCTAATAGCCGTGATGCCGATACCAAGTTGTTGCTGGCTGCCTTCAACTTTTTTGTCGCGCATGCGCACCATCTCGATTACGGCTGATGATATCTCGATATTCAGTTTTGGGGCCTGAAGCAGAGTACAATTACTCGGGATGAGGTACTGTTTCAGAAGTTTATCTTTTGGCTCTTTTTCCATACCCTGTTTGAGTAGCGGAAGCCAAAGTGAGCTCAGATTATTATGAATATCTTGTCCCCATTTAGGACCCGAGTCAGTAGCTTCTCCCAGGGCTGATAATAATTCGGGATCTAATTCTGTAACGCTGGTCTCTGGGAGCGTAGGTAGCGGTGGTAAGTCACTTTGTGATGTTTTCGCCGACTCCTGCGGGGCGTCCGCCTGGGATGTCGTGAAAATGGGGGGTGCCGCCTCGGGTAATGGCGATGGGTCATCCAACTCAGGTGTTGGCCTGCCCACCTCAGCCTCATCTTCTGGTGGACAACAATTTTATCATAAATTGAGGGTAAATCAACATTTCGTGCATTTACCGCACACGGTTCACATTAGGAATCCGCACATTGCATATTTTACAACAAAATTAAACGCCTCGTTCCATTTGGAATCTATGGCGGGTATGTCTAAAAATTGCCGTGTTCTGATTTTAGAATCTATGGCAAAATATCGTCACGATACTTTCTATTTGAATAGTATTCGTACGATTGGTAAAGTACATATTGATTACCTAGCATGCTTACCTTGTATGTTGTAATAGGTATTATCTTCTTCCTCATAGTCGTAAGATTCGGATTCGGAATCGCGCCGTCGCTTGGAGCGGTATCGATCCCGTAATTTTTCCATTTTCTTCAAATAATAATCCATCTTCTCATCGAACGATCTCTTGGGCATTATAACGTAAGAATTTCACACTATTAAACACAATTACACACTATTTTAATGAAAATTAGGAAGGAGCGCGTGCGCTCGTTGCCTCGCACGAAAAAAGCATGAACTGTCATGGCATTGGGTAAACGTCATAGGGAAGGAGGAGTATCGATTTTATTTTTATTCTTATTTAAAAATCGATAAAAAAAAAAAAAAAAAAAATTAGTTTAATAAGATTTTCAAAAACGTGCGATTGTTGCTTTGTAGGATAAAAGCACTACGTATTTATTTGTATCGAAAATGAAACCACGAAGTATTATGAAAGGTATAACAAAAACTCGAAGCAGATTCGAACCGCTTTATTACTTAGGGCGTAGAGCTTCTTTGGCTTTAAACATCGATTTCATGGGGCAAGCATTACCTGATTACGTCACATCTTATAAAAGAACGATAGCTACTCTCGTTTTCGAGTTGGAAAATTATTATTTGAACATCGGTGTTTGTTCCGTGTCTGAGTGTGATTATGTATTTAAGTATGTATTTAAAAATATATACGTATGTATATCAATCTCTGACGCCCACAGTACAAGCTCTGCTTAGTTTGGGGTCAGATGACCGTGTGTGGAAATGTCCCAGATATTTATATTTTATTATTTATTTAAAAGGTGAAAAAAAAATTTTTTTTTCAAGGTATAATTCGCATGATTTGATAGTATTACACTAGGCAAATCGTTCTGTCACGGTAAAACAACCACTCAAATTTCGCGGTGTATGTGTCGCAGTCTGATTGTATAATCCGCCGTATTACATCACGGCTAGCCGTTATCAAAAACAGGGCCGTTATGTATTACGGCGGATCAACGATTAGCCGAATTGAATACGGCTGAATGAAATTCCGCCGGGATGTGTTCGGTGTTAAACGTTATTTAATTCGGCTAGCCGTAATGTCAAAGAGCGGGTCGTTAACCGCCTCTTTGACAGTTTTTAGTTCCCATGTTTATCGCTCGCGGCGCTGCCTGTCATAATAACAACAATGGCCTCGATTACAGAAAGTATTTCACAAAAATGTGATTTTAACAATGGTTTTAAAGAAATAAACGTGACAAATACGAGTGTAAATAGTGACTTTAAGAATAAATTGGACGTGCAATTGAACTGTTTCTATTCGTCTCAATATCTCATGGACAAAAGAACGAGTTGTAGAGGTTATATTGTATATCAAAACTGCTAAAGTGGCTATGGATTCTGGTATTCGGCGGAATCCTACACAGTATTATTGGTGCAAAAAATATGAAATTGGCCACGGCGGGCGAGACAAAATGTTGTATACCGTAAAAAACAAACTTTATATTAAAAAAAAGGCTATTGAAATATTTGTCTTCCTATGCCCAACTGCGAATTTTCTAATTCTTAATTTCTATAAAAAAAACTTTATTATATTAGGATTCGTTTTTATATTAGGTTTTTATTTTATATACTTTAGCACCTACGCAACAAAAAGTACAAACCTATTATACACACCGAGTAGGTAGGTACATAACCTTTATTTTTCTCATTAAAATTGATTTTCAATTAAACCCTGTTTTATTTTGTTATCAAATGACGTGGTCACCCTACAATATTGAATAAAGTGCAATACGGAACGTAAGTTGACAAAATGTAGAACGTATCGTAATGACAATCCGGCTAAACGTCGATCCGCCGTAATACATAACGGCCCTGTTTTTGATAACGACTAGCCGTAATGTAATACGGCGGATTATACAATACGACTGCGACATATGTATAAGATGGTTACTTTAAGCAAATAAAGAGGGATTCCACAATGGACAGTGTAAAACTAAACTCCGAGCCCATCCTAATATTACAGTTCACATGTCGAAGATTCATAGTGAAAAGTTTTGTACATATTTCAAATTAGTAACAGAATCCTATAAACTTAGTTAAAATAACGGTTGGTTTGGCAAATAATAGGGAATATGCATAAATCTGCAATCTTGAATTTTTCAACAACTTATGAAAAAAGCCTTAAACATATACTAAAATGTGAAATAAAAACTAAAATCGGTTCACAAAGAAAGGATTTATAAGGTATTAAAGTTAATTTTCTATCTCTTTCTTACAAAACGGAGTTTTTTGTATGGATCGCGTATGGCCGTAGTGTAATTGTGACGTCATCTGCCATATCGGATCTCTCTGTCCACCCGGGAACTTTAAACTGCTATATCTCGCTTGTCGTTAAAGTAAATTGAAACATAGAATTACGTTCATATTTCTTCGATATTAAAGATTGATTTCTATAATAAAAAAAAATGTGTGCATATTGCCCATTATCTTGCCGAATAGTCTTAACTATGGCACGTACGTAGAGCTAATTGATTATGTGACTAAATATCTATATAGGTAAATTGCGTACTTTTTATTAATAAGGACAATAATTATTAATGATGAAAAAGTTTTTAAGTGGCTGTATGCATAGCAGTGATTTTCTCTTTCCGCTGCTAAACTAAAAAAATAGGTTTTTTTAGCCGTTCTACACACTGGTGTGGGCTGTACCACACTGGTGGCTGTATGGCTCTTTACGTCTTTGCAGCTTAAAAAAAAGTTAAATTTATTACCGCGCAAAACAACGAAACTTTGTTTGATTTTTTATCGGCCTTACTTTTAATTTTTAATATTTAATTGTGAAACTTATTTTATAATTATTTGCATGACACATAGAAATGGTTAATGTATGTTGTGTGTGTAGGTAAATAACTCAGAGATACTCCAGTAAGTATCTAAGTATTTTTCATCATAATTAAACATTTGATTATAATATGTAGATATTTAGTTCAGCCTAGAAACCGATGTTGAGTTCGTCTTCTTTCCTTAAAGACATTATTAAACTATTTTTATCAGTCCTTAGTTAACTAGTGCTCCTGTCCGCCCTAGTAGTCATACGGTAGACTCGAGCCTCAGCAGTGGGGACTATATAGGCTGATGATGATGATGATTTATAATTTTTAACCGACTTCAAAAAAGGAGGAGGTTCTCAATTCGTCTGTATGTATATATCGAAGAAAAGGCATGCTCGCAGTTTTTTAAAAAGATGGACAAAATCGTTGGCTTTCATACAGCCACCGATTCCTATTCACTAACAGCTTATTTAGAAGGCTATGCATTTGACTTACTATCACAGTCATCAGTTTAATTACTTTTCTACGATTTATGTAAACTAAATTTAATTTAATAAAGAAGAAAGAAATAGAAATAAAAGGGAATAGAAATCGACTAGAGTTTTATTTTAACAGAGTTTCAACACTTACAATTTTGTTATTTGTTATCCACTAAAAATCTTAGCACAGAATGAGCTCCACGCCCGACATTTTTATCGCCAGCCCGCCACCAAACCCGCCAAATCCAACTTCCGTTGATTTGTCGCCAGGTGGCGTTGCAAGCACTCAAAAATGATTACTGAATTACATTAAATTACTTGTAAGTTATTCCTAAATTCATTATTTAATTACATAAGCTTTTTCTAATACAATTTAAGCCAAAAAGTCTACTGTAAACAAATAAAGGAACTTACATTGAAATATCGCCATAATATTAACTTGACAATCAAAACAGCGAGTTATAAAACAATTAATGTTAAATCACATCCGTGCAACGTAATAAATTCAATACACGTCTTTTTATAATATTTTGCTATTTTAGCACGACAAAAACTAACTAGATTTCAATTAGATAATAAAATCCAAATAATTCAGTTCCACCTGCAGCCGGAACTTGCGAATGAAAACAAAGTTTTAAACAATTAATCATTAAATCTCATTAAGATAATTTCGCTTCGTGTTTTAATAATATTACGCTATTATTAGAGTATTTATAAATAGCTAGATTTTAGTTTATTAAAAATCCCAAATCCGCGAGTGACGTACTTAAGCAATTGTTAGCCAAACGAGTGTATGCACAAATCGTTTTAAATTTAATAATCTTACAATTGTTTAAATAACATTTCGAATTATATTTTGCGATTTTAGAACAATAATTTTAAAGTAAATTCTGAGTAATTGAAAACCTTTAAGGATATTGTTGGCGCGGTAAATACCATGGCGCGGACCATTGTATTTCCCGCGTCAAAACACTACCATATTAATCATTAGTAACAAATAAATAGCTTTGCCAACATTTAGAATACTTTTGGTAATATTTAGCGATTTTAGGATTACATGTTAAGCGATAATTAATTAGTTGAGAAATCTTATAAATTTATGATTAATGTTTGGACGTAGGTAGAAAATCAATGCGGCGACACGGCCATTCTGATATGCGACGCGTGCTCTGCGTCGCCCCACATGTTCCTTGCTCCATTATGCTCTGGACTGGATTGATGTTTATTTTCTGCAAACCAAAATTTTATTTTTTGAGGCCTGGTACTTCCACAGTACACCATGCCCTAACAGTACTTGACGGGATTAAATATCTCCACGAGAAATTTAATTAATGGTTTATGTTTTAATAAGTATGTATGTAAATGATTGTTCACTTAACATGATAGTGAATTAAAGAAAGTAAATTATAATTAATGGGCAGACATTCACACCGAACATCTAGCCTCAAATCAGGAAATTAATTTCACTGAAAGTATTTGATGACTATGGGAGAAAGAGTCTTCCAGCACAAACTCAACTTAATAGAAAAAGTTATTTTTCCAAATTGATCCAACCGGGAATCGAACTCAGGGCGCTTGTACACAGCACCTCGGCCTCGGTAAAGTTAACACATCGCAATTATGATAGCCAATGTTTTGTTGACAATAATAATTAATGTTATAGGCATGCCATATTATGAGGTCTGCTCACTCCACGTGACCACAGATTTATAAATGATAATTGTTTAGGAAGGTGTGTGTAAGTGTGTGTAAGTATCATAAGATCTGCTCACTCCGTGTGACAACAGATGATTATTATTTTTGTATTAGGTCTGCTCACTCCACATGACAACAGATTTTTTTTTATAGGGTCTGCTCACTCCACGTGACAACAGATTTTTTTTTTTTTTTTTTATATTGGGTCTGCTCACTCCACGTGACAACAGATTGATAGTAGGAATGTGTATGCTGAATGGAAAGGATCGGGGCGGTGAGAGGTCGATGCTGTCTTAACAGAGGCTCTAAGGAAACTGGGATTAGGTCGATGCTGTGCTCTGGGCGGTCTCGTACGCCGTGGTACACAGAGGACTATAATTCTTTCAGGATGGGACTTACCAATTGAACGGCTCCACACGTCAACGGTAAAGCATACAACATTCAACTACTTTAAATATTATGCTACTTTTTGGCCCCCCACGTGCCAGCAGCTTATGTAATAATGGGCAGTCAACACTCAAGTTAGTCAAAGTCATAGTCAATTTTATGGTTTTGTGTTATATTCTGATTATCACAGCATGACGCTGGTTTTTCAGACAAAATCGTGTATGTGTGATGTGTGAAAGTTATAAAAGTTCCTCACCGGGAATAATTCCTTGGACTCCGAGTCTTCAATCCGAAGAACCAGTAGCCAGTTCGTTGGCCGCAGTAGTCTGCGATTGAGATGACAGCATGATGCCAGAAGGTTCTTGGTGGTCTGGGGGCGACAAGGTCTCCCGGGTAGGTGCACCCGGTTGCGGAGCGCGTCGTAGTTGATCATGTGCGAGCTTGCGTGGCCTCCCGTGGCCCACTACCTTCTTCACAAGGTAGCGGTCATTTTCGAGAACCCTGTGAACTAGGTAAGGCGCACTTAATTTCAAATCTAAAGATGTCTGGTTTCTTGGGTTGTTTTTAATCAAAACAATGTCTCCTCGCTGAAAATTACGAATCCGTGCTTTACCTCTATCAAAACTTACTTTATCTTTTACAGATTGATCATCTTTTGCTGGTTATGCCTTTCCAGCGTTACAAAATCAATAGATGCATTATCGAAATTAACTAGGTTTATTAGTCCAGGTGGCAGACACTTTCGTGGTCGTGTTAGGAGTGGAAGTTGCGCTCCTCCACAAGTGCGGCGCACCATGCAGTATGGA
Organism: Maruca vitrata; assembly: GCA_039566165.1. Classification (NCBI taxonomy): domain Eukaryota; kingdom Metazoa; phylum Arthropoda; class Insecta; order Lepidoptera; family Crambidae; genus Maruca; species Maruca vitrata. The sequence continues at coordinate 98,313 of CM076928.1, read as the reverse complement.
AAGTGTTTATAAGACTCCATTGAAAAGCTTTCGGGACAGCAATAAGTTTCAGTGTGCCTAAAATTTAGTCTTGCCTTTCAAACTTGAGCATGTTGTCTTCTACGAGGTATCGAGGCACTCTGTTTTCATTATGTATGGCGTCTATAATAGGTCTCGGCATACCATCTCGTCGTTGTTCTATGTTGAGCCACTCTAGGTTCATTGTAGTCAAGTTGACGGTTAGGGGATCGGGATTTCGGCTTAAAAAAATCCGCGTGGTGCATCCGCTCGCCCTTCCTGTACTCAATATCGAAATCGAAGTTTTGTAGGTAGGCCCACCATCTGTGTATGCGTGGCAACAAATCCTGTCTATGCTTTGATGCTTTAAGTGCGTTACAATCAGTGACCACTTTGAATTTTCGCCCGTCCAAAAAGTGGCGAAAGTGCTTTATGGCACGGACGACGGCGAGGGTGTCCAGCTCGCACGAGTGGTAGCGGCTTTCTATATGCGTCGTACGCATACTGAAGTAGGCTACAACATGTTGTCTGCAGTTGATGATTTGGTACAGAATCGCTCCAAAGCAGAGACTACTGGCGTAAGTGAACACTTCGATTGGCTCTCCTTCTTGGAATATGGTAAGGACAGGTGTGGAAGTGAGACAGTGAACTATTTTCTGACGCGCTTGTTCATGAACATGAGTCCATTGCCATCTAGCACCTTGTTTTGTCAGTTCAGAAAGGGGAGCCATAATTCGAGCAAAATCGGGAATAAACCGTCGAAAATAACCAGCCAACCCATGGAGTTGGCGTACTTGCTTAGCTGTATTCGGCACTGGTGCCTTCAAAACAGCGTCTATCTTTTTAGGACTAGGTCGAAGTGGCCCATTCTCTACGACATTACCTAGGTATTAGATCGATTGCTTGAAAAAGAGACATTTGTCAATATTTATCGAGAATCCGGATTCTCGGAGGGCAATAAAAATCCTTTCTAAATTTGAGAGGCCGGAACTAAAATCACGCCTTTTGCTGATGACGTCATCTATATAAACCCTGAGCTACGCTGTCATTGTGATTGTTATCATTAGAATCGGCTCTACCAGGATTTAAAAGAGTATCGCCCACGCGCATTCGCATGGTGTTTAGCTTGGAAGTGTTTTTTTTTAATATGGATTTAACATTTGCTTTTCACGGCGAAAACAGGTCTCAAAAGTGTGACCAGGTTTTGAACAAAAAGAACAATGCTTATCATTTGACTTTAATAAAGGAGACTACACTACAGGATTTTTCGGAGTTGGATGGGTGTTTAAAACCGGATTATTTCGGTTACGACAGTTACCTATAGTATGACCTGTCATTTTACAGTAATTACAATATGGAGGATGCGATCTACTATCGACAGAATATAGAGTTCGTTTTGGCTGAGACTGGTAAGAGGTGCTTAGATTAGAGCGCTTGGTACAGATGTAGCTCTGGCATTCATTAGTTCAATCCTAAGGCGTTCGTCATTTACAGTTCCTATCACCGCTTCCACAGCGTCACTTTTGTCGAGCCTATCTTTCGTCACGCGCCTCCAGAGAATCCATGACTGTGATAAAAATTCCGCGATATCTATAGATGGGTTGTAATAGTGTTCCCTAAACTTGAGTACGTCGCGAGAATAACGGCTTTCTGGTTCAAAAGTTGTGACTATATTTTGGCACAATTCTTCCCATGTTGTAGTTGTTACGAGCCAGTCATCCGCCCACAATTTAGCACGTCCTTTTAATAAACTTGTAACCTTCATGCGAATATCATAGTCGCTAAGCTGGTAGGTATTTTTAGCCTTAGAAATGTGATCACACCAATCTCGAACCCCTACGTTACCGTCGGGGTCAAACGCTGGCAAGAAAACCTCCGTGATCTTGACCTTGTCACTATTTTGCTGGTTCAGTAAACGTTCACTCATAGACTGCATCATCATGATCATATTTGAGAATAATTCAGATGGTACGTTACCGGACTGTTGCGGTAGCGTGTGTGGGTGTACGGGTGCTGCGGACTGTATTGCGTGCGGCACCGGAGCACTCGCATCCAGCGCGGCCGGCGCGCACACACTCGGCTCGCTCGCAGCGGCTCGAGCATCAGGGTCGCTTATATTCCACAACGGTCAGAACGTCGAAGTCGGCTTGCAGGATAAATATCTGAAACGTATAAAAAATGACCGGGACAGAAAAAGGCTGGCTGGAGCCATCCCACTTCTGATATCGAAGAAAAGGCATGCTCGCAGTTTTTTAAAAAGATGGACAAAATCGTTGGCTTTCATACAGCCACCGATTCCTATTAACTAACAGGTTATTTAGAAAGCTATGCATTTGACTTACTATCACAGTTATCAGTTTAATTACTTTTCTACGATTTATGGAAACTAAATTTAATTTAATAAAGAATAAAGAAATAGAAATAAAAGGGAATAGAAATCGACTAGAGTTTTATTTTAACAGAGTTTCAACACTTACAATTTTGTTATTTGTTATCCACTAAAAATCTTAGCACAGAATGAGCTCCACGCCCGACATTTTTATCGCCAGCCCGCCACCAAACCCGCCAAATCCAACTTCCGTTGATTTGTCGCCAGGTGGCGTTGCAAGCACTCAAAAATGATTACTGAATTACATTAAATTACTTGTAAGTTATTCCTAAATTCATTATTTAATTACATAAGCTTTTTCTAATACAATTTAAGCCAAAAAGTCTACTGTAAACAAATAAAGGAACTTACATTGAAATATCGCCATAATATTAACTTGACAATCAAAACAGCGAGTTATAAAACAATTAATGTTAAATCACATCCGTGCAACGTAATAAATTCAATACACGTCTTTTTATAATATTTTGCTATTTTAGCACGACAAAAACTAACTAGATTACAATTAGATAAGAAACTCCAAATAATTCAGTTCCACTCGCAGCCGGAACTTCCGAATGAAAGCAAAGTTTTAAACAATTAATCATTAAATCTCATTAAGATAATTTCGCTTCGTGTTTTAATAATATTACGCTATTATTAGAGTATTTATAAATAGCTAGATTTTAGTTTATTAAAAATCCCAAATCCGCGAGTGACGTACTTAAGCAATTGTTAGCCAAACGAGTGTATGCACAAATCGTTTTAAATTTAATAATCTTACAATTGTTTAAATAACATTTCGAATTATATTTTGCGATTTTAGAACAATAATTTTAAAGTAAATTCTGAGTAATTGAAAACCTTTAAGGATATTGTTGGCGCGGTAAATACCATGGCGCGGACCATTGTATTTCCCGCGTCAAAACACTACCATATTAATCATTAGTAACAAATAAATAGCTTTGCCAACATTTAGAATACTTTTGGTAATATTTAGCGATTTTAGGATTACATGTTAAGCGATAATTAATTAGTTGAGAAATCTTATAAATTTATGATTAATGTTTGGACGTAGGTAGAAAATCAATGCGGCGACATATTTTTTTTATGTATGTTTACCGATATTTTCGTCAATTATAGACGGATTTCAAAAACAACAACAAGCACAGAGTGTTTCGTTTTCCTTAAAATTTTGATTGGCACCGCCTTCAAAAACATATGAAATTCATAATCAGTATATGATAAATGTTCGTATTATATTATTTTGTAATTTTTAGTGAGTCGGGTTTTTGGAGGCGGGTTTTTTTTTGTTTACAATTTTTTATTATAAATATCAAAATATTAATTATTAGGTCATGATGCAGAAGGCAACAACTACACACGCTGCGGCCGCGCCGCTTTGCAGGTAATAATTGCTTTTATTCCACCTCACCTACATCTGTACTAAACTCATAAGCGATGGATTGTCTATAATTGTAATATGTAGTTCATACTCGCCATTTATAAATCTGGTAAAAAGTTAAAGAAAAAATAAATGCCGATGCTGATAAATTAATATCAATGCCAAAATTATAATGAGTTGCCGAAAACAGGTGGCGGGCGCCGGGCGGGCGGCGGCCGGGGGGCGCCGGGCGGGCGCCGGGGCGGCGGCGCGGGCGGGAGACGGGTTAGTACTGATAATTTGTTATTGTCTTTAGAAACAGTTAAATATATAAAGATCAATTAATATATTCATATGAAAAACTTAAAAAAAATATGAGTTTAACATAAACGTTACTGCGCTGTACTAGACTGGTCAAAAATAACATTATTTTGCAAATGCAAACCAACAAAAAAATTAATTGAACAATAAAAGACTGTTATGAAAGTTAATATGTACATACAATAAAATTACAGGAGACCAGCTACGAGCCGCGTGCTGCGGCGGCTGCAGCCGGATCTAGAGGTAATACAATTACTAGCTTTGAGACCGCGACTCTGATGTTTGTAGTTTATCATCGCATTAATCAATACTTGCATAAATTAGAAATCAAATACACAGTGTACTAGATTCTACAGTATGAGCTTATAAGTAACAGCAGCTAAAGAATGAAAATAAAGAATTCGTATCGTGTTTCAGGTTGCGGCGGCTTGGCGGCATTGACGGTCGGGGGAGCTGACCGCGGCCGCGTGTCGTGTTGCGCCTAATTAAAATCTGTCGCTGTCATAACAAGGGTATTTATACTCGTATAAAAAATAAGATTTTCAGCGAAATATTGTGGATTATAATACCTATAGATTAATTTCATAAAAATCCTTCAAAAAGCAAAAGCAATTTGGTCTAGCTATTTTTATAATTAATATTTGTAACTTCAACAAATACCTGTTAGTGTTTTGCCTCGGATTTTAACTGAATCACGTTTACTGAAAGATTTGCGATCGGAACGCACACTTTCACAACTTTTTAATTGCTTTAATTAAATGCAAATTAGTTTAAATCATAATCTCTTATACGAACTACATAATGCCTTAACCTACAATCGAGTACCATTTCAATGTTTTTCTTTACTTATAGAAAATATAGGTAAATAAAACGTTTGTGATATAAATCATAACATTAATATAAAAATAATGTTATCATATTCTTAAACGGGTCTTATAAACTTCAAGTGAAACAACCTAACCGTACTACGTCATAAAGTTACATTTTACTGGATGTAATATAGTAATTAACGATTATTATTGTAGTTTTGCAAGAACTTGATACATACCTATCTGTCCGTTGAGTCCTGTGCGTGTGGTTCATGTTTAATTGTTTATCTCAAGATAAACCTTTAACCTTTAAGTACACGCGTTGTTTCTGGTAACGTAACATCACGCGTGGGGTCCAGAAGTATCCCCAATATAAATTTACATATATATTCAGATTTTTTAAATAATTGTTAAAAACCGTTTTAGATTAAAAGAAAAGACATTATAATATTTACGAAAAGTATTTATTAATCATAAAACAATCAGTTTTTAGGCAGTAAGGAACATGTTTATCAAATTAACGGTCTCGTACAAAGAATTTTTACGGCACATGTTTAATGTATTAAAATTGAACAAAAGAGTCATCTTCTGACTAACTTACAATTTTTTTTTAATTAATTACGAATCAAGAAACAAGTAAATAAGAGAAAATTTCAAAAAAAGCATTATGGAAAAAAAATAACAATACTTGAAATGTACTACGCTAAATAACGTTATAAATTATTCTTTTGGTGGGCATGATAAACAATAAATAATTCCTACTGAATGAAACTTGCAAATAGTTTTATTGCAAAACCTACAGACAATACTACTTTTTCTTATCCAGGGTCAGATGCTGAATTATATTCATTATATATTTATTCACGGTCACTTATATCGCCTGCCTTCTCCAAAATGTTCTCATGATGCGTTTCTCCTATACCTTCGCTTTTGGAGCCACTAGAATCCTGCAATATTTGTGCAATTTGATTTTTGGTCATTCGGCGACTCATTCTTTCATTTATACAACACCAATTCATAAAAATAAATAAATCAAAACATGAACAAAGTGAAAAAACTTACTACGTAACATCACGGGTGGGGTCTGCAGGTATCCCCACATAAGCAAAAATGTAACTTACCGTAACAGAACAGCGACAAAAGTTCACTTGCCGAAAGCTCTCGGGTTGCACTGAGATTAGACGAAAACTTGCGATCGTAACTTGTCAATTACAAAAAATACCATTGAAAAACAGCGCGTGGGGTCTCCCCAGACCCCGCCCGTGACGTTAAAGGTTAACAAACATAAATACCTAACAATATTAATATAGCATTAAAACTTGTGTATTGCTTGTAACATTAAATGAGCTCTCTTCCACAATCACTTAGCTTGAGCTTTAGCCAATAATAAATTCATTAACTATGCATGCGTCTGTTGAATTATAAAGTAAAATGAGTTTAAAATTAATTTATAGGTTAGTTGCAAACAAAGCTTTTTATAATGTGTATGTAGAAGGGGCCAGGGTGGGCGTTTTTCACTTATCGCATCCTCCTCCATCATTAATCGTCGAAATAAGACCCAATATGTGATCAGTGAGTGTATTCGCAATCGTTATTCAAGAAAACAATCAAAAAGATGCAGGCGTAGCTCGGATGCAGAAGGATAGCACTTCGGAACGCGGTGTAGTCGGATATTGGTAAGCGGCACGTCCGCACAGTTCGATGGCACATTCAGAAGTGTGTAAATTATTCACCCGTCCGTCCGTTGTAATTGTCATCTGTCACTTATCAATGTCATCTGTCAGTGACCGATAGACAAGTAACAGTGACCCATACCAGTGACAGTAACTGATATTAGTGCCGCCAAACCAAATATCCGAACACACCCAAGCCGGTTCGGGCTTGACGTTCTACCATCCACGACACGGCCATCTTGACATGTCACACGTCCCTGTGTGATGGATCTGAAAAGAACAAAATCCAGCGGCAATATCATAAAGTCCCGTCTCGGTCTATCCTGACCAAACATTCCACATAGAAAAGATGGCCACAATAGGGGTCTACTTAAAAACAACATCCAGAATTTAGGTTTACTATCAATTAATACTGCGTACATTACATTAGATAACTTTGCCTATCGCCATTGACCAATATTCAGACTGTCAATCATTCAAAATTAGTTAACTCTTTCTCCATTACTTTGTCTTTGCTTTGATACTTTGTCTTTGCTTTGAACAGATCACACACGCCTCTATCAAGCGTCTAGGGTCGTCATTATCACCTAAATCGAGCGATAATGACTCATGCCGCCTCCATCGAGCGCGACGATAACCATGCCGCCTCCATCGAGCGACGATAACCACGCCACCTCTATCGAGCGTCTAGGGTCGTCATCATCACCTAAATCGAGCGATAATGACTCATGCCGCCTCCATCGAGCGCGACGATAACCATGCCACCTCTATCGAGTGACGATAACCATGCCGCCTCCATCGAGCGACGATAACCACGCCACCTCTATCGAGCGTCTAGGGTCGTCATCATCACCTAAATCGAGCGATAATGACTCATGCCGCCTCCATCGAGCGCGACGATAACCATGCCACCTCTATCGAGTGACGATAACCATGCCGCCTCCATCGAGCGACGATAACCAATCTAGTCATCCCCATAGAATGACTAGAGCCACACATTGCCTCCATCGAGCAATAAGTGACCGTATCACCTAAATCGAGTGATACTTCAGCTTCTGATCTAAGCAAAGTTCATAGAAATTACTACACTATACACATTAACTTAATCAAAGTTTAAAAATCAAAAAACTAGTCAGTTGAACTATGGTCAATGGACACACTTTATTATCATCTACATCACTATTTTCGGTAGAAACATAATGAATTCAAGGCATTCAATGTACCGGTCATTTACCTATCCGTATGAGTTGCTTATGGACGGTAACAATATCATCAGCTTGTGCAAGTGGTTCCCATATGTGGTGGTATACCTATCATCGCCTAATAACTCAAAAGAGTAAACCGTTCGGCCATCCCGGCTAAAAGTTAACCAATAGCTTCTGCTTAAAAAAAATCACTTTACTAAACATTGTAACGTTTGATCGACAAGTTCCCAAGTTCAAATCTGCAACTAAGGCATTACTCAGCATATCCAATTAATTAATAACACAAGTCTAGACACACACACACTCTGGCCAGTCCGTCGGCCTAGAACCAGTCCGTCGGTTCTCACAGTGTTCAGTCCATCGAACACACCTAGTATCCAGTCCATCGGATACTCATGGCTCAGTCCATCGGCCATTTCAACTAAAGGTAACTCAGTCCATCGGTTACCCGTACCATCAACATGTGTCATTAAATAAACCAACAATCAAAATGAACAAAGTCATTATCATTAGCATTGTCCAACTCTTTGGGAACCTATCGTTCTACTAGAATTCAAAGATTTCAAAAATTATCTATCCGCATTTGGATGGGGAAAACCAAAACCTCAATTACTTTAAAAAGGGCCTTTAAGCTTAGGGTCCAACTTGGTCTGATTACTTTCCTCATTATCAAAGACAGACATTGTGTGAAGTGACCATCACATACTGTGACTAACTCAGCATCACACTTCGTAGGTAAATCAACCTCAAAGGATTTCTGAAGTCTAAACATAAAAACAATGCACCTGAAGTAAGGTATCCTCTCAGCATCTTTCTTGCATTCCTGGTATAAGGACTTGGTTGCTCCGTAGCCGCCTGTTGTGCTGCAGCTCAATCTCAATTCCCAACTGTGTTCACAAATGCCTGGGGTACAAGGCATGGCATCTGAAACAAATATTTCCCACAGTAGACAACTGACTGGTATAGTGTTAAGAATCACCGTTCAATTACCCATCCGTATGAATTTGCAATGGAATCAACAATTAAACAATGCGTACGAGAGACAAAAATTGTTAATCGCATTCTAATGACAAGCGAGATTTTTCATTGCACTGACATTGACAGGATTTTTTTTTCTCTTTTTCTAGTAGTAAATAACGGCTTTGATTAATAAAAATCATACGGCCAAATGTTCAATGAAATTTTTTTTTACTAATTTTAACTAACTTACACACATGCACACACCCAGATTCACACTCCCTGTTTTATAAGTTGCCATTAGCCACCACAAGTTACTTGAGGTCTAATAACTTTAGCACTTAGTGGCATCAGGCACATAATAGGTGGGATAGCTAGGCATTTCACATTATCCTTCACACTTTACATGTGGCTACTAGTAATTTTCAAAAAAACATTACTTTAAACGAAACTATTATGAAAATGTTTGCACTGAAACAGACTATACTGATTCTCAAATAAAATCGCAACAGTATGAAAAAGACTCACATGATCATGTGGTTTGCTTAAAAAGCAACATCCACTCGACGCTGGCAGGGCACGTTGGTTGAGGCACCGTTGCTTGATAATTTCTTGATGTGTAGTGGCCCTTGCCACCACATTCTTGCATACACATTGTCAGGATCGAACTCCGGCAGGTGCACAACATGGCTTGACAACGGTCCTTTCATAGCGTGAAAATTTTGATTTTGTTGCTCCAGTAACAATCGCCACATTTCCTCCATGTCGCCACTTCGTCCACTTGGTTGGTTACATCCCACTTCTGATGTAGAAGGGGCCAGGGTGGGCGTTTTTCACTGGTCGCATCCTCCTCCATCATTAATCGTCGAAATAAGACCCAATATGTGATCAATGAGTGTATTCGCAATCGTTATTCAAGAAAACAATCAAAAAGATGCAGGCGTAGCTCGGATGCAGAAGGATAGCACTTCGGAACGCGGTGTAGTCGGATATTGGTTAGCGGCACGTCCGCACAGTTCGATGGCACATTCAGCAGTGAGTGAATTATTCACCCGTCAGTCCGTTGTAATTGTCATCTGTCACTTATCAATGTCATCTGTCAGTGACCGATAGACAAGTAACAGTGATCCATACCAGTGACAGTAACCGATATCAGTGCCGCCAAACCAAATATCCGAACACACCCAAGCCGGTTCGGGCTTGACGTTCTACCATCCACGACAAATAAATAGCAGAAGTCGATATTTGGTAATATAAAAAAGATGTGGTAAATATGCTTTAACCGAAAAAAAATTAAATAAAAATAAAACAGTATAATAATTATGAAGTATAAAAGCTAATAAATAATATGAAAATAAGAAAGCTTTATTAATAATGTTGTACGTACATAGTAGCATTATGAAGCCATGGATGAACTTATCTAATGTTTGTGTCCACTTTTGTAATTTCATTCAATAGGCGCAAGTATGATACAGTTTATTATTGCATACAAACTCGTTTCTTATTTGTAATGAATTGTCATTTAACAAAATATGATATAACCCTAAAAAAAATTTTACTAAAAATCGTGCTAAGAATTGTGTTGATGGTTGTTTTGTAAAGTGTACCATAATATGAATATAATTAAGAAAAATAACGAATTCCCAAAACGGGCTCAGTATCATAGGAATATTATTATTGACTCTTATTTTGGAGCGATGGCCCATCTGGATGGATTGAACAATTTGGGATATCGTTCGGTGACTCTTTGATTTTATAGTATATTGTCTGCATAAATTGTATTTTAATACGGGTATTTTTTAAATGTTACTTTGATTTGATTGAATAATATTGTGTAAAATGTGAAATCGTGTCCGTGTTGGATCCCTTCTAAAGCCAATTAATTCATGATAAGAAATAATAAAAAAGAAATGTGGATTTACAAGTAATGTTTTTTTCAAAAGGTAGTAATTGATATCAATAACAATGTAAAAAATCACTTATCAAATAAGTAAATTGTTAAAATAACTCTTGTAAACATATTTAAAAGAGACTTGTACCTATATCAGCGTAAGTTCGCAAAATTAACTGAACCGTACGTGTTAAAGAATAATGTATAAATTTGTCTGATAATTTACTCCTGTGCAATTGCACTTATTCCATTAAAAACAGTAAACTTTTTGTAATAAATAATAAAAAAAACATTTAAATCTTGTTTTATTAAATCAGAGAACAACGATGCAGCGCTGCGGGGAGCAACCCGCCCGGCACCACCACACCCGCCCCCCTACACTAATTTTTCGCAAACCCCGTGCGGTGCACGGGGTTTGCGTCAAGAGTCGCGGGACCGCGCTAACGCGCGGCCCCGCGCCTTTGTAACCTAACCTAACCCATCCATTGGTTTTTTTATAGGTTAGGTTTGTAACCTAACCTAACCCATCCACTGGTTTTTTTATAGGTTAGGTTTGTAACCTAACCTAACCCATCCACTGGTTTTTTTATAGGTTAGGTTTACAACCTAACCAAACCCATCCACTGGTTTTATAGGTTAGGTTTGTAACCTAACCTAACCCATCCACTGGTTTTTTTATAGGTTAGGTTTGTAACCTAACCTAACCCATCCACTGGTTTTTTTATAGGTTAGGTTTGTAACCTAACCTAACCCATCCACTGGTTTTTTTATAGGTTAGGTTTGTAACCTAACCTAACCCATCCACTGGTTTTTATAGGTTAGGTTTATAACCTAACCTAACCCATCCATTGGTTTTTTATAGGTTAGGTTTGTAACCTAACCTAACCCATCCACTGGTTTTTTTATAGGTTAGGTTTGTAACCTAACCTAACCCATCCACTGGTTTTTTTATAGGTTAGGTTTGTAACCTAACCTAACCCATCCACTGGTTTTTTTATAGGTTAGGTTTGTAACCTAACCTAACCCATCCACTGGTTTTTTTATAGGTTAGGTTTGTAACCTAACCTAACCCATCCACTGGTTTTTTTATAGGTTAGGTTTGTAACCTAACCTAACCCATCCACTGGTTTTTTTATAGGTTAGGTTTGTAACCTAACCTAACCCATCCACTGGTTTTTTTATAGGTTAGGTTTATAACCTAACCTAACCCATCCATTGGTTTTTTATAGGTTAGGTTTGTAACCTAACCTAACCCATCCACTGGTTTTTTTATAGGTTAGGTTTGTAACCTAACCTAACCCATCCACTGGTTTTTTTATAGGTTAGGTTTGTAACCTAACCTAACCCATCCACTGGTTTTTTTATAGGTTAGGTTTGTAACCTAACCTAACCCATCCACTGGTTTTTTTATAGGTTAGGTTTGTAACCTAACCTAACCCATCCACTGGTTTTTTTATAGGTTAGGTTTGTAACCTAACCTAACCCATCCACTGGTTTTTTTATAGGTTAGGTTTGTAACCTAACCTAACCCATCCACTGGTTTTTTTATAGGTTAGGTTTGTAACCTAACCTAACCCATCCACTGGTTTTTTTATAGGTTAGGTTTGTAACCTAACCTAACCCATCCACTGGTTTTTTTATAGGTTAGGTTTGTAACCTAACCTAACCCATCCACTGGTTTTTTTATAGGTTAGGTTAGGTTAGGTTAGGTTAGGTTAGGTTAGGTTAGGTTAGGTTAGGTTAGGTTAGGTTTTTTTTTTTTTTTTTTTTTTTTTTTTGTTGTCTTGTCCTCGGACGTGGACGGTCCAAGACTTTTTTATCTTTTCTTATATAATAAACAGTTTTTAGAAAGAAACCGATCTACAGCTCTACTGTGGCTGTATGATCCTTAAAACAACTACCTATTCTATCATCCATTTTTGTTGCACAATTTTTGTGCCCTGTCCTTAATCTAGCTCTATATAATTACTTATTTCTGAGAATTTCCACCTATCATCCATTTTTTCTGCAATATTTTGCTCTTAAACTATCTCTACATTATTAACTTGCTATTTGTACACCTTTCTTACATTATTCCGCATCCTAGTGCTTTATTTCTATCTCTATATAATCTTAATATAATTTTCCTATTTTCCTATCTTACATTTATGGTGCATTTGCATGCTCTTATATCTATCTCTATATAATATTGTTTATCTCCTAGTTTTCTTATTTCTAAAGCGGAACATTTTCTTTGCCACCATCCTAGGGTGCCCTATTTTTCTTAACTTAGCTTACTTATCTCTACATTTTTGTAATTTCTTTATTTCTTATTCTATTACAGGGTTTCTTGTTTTCTGTCTTACTCTATTTTACAACATATTTTACTTATTTTATACACATTTATTCTATCTATCCTATATTATCTAATTCTCTGGCTACCATATGTACATATATGTGCCGAAAATTATATTTCTCAGTCCTTATTATTATTGTTTACCACTTTAACAATATTTGTACAATATTCAATAAGTATATGTCTATCTTTTTTATTTTTGATAATTTCACTTAATGAGTCCTTATTTATTACTACGTCTAGTTTGCACTCTAGGTTGTACCTTTCCCTATCGAACCTAGGGCACTCCGTTAGGAGATGCAGGACGTCTTCGGCTATGTCAGGGTCGCAGGGGCACGCCGGGCTCTCCTTGCACTTGAAGCGGTTCAAGTACGCGGAGAATCCGCCGTGTCCCGTTAGGATTTGCGTGAGTCTGCTATCTATAGGCAGCTTCCTTACTACACGGTATGCCTCCAACGCGTCGGGAAAAAAGAGTTTGGTCGTCGAGGCCGTCGTCTCTCCGGTGTAGCGTCGGTTCCACTCGTCAAGTGAATCCCTGCGGATCTCCCGCTTGACGTGCGAGACCGGGCAGAGATCGTAGTCGGCCCTGGTTTTGCTGTTTAGCGCGGCCTCCTTAGCAAGTTCGTCTGCTCTCTCATTTCCTTCCAGCCCTACGTGCGCTTTAATCCAATGTAGAGCTAATTGACCACCATTTTGGCCAATTTTCTCCACATTGGAGCGCACTTGGACTGCCAGGCGATGGAGGAGGTGCCACGCGTGACCGCCTCCAGGGCCGACCGCGAGTCGGAGTAGATGTCGGCTCTACCTACCCGTTTCTTAAGAGCCATTTGTGTGGCTATCAGCAACGCGAACATTTCCGCCTGGTACACAGTGCAGAACCTCTCCAACACGAGTTTCTTTCGTGCTGTTTCCGCTGCATTATCCCACAGGGATACTGCAGCGCCAACTTTGCCTTCTATTTTACTGCCGTCAGTGTAGATCTTTAGGTTACTGTGGTCGTGTTGGAGAAGCTGTGCACGGTCTGTCACCAAGTCGAATTCGAGTGTTCGTTCCTGCGCAGGATGTGGCAGCTCTACATACCTAATAGGTCTCTCTATCTCTCTGTCACCTACCACTCTCCGGGAGTACCCTTTCTTTACTTCGTAAAGAGAGGCTGCCTCCCGGACTCGGATGTCCAGTGGAAGCAGTCCGGAGAGTAGAAGAGCAGAGTTAAGTGAGACCGTTCGATAAGCTCTTAGTATTTTCTGCAAGAAACCTCTCTGTACCACGCTGAGCTGCTTCCTTACGCCTATTTTGTTTGTTGCAGGTGCCCACACGCTCGCCGCGTACAGGACAACCGGCTCTACCACCGCAGTGTAAATGGTCCTGGTCACCTCCGGTTCCAGACCCCAGCTCACTTTTGCTGCTCGTGTGAGCTGCTTGTAGAGGTTGGTGGCTTTCTGGCAGATGTTACCCACGTGAGTATTGAAGGTAAGTTTCTCGTCAATGGTGACCCCTAGGATTTTGATCTCACGTGAGTATTCTATCGGTAGCCCGCCCATTTGCAGGTGTGGAGAGTCGTGCTTTAGTTTTTTCGTTATGAGCATTGCTTTGGTTTTCGCTGGAGCAAATTTGAGCTTGTTGCTCTCTCCCCACTTCTGCACATGCGCGAGCGCCCGATTTGCTTGGCCCTGTACCTCCACAGCCTTGTGACCGGCGAATATGAGGACCACATCATCGGCGAATGCCTGTGCGTAGTCACCCCTTTGTTCTAGCTCCTTCAGCAGCGGGTCCAACAGCAGGTTCCAGAAAGTAGGACCCCCTATGGAACCTTGGACACAGCCTTTGGTGGTGTCCTTTACGTATTCCTCTCCCGCGTATCTGACCCTGACTCTCCTCTCGGACAGGTAACTGTCCACCAGTCTCCTGATGTTAGGGGGGCAGTTCGTCTCGGCTAGTCTGAGCCTAATCGCAGGCCACCATGCACTGTCGAAGGCTCCCTCTATGTCAAGTGAGACTACTACGACTATCTTTCTCTCTTCTAGCCTAGCTCTTACGTGACTCATCATGACATAGAGCGAGTCTTCCGTGCTCCGTTGGGGCTTAAAGCCAAACTGCAATTTGCTCGCTTCAGCCATTGTGTGCCACCGTATCCTCCTCATCATCATTTTTTCTAAGATCTTTCCTAGTACTGGTAACAGACCTATCGGTCTGTATGATTTCGGATGGGTGTAGTTTTCTTTTCCCGCTTTTCTCAGCACAACCACTGTGGCCTCTTTCCATGCTTTGGGGAAGCAGGAAAGCATCAGGCATTTGTTCAGGAGTGCTAGGAAGACCTTGGGATTTGCGTCAATAGCCGCTTTACAGATGTCTGCAGTGAGTCCGTCGCCTCCGGGTGCTTTTTTGGGGTTGAAGCTGTTTGTAGAGTAGTGCAGTTCATCAATTGTGAAGGGTGGGTCGCTAGTCTCGTCCGGTACCCTATCGTTGACGATTTCCGCTTCCCGCCTCACAGCCTCGTGTTCCGCACTATCCTCCCCCTTATCGTCCGGGGGGTAGAAGACCTCCGCCAGTAGTTTTGCAGATTCTGCGTTGTTCAGAGGTCTACCCTCGTGTACTAGAGGCGTGTCTTCCGTCCTCACTGCTGTCCGACCTATGACTCTGTAGATGCTGTCCCACATGGTCTCCCTTTCCTGCTTTCCACAGAACTCCTTCCAGCTGGTTGTCTGGGCTCTCTTCACTTCCTGCTGATATTTTTCTTTGGCGTCCAGGTACTGGTCTACAACACAGGCGCGTCTCACGGGTGCTGCATGTTTGATTCTTCGGCGTAGGGTCTTTAGATTTTTCTTGAGTTCGGTCAGCTCATCGTTCCACCATGGCAATCCTGTCTTCTTTCTCTGTTTAAGTCTGGGAATGTTTATGTTGCTACTTTCTATAATTTTATCTGTATATTCTATTATTTTATTTTCTAATTCTAGTTTATTGCTGATATTTTGAAATTCTGTCTCTACGAGTGACTGTGAGAGCTTCTGTCGAAACTCCCCCCAGTCCGCCTTTTTGGTATTGTATAATCTAGTTTGTCCTTTCTTTGTCTCTGTTTCTTCATTTCTACTTTTGTAATCGTACAGGATTGCCCGGTGGTCCGACGTGGTGACGTCGCTCTCCAATCTCCAGTTCACTACTTTGCCGATCAGATTTTCCGAGCACACCGTGATGTCGACGCAGCTGGTGTACCTGACCCCGCCTCTGTAGGTGTCGAAGGTGGGCGATGTGCCCTCATTCAGCACGTGTAGTCCCAGCTCCATCAGCATGCCCGCTAACTTCTCCCCTCTGTGGTTTTCCGTCCTGCTTCCCCACCAGGTGCTCCAAGCGTTAATGTCACCTCCAACCAGGACTTCTCTTGGTGCCAAGCTTCCTACTGTTTTCCTAATGTTTTCCAGGTCCGGTTCGATGTCAGCGTCCCCCTCGAGGTATATGGAACCTATGCCCACTTCCCCGCCCCCCTGTCCCAGCACTGCGAACACCATGTTCTCAGTGGTTAGGGTGGGGCACAGAGTCACGGTCACAGTGTCCTCGAACACTGCAATGGCGGCTTTGTTCACCTTCTCTGTCCTTCTCGCACATTGCAGTATCCGTACCCCAGGGTAGTTTTTCATCTCGCCTCTGTTTCCGATGTAGGGTTCCTGCAGCAGTGCGATCGCGATCTTTCTTTTCTGGGCCTCGAGAATTAACTCGGCCGTCGCAGTCTCGCTCCTTTGCAAGTTCGCCTGGATCATCCTGGTTAGTGTGACGCCACCTGTGTTTTCGCCCGGGGCCACTTTAGCAATACGCCACCGTGGACCTGGCTATGTCGTCCCACTTCTTACGGACCGGGCACTCTCCACTGAAGGCATTGTGAGCCACGTTGTCCAGTTTCGCGGCCGTGCAGTTGCAGCAGGTTGGTGCGCTGCCTACGGTCCACTCGGGGCACTTGAACTTCAAGTGAGGCCCTCCGCAATGACTGCACTTTGCTATCTTTTCCTTGCAGAACCGCCTGCCGTGTCCGTACCCCAAGCAGAGGGAGCATTGGACAAGTGGTGTTTGGTCCTCCACGGCTACCTTCTGGATGTCGATATGGACCGATTTCTTTCTTACCATTCGGTTCCATATTATTGGCGCCACTTTAAGGACAACGTGGTCCACATGTGGATTCCTAGTTCTTCTCCGGAAGCGAATCTCCAGTCTGTCCTCCTCCTTTCCGATACCGTGAAAGACGTCCTCGTTTTGGTTCCTGAGTGCCGTCTTGACGTCCTCATCACTGTAGCACTTCAAGACGCCCCTCAGCACCAGCAACGGGTCGTGATTCTTCACTTCCTCGAAAGTGAGGTGGTCAGCTTTGCTGAGTCTCTGCTGTACCTTGCTTCTAGCTTCTTTCGTTTTACAGCCCAGTATAACCTTCCGGTCCTTTGCCTTCCGTACGCGCTCTACTGTGACCCATCCGTCCTTCGCGTTTACCGCCTTGCGGATGTGGTCCAGTACCTGATCTCCCGTTTCGGTCTCGTCTTTCGACGTGACAATCAGGGAGTGCAGTGCCTGTTTCTCTGGCAGTTGGGGGGTAGTCGCTGGCTTTGCAGCCATTGTCGCGTACGTGGCTCTGTCTGCAGCTGCTACTTCGATGCTGTTTTGGACAGCTTCTCTCAGCTTTTCCATTTCAGTTTGGTGTTCTTCTATCCGCTTCCGGTGTTCTTGCAAGGTCGCTATGAGTTCCTTCTCCGTTTCGGTCTTGGTGTCTTTATGTTCTTCTTTCGGCTTTTCTACCGTATACTCCTTTCTCTTGTCTCCTTCGCGTTCCTTCGGTTCCTTTTCCTTTTTTAGTTGCTGGATTTCCGCTTCTCCCTCTTTGACGAGTTTGTAGAGCTGGTCTAGCATTTTTTGGATACCTTCCTTGAGGTCACTTTTGAGGTTCCTCGAGTGGCCGAGGAACGCTTTGCCTCTGCTAAGGCATGTCCGGGCTTCCTTTGTACGTCCTGTGTATTTCGCACAGGGCGTCAGGTCCAGCAATGTGTCCGGTTCCTCTACCTCCTGCTCCGCCAGTATCCGTTTGACTGTGCTTTTCCTGGGTACGGTGGGTACTGGCGTTGTTTTCCTCGTGTTCGGTGGAGTACGGTCTGTGGAGGTCCCGGGTTTTGGCTCCGGTTTGCCGTTCTCCCATTCGCCTATGCTGCGTCTGACAGCTGCGACGGGGGCGGTTTTCTCGGCTGAAGGTTCGGTCTCTTTGCTCTGTTTGGGTGAGCTTTCCTCCATTTTGTTCTGCGCTTGTTTGCGTGCAGGGGTGTGGAACATTTTTTCTGCTTTTTGTCAAATTTAATGTCTCCACGTCCTTGGATGCGTTCACAAGTTTATAAAATATAAAAAGGTTTGTAAAAGTTGTAAAAGGGTTTATAGTCGGGTAGGACTATGTCTTAGAATTAACACGTAATTTCAAGGTGTAAAAGCAAATGAAACAATAGTTTTTGTTTATTAATATATTTATGTTTCAGATGCAGTCAGCGTGATCCAGGTGTTCCAGCAGGTACGTAAGGTAAGTCTTATGCGGTAAGTGCTCTGCTGAATAGTTTGATCCTAGATATGCTTAGGTATAAAATAATGTAAAAATATTTTTTAGAGCGCCTGCTCTATTGTTTATATATGGTTTGTGCTCTCCTGGAGCTTCGTCTAAACTATCCTAGATTATATATAATATAGAGCTACTCTGTCCCTTTCAAAGGACGTGTCGCGGGTAGCTCTATGTCTAATAATCCCGGAGCTAGAGTGATCCCGGTTTTCCCGGGATTCTACGGGATAATGGTTAAGCCTATGCTATAGGCCTTGTCCTGCCAAGGAGATTGAGCCCTCGCTCGTCCTTCTAGGCCTGATAGCGGCCGAGATACGGTCGATTGTATTTTCCAATATGGCGTCCAAGATGGCCGCCGATATTTGAAAATCGCGATTTCTCGGCCTCTATCAGTCGTAGCGAGCCGGGGTTTTCGACGGGGTGGGTGGCTCACTCTTGGGCTTCGGTTGGGTTATTAAGTAGAGCCAAAATTTTTGACTCTATGTAGAGGACCTAGTGTGTTGGAATGGATGGTCCTGGTGATGCCAATCACCCCCGCGAAAGTCCCGTCCCGATAGGGCCTCGGGGTCGGAAGTTACAGGCGCTTTTTGAAATCCAAGATGGCGGCCCAGCTGTCAAACTCGGACTTCAGGCGCCTATATCTCCCGATCCAGGGGTCGTACGGAGGTATGCGAGGGGTCCCAGGAAAGCTCTTTGCGAGCTCTATAAGGTGCTTTGTAGAACTCGTTTTGGTAGAGCTCCGATCCAATCACAATCATAAATGTGAAATGAGAGCCACTTACAATATTATGTTAATCGTGTTGGTTGTTGACTTCAACGACGAATGATGTGAGATCTAAATGGGTGCCAAGTCCAGTGGTCAACCCTGAAATTTATTTGTAAGTAACACTATAACATACCTATCATATCTTCTTATAACATTTAAGATAATGTATGGTGGTAGCCTATGAAGGTCTTTCTTGGCTAGTTTCTATAAACCTACCAACGTATTATTATGTTCGCTCGCTACTTCTACCAACAATCCAAATTTTCGGAATTATAAAATAAATACCGACAAATACCAAACTAACCAAGACAACTAACTAGATTACTAACTAACTAACTAAAGAAAACTAGCCAAGACAGACCTTCATAGGCTACCACCATACATTATCTTAAATGTTATAAGAAGATATGATAGGTATGTTATAGTGTTACTTACAAATAAATTTCAGGGTTGACCATTGAACTTGGCACCCATTTAGATCTCACTTCTTTTGTCGTTGAAGTCAACAACCAAGGCAATTATCATAATATTGAACGTGGCTCTCATTTCACATTTATGTTTTTGATTGGATATCATTACTTTTTGTAGAAAAGTATATATCATGGTAACGCCGTAGGTGCTTTGAAAAGGACAAATTCAAAACTACAACTAAACTTTATAAATATAAAACAATTGAATCAGTTACTGTATTTTCCTACGTTTACGGGTATACCCCAGGGTTATAACCCTAAGTAATAAATATGAAAACCGACTATAAGTACCTACTCTTAATTGTAAATAAGTAAGTATGTATCCCTAAATATATACTTAGTGCTCTGCCTTCTCCGGTATATAGGCGTGATTAGGCACTAATTAGGTATTTATGTTAAGCGTTCATAATAGAACCTAACCGCAGAAGTGGTCTCCTTTTTCATGGCTTTCAGGGTGAGTGCGACAGGCTCAACATGGTCTATTGTGCCTGTCGACCTCATATGTGGATCTCACTACCGCTTACCATCAGGTGGAGTGAGGTCGTCTTGTTAGCCTCTTAAAAAAATAAAAAAAAAAAAAACCTAATTATTAAAAAATTGCCAGTTTTTTATTTTTTCCTTTGTATTCATGTAATTACCTATCTGCATACCAAATTTTAACTCTCTAGGTCATTTGGAACTGGGTTAGAATTTTGATCTGTCAGTCAGTCAATGATAAAAATGAGGATTTTTGGACATTAATATCTAAATAACTGTTTGAGATAAGCTTATGAAATTTAGAACACATATTTATCTCGCAAGTCACAATACATGAGCCAAATTTGATACGTTTATGTGAAATAGTTTTTGATTTATGAGGGGTTCAAAAGTGGTTCCAAATGGTTCGTGTAATATTACACACGGTGCGGCTCGCCAGTTCTGTTTCTTGAACTTGGCTTGACACGCTACCGCGTGTCTAGATGTCTCTACCAATTTTTTCTCTGATTGTGCTACTTATAATAAGCCCTTTTCTGTTGCACGATTTATTTCTAGCGCTTACTTTCCTAGTAGAATAGTTTTAAAGTTTTTAGTTCTCACTCCTTCTCTACTTTTTTCTTTCTCTAGGTAGAGCTTCGGCGTCTATGAAGCGGTTGTGGCGCGGGCTGCGCTGAATCCCCCAGCGAAAACCCCGTTCAGGTAGGTGGTCCCGTTCCGGAGTTATGGCCAATCTCGGTTTTACGATTTACGTAATCTCAAACCGAAATTGACCCCCCCCAAAAATGGACCAACCCCCAAATTTTTTGTGTCTCCCGAATCGTCTTTCGAAAAAAATGCTTTCTGCGAAAGCAGATTCCGGAGAGCACTCCCCGTTCCCGCGCTACAACCCCTCAAAGTTACAAAATTTAAATGCAAAATTATCCTACCTTGTCTTATTATAATCTTAATTACTACGTATATATATGTCCTAAAATTCTAAAATTACACTTAAATAAAAGAGGAATAATGTATCTATTTTTAAAAACTAATTTCAGATTTTTGGAGCAATACTATCCTTAGATATTAAATATCGAAGTTTAGGGGTGAAATATTGGCCGCTTCTTGCCTAAAAAGGGCGCTAAAAATCAAGATATTAAAAAATAAATAAATAAAAAATGTTATTAGTGTAAAACTTACTGCGGCCAATATTTTTCCCCTAAATAGTACCGCTCCAAGATCACTCCTCCTCAGTTGTTAGGTCGGGGCAAGGGGTAATGTCAATTTCACTGTTAAATAGGACGATGGCTGATTTGTTGTCGGTGTGTGATGGACGGTTGCATTGGATGATTCTTGTTCCAGTGTATGTCTTCATTTCAGTCATCGCTCCTACATAGGGTTCCTGAACCATAGCCAAAGAGATCTTCCTTTTTGTTGCTTCTAGCATGAGCTCAGATGTTGCGAGCTGACAACGTTGTAGATTAGCCTGAATGACTCTATACTGAGTGGAGATGCTTGTTGATTGTGTGCCGTTTCCATTGTTCACAGGGACGCCCTTAGCAGCGGTAAGCGACGGCGGACCTCGCTAACGAGTCCCACCGCCGTCTGATCGGGCAGTCACTGTTGAAGGCAGTGTGCTCCACGCTTTCCAGTTTGGCATTAGTGCAGTTGCAGCACTTCGGTGCCTCGCCGGACTGCCTGCTGGTGCACTCTGCTCTGGTGTGCTTGCCTCCACAGTAACCGCAGATTTCTGCTGGTTGTTCACAGAAGCGTCTGCTGTGCCCGTAGCCTAGACATTTAGAGCACTGAACAAGAGGCGACTGATCAGCCACAATTATCTTTTGCAGGTCGACGTGCAGCACCCCTGCTTCGGTGAGGCGGTTCCAGAGAAGCGGCGAGAGTTTGACAACGATGTGGGTGGGAAGGGGTTCCTAGTAGGTTTCCTGTACCGAACTTCCATTCTGTCATCATCCTTCCCCACTCCCTGGAACAGCTCCTTGTTCTGCGATCGAATGCCAGAGAGAATTTCGTCATTGCTGTTATATCCCATGACGTCTTTCAAGATTACCAGAGGGTCTTTGTTCTTTATCTCCTCAACTTTGAGGCTCTTCCCTGATGACCTTATTTTCTCTGTCACTTTTCCTATTTCCTCTTTGGATCTGCAGCCAATAATGACTTTCCTGTCTTTCGCCTTTCTTATCTTTTCTATTTTCATGCCTTCTTCTTTTGCATTAACCGCCTCTCTTATCTTTTTCAGGACCTGGTCGCCGGTTTCCTGGTCATCGGCTGAGGTGATAACCACCGAGTGCATCGCCTCTGCGGGCTGGACTTTGCGAGTGGCCGCCACGACTACGCCGGCGTACGTCCTAGGTCCTTCTGCTAACAACTCCTTCTGTTCTTGCAGCATTCCCTTAAGGCTTTCCATCTCTTCCTGATTTTTCCTTATTAAAATGCTATGCTCTCTGATTGCTTCTAACATTTTCCTTTCCTCTTCCTCTCTCTCTCTAATTCCTTCGCTGCATCTGCCTTCAGCGACAACGATTACATCCTCCGTCTTCCCACTCTTCTCTTCCGCTTCCTTTACTAGCCAAAACAGACGCTCCACCATGCGGGAGACGGTTACCTTAATATCCGTCCTGGTGTTCCTGCTCTCCTTTAGGCTCTCCCTGATCTTAATCAGGCATAACTCTGCCTCTGATACCCGACTGGCATTTTGTGGGACATGAGGAGGCCTTTCGGGGGGTTGAGTTGGTGTATGGGGAAGGTCTGTCCCGGGTTTAGGCCTTTTGGGGGCAGGTTTTGTAGCCGCAGCTGAAGCAGAAGCTACCGGAAAGGCGATGATGGACTTTGCCAGAGACTGTGTCGAGACGGAACTCGACTCCATCTCCCCAGCACTTGCCTTCCTCGAGGTGAGACTCTTGTTCTTAATAGGAGAACGCAACATTGTCACCCGTAACAAAAACAACGTATAGACAGCTATAAAACAACTTTGTAACAAATTATAACTAAATTTCAAGATGCAATCGGCGTAAAAAAGGTTAACAAATTTGCAGTAAAAAGGTTAAATGATATGTAAATACGGAAACAAGTATATGGATTAAGAACAAACTTAATTAGGAAGCTATTTATAGAGATAAAAATAATTAAGATGTAAGAGTATACTAAATGGGGGGCAGAAAAAAGGTTAAGAGATTTGGGGGGGGGGTGAGAATATTTCAAAAGATGGGGAGGGATATTACCTCTAAAATGATATAGATATATATATGCTATAATTTACGGTACTATGAGAAATGACTGAGTTATGACGGAAATAGTGATTTTAGGTTCCAATGATATTCAAGAATCGACGGGGAAAAAGTTTACCTAAGCGCAGAATTTTTACTATGGAACTTTTGCAAGTCCAAGTTTGTGAGATGATATCTTAGCGACTATCAACCTTAGGAAAACGAGAAAAGTACCAAAAGATGGGGCAAGGCAAATACTAAAAACGATATTAAGAGTGCAAAATGGTAGGGATGAAGACTAATTAACTATCAATTAAATACTGAGACTAAATTTTGTATGGGAAATCGACGATGAAAAACGCTAAGTCCAAAAAATGCAAAAAGTTAATTTCTGAAAAAGTACTGGGGATAGAACCCTCGGGTTTTGGGCTATTGCTAGGGATAAATTAGAAGCTATTTTGACAGAAGTTTGGACAACGTAGGTGCTCTCTGAGTGATCCGGGTTAGGTTGGTTAGGTTAGGTTAATGTCGACGTGTCGGCCTCGCGACTACGCGAGGCGCTCACCGAGGTATGTGACTCCTCCATGCCTCGGGCACGTCGACCGACTCCACGCCGCGCCGTCTACTGGTGGTCGAGCGAACTAGATGCCCTACGCGTGACTTCCTTTACGGCCCGCCCGGCGTACCAGCGGTACCGCCGCCGCAGTAGAAGGGACCCGGGAGAAGAGGTCCGTCTTCACGAGGCCTACCGAGAGGCGCAGAGCGCCCTCAAGACGGCCATCGGCGAGGCGAAGGACGCCGCACGCGCCGAGATGCTGGAGAGTCTTACTGACGATCCATGGGGAGACCGTACAGGGCTGCGCGAAATCAGCTGCGCCCAATCGGTCCCCCAGTCACGGAGACACTCCAGCCGTCGCTGCTAGAGGAGGTGGTTCGGGGTCTATTTCCACCTAAAGACCCCGACTTTGTGCCGCCACGGATGGCCTCACGGTTGAGGGCTGTCCCGGAGTTGGAGACCGTAATGCCGCTCACTCCAGAGGAGTTTGAGTCGGCCGTCCTCCCTCTCCGGGCGAAGAAGACCGCCCCAGGTCCGGACGGTGTTCCTGCCCGCGTAGTCGCTCTGGCGTGTTCGGAGCTAGAGCAGTCTTTCCGGGGCCTCTTCGATCGGTGTCTCACGGTCGGGAGGTTCCCGGAAATTTGGAAGCAGGGGCTTCTGTGCCTCCTGAAGAAAGAGGGCCGCCCCTCACAGTCACCTTCCGCATACCGGCCGATTGTCCTCTTGGACGAGGCCGGTAAACTTTTCGAGCGCGTCCTTGCGGCGCGCTTGAACGAACATCTGCGGAGCGTGGGGCCGGACCTCTCTGAGGACCAGTTTGGAGTCCAGGGCAGGGCGGTCTACCATCGACGCCCTGTCCCGACTGAAGAGCCTCGTGCTAGGCACGACGGAGAGCGGGGGTGGAGTGATGGCGGTGTCATTCGACATCGCCAACGCCTTTAACTCCATACCCCACTTGGCGATCACGGAGGGCCTACGCTACCACAGGGTCCCGCAACATCTAAGGGCCCTGTTGGAAAGCTATCTCTCCAATAGGAGAATCCTGTATGTAGACAGGTCGGGCGCAACGAATAGTCGTGTTGTGGAGTCCGGTGTTCCGCAGGGGTCGGTCCTGGGACCCCTCCTGTGGAACATCGGATTCAATTGGGTCTTACGTGGCCGTCGACTCCCGGGCATGGGCGTGATATGTTACGCTGACGACACGCTTGTCACTGCCCGGGGGAAGACATTCGAAGAGGCGGCGCGAAGGGCAACGGAGGCGAGCGCGCTGATCGCACAGCGCATCAATTCTTTGGGCCTGCGTTTGGCGCTGGAGAAGACCGAGGCCGTCTATTTCCATAGGCCTCGGAAGGGACCTCCCCCCAACTCGTACATCTTGGTTGGGGGAGTCCGGGTGGCGATCCAGCGCCAAATGAAGTATCTGGGGCTGATCCTGGATGCGCGGTGGCAGTTTGTCCCTCACTTTAGTGGGCTGTCGCCGCGCCTCCTCAAGGCGGCGGATTCGCTGGGGTGGCTCCTCCCAAATCTGGGGGGGCCCAGGGCCAGATGCCGGCAACTTTACGCCGGTATACTCCGGAGCATGGCCCTCTACGGAGCTCCCATCTGGGCGGACTCTCTCCAAATCAGGGGAAACTCCGCCCTACTCCGTAGGCCCCAGCGAGCCATAGCGTGCCGGGTGGCGCGTGCCTACCGCACTGTCGGGTTCTCAGCGGCCTGTGCCTTGGCAGGCACGCCGCCTTGGGAGCTGGAAGCACAGCTTCAGGCCACTAGCTATGAGTGGCTGAAGGAGCAGCTGGAGCTGGGCTTTCGGCCAACTGCGAGTGAGCGTGGGGACTTTGTTCGCGGAGCCCGTGATGTATTGGTCGCGGCATGGGCTGACAGCCTGGCCGAAGAGCAGGCAGGGCGTCGCCTGCTGGATGCGCTCGGACCAGTGTTGAACAGCTGGCTCGAGCGGACGGGCGGCTTCCTATCGTTCCGTCTGGTGCAGGTGCTGACCGGGCATGGTTGCTTCGGCCAGTATCTGCACCGAATCCAGCGGGAGGACTCGCCCATGTGTCGCGAGTGCGGCGCAGTTGAGGACACGGCGGACCATACCCTCTTTCAGTGTCCGTCGTGGTCTGAAGAAAGGTCGGCCCTAACATCCGTGGCCGGCCCAGTAACCTCGCTCCCCGATCTTCTGCGAGGGATGGTCGAGGATGTAGACGTGTGGGCGGCAGCCGCCTCCTTCTGCGAGTCGGTCATGACTCAAAAGGAGGCGGCAGAGAGAGATCGCGAAGATGACCCCTCCGCGCCACCACTGCGAAGAAAGAGACTGGGGCGCAGAAGACGCGATTACGCGCGCCATTTGTCGCAGTCCAACGATGGCCAGCCGGCGGTGGGTGTGGGGACACTCCCGTCGGCATTGCACTAATGGCAGTCTTTGAGGGACGGAAGCGACCCTGCGTACCGGGTCGCCCCGTCGCCCCCCCTCGGGGAGGCTTGAGGGAGCCCGTGGAGGCTGTCCGCCGGTGGTGTCGTGAATGGAGGCTTAGCCAGGTACCACGACACCACCAATAGGCGATGAGGTATGCCGCGGAGTTTAGTGGGTACACCCCTGGGCATTGCACCTTAGCCCAGGAGCAGCTGTCGGTCTTTACCATCTCAGCACCGGCAGCCGGGAGTCCCACACACCACCTTGGGTAAACCCCTGCCCAAGGTGACGGTGCATCAAGCATTCTCCGCGATAAAAAAAAAAAAAAAAAAAGGTTAGGTGGGAAGGGGTACTAGGTCGGAATACCTCCTCGTGGTGTACCCTGGGCAACGTGGCCGACTAATGGCCGCGGCTGAAATTCCGACACGGCAGGAGGGAGGGTTTTCATCTCCCTCTTGCGGCGTCACCGCCGTTCTTGGTGGCGCGCGCTCTTCCGCTCGCTCTCCGCTTTGGAGAGAGGGTGGCAGAGCGCTGTGGTGGGGGCGGGGCGTCGTCTCTTCGTCGCTCTGCTTGCGACTCTTGTCGTATTGTTGGGCCTTCATGGCAGCGGTCTTTTGACGTGGGTCTGGCGGAGAATCTCCGCGGCGCGGCGGGGTTTGCAATCTGCGGTCCCGTCGGGCAACCTGTTCTTAGCTGGGCCGCACTCTTGCGAGTCGGCTAGGGGTAGGGGGGTTTGCCTGCTTGCGCGGGCGGCCCCAAGAGGAGAGCACCTCACTAAAAAATCCCAATGGGGGATTTCAGGGTTAAGAGGGCAGGCCGTACCTCTCAATTCGGCCAAACCAACATCATGGAAGCGCAGATTAACAGATCATTACCCCAGGAGGGTTCCCACAGCTCCGCTGTGGGGAATCCCTCCCGTCGCCTTCGCGGCGGCCGGCCCACGTATTCTGGGGGCCAAATCTCGCGACCGTGATGGAGCTGGAGGAGTGTCCGGGGGTAGCAGCCCGAGGCGTGCTGTAGGAGAAGACGGGGTTAGCACCCCGGCGATGAGAAGGAGGGCGGCGTCACTGTCCGGCGTCGTGGTAGGTGGTGTGGAGCTCAAGGAAGCGAGGGTCATTATAAACCGCTTCAATGATGAGCAGTCCGCGGGAGTCGAGTTGAAAAACTCTTTTAACACGCTCCCGCTAGAATCAGAGGGCGAGAGTAATGGCGATTACGTGAGCGCCACAGAATCGGAGGACAATTCCACCTGTCCTCCCGGTGAGGGGTCTGGAGGCGGCCGACCATCTAGGCGCTCCGGCTTCCTCAAAAGGAAGGGGTCTGGCTCCGGGAAGGAGTCGGACGAAACCTCGGACAAGTGCAGACGTCCGACGAAGAAGCGGCCGAGAGGGAAACCCCCCAAAACAGGGGAGTATGCCGGAAGGGCTGCAGCCATCCGGGAACTCAACGCGGCCAAGCGTGAGGCGCTACAGGTCGAGTTCGAGGAGTCGGTGGCGGAGCGGGAAAGGCTGGCAAGAGAGGCCAGGACCGATGAGGGGTAGGGTGGCCCTCCTCCCACAGGCCTGTCCAAATTGGCCACGTGGGATCTAGTGAAGAGGGCCGAAGAAGACTGCCTCGAGATATGTAGGATGGCGTCGGTGTCTCGAAACCTCAAGGGGGGCATCACGAGGGGCTTTAAGGACCGGGCCAACATGATGTTGGATAGCTTTAAGGAGATGGCGGCTCGGTTCTGCCGACTCCAGGCCAGAGTGGCCCAGCTTGAGAAGGGGACAGGAGCGGACAGACAGGTGGAACCAAGTAGGTCCACATCCCCGGTCTTTAATATCACGGCGGTACCCGATGAAATGGAGACGGAAATGACGGTCCCGAGTGTTCCGGCAGCAGCTCCGCAATTTAGCCTAGCGGAGCTGGCGGCGACTGTTCGGAGCATATGCGACGAAGAGCGCCGCAAACACATACACGAGGACCGAAATTTCACTCGGGCTCTTATCGAGGGGATTCAGGACCGGCTCCTGCCTGAGAAGAGGCTACGACCCCCCCTGGCCGCTGATAGAAGGCGAGAGGAGGAAGAGGCCAAAAAGAAGGAAGAGGAGGCGGTGGAGGCCGCCCTCTTCAAGAAACCGGAGGCGCCCAAACCGCAGCGCGCCAAAAAGACCTCCGGGCCACGCGCAACAGCTTCGGCTGCAAGTCCTGCGCCTGGCCCGTCGAGAGTGACGCGCGCTCGGTCAGCATCTGCGGCGGCATCGGCAGCGGTTTCCAAGCCGGCCCGAGCAGCACGCGAGGAGAGGGGTGCGCCAGAAGAGGAAGCCGACCCCATGCTGCCCTCAACCACTCCGGCTCGGGAAGCCTGGACCGAAGTGGTCAAGAAGAAAGGCAAGAGGGGCAAAAAGGTGGCGCCGGCCACCTCGATCCCTCCTGCAAACGGTCCCACGACATCTGGGACCAAATTGAAGGACGCCAACAAGGGCGCAGCCCCGGCACCGTCATCAACGATCCCTACCAGGGCCAAGAAGAAGAAGGGGAAGACGACGAAGAGGCTGGTCCCGCCTAAGTCCGCCGCAGTCGTTATCACACTGACTGAGGAGGCGATGGACAAGGAGCGAGACCTACCAGTCTGTCCTCCAACGGGCGCGGGGGCTTATGGTCGCGCCTCATGTCGGCCCGGCTCGCGTGCGCCAGACGGCGACCGGGGCCAGGAAATTTGAATTTCCTGGGTCCCAAAGCGCCGAACAGGCGGATCTGTTTGCTGCCCAGTTAAAGGCAACAGTGGCTGATGTGGCCATAATTTCAAGGCCACAGAAGATGGCAGGCCTCCTCATCTTGGACCTGGATGACTCTGTGTCCAGGTCTGAGGTGGTGGAGAAGGTGTCTGCAGTTGGTGGTTGTCCGGCGGAGCTTATTAGGGCCGGAAACATTTCGAGGGGCCGAGGCGGGATGGGGGCTATTCGTCTCCAGTGCCCCTATTATGGCAGCAAAGAGGGTTTTAGACGGAGGCCGGCTCGTGATGGGGTTTAGCTCGGTGCCGTTCGGGGCCATCGAGGAGGGCCCTCTCCGCTGCTTCCGGTGTTTTGGTCTGGGACACACGAGGGCGATGTGCCCCTCGAAAGAAGAGCGCAGGAATCTGTGCTTCCGCTGCGGGAAGGAGGGCCACAAGGCATCTTCCTGCGACGGGAAGCCGCGCTGCGCCGTATGTGCGGAGAGTGGTCGTCCATCGGACCACAACATGGGGGAAGAAGTGCAACCCCCCCAAAAGGAAAGGAAAGGTGAGGCCACTATCCCGGCCTACCGCCGAAGCTGCGCCGGTGGCCCCTGAGGCCGATACGGCAGCAGCCATGGAGGGCATTGAGACGACGGACAATGTGTAGCACACCAGCCACATTCATCTTGGCCAATGTCAACCACTGCCGCTCGGCCCAGGACATGTTGTTCCAGGTCATGGCGGAGTGGTTGGCACACGTTGTCGTCGTCTCCGAGCCGTACATGGTGCCGCCTCACTGGCTCGGTGACCGGGACGGCCTGGTGGCTGTCGGGATTCGTCCGTCGACCGACTCGCCCTCCCTGACGCTGCTTGAAAGGGGGAGCGGATTTGTGGGTGCACTGTGGGGCCCCCTCTACATCTTGGGGGTCTATTTCTCACCGTCGCGCCCCTACCAGGACTTTGTCGACTTTCTCGACACTTTGTCGGGGGTCCTGGGTCGTGCTAGGGGTCGCCAGGTCATCTTGGCGGGAGATCTCAATGCCAAATCGGCGTCCTGGGGCAATCCCGCCCATAGATGTAATGTGCGCGGGAGGTTCCTGTCGGAGTGGGCCGCATCGTCTGGTCTGTCGCTGCTGAACCGTGGAACGGTCCAAACATGCGTGCGGCACCATGGAGGGTCTGTAGTCGACGTTTCGTTTGCGACCCCTGCCACGCGTGTCGAATTGGAGGGTCGACTTGGAGACGCTCTCAGACCACCGGTTCATCCGGTGGGAGGTCCTCCCAAAGTTCTGACGTCGCAGCGGCCACAGTCCAACGATTTCCTCGTTGGGCCCTATCGCGGCTGGATCGCGGAATCGCGAAGGAAGCCGCCTTTGTCCAGGGGTGGTTTGCTCCCCCGGTGGACGGTGTGGATGTCGACGTGTCGGCCTCGCGACTACGCGAGGCGCTCACCGAGGTATGTGATTCGTCCATGCCTTTTTGGAATGCCAAATTTGGAAGCAGGGGCTTCTGTGCCTCCTGAAGAAAGAGGGCCGCCCCTCACAGTCACCTTCCGCATACCGGCCGATTGTCCTCTTGGACGAGGCCGGTAAACTTTTCGAGCGCGTCCTTGCGGCGCGCTTGAACGAACATCTGCGGAGCGTGGGGCCGGACCTCTCTGAGGATCAGTTTGGATTCAGGGCAGGGCGGTCTACCATCGACGCCCTGTCCCGACTGAAGAGCCTCGTGCTAGGCACGACGCAGAGCGGCAGTGGAGTGATGGCGGTGTCATTCGACATCGCCAACGCCTTCAACTCCATACCCCACTTGGCGATCACGGAGGGCCTACGCTACCACAGGGTCCCGCAACATCTAAGGGCCCTGTTGGAAAGCTATCTCTCCAACAGGAAAATCCTGTATGTAGACAGGTCGGGCGCAACAAATAGGCGCGTTGTGGAGTCCGGTGTTCCGCAGGGGTCGGTCCTGGGACCCCTCCTGTGGAACATCGGGTTCAATTGGGTCTTACGTGGCCGTCGACTTCCGGGCATGGGCGTGATATGCTACGCTGACGACACGCTTGTCACTGCCCGGGGGAAGACATTCGAAGAGGCGGCGCGAAGGGCAACGGAAGCGAGCGCGCTGATCGCACAGCGCATCAACTCTTTGGGCCTGCGTTTGGCGCTGGAGAAGACCGAGGCTGTCTACTTCCATAGGCCTCGGAAGGGACCTCCCCCCAACTCGTACATCTTGGTTGGGGGAGTCCGAGTGGCGATCCAGCGCCAAATGAAGTATCTGGGGCTGATCCTGGATGCGCGGTGGCAGTTTGTCCCACACTTTAGTGGGCTGTCGCCGCGCCTCCTCAAGGCGGCGGATTCGCTGGGGTGGCTCCTCCCAAATCTGGGGGGGCCCAGGGCCAGATGCCGGCAACTTTACGCCGGCATACTCCGGAGCATGGCCCTCTACGGAGCTCCCATCTGGGCGGACTCACTCCAAATCAGGGGGAACTCCGCCCTACTCCGTAGGCCTAAAAAAAAAAAAAAAAAGAAAAAAAAAAAAGGTTAGGTTAGGTTGGGAAACTTGGTCAAGGTACCTCCTCGTGTGTTGCCCTTTTACCCGTTACCGCAAGGTAATTGGTACTTGGGCTTCCTGGTGTTTCCTGGGCAACGGCGGCTGGCTACGTCCTTTTTAGGATCTCTCCAGCCGACGGCTAAAACCTTGGCACCCGCGCGGCGGGTCCTCTGTGTTGCATTGTTGCGCGCCGAAGATGGGGATTTGCCACCGTCGGGCCACCCGTTCCTCCGTCACTGACACGGAGGGGTGGGGGCTTGCCTTCATTGGCCGGCCCCGCGAGCAGACCCGCTCTATAAAAACCCCAATGACCGGTGTTGTGGGTGCTCGTGACACCGGTCCCCCCCGAAAGGGGGTCGTCGGCAGGGTATGTCGGCGGCGCACGGCCCGACCCACGGGATCTCCCGCCCCCGTGGTGTATTAGGGTTACCCAGGCACAGGGCACCTCTGCCTGGGTGGACCGTTTTGTGTGACCCTACTCGTGGGAATTGTATGGATACCTCTACTTCAAACCCCCAAACCCCGATTGATTCCTCTGACGACCTTGGCTCTGACGTTACCCGGACTTCTTCTTATATCCTCTTTGACGACGACACGGACCATTCTGCCGATTTTTTCTCAGATGGACCAATGCCCAAATGTCCGCTCTATGCCCGATACGACCCCCCTAATGCCGGTGACGCTTCTAAACAGCAGTCCCGAAAGAGAAGGCAGGGTCCTTTGAGAGATGGGATGCTAGACTTAAGTTCTGCAACTCAGAGGCAGACATTATGGATAAGCTCCCCAAAGATTTGCCCGGCTCCGAGGAGTTCTATGGTGAGCTCACTACTGACCAGCTTGACGAGCTGGAACACTATGTTCCTGATCGTCTGATGCAGGACAGTGATGGGCTCACGATGGTCCAACTCGTTGAGCGCACTCTGTGCCACACCACCCGATTATTCGTGAACGCAGAAAAAGAGGCGTCGCCGATAATGGTCCGCGAGCGCAAGCTTGCGCTCCGCGACGCCTGGCACTGCGTTCACCAGTTGATCCTGCGCGCCTCCTGCCATTACGCTGACTACGTTACAGCAAGAATCCGCTGCGATACAATGCGTAACGATGGCCGGAGGCTGCTGAAACGCCGCCGTACCGCCATAGGCCCGGGAGCCCCGAAGTTGAGGAGGGTTCCCACGAAAAAGAGGAAGGATGTGGCGACCTCTCCGCTCCCCTCCAGCGTGGCTCCCCCGCAAGGGGTTGATGCCCTGGAGGCAGTGAAGGAGCTCCTGGCGGAGCACCAGCGTTCCACCGCCATCATGGTGGGGAACATGCTCGATGCCCGCCTGAGTGGCCTGGAGAGGCGCCTTCCCCCCGAAAAGCCCCTCCGCCCGCCTCTAGCGGCGGACAGAGCACGCGGCGACGCGGCTTCTAAGCCGAAACCGTCGCCTGCGCAGCCCCGGCCTCCCCAGAAGAAACAGCCCCCCCCTCAGCCCGACCCCTCGAAAAGTGCCCCGGCTCCTGTTGAGAGCTGGGTCACCGTCACTAAACGGAAGCGGAAGACTAAGTCCGCCGCCTCCGCACCTGTTTCTGCCCCTGCTCCGGCCCCCCCTACTGCTGACCCCCAGCCGACCTCCGCCACCAAGGCGTCGAGGAGGCGTAAGCGGGGAAGAAAGAGACGCGCACCGCCAGAATCCGAGGCGGTCGTGGTCACCCTGACGGCAGATGCTGTCAGGAGTGGCCACACCTACGCAAAGGTCCTCTCCCAGGTCCGGGAGAAACTTAATCTCTCGGACCTCGGGATTGAGGACCTCAGGATGAGCGGTCTGCGACCGGCGCCCGTTTGTTGGAGGTGCCGGGAGCTGATGGCGCCCGAAAAGCAGAAGAGCTGGCGAAAGGGATCCTGGCCGCTCTCCCTGTTGGTGTGGCCAAGGTTGAACGGGCTGGACGACTCTGTCTCAGCCCAGGACGTCGCCGCCGCCTTGGCCAAGAAGGCTGGCTGCCTCCCCGAGGATGTTCGTGTGGGGAGAATCCGTCCCGGCCGCGGTGGTGGCAGCTCCGCTATAGTGAGCTGCCCCGCTAAGGTGGCCAAGACAATGGCCCAGGGACGGACCCTTATTGGGTGGAGCTCGGTCGAGCTCCACGTTCTTGATCGTGGCCCCCTCAGATGCTTTAAGTGCCTGGGGACCGGCCACACCACCCCCTCTTGCCCGTCCGCGGAAGATCGCCGCGGACGATGTTTTAGGTGTGGCGGCAGTGACCATCTAGCCGCCACCTGCACCGCCGAGCCCCACTGCGCAATCTGCGCGGCGGCGGGCTTGCCGGCGGTGCACAGCATGGGGGGTCGTGCCTGTCGGCCACCCCCTGTGAAGGGGATAATTCCCCTTCCCCCCCCAGAGGCAGGTCGCGCCGATGTCCCGCGCGACCTTGTCCCCCCCTTGGAGGCCCCCGTTCCCATGGAGGCCTCCTAAAAGAGGTGATACCCTTGGCGGCTGGGGTGATAATACGGCCGCCGCGCAGTTGGCCGGGTTCGAGCGTCGCTCTGCTTTGCAGAATGAGCATGGAACCCGGCCCGGAGATGTCCAGCGGAGACCGGTGGGTGAGGGCGTGGGGACGTCCTTGCTCACATTGCACTCGGTCTCCGTCTGAAGGGCGGGAACTACTGGTGTGAGGTGTTCCCGCCGGCCCCCCTCCCTAGGGGGCTGAGGAGAGCCCTGAAAGGGCGAGCCTGGTGGTGCTATGGATGTATTGGATTCCTTCCGGTCTCACGGCACCACCAATGGCTGAGCGTCACACCGCGGAGTTTTAGTGGGTAGTCCCCTGAGTCACCTTCTCAGGAGCAGCTTGTCGGAAGTACCAGTCTCCGGCAAGCCGGGAGTCCCACACACCACCCCGGGCAAACCCCTGCCCGGGTGTGACGGTGCATCAAGCATTTGTTATTGTTGCCGGGCCCTACTTGAGATGGCTCTCTCTGCGCAAGATGCGGCACGCTCTGCGCGCAAAGACCTTTTATATGTGCAGGAAAGGGCGACGGAGCAATCGAGCTCTGAAACCCGTCCGCCGTCCTGCCTGAGGAGTGTTGCCCTCTCCCCGATCCCCGACCCATTGTTCGACCTCGACGTGTCCTCCCCATCTCCTCCAGCGTTGTTCCCCCGCGAGGGGTTGAAGTAACCGAAGGTTTGAGGGAGTTATTAGCGGAACACCAGCGCTCGACCGCAATCATGGTGGGTAACATCATTGATGCCCGCCTGAGTGGTCTGGAGCGTCGCCTCCCCCCTGAGGCTCCCCTCCGTCCGCCGCTTGCGACGGATACACGCCCCCTGCGTCTACCCCCGTCTAATAGAGACCCGGCCCCTGAAAAGGAGAGCTGGGTAACAGTTACGCGAAAGCGGAAGGCCAATAATAGGCCAGCCGCCTCCGTCCCTGCCCCTGTCGTATCGGCTCGGCCCCCGCCCGTGCCCCTGCCTAAATGCCAGTCAAGCAGCCCCCAACACCGCCTCCGCCACGAATGCGTCGAGGCGGCGTAGGCAGGGCAAAAGAAAAAGAGGGCGTCAAACGTCACTCACCTCAGAGGCTGTGGTGGTCACCCTGACGCCGGAAGCGGTTGAAGGTGGCCTCACATATGCGCATGTCCTCTCCCAGGTCCGGGAGAAAATTAATCTCTTGGACCTTGGGATCGAGGACATCCGAATGAGAAGGTCGGCGACCGGCGCTCGCTTGTTTGAGCTGCCGGGGGCGGACTGTGCCCGCAAGGCTGAAGAACTAGCCAAGGGGATTGAGGCAGCTCTCCCTGTTGGCTCAGCCAGAGTGGTGCGCCCGGTGATGCGGGCGCAAATACGCGTAAACGGGCTCGACGAAACTGTCGGAGCCCAAGACATTGCCGCCGCTCTGGCTCAAAAGGCCGGTTGCGCTCCAGAGGACGTGAAGGTGGGGAGAGTTCGCCCCAGCCCCGGAGGTGGCAGCTCCACTATAGTGAGCTGCCCCGCTAAGTGGCAGAGGCTATGGCCCAGGGGCGAACCCTAATTGGATGGAGCTCAGTCGAGCTCAAGATTTTGGACCGCGGCCCCCTGCGCTGCTTCAGGTGCATGGGGACGGGACACACGGCCCCGATGTGTGCGTCCACGGCAGATCGCCGTGGACTTTGTTTCCGCTGTGGCAGCCGCAGACATCTGGCTGCCCAGTGTACCGCGGGGCCCCGTTGCGTAATTTGCGCAGCGGCGGGCCTTCCTGCGGAACACAGCATGGGGGGACGGGCATGTCGCCCTCCACCAACCAGGGGAAAAAGGGGTACTGATCCCCCACCTGATGAGGGTCGCGTGGAAGTTGTCCAGCGCGGCGAGGAGGCTCCCACTCCGATGGAGGCCTCATAATAATACGCCCTTGGCGGCCGGGGTAATAATACGGCCGCCGCGTATTGGGCCGGGTTCGAGCGTTTCTGCTCTGCAGAAGGAGTACAGAGCTCGGCCACGAGGTGACCAGCGGAGACCGGTGGGTGAGGGCGTGGGGACGTCGCTTGCTCACGTTGCACTCGGTCTTCGTCTGAAGGGCGGGAATTACTGGTGCGAAGTGTTCCCGCCGGCCCCTCCCTAGGGGCTGAGGAGAGCCCCGAAAGGCCGAGCCTGGTGGCGCTATGGTCGCTTGGACTTTTATCCGTCCTCACAGCACCATCAATGGCAGAGGTGTCGCACCGCTGAGTTTTAGTGGGTAGTCCCCTGAGTCATTCTCAGGAGCAGCTTGTCGGAAGTCCCAGTCTCCGGCAAGCCGGGAGTCCCACACACCACCCCGGGCAAACCCCTGCCTGGGCGTGACGGTGCATTAAGCATTTCTCAGCGAAAAAAAAAAGGTTAGGTTAGGTTGGGGTACTAGGTCGGAATACCTCCTCGTGGTGTACCCTGGGCAACGTGGCCGACTAATGGCCGCGGCTGAAATTCCGACACGGCAGGAGGGAGGGTGTTCATCTCTCTCCCTCTTGCGGCGTCACCGCCGTTCTTGGTGGCGCGCGCTCTTCCGTTCGCTCTCCGCTTTGGAGAGAGGGTGGCAGAGCGCTGTGGTGGGGGCGGGGCGTCGCTTCTTCGTCGCTCTGCTTGCGACTCTTGTCGCATTGTTGGGCCTTCATGGCAGCGGTCTTTTGACGTGGGTCTGGCGGAGAATCTCCGCGGCGCGACGGGGCTTGCAATCTGCGGTCCCGTCGGGCAACCTGTTCTTAGCTGGGCCGCACTCTTGCGGGTCGGCTGGGGGTAGGGGGGTTTGCCTGCTCGCGCGGGCGGCCCCAAGAGGAGAGCACCTCATTAAAAAATCCCAACGGGGGGGTTTCAGGGGTTAAGAGGGCAGGCCGTACCTCTCAATTCGGCCAATACAACATCATGGAAGCGCAGATTAATAGAATATTACCCCAGGAGGGTTCCCACAGCTCCGCTGTGGGGGAATCCCTCCCGTCGCCTTCGGGTGGCGGCCGGCCCACGTATTCTGGGGGGGCCAAATCTCGCAGTCGTGATGAAGCTGGAGGAGTGTCCGGGGGTAGCAGCCCGAGGCGTGCTGTAGGAGAAGACGGGGTTAGCACCCCGGCGATGAGAAGGAGGGCGGCGTCACTGTCCGGCGTCGTGGTGTGTGGTGTGGAGCTCAAGGAGGCGAGGGTTGTTATTAACCGCTTCAATGATGAGCAGTCCGCGGGAGTCGAGTTGAAAAACTCTTTCAACATGCTCCCGCTGGAATCAGAGAGAGCTCTTTCAGAGGGCGAGAGTAATGGCGATTACATAAGCGCCACAGAATCGGAGGACAATTCCACCTGTCCTCCCAGTGAGGGGTCTGGAGGCGGCCGACCATCTAGGCGCTCCGGCTTCCTCAAAAGGAAGGGGTCTGGCTCCGGGAAGGAGTCAGACGAAATATCGGACGGAAAGTCCAGACGGCCGACAAAGAAGCGGCCAAGAGGAAAGCCCCCCACAACCGGGGAGTATGTCGGGAGAGCTGCGGCAATCCGCGAATTCAACGCGGCCAAGCGCGAGGCACTTGCAGTTGAGTTTGAGGAGTCAGTAGCGGAGCGCGAGCAGCGGGCAAGAGAGACCAGGGCCGACGAGGGCTACGGTGCTCCTCGTCCCACAGGACTGTCCAAATTGGCCACGTGGGAGCTTGTGAAGAGGGCCGAAGAAGACTGCCTCGAGATATGTAGGATGGCGTCGGTGTCTCGAAACCTCAAGGGGGGCATCACGAGGGGCTTTAAGGACCGGGCCAACATGATGTTGGATAGCTTTAAGGAGATGGCGGCTCGGTTCTGCCGACTCCAGGCCAGAGTGGCCCAGCTTGAAAAGGGAACAGGAGCGGACAGACAGGTGGAACCAAGTAGGTCCACATCCCCGGTCTTTAATATCACGGCGGTACCCGATCAAATGGAGACGGAAATGACGGTCCCGAGTGTTCCGGCAGCAGCTCCGCAATTTAGCCTAGCGGAGCTGGCGGCGACAGTTCGGAGCATATGCGACGAAGAGCGCCGCAAACACATACACGAGGACAGAAATTTCACTCGGGCTCTTATCGAGGGGATTCAGGACCGGCTCCTGCCTGAGAAGAGGCTACGACCCCCCCTGGCCGCTGATAGAAGGCGAGAGGAGGAAGAGGCCAGAAAGATGGAAGAGGAGGCGGTGGAGGCCGCCCTCTTCAAGAAACCGGAGGCGCCTAAACCGCAGCGCGCCAAAAAGACCTCCGGGCCACGCGCGACAGTTTCAGCTGCAAGTCCTGCGCCTGGCCCGTCGAGAGTGACGCGCGCTCGGTCAGCATCTGCGGCGACGTCGGCGGCGGCCTCCAAGCCGGCCCGAGCAGCACGCGAGGAGAGGAGTGCGGCAGAAGAGGAAGCCGACCCTATGCTGCCCTCAACCACTCCGGCTCGGGAAGCCTGGACCGAGGTGGTCAAGAAGAAAGGCAAGAGGGGCAAAAAGGTTGCGTCGGCCACCTCGATCCCTCCAGGAAACGGTCCCACGACATCTGGAACCAAAATGAAGGACGCCAACAAGGGCGCAGCCCCGGCACCGTCATCAAAGACCGCCAGGGCTAAGAAGAAGAAGGGGAAGACGACGAAGAGGCTGGTCCCGCCTAAGTCCGCCGCAGTCGTTGTCACACTGACTGAGGAGGCGATGGACAAGGGCGAGACCTACCAGTCTGTCCTCCAACGGGCGCGGGGGCTTATGGTCGCGCCTCATGTCGGCCCGGCTCGCGTGCGCCAGACGGCGACCGGGGCCAGGAAATTTGAATTTCCTGGGTCCCAAAGCGCCGAGCAAGCAGATTTGTTTGCTGCTCAGTTGAAGGCGACAGTATCTGACGTGGCCATAATTTCCAGGCCACAGAAGATGGCAGGCCTCCTCATCTTGGACCTGGATGACTCTGTGTCCAGGTCTGAGGTGGTGGAGAAGGTGTCTGCAGTTGGTGGTTGTCCGGCGGAGTTTATTAGGGCCGGAAACATCTCGAGGGGCCGAGGCGGGATGGGGGCTATTCGCCTCCAGTGCCCGATTGCGGCGGCGAAGAAGGTCCTGGACGGAGGCCGGCTCCTGATCGGGTTCAGCTCGGTGCCGGTCAGGGCCATCGAGGAGGGCCCTCTCCGCTGCTTCCGGTGCTTCGGACTAGGACACACGAGGGCGATGTGCCCCTCGAACAATGAGCGCAGAAATCTGTGTTTCCGCTGCGGGAAGGAGGGCCACAAGGCCTCCTCTTGCAACGAGAAGCCGCGCTGCGCTGTCTGTGCGGAGACTGGTCGTCCATCGGACCACAACATGGGGGGGAAGAAATGCAACCCCCCCAAAAGGAAGGGAAAGCTGAGGCCGGTGTCCCGGCCTAATGCCGAAGCTGTGCCGGTGGCCCACGAGGCCGATACGGCGGCAGCCATGGAGGGTGTAGAGACGACGGACAATGTGTAGCACACCAGCCACATTCATCTTGGCCAATGTCAACCACTGCCGCTCGGCCCAGGACCTGTTGTTCCAGGTCATGGCGGAGTGGTTGGCACACGTTGTCGTCGTCTCCGAGCCGTACATGGTGCCGCCTCATTGGGTCGGTGACCGGGACGGCCTGGTGGCTGTCGGGATTCGTCCCTCGACCGACTCGCCCTCCCTGACGCTGCTCGAAAGGGGGAGCGGATTCGTGGGTGTACTGTGGGGCCCCCTCTACATCTTGGGGGTCTATTTCTCGCCGTCGCGCCCCTACCAGGACTTTGTCGACTTTCTCGACACTTTGTCGGGGGTCCTGGGTCGTGCTAGGGGTCGCCAGGTCATCTTGGCGGGGGATCTTAATGCCAAATCGGCGTCCTGGGGCAATCCCGCCCATAGATGTAATGTGCGCGGGAGGTTCCTGTCGGAGTGGGCCGCATCGTCTGGTCTGTCGCTGCTGAACCGTGGAACGGTCCAAACATGCGTGCGGCACCATGGAGGGTCTGTGGTCGGCGGTTCGTTTGCGACCCCCGCCCTCGCCGCACGCGTGTCGAATTGAGGGTCGACTTGGGGAGACGCTCTCCGGCCACCGGTTCGTCCGGTGGGAGGTCCCCCCCCAAAGTTCTGACGTCGCAGCGGCCACAGTCCAACGATTTCCTCGTTGGGCCCTATCGCGGCTGGATCGCGGAATCGCGAAGGAAGCCGCCTTTGTCCAGGGGTGGTTTGCTCCCCGGTGGACGGTGTGGATGTCGACGTGTCGGCCTCGCGACTACGCGAGGCGCTCACCGAGGTATGTGACTCGTCCATGCCTCGGGCACGTCGACCGACTCCACGCCGCGCCGTCTACTGGTGGTCGAGCGAACTAGGTGCCCTACGCGCGGCTTCCTTTACGGCCCGCCGGGCGTACCAGCGGTACCGCCGCCGCAGTAGAAGGGACCCGGGAGAAGAGGTCCGTCTTCACGAGGCCTACCGAGAGGCGCAGAACGCCCTCAAGGGCTGGCCATCGGCGAGGCGAAGGACGCCGCACGCGCCGAGATGCTGGAGAGTCTCAATGACGATCCATGGGGGAGACCGTACAGGGCTGCGCGAAATCAGCTGCGCCCAATCGGTCCCCCAGTCACGGAGACACTCCAGCCGTCGCTGCTGGAAGAGGTGGTTCGGGGTCTATTTCCACCTAAAGACCCCGACTTTGTGCCGCCACGGATGGCCTCACGGTTGAGGGCTGTCCCGGAGTTGGAGACCGTAATGCCGCTCACTCCAGAGGAGTTTGAGTCGGCCGTCCTCCCTCTCCGGGCGAAGAAGACCGCCCCAGGTCCGGACGGTGTTCCTGCCCGCGTAGTCGCTCTGGCGTGTTCGGAGCTAGAGCAGTCTTTCCGGGGCCTCTTCGATCG
This sequence comes from Maruca vitrata, assembly GCA_039566165.1. Classification (NCBI taxonomy): domain Eukaryota; kingdom Metazoa; phylum Arthropoda; class Insecta; order Lepidoptera; family Crambidae; genus Maruca; species Maruca vitrata. The sequence goes on along the minus strand of CM076928.1, from coordinate 57,403 downwards.
GTGTCTCACGGTCGGGAGGTTCCCGGAAATTTGGAAGCAGGGGCTTCTGTGCCTCCTGAAGAAAGAGGGCCGCCCCTCACAGTCACCTTCCGCATACCGGCCGATTGTCCTCTTGGACGAGGCCGGTAAACTTTCGAGCGCGTCCTTGCGGCGCGCTTGAACGAACATCTGCGGAGCGTGGGGCCGGACCTCTCTGAGGACCAGTTTGGGTTCAGGGCAGGGCGGTCTACCATCGACGCCCTGTCCCGACTGAAGAGCCTCGTGCTAGGCACGACGGAGAGCGGGGGTGGAGTGATGGCGGTGTCATTCGACATCGCCAACGCCTTCAACTCCATACCCCACTTGGCGATCACGGAGGGCCTACGCTACCACAGGGTCCCGCAACATCTAAGGGCCCTGTTGGAAAGCTATCTCTCCAACAGGAAAATCCTGTATGTAGACAGGTCGGGCGCAACAAATAGGCGCGTTGTGGAGTCCGGTGTTCCGCAGGGGTCGGTCCTGGGACCCCTCCTGTGGAACATCAGTTCAATTGGGTCTTACGTGGCCGTCGACTTCCGGGCATGGGCGTGATATGTTACGCTGACGACACGCTTGTCACTGCCCGGGGAAGACATTTGAAGAGGCGGCGCGAAGGGCAACGGAGGCGAGCGCGCTGATCGCACAGCGCATCAATTCCTTGGGCCTGCGTTTGGCGCTGGAGAAGACCGAGGCCGTCTATTTCCATAGGCCTCGGAAGGGACCTCCCCCCAACTCGTACATCTTGGTTGGGGGAGTCCGGGTGGCGATCCAGCGCCAAATGAAGTATCTGGGGCTGATCCTGGATGCGCGGTGGCAGTTTGTCGCACACTTTAGTGGGCTGTCGCCGCGCCTCCTCAAGGCGGCGGATTCGCTGGGGTGGCTCCTCCCAAATCTGGGGGGGCCCAGGGCCAGATGCCGGCAACTTTACGCCGGTATACTCCGGAGCATGGCCCTCTACGGAGCTCCCATCTGGGCGGACTCTCTCCAAATCAGGGGAAACTCCGCCCTACTCCGTAGGCCCCAGCGAGCCATAGCGTGCCGAGTGGCGCGTGCCTACCGCACGGTGGGCTTTGCTGCGGCCTGTGCCTTGGCAGGCACGCCGCCTTGGGAGCTGGAAGCACAGCTTCAGGCCACTAGCTATGAGTGGCTGAAGGAGCAGCTGGAGCTGGGCTTTCGGCCAACTGCGAGTGAGCGGGGGGATTTTGTTCGCGGAGCCCGTGATGTATTGGTCGCGGCATGGGCTGACAGCCTGGCCGAAGAGCAGGCAGGGCGTCGCCTGCTGGATGCGCTCGGACCAGTGTTGAACAGCTGGCTCGAGCGGACGGGCGGCTTCCTATCGTTCCGTCTGGTGCAGGTGCTGACCGGGCATGGTTGCTTCGGCCAGTATCTGCACCGAATCCAGCGGGAGGACTCGCCCATGTGTCGCGAGTGCGGCGCAGTTGAGGACACGGCGGACCATACCCTCTTTCAGTGTCCGTCGTGGTCTGAAGAAAGGTCGGCCCTAACATCCGTGGCCGGCCCAGTAACCTCGCTCCCCGAACTTCTGCGGGGATGGTCGAGGATGTAGACGTGTGGGCGGCAGCCGCCTCATTTCTGCGAGTCGGACATGACTCAAAAGGAGGCGGCAGAGAGAGATCGTGAAGATGACCCCTCCGCGCCACCACTGCGAAGGAAAAGACTGGGGCGCAGAAGACGCGATTACGCGCACCATTTGTCGCAGTCCAACGATGGCCAGCCGGCGGTGGGTGGGTGGGGACACTCCCGTCGGCATTGCACCAACGGCCGTCGTTGAGGGACGGGAGCGACCCTGCGTACCGGGTCGCCCCGTCGCCCCCCCTCGGGGAGGCTTGAGGGAGCCCGTGGAGGCTGTCCGCCGGTGGTGTCGTGAGTGGAGGCTTTGCCAGGTACCACGACACCACCAATAGGCGATGAGGTATGCCGCGGAGTTTAGTGGGTACACCCCTGGGCATTGCACCTTAGCCCAGGAGCAGCTGTCGGTCTTTACCATCTCAGCACCGGCAGCCGGGAGTCCCACACACCACCTTGGGTAAACCCCTGCCCAAGGTGACGGTGCATCAAGCATTCTCCGCGTTAAAAAAAAAAAAAAAAAAAAAAAAAAAAGGTTAGGTTGGGGTACTAGGTCGGAATACCTCCTCGTGGTGTACCCTGGGCAACGTGGCCGACTAATGGCCGCGGCTGAAATTCCGACACGGCAGGAGGGAGGGTGTTCATCTCTCTCCCTCTTGCGGCGTCACCGCCGTTCTTGGTGGCGCGCGCTCTTCCGTTCGCTCTCCGCTTTGGAGAGAGGGTGGCAGAGCGCTGTGGTGGGGGCGGGGCGTCGCTTCTTCGTCGCTCTGCTTGCGACTCTTGTCGCATTGTTGGGCCTTCATGGCAGCGGTCTTTTGACGTGGGTCTGGCGGAGAATCTCCGCGGCGCGACGGGGCTTGCAATCTGCGGTCCCGTCGGGCAACCTGTTCTTAGCTGGGCCGCACTCTTGCGGGTCGGCTGGGGGTAGGGGGGTTTGCCTGCTCGCGCGGGCGGCCCCAAGAGGAGAGCACCTCACTAAAAAATCCCAATGGGGGGGTTTCAGGGGTTAAGAGGGCAGGCCGTACCTCTCAATTCGGCCAACACAACATCATGGAAGCGCAGATTAATAGAATATTACCCCAGGAGGGTTCCCACAGCTCCGCTGTGGGGGAATCCCTCCCGTCGCCTTCGGGTGGCGGCCGGCCCACGTATTCTGGGGGGGCCAAATCTCGCGATCGTGATGAAGCTGGAGGAGTGTCCGGGGGTAGCAGCCCGAGGCGTGCTGTAGGAGGAGACGGGGTTAGCACCCCGGCGATGAGAAGGAGGGCGGCGTCACTGTCCGGCGTCGTGGTGTGTGGTGTGGAGCTCAAGGAGGCGAGGGTTGTTATTAACCGCTTCAATGATGAGCAGTCCGCGGGAGTCGAGTTGAAAAACTCTTTCAACATGCTCCCGCTGGAATCAGAGAGCTCTTTCAGAGGGCGAGAGTAATGGCGATTACATAAGCGCCACAGAATCGGAGGACAATTCCACCTGTCCTCCCAGTGAGGTCTGGAGGCGGCCGACCATCTAGGCGCTCCGGCTTCCTCAAAGGAAGGGGTCTGGCTCCGGGAAGGAGTCAGACGAAATATCGGACGGAAAGTCCAGACGGCCGACAAAGAAGCGGCCAAGAGGAAAGCCCCCCACAACCGGGGAGTATGTCGGGAGAGCTGCGGCAATCCGGGAATTCAACGCGGCCAAGCGCGAGGCACTTGCAGTTGAGTTTGAGGAGTCAGTAGCGGAGCGCGAGCAGCGGGCAAGAGAGACCAGGGCCGACGAGGGCTACGGTGCTCCTCGTCCCACAGGACTGTCCAAATTGGCCACGTGGGACCTTGTGAAGAGGGCCGAAGAAGACTGCCTCGAAATTTGTAGGATGGCGTCGGTGTCTCGAAACCTCAAGGGGGGCATTACGAGGGGCTTTAAGGACCGGGCCAACATGATGTTGGACAGCTTTAAGGAGATGGCGGCTCGGTTCTGCCGACTCCAGGCCAGAGTGGCCCAGCTTGAGAAGGGGACAAGAGCGGACAGACAGGCGGCGCAGACCAGGTCTCCATCGCCAGTCTTCAGCATCACGGTGGCGTCGGACGCGATGGAAACAGAGGCAATCTCAAGCGTCCCGGCAGCAGCCCCGCAATTTAGCCTAGCGGAGCTGGCGGCGACTGTTCGGAGCATATGCGACGAAGAGCGCCGCAAACACATGCATGAGGACCGAAACTTCACTCGGGCTCTTATAGAGGGACTCCAGGATCGGCTCCTGCCTGAGAAGAGGCTACGACCCCCCCTGGCCGCTGATAGAAGGCGAGAGGAGGAAGAGGCCAGAAAGAAGGAAGAGGAGGCGGTGGAGGCCGCCCTCTTCAAGAAACCGGAGGCCCCTAAACCGCAGCGCGCCAAAAGAACCTCCGGGCCACGCGCGACAGTTTCAGCTGCAAGTCCTGCGCCTGGCCCGTCGAGAGTGACGCGCGCTCGGTCAGCATCTGCGGCGACGTCGGCGGCGGCCTCCAAGCCGGCCCGAGCAGCACGCGAGGAGAGGAGTGCGGCAGAAGAGGAAGCCGACCCCATGCTGCCCTCAACCACTCCGGCTCGGGAAGCCTGGACCGAGGTGGTCAAGAAGAAAGGCAAGAGGGGCAAAAGGTTGCGTCGGCCACCTCGATCCCTCCTGGAAACGGTCCCACGACATCTGGGACCAAATTGAAGGACGCCAACAAGGGCGCAGCCCCGGCACCGTCATCAAAGACCGCCAGGGCTAAGAAGAAGAAGGGGAAGACGACGAAGAGGCTGGTCCCGCCTAAGTCCGCCGCAGTCGTTGTCACCCTGACTGAGGAGGCGATGGACAAGGGCGAGACCTACCAGTCTGTCCTCCAAAGAGCGCGGGGGCTTATGGTCGCGCCTCATGTCGGCCCGGCTCGCGTGCGCCAGACGGCGACCGGGGCCAGGAAATTTGAATTTCCTGGGTCCCAAAGCGCCGAGCAAGCAGATTTGTTTGCTGCTCAGTTGAAGGCGACAGTATCTGACGTGGCCATAATTTCCAGGCCACAGAAGATGGCAGGCCTCCTCATCTTAGACTTGGACGACTCCGTGTCCAGGTCTGAGGTAATGGAAAAGGTTTCCGCGATTGGCGGTTGTCCGGTGGAAGTAGTAAGGGCCGGTAACATATCGAGGGGCCGAGGCGGGATGGGGGCTATTCGCCTCCAGTGCCCGATTGCGGCGGCGAAGAGGGTCCTGGACGGAGGCCGGCTCTTGATCGGGTTTAGCTCGGCGCCGGTCAGGGCCATCGAGGAGGGACCTCTCCGCTGCTTCCGGTGCTTTGGATTGGGACACACGAGGGCAATGTGCCCCTCGAATAACGAGCGCCGCAATCAGTGCTTCCGCTGTGGGAAGGAGGGCCACAAGGCCTCCTCTTGCAACGGGAAGCCGCGTTGCGCCGTCTGTGCGGAGAGTGGTCGTCCATCGGACCACAACATGGGGGGGAAGAAATGCAACCCTCCCAAAAGGAAAGGAAAGGTGAGGCCACTATCCCGGTCTACCGCCGAAGCTGCGCCGGTGGCCCCTGAGACCGATACGGCAGCAGCCATGGAGGGCATTGAGACGACGGACAATGTGTAGCACACCAGCCACATTCATCTTGGCCAATGTCAACCACTGCCGCTCGGCCCAGGACCTGTTGTTCCAGGTCATGGCGGAGTGGTTGGCACACATTGTCGTCGTCTCCGAGCCGTACATGGTGCCGCCTCACTGGCTCGGTGACCGGGACGGCCTGGTGGCTGTCGGGATTCGTCCCTCGACCGACTCGCCCTCCCTGACGCTGCTCGAAAGGGGGAGCGGATTCGTGGGTGCACTGTGGGGCCCCCTCTACATCTTGGGGGTCTACTTCTCGCCGTCGCGCCCCTACCAGGACTTTGTCGACTTCCTCGACACTTTGTCGGGGGTCCTGGGTCGTGCTAGGGGTCGCCAGGTCATCTTGGCGGGGGATCTCAATGCCAAATCGGCGTCCTGGGGCAATCCCGCCCATAGATGTAATGTGCGCGGGAGGTTCCTGTCGGAGTGGGCCGCATCGTCTGGTCTGTCGCTGCTGAACCGTGGAACGGTCCAAACATGCGTGCGGCACCATGGAGGGTCTGTAGTCGATGTTTCGTTTGCGACCCCTGCCCTCGCCGCACGCGTGTCGAATTGGAGGGTCGACTTGGGGGAGACGCTCTCAGACCACCGGTTCATCCGGTGGGAGGTCCTCCCCCAAAGTTCTGACGTCGCAGCGGCCACAGTCCAACGATTTCCTCGTTGGGCCCTATCGCGGCTGGATCGCGGAATCGCGAAGGAAGCCGCCTTTGTCCAGGGGTGGTTTGCTCCCCCGGTGGACGGTGTGGATGTCGACGTGTCGGCCTCGCGACTACGCGAGGCGCTCACCGAGGTATGTGACTCGTCCATGCCTCGGGCACGTCGACCGACTCCACGCCGCGCCGTCTACTGGTGGTCGAGCGAACTAGGTGCCCCTACGCGCGGCTTCCTTTACGGCCCGCCGGGCGTACCAGCGGTACCGCCGCCGCAGTAGAAGGGACCCGGGAGAAGAGGTCCGTCTTCACGAGGCCTACCGAGAGGCGCAGAGCGCCCTCAAGACGGCCATCGGCGAGGCGAAGGACGCCGCACGCGCCGAGATGCTGGAGAGTCTCAATGACGATCCATGGGGAGACCGTACAGGGCTGCGCGAAATCAGCTACGCCCAATCGGTCCCCCAGTCACGGAGACACTCCAGCCGTCGCTGCTGGAAGAGGTGGTTCGGGGTCTCTTTCCACCTAAAGACCCCGACTTTGTGCCGCCACGGATGGCCTCACGGTTGAGGGCTGTCCCGGAGTTGGAGACCGTAATGCCGCTCACTCCAGAGGAGTTTGAGTCGGCCGTCCTCCCTCTCCGGGCGAAGAAGACCGCCCCAGGTCCGGACGGTGTTCCCGCCCGCGTAGTCGCTCTGGCGTGTTCGGAGCTAGAGCAGTCTTTCCGGGGCCTCTTCGATCGGTGTCTCACGGTCGGGAGGTTCCCGGAAATTTGGAAGCAGGGGCTTCTGTGCCTCCTGAAGAAAGAGGGCCGCCCCTCACAGTCACCTTCCGCATACCGGCCGATTGTCCTCTTGGACGAGGCCGGTAAACTTTCGAGCGCGTCCTTGCGGCGCGCTTGAACGAACATCTGCGGAGCGTGGGGCCGGACCTCTCTGAGGACCAGTTTGGAGTTCAGGGCAGGGCGGTCTACCATCGACGCCCTGTCCCGACTGAAGAGCCTCGTGCGAGGCACGCCGCAGAGCGGGGGTGGGGTGGTGGCGGGGTCATTCGACATCGCCAACGCCTTTAACTCCATACCCCACTTGGCGATCACGGAGGGCCTACGCTACCACAGGGTCCCGCACCATCTAAGGGCCCTGTTGGAAAGCTATCTCTCCAATAGGAGAATCCTGTATGTAGACAGGTCGGGCGCAACGAATAGTCGTGTTGTGGAGTCCGGTGTTCCGCAGGGGTCGGTCCTGGGACCCCTCCTGTGGAACATCGGATTCAATTGGGTCTTACGTGGCCGTCGACTCCCGGGCATGGGCGTGATATGTTACGCTGACGACACACTTGTCACTGCCCGGGGAAGACATTCGAAGAAGGCGGCGCGAAGGGCAACGGAGAGCGAGCGCGCTGATCGCACAGCGCATCAATTCTTTGGGCCTGCGTTTGGCGCTGGAGAAGACCGAGGCCGTCTACTTCCATAGGCCTCGGAAGGGACCTCCCCCAACTCGTACATCTTGGTTGGGGGAGTCCGGAGTGGCGAGCCAGCGCCAAATGAAGTATCTGGGGCTGATCCTGGATGCGCGGTGGCAGTTTGTCCCACACTTCAGTGGGCTGTCGCCGCGCCTCCTCAAGGCGGCGGACTCGCTGGGGTGGCTCCTCCCAAATCTGGGGGGGCCCAGGGCCAGATGCCGGCAACTTTACGCCGGTATACTCCGGAGCATGGCCCTCTACGGAGCTCCCATCTGGGCGGACTCTCTCCAAATCAGGGGGAACTCCGCCCTACTCCGTAGGCCCCAGCGAGCCATAGCGTGTAGGGTGGCGCGTGCCTACCGCACTGTCGGGTTCTCAGCGGCCTGTGCCTTGGCAGGCACGCCGCCTTGGGAGCTGGAAGCACAGCTTCAGGCCACTAGCTATGAGTGGCTGAAGGAGCAGCTGGAGCTGGGCTTTCGGCCAACTGCGAGTGAGCGTGGGGACTTTGTTCGCGGAGCCCGTGATGTATTGGTCGCGGCATGGGCTGACAGCCTGGCCGAAGAGCAGGCAGGGCGTCGCCTGCTGGATGCGCTCGGACCAGTGTTGAACAGCTGGCTCGAGCGGACGGGCGGCTTCCTATCGTTCCGTCTGGTGCAGGTGCTGACCGGGCATGGTTGCTTCGGCCAGTATCTGCACCGAATCCAGCGGGAGGACTCGCCCATGTGTCGCGAGTGCGGCGCAGTTGAGGACACGGCGGACCATACCCTCTTTCAGTGTCCGTCGTGGTCTGAAGAAAGGTCGGCCCTAACATCCGTGGCCGGCCCAGTAACCTCGCTCCCCGATCTTCTGCGGGGGATGGTCGAGGATGTAGACGTGTGGGCGGCAGCCGCCTCCTTCTGCGAGTCGGTCATGACTCAAAAGGAGGCGGCAGAGAGAGATCGCGAAGATGACCCCTCCGCGCCACCACTGCGAAGAAAGAGACTGGGGCGCAGAAGACGCGATTACGCGCGCCATTTGTCGCAGTCCAACGATGGCCAGCCGGCGGTGGGTGTGGGGACACTCCCGTCGGCATTGCACATACGGCCGTCGTTGAGGGACGGGAGCGACCCTGCGTACCGGGTCGCCCCGTCGCCCCCTCGGGAGGCTTGAGGGAGCCCGTGGAGGCTGTCCGCCGGTGGTGTCGTGAGTGGAGGCTTTGCCAGGTACCACGACACCACCAATAGGCGATGTGGTACGCCGCGGAGTTAAATGGGTACACCCCTGGGCATTGCACCTTAGCCCAGGAGCAGCTGCCGGTTTTCCATCTCAGCACCGGCAGCCGGGAGACCCACACACCACCTCGAGTAAACCCCTGCCCAAGGTGACGGTGCATCAAAGATTCTCCGCGTTAAAAAAAAAAAAAAAAAAAAAAAGGTTAGGTTAGGTTACGCTGCTCGAAAGGGGAGCGGATTCGTGGGTGCACTGTGGGGCCCCCTCTACATCTTGGGGTCTATTTCTCACCGTCGCGCCCCTACCAGGACTTTGTCGACTTTCTCGACACTTTGTCGGGGGTCCTGGGTCGTGCTAGGGGTCGCCAGGTCATCTTGGCGGGAGATCTCAATGCCAAATCGGCGTCCTGGGGCAATCCCGCCCATAGATGTAATGTGCGCGGGAGCTTCCTTTCGGAGTGGCCCGCACCGCCTGGTCTGTCGCTGCTGCCCCGTGGAACGGTCCAACAAAGCGTCGGGCAGGATGGACGGTGTGTAGTCGACGTTTCGTTTGCGACCCCTGCCCTCGCCGCACGCGTGTCGAATTGGAGGGTCGACTTGGGGGAGACGCTCTCAGACCACCGGTTCATCCGGTGGGAGGTCCTCCCCCAAAGTTCTGACGTCGCAGCGGCCACAGTCCAACGATTTCCTCGTTGGGCCCTATCGCGGCTGGATCGCGGAATCGCGAAGGAAGCCGCCTTTGTCCAGGGATGGTTTGCTCCCCCGGTGGACGGTGTGGATGTCGACGTGTCGGCCTCGCGACTACGCGAGGCGCTCACCGAGGTATGTGACTCGTCCATGCCTCGGGCACGTCGACCGACTCCACGCCGCGCCGTCTACTGGTGGTCGAGCGAACTAGGTGCCCTACGCGCGGCTTCCTTTACGGCCCGCCGGGCGTACCAGCGGTACCGCCGCCGCAGTAGAAGGGACCCGGGTGAAGAGGTCCGTCTTCACGAGGCCTACCGAGAGGCGCAGAGCGCCCTCAAGACGGCCATCGGCGAGGCGAAGGACGCCGCACGCGCCGAGATGCTGGAGAGTCTCAATGACGATCCATGGGGGAGACCGTACAGGGCTGCGCGAAATCAGCTGCGCCCAATCGGTCCCCCAGTCACGGAGACACTCCAGCCATCGCTGTTGGAAGAGGTGGTTCGGGGTCTATTTCCACCTAAAGACCCCGACTTTGTGCCGCCACGGATGGCCTCACGGTTGAGGCTGTCCCGGAGTTGGAGACCGTAATGCCGCTCACTCCAGAGGAGTTTGAGTCGGCCGTCCTCCCTCTCCGGGCGAAGAAGACCGCCCCAGGTCCGGACGGTGTTCCTGCCCGCGTAGTCGCTCTGACGTGTTCGGAGCTAGAGCAGTCTTTCCGGGGCCTCTTCGATCGGTGTCTCACGGTCGGGAGGTTCCCGGAAATTTGGAAGCAGGGGCTTCTGTGCCTCCTGAAGAAAGAGGGCCGCCCCTCACAGTCACCTTCCGCATACCGGCCGATTGTCCTCTTGGACGAGGCCGGTAAACTTTTCGAGCGCGTCCTTGCGGCGCGCTTGAACGAACATCTGCGGAGCGTGGGGCCGGACCTCTCTGAGGACCAGTTTGGGTTCAGGGCAGGGCGGTCTACCATCGACGCCCTGTCCCGACTGAAGAGCCTCGTGCTAGGCACGACGGAGAGCGGGGGTGGAGTGATGGCGGTGTCATTCGACATCGCCAACGCCTTCAACTCCATACCCCACTTGGCGATCACGGAGGGCCTACGCTACCACAGGGTCCCGCAACATCTAAGGGCCCTGTTGGAAAGCTATCTCTCTAATAGGAGAATCCTGTATGTAGACAGGTCTGGCGCAACTAATAGTCGCGTTGTGGAGTCCGGTGTTCCGCAGGGGTCGGTCCTGGGACCCCTCCTGTGGAACATCGGATTCAATTGGGTCTTACGTGGCCGTCGACTTCCGGGCATGGGCGTGATATGTTACGCGGACGACACACTTGTCACTGCCCGGGGGAAGACATTTGAAGAGGCGGCGCGAAGGGCAACGGAGGCGAGCGCGCTGATCGCACAGCGCATCAACTCTTTGGGCCTGCGTTTGGCGCTGGAGAAGACCGAGGCCGTCTATTTCCATAGGCCTCGGAAGGGACCTCCCCCCAACTCGTACATCTTGGTTGGGGGAGTCCGGGTGGCGATCCAGCGCCAAATGAAGTATCTGGGGCTGATCCTGGATGCGCGGTGGCAGTTTGTCCCTCACTTTAGTGGGCTGTCGCCGCGCCTCCTCAAGGCGGCGGATTCGCTGGGGTGGCTCCTCCCAAATCTGGGGGGGCCCAGGGCCAGATGCCGGCAACTTTACGCCGGTATACTCCGGAGCATGGCCCTCTACGGAGCTCCCATCTGGGCGGACTCTCTCCAAATCAGGGGAAACTCCGCCCTACTCCGTAGGCCCCAGCGAGCCATAGCGTGCCGGGTGGCGCGTGCCTACCGCACGGTGGGCTTTGCAGCGGCCTGTGCCTTGGCAGGCACGCCGCCTTGGGAGCTGGAAGCACAGCTTCAGGCCACTAGCTATGAGTGGCTGAAGGAGCAGCTGGAGCTGGGCTTTCGGCCAACTGCGAGTGAGCGTGGGGACTTTGTTCGCGGAGCCCGTGATGTATTGGTCGCGGCATGGGCTGACAGCCTGGCCGAAGAGCAGGCAGGGCGTCGCCTGCTGGATGCGCTCGGACCAGTTTTGAACAGCTGGCTCGAGCGGACGGGCGGCTTCCTATCGTTCCGTCTGGTGCAGGTGCTGACCGGGCATGGTTGCTTCGGCCAGTATCTGCACCGAATCCAGCGGGAGGACTCGCCCATGTGTCGCGAGTGCGGCGCAGTTGAGGACACGGCGGACCATACCCTCTTTCAGTGTCCGTCGTGGTCTGAAGAAAGGTCGGCCCTAACATCCGTGGCCGGCCCAGTAACCTCGCTCCCCGATCTTCTGCGGGGGATGGTCGAGGATGTAGACGTGTGGGCGGCAGCCGCCTCCTTCTGCGAGTCGGTCATGACTCAAAAGGAGGCGGCAGAGAGATCGCGAAGATGACCCCTCCGCGCCACCACTGCGAAGAAAGAGACTGGGGCGCAGAAGACGCGATTACGCGCGCCATTTGTCGCAGTCCAACGATGGCCAGCCGGCGGTGGGTGTGGGGACACTCCCGTCGGCATTGCACCAACGGCCGTCGTTGAGGGACGGGAGCGACCCTGCGTACCGGGTCGCCCCGTCGCCCCCCCTCGGGGAGGCTTGAGGGAGCCCGTGGAGGCTGTCCGCCGGTGGTGTCGTGAGTGGAGGCTTTGCCAGGTACCACGACACCACCAATAGGCGATGAGGTATGCCGCGGAGTTTAGTGGGTACACCCCTGGGCATTGCACCTTAGCCCAGGAGCAGCTGTCGGTCTTTACCATCTCAGCACCGGCAGCCGGGAGTCCCACACACCACCTTGGGTAAACCCCTGCCCAAGGTGACGGTGCATCAAGCATTCTCCGCGTTAAAAAAAAAAAAAAAAGGTTAGGTTAGGTTAGGTTAGGTTAGGTTAGGTTAGGTTTTTTTTTTTGTTTTTAGGTCGGGTTTTCACACCCGCCGCCGCTATCTGCGCTACGTTTTATGCGCAGGTTGGTACTGATTGGATACTTGAGTAAATAAGTTCTTCAGTTTTTTTTTTTTTTTTTTTTTTTTATATGTCTTTATTATGCGGCGGCTTTCATGACCTCCAGCGCTGCCGGTCTGCACAATCCGCAGCCGTTCACTAATACATGTTTGGCAGCGCCGGTACTAGCCTGCTTAGATATAACTTACAGTGACTTTATTTATTACAATTATAAATTCATTATTTTTCATAAATTTTACAAACAATCAAATATTATATAATTTAATTCGCTAATTTAATTCGCTAATACATGGTTGGCAGCGCCGGTACTAGCCTGCTTAGATATAACTTACAGTGACTTTATTTATTACAATTATAAATTCATTATTATTCATAAAAACTTACAATCAATCAAATATTAAATAATTTAATTCGCTAATTTAATTTGCTAATACATGGTTGGCAGCGCCGGTACTAGCCTGCTTAGATATAAGTTACAGTGACTCTATTCATTACAATTCTAAATTCATTATTATTCATAAAACTAACAAGCAATCAAATATTATATAATTTAATAAAATTCTATATAAAATAAAAATAAAAATAAAAATGGGTCTATAGACAATAAAAGTTATTATTAATTATTACTTATACTTAAAATTATATATAATTATATCTTATTCTAACCTAGGCTAAGTTGCATTACTGTGCTTTTGATAAAATACTAAAGTAAAGGGCCAGTATAATTTGCGCTGATAGTATAAAATTAAAAGAAATTGAAGTAAAATGAATCAGATTAAGATTGGAATTACTTAATTTAAGTTTAAATAAATGATACAAGATTGACTAATAAAAATAAAAAGGGGGGTGTAGAGGGCCGGTATTATTTAAGTTGTAAATTGTAAAAATTAAAATTAAAATTAAAAATCAAAATCAAAATTAGAATCAAACTTAAGATTAAAATAAAAATAAATTGAAATAAATTAATTAAATTAAGATTGGAATGAATTAATTTGAATCCAAATAAATGATAAAAAAGATTGACTAATAAAATAATGAGGGGGGGGGTGTAGAGGGCCGTTATAAATTAAATTGTAATTGTAAAATTAAAATTAAAAATCAAAATTAAAATTAGAATCAAAATGAAAATTAAAATAAAAATAAATTGAAATAAATTAATTAAATTGAATTAAATTAAGATTGGAATGAATTAATTTGAATCTAAATAAATAATAAAAAGATTGACTAATAAAAATAAAAATAAAAATAAAAAAGGAGGGGGTGTAGAGAGCCGGTATATTTAAATTGTAAATTGTAAAATTAAAATAAAAATGACTTAAATGGATAAAAATGAATAAAAATGAATAAAAATGACAATTAATTTAATTTGGATTAAAATTAAATAATAATAAATAACAACAACTAATAAATAATGGACACCTAAAACTTTGTGCCGTTTAATTTGCCGACCTGCCTCATTACCATTCGGCAGAAACGGAGGAGGGGCGGCCTTGTATCATTGGCGGTAAATAGAGCGGCCAGATTCGAAGGGCTAATCTGGACCCCCGTCTCACACTCCAATGCAAACCGCGCCGGGGAGAAGCGAGGGCACTCCGTGAGGACATGCTCCAACGTCTCCTCCGCGGCGCCGTCGCAGAGGCATAGAGGGGAGTCAGCCAACTTGAATTTGTAGAGGTAGGCCCTAAATCCACCGTGACCAGTAAGAAACTGAGTGTCCCCATTGTAATGGTTGGTGCTCTTAAAGAGCTTATGGGCGACCTTTACATTGGGGACAAACAGCTTGGTGGTCTTACCGGTTTGGGCCTCCTCGTACCGCCTCTGCCACACCTCCTCCGTGTCTCGCCGGATAAGTCTTTGCAGTGGAGAGGGGGAATCTGTCATATGAGAGGGCGGTTTGGACTTCAAAGCGGCATCTTTAGCCAGCTCATCCGCCCTCTCATTGCCCGCCAGCCCTGCGTGCGCCTTGATCCAGTATAGCTGGACCTCCCCTCCCCCGCCCCAATGTCGCCTATCAGATCGCGGATCTGGCAGGCGACCGGGTGCAGGGAGGAGGGGTCGGCGACGCACTCTAGGGAGGAACGGGAGTCGCTGAGGATCCGGCATTGGCGGAGACTCGCCTTGCTCGTGGCTATCCTCAGCGCCTCCCTCAGGGCCAGCATCTCCGCCTGGAAGACACTGCAGTATGGGGCTAGGGACAGTTTCTTATGCCTGCGCTCAACTCCATCAACCCATAGGGTAACGGCAGCACCCACCTTTCCATCAATTTTGCTGCCGTCCGTGTAGAGCGCAGGCCTGCCCTGGAGCTCTCTCACTTCCTCCTCGGAGGTGATGAGCTCGAACTGCAGCCTCTTCCGTGCCGAGGGGTGGGGCAAGCTGGAAGGGGCTCACCCTCCTCTCCATTTCCCTATCCGGCAGGTCGGGCAAGGGCCTTCCCCTCTTGACCTCGTACAATCTGCGCTGTTCTACAGCTCTGAGGTCGAGGGAATAATTCCGGCAAGGGCGGCGGCGGCCGTTAGCGAGACCGTGCGGTGGCCCTTAGCTATTAGGATGGCGAACAGTCTTGTCAGTCTGTCGAGCCTGGATCTGACCGCCACCCTGCTCGCCGCTGGGGCCCAGACGCTGGCCGCGTACAGCACCGTGGGCTCCACGACCGCCCCGTAGATGAGTCTTAAGACCCCGAGTTCAGTCCCCATCCGGCCGACGCCGTTTTCGCTATCCGCCTATAGAGGCTCACAGTGCGGTGGTAAGTATGATCTAGATGTGTAGTGAATGAGAGATCGCAGTCCACCGTGAGCCCCAGGATCTTGAGGGATGGTGACAGAACAATGGGGGTACCACTCAGAAAGATCTGGGGGCTCGTATTTGAGCCTTCTGGTGATGAGCACGGCCTGCGTCTTGTGGGCCGCAGAAGCGCATCTTTGCAGTCAGGCCCCACCTCGCGACACAATCCAGTGCCTCCTGGGCTGACCGCTGCACCTGTTCTGTCGTGGACCCCTCCGCAATGATAAGTAGGTTAGGGGTTAGGTTAGGTTAGGTTAGGTTAGGTTAGGTTAGGTTAGGTTAGGTTAGGTTAGGTTAGGTTAGGTTAGGTTAGGTTAGGTTTTTTTTTTTTTTTTTTTTTTTTTTTTTTTTAGTCTTTGTCCCTCGGACGTTATCCGAGACGTTTTTATTTCTAGTTGTTATATTTGCTATCTTGTTCTTAGCTGTACATAATCGAATAAATATGTATATATATATATATATTATATAATAACTTACTACTTATTTTTATTTCTTAGAATGCATTGCATTGTTATTTCTTTGCAATATTGCAGGAGATGTGGTCGAACCTTGTCGTCCGACATCATCTCCTGCAATGCCTCTCTTTTCATCTTCTGCTGGATCCTTTGTTCCAGGTCAAATCGCTTACTCCCGTTTATAGGGCACTCCAGCAGCAGGTGTTCGACCGATTCCTCTTTATCCGGGTCACATATGCAGGATGGGCTCCCGGTGCACTTAAAGCGGTGCAGGTACTCCGAGAACTCCACCGTGACCCGTCAAGACTTGCGCTAGAGTGCCATCCATATCTACAGACCTCAGCGTCTTGTGAGGCTTCTATAGCGTCGGGCAGGAAGAGCTTCGTCGTCTTTGCAGTCGTTCCTTGTTGGTATCTCCGGTTCCATTCGTCAAGGGACTCCTTGCGAATGAGTCTCTTGACGAATGATACCGGGTACTCATCATAGTCTGCCTTTTTCTTCACATTTGTGGCTGCGCTCTTTGCCAGCTCATCGGCTCTTTCGTTACCCTCGAGACCCGCATGCGCCTTGATCCAGAAGAGGTGAACGTTTTGCCTTGGTCTCGTGCGGCTTTAAGTTCTTGGCGCACCTCTTCTGCGATGATGTTGAGGGTGCACGGGTTGCTCACCGTCTCGAGGGCCGAACGGGAGTCACTATAGATCCCATAGGAATCTTCCCGGGAGCGCAGCACTTCTCTTGTCGCTCTTTTGATGGCCAGGAGTTCCGCTTGAAACACGCTGCAATTATTGTCCAGTTTTAGCTTTATGCTTTTGGATTCTATGTCTTCTTTCCAGATGGAAAGAGCAGCTCCCCACCTGGCCATCTATTTTGCTCCCGTCCCTAAAAATACGGACGGATTGTGTGTTGTGCAGTTCGACCGAGGCCCGGGTTTCCAGACACACAAATTGTTCCCTCCTTTGTAGTGCCGGGTGGGGTTTAGAGGCGGACGGTGTTCTCTGCACGATGTCCCTGTCCGGTACCAGCTGGATTTGTCCCTTTTTGCTTTGTATAGAGCCGCGGATTCCTTTATGCGGAGGTCAAGGGAAGAATTCCAGCTAGCACTAATGCCGAGTGCAGAGACACCGTTCTATATGCCTTACAGATTTTTGTGCAAAGCCTCTTTGGACTGCATCGAGATGTTTTTCGGACGCCTATCTTCTCCACAGCGGGTGCCCAGATGTTAGAGGCGTAACAGATAATAGGTTCAATCACCGCTGTGTAGATAGTTCTAATAACATCTGGATGCAGTCCCCAGTTGGTTTTCGCAGTCCTGGAAAGTTGTTTATATATGTTGAGCGCTTTTATACATACAGCGCTTATATGGGAGGTGAATGTGAGTTTGGAGTCTATGATGACTCCAAGTATTTTAATTTGTTCCACCATGATGATACTGGTACCTCCCATATAAATTTTTGGCAACTCATATTTTAACTTCCTTGTCATGACCATGGCGTTAGTCTTGTGTGGGGCAAACTTGAGTTTGTTCTCAATACCCCACACATGTACGTATTCCAGGGCTCTATTGGCCTGGACCTCTACTTCCTCGGCATCCTTGCCGTCGAACACCAAGACGATATCGTCCGCAAAGGCCTGGCAGTAGTACCCTCTCTTCTCCAGGTCTTTGAGGAGTGGGTCCAACAGCAGGTTCCATAGTATTGGCCCGCCTACAGAGCCCTGTACACAGCCTTTTTCTGCGGCTCTCAAGTGCTCCTGTCCAGCATATCTTACTCGCACCGCTCTGTTATGCAGATAGCTGTCCATGACCTTCCGCAGATTTAATGGGCATTGTTCCTCAGCTAATCTTAATTTTATTTTTGGCCACCAGGCACTATCGAAGGCTCCCTCTATATCCAGAGAGACCATTGTGATAATTTTCTTCTCTTGTATCTTTTCCATGATATGCTTCGTTAGGATATAGAGGGCGTCTTCTGTACTTCTCTGCGGAACAGAAACCGAATTGGTTTTACTTAGTTTTGGAACGATGTGGAATTTTAGTCTGGCCATCAGCATTTTTTCGAAAATCTTACCTAGCACTGGCAAGAGACCTATAGGCCTTAACGATTTGGGAGTGCTGTAATTCTCCTTCCCGGGCTTGCGAAGTATGATGGTGGTGGCTTCCTTCCACAAGTCCGGGAAATGTCCGAGTTCAAGGCATTTGTTGGTCAGTGCTAGGAAGATTTCCGGTCTCTGAGCAATGGCTCTTCCGCAAATGTCCGCGGTAAGACCGTCTCTGCCCGGAGCCTTCTTTGGGTTGAAGCTTTGAGCTGCCCTCAATAATTCGTCCTTGGTAAACTGAGGGTCTGGGGCCTCATCGCTTTCAGCTTGGTTTATCGCCAGTGCCAGTTGTCTAACCCTTTGATGCTCCGAGTTATCCGCCTCCTTGTCATCGATGGGGTAGAAGGTTTCTGCCAACAATTTCACCGATTGTTCAGCGTTCAGAGAAGTGCCTTCTGTAACGAGTAATTCATCCTCTTGCCATTTTGATGTTCGTCTTATCACCCTGTAAATCCCTTCCCACAGTCCCTCCCTGTCTTGCCTTCCACAGAAGTTTTTCCAGCTATCTGTCTGTGCTGTTTTGCTGCATTCTCATAGATTTCCTTCTGTTTCAGGTAATCCAGGACGACTGCGGGTCTGCGACATGGTGCGGCACATCTTATGCGACGCTTCATTGTAGCCACCTTCTTCTTCATTTCGTCAAGTTCCTCCGACCACCACGGTAAGGTAAGCGTTCTTTGGTTTATTTTTCTAGGTATTGCAGAGTCACATGAATTTACTATGGCGTTTGTATATATTTCTAATGTGTTATTTAATTCAGTTGTATTATCTATGTTATTAATGTTTTCTTCCTGTATGTTATGTTCTAGTAATTGTTCTTTAAATGTTTCCGTGAATAGCTCCCATTTAGCTTTTCGTGTATTATAAATTCGTGTTGTACGCTTGATTTCAGTGCCCTGTGATTTTTCTAAACTGATATTAAATAAAATTGCACAGTGGTCGGAACTCGTGACGCCACTTGCCACTCGCCATCCATCGATCTTGCTGAGTATGTTCTCGGAGCAGGTGGTTACGTCGACACAGCTGGTCAGTCTCCTGTCTCCTCTTATGGTGTCAAATGTTGGCTGTGTGCCACTGTTGAGTATTTGTAACCCCTGCTCTTCGAACATACCCGCGATCGCCTCTCCTCGGTGGTTAGTCTCTCGACTGCCCCACCAGATATTCCAGGCATCTCCACCCAGTATCAAGTCTTTTGTTCCAATCTCTTTGATTATTTTCGTCATTTGCTCGATGTCTCGATCTATTGGCTCATCCCCATGTAGGTAAACTGACACTATCCCTATTTCCCACTTTGTGGTTTTAAGTTTTGCTACGGTCATGTTTTCAGTTGTTAGGTCGGGGCAAGGGGTAATGTCAATTTCACTGTTAAATAGGACGATGGCTGATTTATTGTCGGTGTGTGATGGACGGTTGCATTGGATGATTCTTGTTCCAGTGTATGTCTTCATTTCAGTCATCGCTCCTACATAGGGTTCCTGAACCATAGCCAAAGAGATCTTCCTTTTGTCGCTTCTAGCATGAGCTCAGATGTTGCGAGCTGACAACGTTGTAGATTAGCCTGAATGACTCTATACTGAGTGGAGATGCTTGTTGATTGTGTGCCGTTTCCATTGTTCACAGGGACGCCCTTAGCAGCGGTAAGCGACGGCGGACCTCGCTAACGGAGTCCCACCACCGTCTGATCGGGCAGTCACTGTTGAAGGCAGTGTGCTCCACGCTTTCCAGTTTGGCATTAGTGCAGTTGCAGCACTTCGGTGCCTCGCCGGACTGCCTGCTGGTGCACTCTGCTCTGGTGTGCTTGCCTCCACAGTAACCGCAGATTTCTGCTGGTTGTTCACAGAAGCGTCTGCTGTGCCCGTAGCCTAGACATTTAGAGCACTGAACAAGAGGCGACTGATCAGCCACAATTATCTTTTGCAGGTCGACGTGCAGCACCCCTGCTTCGGTGAGGCGGTTCCAGAGAAGCGGCGAGAGTTTGACAACGATGTGGGTGGTAAGGGGGTTCCTAGTAGGTTTCCTGTACCGAACTTCCATTCTGTCATCATCCTTCCCCACTCCCTGGAACAGCTCCTTGTTCTGCGATCGAATGCCAGAGAGAATTTCGTCATTGCTGTTATATCCCATGACGTCTTTCAAGATTACCAGAGGGTCTTTGTTCTTTATCTCCTCAACTTTGAGGCTCTTCCCTGATGACCTTATTTTCTCTGTCACTTTTCCTATTTCCTCTTTGGATCTGCAGCCAATAATGACTTTCCTGTCTTTCGCCTTTCTTATCTTTTCTATTTTCATGCCTTCTTCTTTTGCATTAACCGCCTCTCTTATCTTTTTCAGGACCTGGTCGCCGGTTTCCCTGGTCATCGGCTGAGGTGATAACCACCGAGTGCATCGCCTCTGCGGGCTGGACTTTGCGAGTGGCCGCCACGACTACGCCGGCGTACGTCCCTAGGTCCTTCTGCTAACAACTCCTTCTGTTCTTGCAGCATTCCCTTAAGGCTTTCCATCTCTTCCTGATTTTTCCTTATTAAAATGCTATGCTCTCTGATTGCTTTTAACATTTTCCTTTCCTCTTCCTCTCTCTCTCTAACTCCTTCGCTGCATCTGCCTTCAGCGACAACGATTACATCCTCCGTCTTCCCACTCTTCTCTTCCGCTTCCTTTACTAGCCAAAACAGACGCTCCACCATGCGGGAGACGGTTACCTTAATATCCGTCCTGGTGTTCCTGCTCTCCTTTAGACTCTCCCTGATCTTAATCCAGGCATAACTCTGCCTCTGATACCCGACTGGCATTTTGTGGGACATGAGGAAGCCTTTCGGGGGGTTGAGGTCGGGTATGGGGAAGGTCTGTCCCGGGTTTAGGCCTTTTGGAGGCAGGTTTTGTAGCCGCAGCTGAAGCAGAAGCTACCGGAGAGGCAATGATGGTCTTTGCCAGAGACTGCGTCGAGACGGAACTCGACTCCATCTCCCCAGCACTTGCCCTCCTCGGGGTGAGACTCTTGTTCTTAATAGGAGAACGCAACATTGTCACCCGTAACAAAAACAACGTATAGACAGCTATAAAACAACTTTGTAACAAATTATAACTAAATTTCAAGATGCAATCGGCGTAAAAAAGGTTAACAAATTTGCAGTAAAAAGGTTAAATGATATGTAAATACGGAAACAAGTATATGGATTAAGAACAAACTTAATTAGGAAGCTATTTATAGAGATAAAAATAATTAAGATGTAAGAGTATACTAAATGGGGGGCAGAAAAAGGTTAAAGAGATTTGGGGGGGAGAATATTTCAAAAGATGGGAAGGGATATTACCTCTAAAATGATATAGATATATATATGCTATAATTTACGGTACTATGAGAAATGACTGAGTTATGACGGAAACAGTGATTTTAGGTTCCAATGATATTCAAGAATCGACGGGGAAAAAGTTTACCTAAGCGCAGGATTTTTACTATGGAACTTTTGCAAGTCCAAGTTTGTGAGATGATATCTTAGCGACTATCAACCTTAGGAAAACGGGAAAGGTACCAAAAGATGGGGCAAGACAAATACTAAAAACGATATAAAGAGTGCAAAATGGTAGGGATGAAGACTAATTAACTATCAATTAAATACTGAGACTAAATTTTGTATGGGAAATCGACGATGAAAAACGCTAAGTCCGAAAATGGGAAAAATTAATTTCTGAAAAAAGTATTGGGGATAGAACCCTCGGGTTTTCGGCTATTGCTAGGGATAAATTAGAAGCTATTTCGACAGAAGTTTGGACAACGTAGGTGCTCTCTGAGTGATCCGAAAATCGAGTTCGTGGCTTAGGGTTAGGTTAGGTTAGGTTAGGTTAGGTTAGGTTAGGTTAGGTTAGGTTTTTTTTTTTTTTAATAGGTCGGGTTTTCACACCCGCCGCCGCTATCTGCGCTACGGTTTTTGCGCAGGTTGATACTTTAATAGGATATCAGGGTAAATAAGTTCTTCAGTTTTTTTTTTTTTTTTTTTTTTTTTTAAATTATTATTATCATTCATTTTTTTTTTTTTTTGCGGCGGCGGGTTTCATGACCTCCAGCGCTGCCGGTCTGCACAATCCACAGCCGTTCGCTTATACAAGGTTGGCAGCGCCGGTACTAGCCTAATTAGATATGAGTAACAGTGACATTATTGGTTACAATTATAAGTTCATTATTATTCATAAAAACTTGTGATTAACAATTATTTGTAGTTAAATCTTATATAGATGATGATTATTACAGATAAATACTAATTACATTATTGATGATAACATTATATAATAAATGGGTCTATAGACAATAACTTATGATTTAAATAGTATACAGATGATAATTCATTACAGATAAAAAACAATTAAATTATTGATGACAATTAAGATAACATTCTATATAAAAATAAAAATAAAAAAAAAAATAAAATGGGTCAATAGACAATAAAACTTTTTATTTATAATTACTAAAATTTAAAATTGTATATAATTGTATCTGATTCTAACCTAGGCTAAATTACATTTCTGTGCTTATGATTACAATACTAACTTATAAATAGAAGGGGGTGTAAAGGGCCGGTATAATTCGAGCTGCATATTTAATTAAAAAGTTAAAAAATTGAATAAAATAATATGAAAATAAAGAAATTGAAGTAAAATGAATTAAATTAAGATTGGGATGAATTAAAGCTTATGATTAAAACACTAACTTGTAAATAGGGGGGGGTGTAGAGGGCCAGTATAAATTGAGCTGTATAATTAAAAGTTAATAATTAAATAAAATAAAAACAAAAAATATAAATAATAAAAATTGGAATGAATTAATTTGAATTTTAGTAAATGGTAAAAAGATTGACTAACCAAATAAAAAAAAGGGGGGTGTAGAGGGCCGGTATAATTTAAATTGTAAATTATAAAATTGAAGTAAAATGAATTAAATTACGATTGGAATGAATTAAAGCTTATGATTAAAATACTAACTTATAAATAGAGGGGGTGTAGAGGGCCGGTATAAATTGAGCTGTATAATTAATTAAAACTTAATAATTAAATAGAATAAAATAAAAATAAATAAATTGAATTAAATTAAGATTGGAATGAATAAATTTGAATTTAAATAAATGATAAAAAGATTGACTAACAAAATTAAAGCAAAATAAAATAACAAAATAACAAAATAAAAAAGGGGTGTAGAGGGCCGGTATAATTTAAATTGTGAATTTTAAAATTAACTGAATTTGGATTTACACCATTTGGACACATTTGGACACCTAAAATTTCGTGCCGTTTAATCCCCCAGCGAAAACCCCGTAAGGGTAGGTGGTCCCGTTCCGGAGTTATGGCCAATCTCGGTTTTACGATTTACGTAATATCAAACCGAAATTGACCCCCCCCAAAACTGAACCCACCCCCAAATTTCTGGTGTCTCCTGAATCGTCTTTCGGAAAAAATGCGCTCTGCGAAAGCCGATTCTGGAGAACACCCCCCGTTCCCGCGCTACAACCCCTCAAAGTTTCAGATTTTTTTACTAAAATTATCCTGCCTTGTCCTAATAAAATCTTAATTACTAAGTATATATATATCTTAAAAATCTAGGATTACAATTAAATGAAAGGGGAATATTATATGTATCTTTTAAAACAAATTTCGGATTTTTGGAGCAATACTGCACTTAGATATTAAATACCGAAGTTAGGGGGTGAAATATTGGCCGCTTTTTGCCAAAAAAGGGCGCTAAAAATAAAAATATTGAAAAATAAATAAATAAAAAATTGTTTTAATGTAGAACTTACTGCGGCCAATATTTTTCCCCTGAACAGTACTGCTCCAAGATCCCTCCTTCCCCTACAAAAAGGAGCCTTAAATTGGGGGTGGTTTTCCCTGCTCTCAGTTATTCCCTTATAACTCCCAGGATATTGACGGCGCGTGGACTTTGCAAACGGGGATGTAAAGTCTGTTAGTTGCCCGATTTTTTGTTGGTAATTTGCCTTCCTAGCCGTCAATATCCTGGGTGCTAGGGTTGTCACAAATTTAACTAAGAAAAAATGTAAACCTATTTGATTGCAGCTCCGCCAATTTCCACCCGATCTTCCTCCCGGAACCGGTTTTGGTGTTCTCCCGGCTGCCCGCAGCTGCTCCAATCGTTGAATGCTGGGAAATCCCACGGGATCAGGGACCACGTGCCACGTGGTTTTTGATGTTTTCCCTGAATAACTCCCGAGGGTGTGGCAGGAAAATTCTGGTGGAAATTTTGTTCGCCGCGATCTCCTTATACCGCTTCTTTGGATATAATAAAATTGGGGGGTCCTCGATCTTGTTTCCAAGTTATGCAGCTTTTAGTGTGGTTTTGGGCCGGTTTTGGGGTTAGAAAATTGGGAAAATCTCCAATTTTCTTCCGTTGCCCTTACCAACACTAGTCCAGGTGTGGCACAGTTTCACAAGCACAAATCACTTTTCACAACTGGAATCGGACCACTTTTACCCACTTTTTTGATTTTTTGAGCGCGGAGTTAGGTTATTTCGTGGCGCTCAGGGGGGCGGCGAGCGCGGAACTGGGTTAGGTTAGGTTAGGTTAGGTTAGGTTAGGTTAGGTTAGGTTAGGTTAGGTTAGGTTAGGTTAGGTTAGGTTAGGTTAGGTTAGGTTAGGTTAGGTTAGGTTAGGTTAGGTTAGGTTAGGTTAGGTTAGGTTAGGTTAGGTTAGGTTAGGTTAGGTTAGGTTAGGTTAGGTTAGGTTGGGTTAGGTTAGGTTAGGTTAGGTTAGGTTAGGTTAGGTTAGGTTAGGTTAGGTTAGGTTAGGTTAGGTTAGGTTAGGTTAGGTTAGGTTAGGTTAGGTTAGGTTAGGTTAGGTTAGGTTAGGTTAGGTTAGGTTAGGTTAGGTTAGGTTAGGTTAGGTTAGGTTAGGTTAGGTTAGGTTAGGTTAGGTTAGGTTAGGTTAGGTTAGGTTAGGTTAGGTTAGGTTAGGATTGGGTTAGGTTAGGTTAGGTTAGGTTAGGTTAGGTTAGGTTAGGTTAGGTTAGGTTAGGTTAGGTTAGGTTAGGTTAGGTTAGGTTAGGTTAGGTTAGGTTAGGTTAGGTTAGGTTAGGTTAGGTTAGGTTAGGTTAGGTTAGGTTAGGTTAGGTTAGGTTAGGTTAGGTTAGGTTAGGTTAGGTTAGGTTAGGTTAGGTTAGGTTAGGTTAGGTTAGGTTAGGTTAGGTTAGGTTTTTTTTTTTTTTTTTTTTTTGATGAGTTTAGGTTTCAAGTTTTAATGTTAAAGTTTCATTTTCTAGATAACTGAGAGGACTATTTACATCTAAGACTTTTATTTGGGAGGGCAAGACTTACTGTCTTGGTATCTTCTCTAACATGATCAGAGCTAAGACAAAAAGAGAATATGGAGTTGCAAATCTAGAAGAGGATTATTTATGATTAAATTGGGGACCGATGATTTTAAAAGATGGGACTACAAAAGTAAACAGATGAATTTTGATCACATTACATGTGATTTGGGACACAAGAGACATAGACTAGTGAAGTTTCTATGTCCCGTAGTCGGTTTGGTCCTGCAGACGGGCCATCATAGCTTTAATGCGGGGGCACTGCTTGTTGGTCGCGTTGTGTGAGACGTCGCCTTTTGTGCACATTTTCGCGTGATATTTGGCGCAATTGTAACACTTGCGTTTCGTGTCGTCACCTTTGTGGGGGCAATCAGCGAGCTGGTGTCCCTCACTGGCGCAGTGGGCGCAAGGCTTCTTCTCACTGTTGCACTTGGCCTTAGTGTGTCCGTACTGAAGGCACAAGTGACATTGCACGAACCGGCTGAAGTCTTCAACATGGACACGACTGTGATCCACGTTGAGTTTCCCGAGAGCAAGCATGGTGCGTCGCGTTTCGGGGGACACCTCCAGCACGGCGTTATAGAGCGTGGTGTTCTTGTTTGTAGTTAAGAAACAAAGGCGGGAAACTGTGACGTCATTCTGACACTGTAGGACTTCTATTAGTTCATCCTTGGTGACGTCTTTTGGGACCCCTTTCAGGATCACCAAAGGTTGGCGCTTCTTTGCGGGTTCAGCAGCAAACGTTTTTGTGGCTTCGGTGCGCTTAATTGTTTCGTCACACTGTTCCGGCTTTTCAAATTCTACACGCAGTTTGCCATTACTGATGGGCTGGATCTTAACAGGTGCGTATTTATGTTTACGGAACGAGATGACCTTCTTCCATTCGGACACCACTTCCGCGGGCTTCTTGGACACATCGTGGGCGGTAACTATGATGGCGGGCTTGGTGACAAGTGCAGGGATGGAGTTTTTCGCAGCAGCTGCGTATGAGACAGTCACAGGAGATTGGGGCACAACAACGGGAGGAGAGGTCTTGAGTTCCTCCCTTAGAGCAGCGATCTCACTACGAACAATCTCACGAACTTCTTCTTTGATAGTTTTCGTCTCTTCTTGAGTCTCAAGAATAGACTGGTGCAAAGTTGTGTCCTTGGACTCATTAATAAATTGGTCTTTGAGTTCACCGACGAAGTATTCCAATGAGTACTCAATTAGTTCCGTGCATTTGGAAATGCAAGTCTTGTTCTCCCTAATGAGGGTTTTTCCGGCCATAAGGCATTCCTTTATGGTTCTGGTGGCGATTCTTTGGACGCGGACAAAGTCGTCAAACGACTTAATGTCGGAAACACGAGCTTCAAGGGTGATAATGGGGGTGGCGAGCTCCCTCTGAGCCGCCATCTTAAAGGCGGCTCAAAAACAGCGACAAAAAATTTTTGGCACCCTAGGTCACATGTGGCGACCAAAGGGTTAACAACCACCGAGAAACACTATATGTACAACTTAAAAACTAACTTAGAAATATTTACAACACAATAAACGCTAAAATAAAAACACAAAAACAGAAAAGTAAGTGGGGGGTGGAAGGGTTAATAAAAGGGGGGATGAAAGTTAGCCTAAAAGATGGGGGGGGATATTACCTCTAAACTGATACCAAAAGATTTCTTGTATGACTAAAGATGGCGAAGATATAAGCAAAAACGTAAAACGGGGTGTTAGCAAGTTATGAAAAACAGGGTGAAAAAAGTCTACCTAAGGTCCGGTCAAATTAGTATGGAACTTTTGCAAGTCCAATTTCCTAAGTTGACCGTTCCCTGGGGATAAACCTTAGGAAGACGGGAGTGGTACCAAATGAAAGGTTGGGACCAGAGCTAAAAACGATGTGGGGGGATGAAAAGTGGTGGGGATGAAAACCAAGAAGATATGAATTTATTACGGGAACAAGAATTTGTATGGAGAATTGGGGTCGAAATTTTCTAAGTCCAGAAAACTTAGAAAATTAAAATTTTAAAAAGTATTGGGGATAGAACCCTCGGGTTTTCGGCTATGGGTAGGGGTAAATTAGGAGCTATTATGACAAAGATTAGGACAACGTAGGTGCACTCTGAGTGAATCGGTTAGGTTAGGTTAGGTTAGGTTAGGTTAGGTTAGGTTAGGTTAGGTTAGGTTAGGTTAGGTTAGGTTAGGTTAGGTTAGGTTAGGTTAGGTTAGGTTAGGTTAGGTTAGGTTAGGTTAGGTTAGGTTAGGTTAGGTTCAGGTTAGAGTTAGGTTAGGTTAGGTTAGGTTAGGTTAGGTTAGGTTAGGCTAGGTTAGGTTAGGTTAGGTTAGGTTAGGTTACGTTAGGTTAGGTGAGGTTAGGTTAGGTTAGGCTCGGTTAGGGTAGGTTAGGTTGGGGTGGGTGAGGTTAGGTTAGGTTAGGTTAGGTTAGGTTAGGTTAGGTTAGGTTAGGTTAGGATTAGGTTAGGTTAGGTTAGGTTAGGATTAGGTTAGGTTAGGTTAGGTTAGGTTAGGTTAGGTTAGGTTAGGTTAGGTTAGGTTAGGTTAGGTTAGGTTAGGTTAGGTTAGGTTAGGTTAGGTTAGGTTAGGTTAGGTTAGGTTAGGTTAGGTTAGGTTAGGTTAGGTTAGGTTAGGTTAGGTTAGGTTAGGTTAGGTTAGGTTAGGTTAGGTTAGGTTGGGTTAGGTTAGGTTAGGTTAGGTTAGGTTAGGTTAGGATTGGGATTGGTTAGGTTAGGTTAGGTTAGGTTAGGATTAGGTTAGGTTAGGTTAGAGTTAGAAGTTAGGTTGGGTTAAAGGTTAGGTTAAATTGGGTTGAGTTTAAGTTGAAATTGGGTTAGGTTGGTTGGGTTAGGTTAGGTTAGGTTAGGTTGAGATTAGGTTGGGTTAGGTTGAGTTAGGTTGGGATTAGGTTAGGTTAGGTTAGGTTAGGGTTGGGTTAGGTTAGGTTAGGTTGGGTTGGGTTAGGTTAGGTTAGGTTAGGTTAGGTTAGGTTAGGTTAGGTTAGGTTAGGTTAGGTTAGGTTAGGTTAGGTTAGGTTAGGTTAGGTTAGGTTAGGTTAGGTTAGGTTAGGTTAGGTTAGGTTAGGTTAGGTTAGGTTAGGTTAGGTTAGGTTAGGTTAGGTTAGGTTAGGTTAGGTTAGGTTAGGTTAGGTTAGGTTAGGTTAGGTTAGGTTAGGTTAGGTTAGGTTAGGTTAGGTTAGGTTAGGTTAGGTTAGGTTAGGTTAGGTTAGGTTAGGTTAGGTTAGGTTAGGTTAGGTTGGGTTAGGTTAGGTTAGGTTAAGTTAGGTTACGTTAGGTTAGGATAGGGTAGGTTAGGTTAGGTTAGGTTAGGTTAGGTTAGGTTAGGTTAGGTTAGGTTAGGTTAGGTTAGGTTAGGATAGGTTAGGTTAGGTTAGGTTAGGTTAGGTTAGGTTAGGTTAGGTTAGTGTAGGTTAGGATAGGTTAGGTTAGGAATTGGGTTAGGTTAGGTTAGGTTAGGTTAGGTTAGGTTAGGTTAGGTTAGGTTAGGTTGGGATTATGTTAGGTTAGTTTAGGTTAGGTTAGGTTAGGTTAGGTTAGGTTAGGTTAGGTTAGGTTAGGTTAGGTTAGGTTAGGTTAGGTTAGGTTAGGTTAGGTTAGGTTAGGTTAGGTTAGGTTAGGTTAGGTTAGGTTAGGTTAGGTTAGGTTAGGTTAGGTTAGGTTAGGTTAGGTTAGGTTAGGTTAGGTTAGGTTAGGTTAGGTTAGGTTAGGTTAGGTTAGGTTAGGTTAGGTTAGGTTAGGTTAGTGTAGGTTAGGTTAGGTTAGGTTAGGTTAGGTTAGGTTAGGTTAGGTTAGGTTAGGTTAGGTTAGGTTAGGTTAGGTTAGGTTAGGTTAGGTTGGGATTGGGTTAGGTTAGGTTAGGTTAGGTTAGGTTAGGTTAGGTTAGGTTAGGTTAGGTTAGGTTAGGATTAGGTTAGGTTAGGTTAGGTTAGGTTAGGTTAGGTTGGGATTAGGTTAGGTTAGGTTAGGTTGGGATTAGGTTAGGTTAGGTTAGGTTAGGTTAGGTTAGGTTAGGATTAGGTTAGGTTAGGTTAGGTTAGGTTAGGTTAGGTTAGGTTAGGTTGGGTTGGGATTAGGTTAGGTTGGGTTAGA
Organism: Maruca vitrata; assembly: GCA_039566165.1. NCBI lineage: Eukaryota > Metazoa > Arthropoda > Insecta > Lepidoptera > Crambidae > Maruca > Maruca vitrata. The sequence goes on along the minus strand of CM076928.1, from coordinate 28,506 downwards.
GTTAGGTTAGGTTAGGTTAGGTTAGGTTAGGTTAGGTTAGGTTAGGTTAGGTTAGGTTAGGTTAGGTTAGGTTAGGTTAGGTTAGGTTAGGTTAGGTTAGGTTAGGTTAGGTTAGGTTAGGTTAGGTTAAAGGTTAGAGTTAGGTTAGGTTGGGTTAGGTTAGGTTAGGTTAGGTTAGGTTGGAATTAGGTTAGTGTTAGGGTAGGTTAGGGGTTAGGTTAGGTTAGGTTAGGTTAGGTTCGGTTAGGTTAGGTTAGGTTAGGTTAGGTTAGGTTAGGTTAAGTTAGGTTAGGTTAGGTTAGGTTAGGTTAGGTTAGGTTAGGTTGGGTTACGTGAGGTTAGGTTAGGTTAGGTTGGGTTAGGTTAGGTTAGGTTAGGTTAGGTTAGGTTAGGTTAGGTTAGAGTTAGGTTAGGATTAGGTTAGGTTAGGTTAGGTTAGGTTAGGTTAGGTTAGGTTAGGTTAGGTTAGGTTAGGTTAGGTTAGGTTAGGTTAGGTTAGGTTAGGTTAGGTTAGGTTAGGTTAGGTTAGGTTAGGTTAGCTTAGGTTAGGTTAGGTTAGGTTAGGTTAGGTTAGGTTAGGTTAGGTTAGGTTAGGTTAGGTTAGGTTAGGTTAGGTTAGGTTAGGTTAGGTTAGGTTAGGTTAGGTTAGGATTAGGTTAGGTTAGGTTAGGTTAGGTTAGGATTAGGTTAGGTTAGGTTAGGTTAGGATTAGGTTAGGTTGGGTTAGGTTAGGAATTAGGTTAGGTTAGGTTAGGTTAGGTTAGGTTAGGTTAGGTTAGGTTAGGTTAGGTTAGGTTAGGTTAGGTTAGGTTAGGTTAAGTTAGGTTAGGTTAGGTTAGGTTAGGTTAGGATTAGGTTAGGTTAGGTTAGGTTAGGTTAGGTTAGGTTAGGTTAGGTTAGGTTAGGTTAGGTTAGGTTAGGTTAGGTTAGGTTAGGTTAGGTTAGGTTAGGTTAGGATTAGGTTAGGTTGGGTTAGGTTAGGTTAGGTTAGGTTAGGTTAGGTTAGGTTAGGTTAATTGGGTTAGGTTAGGATTTAGGTTGGGTTAGGTTAAGTTAGGTTGAGGTTAGGTTAGGTTGGGTTAGGTTAGGTTAAATTGGGTTAAGTTAGGTTAGGTTAGGTTAGGTTAGGTTAGTTAGATTGGAATTAGGTTAAGTTAGGTTAGAATTATTGGTTGGGTTGGGGGTTAGGTTAGGTTGGGTTAGGTTAGGTTGGTTAGGTCGGATTGGTTAGGTTAGGTTAGGTTGGGTTAGGTTAGGTTAGGTTAAGGTTAGGTTGGGATTAGGTTAAGTTAGAGTTAGGATTAGGTTAAGTTAGGAATTAGGTTAGGTTAGGTTAGGTTAAGGTTAGGTTGGGTTAGGTTAGGTTAGGTTAGGTTAGGTTAGGTTAAGGTTAGGTTAGGTTAGGTTAGGTTAGGTTAGGTTAGGTTAGGTTAGGTTAGGTTAGGTTAGGTTAGGTTAGGTTAGGTTAGGTTAGGTTAGGTTAGGTTAGGTTAGGTTAGGTTAGGAATTAGGTTAGGTTAGGTTAGGTTAGGTTAGGTTAGGTTAGGTTAGGTTAGGTTAGGTTAGGTTAGGAATTAGGTTAGGTTAGGTTAGGTTAGGTTAGGTTAGGTTAGGTTGGGTTAGGTTAGGTTAGGTTAGGTTAGGTTAGGTTAGGTTAGGTTAGGTTAGGTTAGGATTGGGTTAGGTTAGGTTAGGTTAGGTTAGGTTAGGTTAGGTTAGGTTAGGTTAGGTTAGGTTAGGTTAGGTTAGGTTAGGTTAGGTTAGGTTAGGTTAGGTTAGGTTAGGTTAGGTTAGGTTAGGTTGATTAGGTTAGGTTAGGTTAGGTTAGGAATTAGGTTAGGTTAGGTTAGGTTAGGTTAGGTTAGGTTAGGTTAGGTTAGGTTAGGTTAGGTTAGGTTAGGTTAGGTTAGGTTAGGTTAGGTTAGGTTAGGTTAGGTTAGGTTAGGTTAGGTTAGGTTAGGTTAGGTTAGGTTAGGTTAGGTTAGGTTAGGTTAGGTTAGGTTAGATTAGGTTAGGCTAGGTTAGGTTAGGTTAGGTTAGGTTAGGTTAGGTTAGGTTAGGTTAGGTTGGGTTAGGTTAGGTTAGGTTAGGTTAGGTTAGGTTAGGTTAGGTTAGGTTAGGTTAGGTTAGGTTAGGTTAGGTTAGGTTAGGTTAGGTTAGGTTAGGTTAGGTTAGGTTAGGTTAGGTTAGGTTAGGTTAGGTTAGGTTAGGTTGGGATTAGGTTAGGTTAGGTTAGGTTAGGTTAGGTTAGGTTAAGGTTAGGTTAGAATTGGGGAATTAGGGTTAGGTTAGGTTAGGTTAGGTTGAGGTTAGGTTAGGTTAGGTTAGGTTAGGTTAGGAATTAGGTTAGGTTAGGTTAGGTTGGGTTAGGTTAGGTTAGGTTAGGTTAGGTTAGGTTAGGTTAGGTTAGGTTAGGTTAGGTTAGGTTAGGTTAGGTTAGGTTAGGTTAGGTTAGGTTAGGTTAGGCTAGGTTAGGTTAGGTTAGGTTAGGTTAGGTTAGGTTAGGTTAGGTTAGGTTAGGTTAGGTTAGGTTAGGTTAGGTTAGGTTAGGTTAGGTTAGGTTAGGTTAGGTTAGGTTAGGTTGGGTTAGGTTAGGTTAGGTTAGGTTAGGTTAGGTTAGGTTAGGTTAGGTTAGGTTAGGTTAGGTTAGGTTAGGTTAGGTTAGGTTAGGATAGGTTAGGTTAGGTTAGGTTAGGTTAGGTTAGGTTAGGTTAGGTTAGGTTAGGTTAGGTTAGGTTAGGTTAGGTTAGGTTAGGTTAGGTTAGGTTAGGTTAGGTTAGGTTAGGTTAGGTTAGGTTAGGTTAGGTTAGGTTAGGTTAGGTTAGGTTAGGTTAGGTTAGGTTAGGTTAGGTTAGGTTAGGTTAGGTTAGGTTAGGTTAGGTTAGGTTAGGTTAGGTTAGGTTAGGTTAGGTTAGGTTAGGTTAGGTTAGGTTAGGTTAGGTTAGGTTAGGTTAGGTTAGGTTAGGATTAGGATTAGGATTAGGTTAGGATTAGGTTAGGTTAGGTTAGGTTAGGTTAGGTTAGGTTAGGTTAGGTTAGGTTAGGTTAGGTTAGGTTAGGTTAGGTTAGGTTAGGTTAGGTTAGGTTAGGTTAGGATTAGGTTAGGTTAGGTTAGGTTAGGTTAGGTTAGGTTAGGTTAGGTTAGGTTAGGTTAGGTTAGGTTAGGTTAGGTTAGGTTAGGTTAGGTTAGGTTAGGTTAGGTTAGGTTAGGTTAGGTTAGGTTAGGTTAGGTTAGGTTAGGTTAGGTTAGGTTAGGTTAGGTTAGGTTAGGTTAGGTCAGGTTAGGTTAGGTTAGGTTAGGTTAGGTTAGGTTAGGTTAGGTTAGGTTAGGTTAGGTTAGGTTAGGTTAGGTTAGGTTAGGTTAGGTTGGGGTAGGTTAGGTTAGGTTAGGTTAGGTTAGGTTAGGTTAGGTTAGGTTAGGTTAGGTTAGGTTAGGTTAGGTTAGGTTAGGTTAGGTTAGGTTAGGTTAGGTTAGGTTAGGTTAGGTTAGGTTAGGTTAGGTTAGGTTAGGTTAGGTTAGGTTAGGTTAGGTTAGGTTAGGTTAGGTTAGGTTAGGTTAGGTTAGGTTAGGTTAGGTTAGGTTAGGTTAGTTTAGGTTAGGTTAGGAATTAGGTTAGGTTAGGTTAGGTTAGAAGTTAGGTTAGGTTAGGTTAGGTTAGGTTAGGTTAGGTTAGGTTAGGTTAGGTTAGGATTAGGTTAGGTTAGGTTAGGTTAGGTTAGGTTAGGTTAGATTAGGTTAGGTTAGGTTAGGTTAGGTTAGGTTAGGTTAGGTTAGGTTAGGTTAGGTTAGGTTAGGTTAGGTTAGGTTAGGTTAGGTTAGGTTAGGTTAGGTTAGGTTAGGTTAGGTTAGGTTAGCTTAGGTTAGGTTAGGTTAGGTTAGGTTAGGTTAGGTTAGGTTAGGTTAGGTTAGGTTAGGTTAGGTTAGGTTAGCTTAGGTTAGGTTAGGTTAGGTTAGGTTAGGTTAGGTTAGGTTAGGTTAGGTTAGGTTAGGTTAGGTTAGGTTAGGTTAGGTTAGGTTAGGTTAGGTTAGGTTAGGATTAGGTTAGGTTAGGTTAGGTTAGGTTAGGTTAGGTTAGGATTAGGTTAGGTTAGGTTAGGTTAGGTTAGGTTAGGTTAGGTTGGGTTGGGTTAGGTTAGGTTAGGTTAGGTTAGGTTAGGTTAGGTTAGGTTAGGTTAGGTTAGGTTAGGTTAGGTTAGGTTAGGTTAGGTTAGGTTAGGTTAGGATTAGGTTAGGTTAGGTTAGGTTAGGTTAGGTTGGGTTAGGTTAGGTTAGGTTAGGTTGGGTTAGGTTAGGTTAGGTTAGGTTAGGTTAGGTTAGGTTAGGTTAGGTTAGGTTAGGTTAGGTTAGGTTAGGTTAGGTTAGGTTAGGTTAGGTTAGGTTAGGTTAGGTTAGGTTAGGTTAGGTTAGGTTAGGTTAGGTTAGGTTAGGTTAGGTTAGGTTAGGTTAGGTTAGGTTAGGTTAGGTTAGGTTAGGTTAGGTTAGGTTAGGTTAGGTTAGGTGAGGTTAGGTTAGGTAAGGAATTAGGTTAGGTTAGGAATTAGGTTAGGTTAGGTTAGGTTAGGTTAGGTTAGGTTAGGTTAGCTTAGGTTAGGTTGGGGTAGGTGAGGTTAGGTTAGGTTAGGTTAGGTTAGGTTAGGTTAGGTTAGGTTAGGTTAGGTTAGGTTAGGTTAGGTTAGGTTAGGTTAGGTTAGGTTAGGTTAGGTTAGGTTAGGTTAGGTTAGGTTGGGATTGGGTTAGGTTAGGTTAGGTTAGGTTAGGTTAGGTTAGGTTAGGTTGGGTTAGGTTAGGTTAGGTTAGGTTAGGTTAGGTTAGGTTAGGTTAGGTTAGGTTAGGTTAGGTTAGGTTAGGTTAGGTTAGGTTAGGATTAGGTTAGGTTAGGTTAGGTTAGGTTGGGTTGGGTTAGGTTAGGTTAGGTTAGGTTGGGTTAGGTTGAGTTAGGTTAGGTTAGGTTGGGTTAGGTTAGGTTAGGTTAGGTTAGGTTAGGTTAGGTTAGGTTAGGTTAGGTTAGGTTAGGTTAGGTTAGGTTAGGTTAGGTTAGGTTAGGTTAGGTTAGGTTAGGTTAGGATTGGGTTAGGTTAGGTTAGGTTAGGTTAGGTTAGGTTAGGTTAGGTTAGGAATTAGGTTAGGTTAGGTTAGGTTAGGTTAGGTTAGGTTAGGTTAGGTTAGGTTAGGTTGGGTTAGGTTAGGTTAGGTTAGGTTAGGTTAGGTTAGGTTAGGTTAGGTTAGGTTGGGTTAGGTTAGGTTAGGTTGGGTTAGGTTAGGTTAGGTTAGGTTAGGTTAGGTTAGGTTAGGTTAGGTTAGGTTAGGATTAGGTTAGGTTGAGGTTAGGTTAGGTTAGGTTAGGTTAGGTTAGGTTAGGTTAGGTTAGGTTAGGTTAGAGTTAGGTTAGGTTAGGTTAGGTTAGGTTAGGTTGAGGTTAGGTTAGGTTAGGTTAGGTTAGGTTAGGTTAGGTTAGGTTAGGTTAGGTTAGGTTAGGTTAGGTTAGGTTAGGTTAGGTTGGGTTAGGTTAGGTTAGGTTAGGTTAGGTTAGGTTAGGTTAGGTTAGGTTAGGTTAGGATTAGGTTAGGTTAGGTTAGGTTAGGTTAGGTTAGGTTAGGTTAGGTTAGGTTAGGATTAGGTTAGGTTAGGTTGGGTTAGGTTAGGTTAGGTTAGGTTGGGTTAGGTTAGGTTAGGTTGGGTTAGGTTAGGTTAGGTTAGGTTAGGTTAGGTTAGGTTAGGATTAGGTTAGGTTGGGTTAGGTTAGGTTAGGTTAGGTTAGGTTAGGTTAGGTTAGGTTAGGTTAGGTTAGGTTAGGTTAGGTTAGGTTAGGTTAGGTTAGGTTAGGTTAGGTTAGGTTAGGTTAGGTTAGGTTAGGTTAGGTTAGGTTAGGTTAGGTTAGGGTAGGTTAGGTTAGGTTAGGTTAGGTTAGGTTAGGTTAGGTTAGGTTAGGTTAGGTTAGGTTAGGTTAGGTTAGGTTAGGTTAGGTTAGGTTAGGTTAGAGTAGGTTAGGTTAGGTTAGGTTAGGTTAGGTTAGGGTAGGTTAGGTTACGTTAGGTTAGGTCAGGTTAGGTAAGGTTAGGTTAGGTTAGGTTAGGTTAGGTTAGGTTGGGTTAGGTTAGGTTAGGTTAGGTTAGGATTAGGTTAGGTTAGGTTAGGTTGGGTTAGGTTAGGTTAGGTTAGGTTAGGTTAGGTTAGGTTAGGTTAGGTTAGGTTAGGTTAGGTTAGGTTAGGTTAGGTTAGGTTAGGTTAGGTTAGGTTAGGTTAGGTTAGGTTAGGTTAGGTTAGGTTAGGTTAGGTTAGGTTAGGTTGGGTTAGGTTAGGTTAGGTTAGGTTAGGTTAGGTTAGGTTAGGTTAGGTTAGGTTAGGTTGGGTTAGGTTAGGTTAGGTTAGGTTAGGTTAGGTTGGGGTTAAGTTGGGTTAGGTTAGGTTAGGTTAGGGTTGGGTTAGGTTAGGTTAGGTTAGGTTAGGTTAGGGTTGGGTTAGGTTAGGTTAGGTTAGGTTGGGTTAGGTTAGGTTAGGTTAGGTTAGGTTAGGTTAGGTTAGGTTAGGTTAGGTTAGGTTAGGTTAGGTTAGGTTAGGTTAGGTTGGGTTAGGTTAGGTTAGGTTAGAGTTAGGTTAGGTTGAGGTTAGGGAATTAGGTTAGGTTAGGTTAGGTTAGGAATTGGGTTGGGTTAAGTTAGGTTAGGTTAGGGTTGGGTTGGGTTAGGTTGGGTTAGGTTAGATTTAGAGTTAGGTTAGAATTAGGTTAGGTTAGGTTGGGTTAAGTTAGGTTAGGTTAGGTTAGGTTAGAATTAGGTTAGGTTAGGTTAGGTTAGGTTGGGTTGGGTTAGGTTAGGTTAGGTTAGGTTAGGTTAGGTTAGGTTAGGTTAGGTTGGGTTAGGTTAACCTAGCACAACTAGCCTAATTTAACAACCTGGCTTAATACAACCTGGTTTCTAACATTTTCTTGCCTGGCCTATTTTCTTCTTTCTAACCTAGCACAACTGGCCAACACAACTAACCTGGCCCCCCAGCAACTAGCCTAACACAACTGGCTAACTAACCTAACAACACAACCTGGCCTAACCCCAACTAATAACTAACTACTTACAACAACCTAGCCTGGCACAGCCTGGCAAGCACAGCCTAACTTCTGGCACCTAACTTCTTCTTCTAGCCTGGCACCTGGCACTAGCCTAACCTGGCCTGGCCCTGGCTTACAACTAACCTAACACAGCCTGGCACAGCACAGCCTGGCCTGGCCTAACTGGCCTGGCTGGCACGCAACTAGCCTAGCCTGGCTTCTGGCCTGTACAGCCTGGCCTGGCAACTGGCCTGGCCTGGCGCAACACAACACAACCTGGCCTGTGGCACAACCTAATAGCTAGCACAATGGCTGTACTGGCTAACAGCTGTACAGCTGGCCTTTAGCCAACACAACTGGCTAGCAGCCTGGCTGGTACAACCCTGGCACAGCCTGGCCTGGCACAGCACAGCCTGGCAGCCCAACTGTACTGGCACAACCAGCCTGGCACAGCCTGTACAACCTGGCCTAGCGCAGCACAACACTAACCCCAGCCTGGCACACTGTAACTAGCCTGGCAGCAGCAGCTGTAGCACAACCTGGCCTGGCACAGCTGGCACAGCCTGCCCTAACAGCCCTGGCCTGGCCTGCTAGCACAGCACAGCTTGCCTGGCCTGGCCTGGCACAGCTGCAACACAACACAGCACAGCACCTAGCAAGCACAGCACAACAGCGCAGCTGCTTCTAGCCTGGCCCTGGCCCCTGGTACAACTAGCACACAACACAACTCTAACACAACCTGTAACACGACAACCTGGCACAGCACAACTGCCTAGCCTAGCCTAACACAACCTAACCTGGCCTGGCTTCTTCTTACAACCTAATTTCTGCCTAACACAGCACAACTGGCCTGGCAACACAACTGTGACACAGCCTGGCACTGGCACAACACAGCACAGCAACTAACACAAAGCACAGCACTTTTAGCCACAACCTGGCTGCAGCACTGGCACTGGCCTGGCACTGGCACAATACAACCTGGCCTGAAGCCTGTAGCTGGTACAGCACAGCTGTGGCACAGCGCAGCTGCTGGCACAACAACAACACAGCACAGCAACAACACAGCACTGGCAACTATGCCTAACACTAACCTAGCCCCTGCCTAGCACAGCACAGCACACCTAACTGGCTGGCACACCTTCAGCACAGCACAGCACAGCACTAACAGCACAGCCTGGCACAGCACAGCACAGCACAGCAGCTGCAGCTGCAGCTGTACAGCTGGCTGGCTGGCCTAGCTTCAGCACAGCACAGCACAGCACAGCACAGCTGTACAGCACAGCACAGCTGCTGGCAGCTGGCACAGCTGGCACAGCTGGCAGCACAGCGCAGCTGGCAGCACAGCACAGCTGGCCTGGCACAACACAGCACTTTGCTGGCACAGCAGCTGGCAACAGCACAGCACAGCACAGCAGCAGCTTGTAGCTGGCAGCAACTTGCTTAGCTGGCACAGCTGCTGCTGGCACAACACAGCTGGCACAGCACCTTTGCTGGCACAGCACAGCGCAGCACCTGGCACAGCACAGCACTGCACAGCACAGCTTGTACAGCTGCAACGCAGCACAGCGCAGCACAGCTTCAGCACAACACAACACAGCACAGCACTGGCACAGCACAGCACAGCACAGCACAGCACAGCACAGCTTGCAGCGCAGCTGGCACAGCACAGCACAGCTACAGCAGCTGGCAACACAGCACAGCTTTACAGCACAGCACAGCACAGCACAACACAACCTAACTGCTTCTTCTTGCAACACAGCACAGCACTAACACAGCACAGCACAGCACAGCACTGTATAGCACTGCTAGCACAGCACAGCACAGCACTGTACAGCACAGCACAGCACAGCACAGCACTAGCCTAGCCTAGCCTGGCTTGGCTTCTTCTGGCCTGGCACAGCACTGTACAACACAGCACAACGCAGCACTGCTTCTTTGGCACAGCACAACACAGCATGCACAGCACTGGCCACAACACAACACAGCACTTCATAACACAACACAACACAGCTAACAACACAGCACAGCACAGCACAGCCCTAGCTAACCTAGCACAACTTTAACAGCACAGCACTGCTTAACACAGCACAGCACAGCTGGCACAGCTGGCGCAGCACAGCGCAACGCTAGCACAGCGCAGCACTTTAGCACAGCACTGCCTAGCCTGGCACAGCGCAGCACTGCCTAGCCTAGCTAACCTAACCTGGCAGCACAGCACAGCAGCCACAACACAGCACAACACAACACAACACAGCACTTCTAACTAACACAACACAACACAGCACAGCACCTTTCAGCACTGCACAGCACAGCACTGGCTAACACAACACAGCACAGCACAGCACTAGCGCAGCACAGCGCAGCACAACACAACACAACACAGCACAACACAACACAGCACAACACAGCACAGCACAGCACAGCACAGCACAACACAGCACAGCGCAGCACAGCACAGCACAGCACAGCAGCACAGCACAGCACAGCACGGCACCTGGCACAGCACTGGCACAGCGCAGCACAGCTGCTTGCTTTTAGCACAACACAACACAGCACAGCCTGGCACAGCACAGCACAGCACAGCGCAGCACAGCACAGCTTTAACTGTAGCACAGCAACAGCACAGCACAGCACAGCACAGCACAGCACAGCACAGCACAGCACAACACAGCAACTGTACAGCACAGCACAGCACTAGCCCCAACACAGCTAACACAACACAACACAACACAGCACAGCACAACACAGCACCTAACTGCTTCTAGCACAGCACTGCTTTCTTCTTCTGGCACAGCTTTATTTCTTCCAGCACAACACAGCACTGGCTTTTGTGCAGCACAGCACAGCACAGCACAGCACAGCACAACACAGCACTTCTTCTTCTTACAGCACAGCACCTTTTGGCACTGGCACAGCACAGCACAGCACAGCACAGCACAGCACTGCACAGCCTGGCACAGCACAGCACTGCTGGCCTGGCACAGCACAGCACAGCACAGCACAGCACTGGCACAGCGCAGCACAGCACTGGCCTGGCACAGCACAGCACCTTTAGCACAGCACAGCACAGCTGGCACAGCACAGCACAGCACAGCACAGCTCTTCTTGCAGCACAACACAGCACAGCACAGCACAGCACAGCACAACACAGCACAGCACAGCACAGCACAGCACAGCACAGCACAGCACAGCACAGCACAGCACAGCACAGCACAGCACAACACAGCACAGCACAACACAGCACAACGCAACCCTGCTAGCACAGCACAGCACAACCTAGCACAACACAGCACAACACAACACAACACAGCACAGCACAGCACAGCACAGCACAGCACAGCACAGCACTGCTTCTTTGCTTCTTTGCTGGCACAGCTTCTTCTTTCACAGCACAGCACAGCACTGCACAGCCCTGCTGTAGCACAGCACAGCTGGCACAGCTGCAACGCAGCACAGCACAGCTGGCACAGCACAGCACCTTTTGGCACAGCACAGCACAGCACAGCACTGCACAGCACAGCTTTACTTCACGCCCCTGCACAGCTCAGCACAACACAGCACCCCTGGCTAGCACAGCACAGCACAGCACAGCACAACACAGCACAGCGCAGCACAGCACAGCACAGCTTTGCACTGCCCTGAACTTCTTCTTTGCACAGCACAACACAACACAAACCTAACCTAACCTAACTAACACAGCACAGCACAACACAGCACAGCTTTTCTTTAACTGCACAGCACAGCACACCTTCTTGCAGCACAGCACCTTTAGCACAGCGCAGCGCAGCACAGCACTGCACAGCACAGCACTGCACAGCCCTGCACAGCACAACACAGCACAGCACTGGCACAGCACAGCACAGCACAGCTTCTTCAGCACAGCACAGCCTAACTGGCCTAGCACAGCACTTCACTTTAGCACCAGCACAGCACAGCACCTTTAGCACAGCACAGCACAGCACAGCACAGCACAGCACTGTACAGCACCAGCACAGCACAGCACAGCACCTTTGGCACAGCACAGCACAGCACAGCACAGCACAGCACAGCTGGCACAGCCTGGCCTGGCACAGCACTAGCACAGCACAGCACAGCACAGCACAGCACAGCACAGCACAGCACAGCACTGCTTACAGCACAGCACAGCTGCAGCACAGCACAGCACAGCACAGCACAGCACAGCACAGCACTGGCACAGCACAGCACAGCCTGGCACAGCACAGCTGGCACAGCACAGCACAGCACTGCACTGCACAGCACAGCACAGCACAGCACAGCACAGCACAGCACAGCACAGCACAGCACACAGCACAGCACAGCACAGCACTGCTTCAGCACAGCACAGCACAGCACTGCTGGCACAACACAGCACAGCACAGCACTTTGGCACAGCACAGCACAGCACAGCACAGCACAGCGCAGCACAGCACTGCTTTAGCACTGCTACAGCACAGCACTGCTTGCTAGCACAGCCTAGCACAACACAGCACAGCACTGCTGTAGCTCTTCACTGCACTGCTTCTTTAGCTCTTGCTTCTTTGCTTGCGCTGCACAGCACAGCTGCTTCTTACACAGCACAGCACAGCACTGCACAGCACAGCACAGCACAGCACAGCACAGCACAGCTTTGCTGTACCTTTAGCACAGCACTGTACAGCACAGCACTGGCACAACTGCAGCACAGCACAGCGCAACACAGCACAGCACAGCACAGCACAGCACAGCGCAGCACAGCACAGCACAGCACAGCACAGCACAGCACAGCACAGCACAGCACAGCACAGCACAGCACAGCACAGCACAGCACAGCACAGCCTGGCACTGTACAGCACAACGCTTTGGCACAGCTGTAACAGCACTGGCAGCACAGCACAGCACAGCACTGCTTCTTCTTACCAGCACAACACACAACCTGTGGCCTGGCACTGTGACACAGCACAGCACAGCACAGCACAGCACAGCACAGCACAGCACAGCACTGCTTCCTTCTGCCTAGCACAACACAGCACAGCACAGCACAACACAACACAGCACAGCACAGCACAGCACAGCCTGGCCTGGCACAGCACAGCACAAGCACAAGCACAAAGCACAGCACAGCACAGCACAGCACAGCACAGCACAGCACAGCACAGCACAGCACTGTAGCACAGCGCAGCACCGGCACAGCTGGCTGTGCAGCAGCACAGCACAGCACAGCACAGCCTGGCACAACTGGCACAGCACAGCCTGGCACAAAGCACAGCCTCAGCACAGCACAGCACAGCACAGCACAGCACAGCACAGCACAGCCTGGCACAGCACAGCACAGCACAGCACAGCACAACACAGCACAGCACAGCACAACTGGCACAACTGGCACAGCACAGCTGGCACAGCACAGCACAGCACAGCACAGCACAGCACAGCACAGCACAGCACAACACAGCACAACTGCTACAGCACAGCACAACTGCTGGCTGCTTCGCTAGCACAGCACGCTGCTTCAGCCTGGCCTGGCACAGCACAGCACAGCACCAGCTGGCCTGGCACTGGCACAGCGCAGCTGCTTCAGCACAGCACAAGCCCTGGCACCTTGTGGCACAGCACCTTTGGCACAGCACAGCACAGCACAGCACAACTGCTGCTGCTGTGCTGGCACAGCACAACGCAGCACAGCACAGCACAGCACAGCTGGCACGGCACAGCACAGCACAGCCACAGCACAACTAACAGCACAGCACAGCTGGCACAGCTCAGCACAGCACAGCACAGCACAGCACAACTGTGTACAGCACAACACAGCACAGCACAGCACAGCACAGCACAGCACAGCACAGCACTCTTTGGCACAGCACAGCACAGCACAACGCAGCACAACACAGCACAGCACAGCACAGCACAGCACAGCACAGCACAGCACGACACAGCACAGCGCAGCACAGCGCAGCACAACAACGGCACTGCTTCGCTGGCACAACTGTGCAACAGCACAGCTGGCCTAGCACAGCACAGCACAGCACAGCACTGCTTCTTTAGCACAGCAACTGCAGCACAGCGCAACACAGCACAGCACAGCACAGCTGGCACAGCACTGCACAGCACAGCACAGCACAGCACTGTACAGCACCGAGCACAGCACAGCGCAGCGCAGCACAGCTGGCTGGCTGGCCTGGCACAGCACTGCACAGCCTGGCACAGCACATGGCACAGCTGTGCACAGCACTGCACAGCTGAGCACAGCACGGCGCAAACAGCACAGCGCAACTGCTGGCGCAGCTGTGGCACAGCGCAGCGCAGCACAGGCACCAGCACCAGCGCAGGCGCAGCGCAGCACCTTTGGCTGGCTGGCAAACCTGGCTGGCGCAGCGCAGCCTGGCACCAGCGCAGCGCAGCACTGCTGGCACGGCACTGGCACTGCGCTGCTGGCTGCCTGGCACAGCTGCTGCTGGCTGGCTGGCTGCTGGCACCTGGCACAGCACTGGCACAGCACAGCACGGCACCGGCTGCTGGCACAGCACTGGCGCTGCTTCAGCACAGCTATGACAGCACAGCGCAGCACAGCACAGCACAGCGCAGCACAGCACAGCACTGGCACAGCACAGCTTTCAGCACAGCGCAGCACTGGCTGGCACAGCACAGCACAGCACAGCACAGCGCAGCTGGCACAGCACAGCGCAGCACTGCTGGCACAGCACAGCACAGCGCAGCGCAGCACAGCACAGCGCAGCGCAGCGCAGCTGGCACAGCACGGCACAGCACAGCACAGCACAGCACTGGCACAGCACAGCACAGCACAGCACGGCACAGCACAGCGCAGCACAGCACGGCACAGCACAACACAACACTATGCCCTGGCACCTGGCGCAGCACTGCACAGCACAGCGCAGCGCAGCACAGCACAGCACAACGCAGCACAGCACTGGCACAGCACAGCACAGCACAGCACAGCACAGCACAGCGCAGCACAGCACAGCACAGCACTGGCAGCACCTTTTAGCGCAGCTGTTTCTTACAGCACAGCACAGCACAGCACTGCTGGCTGCTTCTTCTTTCGCCTAACCTAAGCACAGCACAACCCTGGCGCAGCAACGCTTCTTCTTCTTCAGCTGCTGGCACAGCACCAGCACAACCTGGCTTTCTTCTTCTCTTCTTGCAGCACAGCACGGCACGGCACGGCACGCAGCGCAGCACAGCACAGCACCAGCACAGCACAGCACAGCGCAGCACAGCACAGCACCTTTTAGCACAGCACAGCACAGCACAGCACAGCACAGCACTTTGCTGGCACAGCACAGCACAGCACAGCACAGCGCAGCACTGCCCACAACGCAACGCTGTACAGCACAGCACAGCACAGCACAGCTGGCGCTGCTTCTTGCTGGCGCTAACTGCTTCGCGCAACTGGCACAGCCTGGCACAGCACAGCACAGCACAGCACGGCACAGCACCAGCACAGCGCAGCGCAGCGCAGCACAGCACAACTGCACTGACGCAGCACAGCAGCGCAACAACAGCTGCTCACGCAGCACAGCACCAGCACCAGCACCAGCACCAGCACCAGCACCAGCGCAGCACAAGCACCAGCACTTACTTTTTTCATTACACACTTAACAGCACCAGCACCAGCACCAGCACAGCACAGCACAGCACCTTTAGCACAGCACAGCACTGCTGGCACAGCACAGCACCAGCACAGCACAGCACAGCACAGCACAGCACAGCACAGCACAGCACAGCACAGCACAGCACAGCAGCATACTGCTGGCAGCACAGCACAGCACAGCACAGCACAGCACAGCACAGCACAGCACAGCACAGCACAGCACAGCACAGCACAGCACAGCACAGCACAGCACAGCACAGCACAGCACAGCACAGCACATGCACAGCACAGCACAGCACAGCACAGCACACTACAGCACAGCACAGCTGGCACAGCACAGCACAGCACAGATTCGGCTGAGCACAGCACAGCACAGCACAGCACAGCACAGCACAGCACAGCACAGCACAGCACAAGACAGCACAGCACTGGCACAGCACAGCACAGCACAGCACAGCACAGCACAGCACAGCACAGCACAGCACAGCACAGCACAGCACAGCACAGCACAGCACAGCACAGCACGGCACAGCACAGCACAGTCCAGCACAGCACAGCACAGCACAGCACAGCACAGAACACAGCCAGCACAGCACAGCACCCATAGCACAGCACAGCACAGCCCGACTATCTATGGCACAGCACAGCACAGCACAGCACAACAGTTTTTCACAGGTGCACAGCACAGCACAGCACTGCACAGCACAGCGATCACAGCATTAAACCTTAAGGCACAGCACTACTACAGACCTACACCAGCAACACACATCTAATAGCACTGGTCAAACCTTTCTATTTTGGTACCCTAGCCCCGTTCCAAGCATCCTAAAAATACGCACAGTCAAATGTTAAAATACAGCCCATCTCAGCAACGAGCAAGTTTCATACAGGCACGGGAGTTCGAGCAAACCCAGGGCACATGGGTAGGAAAGAAACAGCATATTGGAAGCTCTTTTTCACCCCCCTTTTAGACTCACCCCCCACTTAGGCAGGAGAACTCTTTTATTGTGCTAAACTTCTAGCTACAGTTACAAGTTTCCAGAACACAGTGACAGGGAACTCATTGGACGTAGCACAGCACCCAGCAAGGTAAAGACAACACGTGACGCTTCTGCCATTGAAGAACACCAGCAGCGAGCAACGAGAATTTTCCACATCCAGGAAAGCATCACCAACGTGGATCAAGTCTGTCATGTTGTTTCAACCAGCCCCCTAGAAGGTACAGGAAAGCACTTTGTTCGCGTACGGACAGAAAGCACCAGGAGCACAGCATCAAAGACGGAGCCCAGTGCCAGGAAGTGAGAGGGACAGCACAGATAAGCACTCGCCCACCGGTCTCCACAAAGACAGGATTAATCTGAGTTCTAGAGAGTGCTACAATTCAGCACTCACGCCAAAATGTGACCTGGCACACCTGACAGTCAACGCAGAACGGGACAAGTCGCTACCGGCACTCGCACGATGGAGCAGGACAGACCATAAAGAACGACAGTACTTCGCATGTTCACATTTGTCCGGCAGCCCGCTGCCGTCTTTTGTCAGCAAATTGCGCAGCAGAGCTCGGCCGGTGCAGGTGGCGGCCAGATCTCCTGTGCGTCATAGCACACTTGCGAAAACATCGTCACTTGTCAGCGCCATTTAGTTCTAGCTCTGATCACCAGACGTACAGCGATGTCCAGAGCCCCAGGAAGCAATTGTGCCAGTCCTCCGGCGGCCAAGCACCCGGGCCAGCCCATCAGTATGGAAACTCAAGACAGGCTCCACAGAGCTGCATTAGCAAGGCCGGAACCTGGGCCATTACGCAAAAAAAAAAAAAAAACAGCACAGCAGCTCACAACTAAACCTCCTAACGCTTGCACCTAACCAGACGCGGCCTAACCTTAACCGGGGACTGAGGGCTAACCTTCTTGGCCAGACACAGCACCTAGCGGCTTACGTCGTGGCCCAGACGACAACACAGCATTCATGCCAGCCTGGCCAGACAAAGCACAGCACAGCCTGACACAGCACAGCCAACATCCTGGCCAGCCAGCTGACTACAGCACAGCACGTGCAACTGGCTCCGGCACCTCCACAGCACACGGGACACGAGCCGCCTCATGGCAGAATCTCTAGCACAGCCTGGCCTGGCACAGACAGATTGTCTTGTTGACACAGCACAGCACAGCACAGCACGACAGCACAGCACAGTGCCACAGCACAACACTGGCACACTTCTGCCGTCAAGGTGACCAGACCAGCCTTGCGACAGCACAGGCGGTGCACAGCACAAGACACCAGCTCAGTACGCCTGGCACACCAAGGTACGGCAACGCAACACAATTGGGCATAGGCACGCAAATGCTTGACAAAAGGCACGCCTCGCTCAGCACAGATGGGCTCACGGAGGCAGGCGGTGGGAGCAGCCCCTTAGACTGGGGCTACATTGATGGCTTAGAACGTCGCCGCTGCTAGGACACCATGACGAGGCGGAGAAACATACAGCAGCCTCTCCAGACTCAGCGTGTTCCAGCACATTCCCACCATGGTAGAGGTGCAACAGAGTAGCGTTTACATGTAGTGCTCGGCACTGCATCAGGGTCCCTAATCGAGCTCTCTAGCATCAACCCCTTGGGGAGCCGCCAGCATCATGTTACACAGCTACACACCAGTGGGAGGTCGCGTAGGAACTTTCAGACGATCCGAGAAATAAATGTACAGCGTCAAGACTTAGCTAAATCAGTCACAGGCCGAAAAACTGTAAATCATTAAATGCGGGTCGACCTAAACATCATCAACAATCCGACAGCAAGGTCAAGCCCAAAGCGGGACAGCTAACTGCCGTGGTGAGCCTGCGCCTAGATGTCGCTAACCTGGAAGAGCTGGCCGACAGGCCTGATTGCTGGCCAGACTGCCCCGGACAACTTGGCCTGCTGTACCTGGAACAATCTGGCACAGTTAGACCCACATGCACAGCACAGTCACCAGGTTGGCGGCCAGATGGTCACTGTGGGGCAGGAAGGAACATCGTCCGCGGGGGCCCAGCGGGTCACAGTTAGAGGCACAGGAAAGAGGTGTGGCCATTCACTGCGATAATGAGGGGGCCACGATCTAGTATGTGGAGCAGCACACAGAGCTAACTCCAGCAATAATACCAGCACTAGCCGTCTCAGCACGGGGCAGCTGGCAAGCCGTCACTGCCACCAGCACGGGGCACAGCTGTAGATGGATCCGGCGATCCCCTGCCTCAACAGCGGGGCCAGGACAGTTCTCAGCCCCAAGGGACCTCAGCGGCCCAACCAGAGCACAGTCTGGCAGGGGCCAGCACGGCACAGCCGAGACTGGCGCAGCCTAGCACAGCACAGCACTCCAAAGACGAGCTCCGTGTGATCGTGCAGCACACCACCTAAGCACAGCACCGTCAGCAAGGCGGCCAATCATATTCAAACCTTCTTCCAGAGGGTCGTGGTTCTGCCTTATCGGGCGCCATCGGAACAAATGGGCTTGAGTCCGCCTCATAAAAACTGCCGAAATCATGGCAGGAGACACTAAACGGGTTTCAATTGCATGCCAGGCACCTGAGGACAGCCCTGTGCCCTGTGGAACCATCTGTACAGGCAACCTTCTATTGGTGACCAGACCGCTTGAAAGAAAATTCGTAGGGTGCGCGTAGCCAATAGCGCTGCCGGCATACCCAAAAGCCGACTTACGCGTGCCCTCTTCAAACGCCTTGGTGGGGGAGTCTCTGGGAGCACCCCAGCAGGGGGTCATGGTATAGAGCCAGGAGCCTCGCGGGGCCGGGAGAGATTGGCGTACAATCTTAAGACCGAATTTTTCCTGCCACACCCCGGGAGTTGACCCGTCTCAATGGTCTGGAACCAAGAGGAGGCTTGCACGGTGGCAAATTCCTTCCCAGGGGGATTTCAGCATTCAACGATTGGCACTGAGACATGCGGGGAGGCCGCCGCTGCGCGGGCGACAAGGTTTTAGCCCGACGTCGCCGCGATCGGTGGTCTGCTAAAAGGCGGGCGGAGCACGGGCCTGCTCAGGAACACCAGGAAGCCCCGTCGGGTGCCATCCTGGCCACTCAACGGGTCGACCAGGGCAAGTGTACAGTACCCACCAAATGTTCGGTCGGGCAAAACGCTAATGCTAAGAGCTTTATCGACTAACCTAAGGGGCATCGATTCGACCTGAGTACGCGAAGTCGTCGAATGCGAATAATGGCTGGAGGGCGGGCCCACCTACCCATAGCTCGGCTGCCTTCGGGGAACCGCCAACTGGAGCAGTACTTCGATTTCAGTCGACGCCGCAACAGCCTCATGTTTCGACAGTCTCATTCGGCTAAATTCCTCTCAACAGTTTTACCCCGACACTGCTTTTTGCCCACACCTCCCATTTTCAATATTTTCAGGTTCAGCAGATTTCGCCTTCTTGGCAAAACGAGCCCCCAATAGCAACCGGTATTTAGAAAGTGGACAGTGTTGCTCCGAAAAAATCGAGAATTTCTGTCCGCAGAACCTCCAGATATTCCCTGTCGGCTTTTTCCGAGCTTTTCAAATTTGAAGTACATAGAGTACCAGCTCATTATTGGGCTTAATGCGTTAATCTTCCGACCAGGTAAGATCAGGCAGCTTGTCATCTTTCTCAGCTTCTGGAAGCATCATTTTTTCAGTCAGAGACACCAGAAGGGGGGTGGGTACCCTCTCGCCGTTTTTACTCTTTCAAGCGGACGGCCCCTCTCTTAAGCCTACCCTCCCCTTACTTAAACTTTTTGTGGGAAATTTTAATTTGTTTATTGTGACATCTGGGCGAATCGGAATCCCTCAGAAGAAGAACAGTGTTTTCCAATTTAAATCTATAGCCCTCGTCGAAATTCATTTTAACGGGCCACGTCAGGAATGCATTGCAGATGTTGTTTTATCTTTAAGTTAGTCAATGGGGCATTTGAGAAACTCGATTCATTACATTCCCACCTTGACATTAACGGAATTTGTCCCGGCAGACGGTGCCCTGTGCCATTCGATAATGCCCATGGCCGGGAAAACCCTTCGTCGTGGGTCGTTACAGTCCGTCCGACATTTATCTTCGACTGCATAAGCTTTAATTCGAGCTGTGACCAGTCTCTCGAATATTTCGTAGGTGAACTTTGAGCAGTTTTTTACCGGCGGGTCCTCTCGCCCCGGCCTGAAGGACTCCTCATCCGATTTCTTGAAGAGTCAGGCTTCGTGAATTGCCCGAGGTTCGCAATTGCGCAAGGAACTATTCTCCACTCTAAAGGGAGGAACTTAAGACGCGCAATCCCTGTCCCCCTGATACACGTCTACACATGAGCGGCTGCACATAACGCCGCTTTAAATCCCTGCACTTGTCAAAATGTCATTTTTCTTCAAATTTCAAGGGAAGTATCCATTGGTTTGAGAATATTGTAAAACAATATCAGCTCCAAAGCCCAATACACCCGGGTAGAAATACACACGAGGATAAGTACCTCATACGGCAAACTATACCTAAGTTATACTCCAAAACGCAATTATATACTCACAATTTTACCAGATTATAAATAAAAATTTTTATTGAAGCGACCAAAATTGAATTTTTTTTTTTTTTTATTTTTATTTTTATAAGAATAGATCTTATTTAAGTCAATAATTTAATTGGAACAGAAATGCTTATGAACGTCCACACCCGGGAAGCTCGTATAATGCCACCAAAAGTAGATTAAAGTCTCCAATCATCCGTCACCTCCCAGACCTTCATAACCCCTTCGACTACAAAAATGTCATCCGTGGCCAGAACTGGGTGTAACCAATAATAAAAGCGACTGGTGTAAAAGACTCATTAGGCTACTCCGTCGTTGGAGGGTAGTCCGCAGGCCTGTGGATCACTGGCAGCGCTGGCCTGGTGGTGACCCGTGATGGGGCGGAATGGGTTCCGACCTGAAGAACATCCAACCTAGCTATACCTATTACGGCTTCGCCCTTCTTCAATGCAACCTAACCTGGCTGCAGAACCTCCAACCTAACACTAACCTAACCTAACCTACACCTACAACCTAACCTAACCTAACCTAACCTAACCTAACCTAACCTAACCAACTCGATTTTCGGATCACTCAGAGAGCACCTACGTTGTCCAAACTTCTGTCGAAATAGCTTCTAATTTATCCCTAGCAATAGCCGAAAACCCGAGGGTTCTATCCCCAATACTTTTTCAGAAATTAATTTTTCCCATTTTCGGACTTAGCGTTTTTCATCGTCGATTTCCCATACAAAATTTAGTCTCAGTATTTAATTGATAGTTAATTAGTCTTCATCCCTACCATTTTGCACTCTTAATATCGTTTTTAGTATTTGTCTTGCCCCATCTTTTGGTACCTTTCCCGTTTTCCTAAGGTTGATAGTCGCTAAGATATCATCTCACAAAGTTGGACTTGCAAAAGTTCCATAGTAAAAATCCTGCGCTTAGGTAAACTTTTTCCCCGTCGATTCTTGAATATCATTGGAACCTAAAATCACTGTTTCCGTCATAACTCAGTCATTTCTCATAGTACCGTAAATTATAGCATATCATTTTAGAGGTAATATCCCTCCCCATCTTTTGAAATATTCTCCCCCCCCCAAATCTCTTAACCTTTTTGACTGCCCCCCATTTAGTATATTCTTACATCTTAATTATTTTATATCTCTATAAATAGCTTCTTAATTAAGTTTATTCTTAATTCATATATTTGTTTCCGTATCTACATATCATTTAACCTTTTTGCTGCAAATTTATTAACCTTTTTTACGCCGATTGCATCTTGAAATTTAGTTATAATTTGTTACAAAGTTGTTTTATAGCTGTCTATACGTTGTTTTTGTTACGGGTGACAATGTTGCGTTCTCCTATTAAGAACAAGAGTCTCACCCCGAGGAGGGCAAGTGCTGGGGAGATGGAGTCGAGTTCCGTCTCGACACAGTCTCTGGCAAAGACCATCATTGCCTCTCCGGTAGCTTCTGCTTCAGTTGCGGCTACAAAACCTGCCCCCAAAGGCCTAAACCCGGGACAGACCTTCCTCATACACCAACTCAACCCCGAAAGACTCCCTCA
This sequence comes from Maruca vitrata, assembly GCA_039566165.1. Lineage (NCBI taxonomy): Eukaryota > Metazoa > Arthropoda > Insecta > Lepidoptera > Crambidae > Maruca > Maruca vitrata. The sequence continues at coordinate 6,807 of CM076928.1, read as the reverse complement.
TGTCCCACAAAATGCCAGTCGGGTATCAGAGGCAGAGTTATGCCTGATTAAGATCAGGGAGAGTCTAAAGGAGAGCAGGAACACCAGGACGGATATTAAGGTAACCGTCTCCCGCATGGTGGAGCGTCTGTTTTGGCTTGTAAAGGAAGCGGAAGAGAAGAGTGGGAAGACGGAGGATGTAATCGTTGTCGCTGAAGGTAGATGCAGCGAAGGAATTAGAGAGAGAGAGGAAGAGGAAAGGAAAATGTTAGAAGCAATCAGAGAGCATAGCATTTTAATAAGGAAAAATCAGGAAGAGATGGAAAGCCTTAAGGGAATGCTGCAAGAACAAAAAGAGTTGTTAGCAGAAGGACCTAGGACGTACGCCGGCGTAGTCGTGGCGGCCACTCGCAAAGTCCAGCCCGCAGAGGCGATGCACTCGGTGGTTATCACCTCAGCCGATGACCAGGAAACCGGCGACCAGGTCCTGAAAAAGATAAGAGAGGCGGTTAATGCAAAAGAAGAAGGCATGAAAATAGAAAAGATAAGAAAGGCGAAAGACAGGAAAGTCATTATTGGCTGCAGATCCAAAGAGGAAATAGGAAAAGTGACAGAGAAAATAAGGTCATCAGGGAAGAGCCTCAAAGTTGAGGAGATAAAGAACAAAGACCCCTGGTAATCTTGAAAGACGTCATGGGCTATAACAGCAATGACGAAATTCTCTCTGGCATTCGATCGCAGAACAAGGAGCTGTTCCAGGGAGTGGGGGAAGGATGATGACAGAATGGAAGTTCGGTACAGGAAACCTACTAGGAACCCCCTTACCACCCACATCGTTGTCAAACTCTCGCCGCTTCTCTGGAACCGCCTCACCGAAGCAGGAGTGCTGCACGTCGACCTGCAAAAGATAATTGTGGCTGATCAGTCGCCTCTTGTTCAGTGCTCTAAATGTCTGGGCTACGGGCACAGCAGACGCTTCTGCGAACAACCAGCAGAAATCTGCGGTTACTGTGGAGGCAAGCACACCAGAGCAGAGTGCACCAGCAGGCAGTCCGGCGAGGCACCGAAGTGCTGCAACTGCACTAATGCCAAACTGGAAAGCGTGGAGCACACTGCCTTCAACAGTGACTGCCCGATCAGACGGCGGTGGGACTCGTTAGCGAGGTCCGCCGTCGCTTACCGCTGCTAAGGGCGTCCCTGTGAACAATGGAAACGGCACACAATCAACAAGCATCTCCACTCAGTATAGGGTCATTCAGGCTAATCTACAACGTTGTCAGCTCGCAACATCTGAGCTCATGCTAGAAGCTACAAAAAGGAAGATCTCTTTGGCTATGGTTCAGGAACCCTATGTAGGAGCGATGACTGAAATGAAGACATACACTGGAACAAGAATCATCCAATGCAACCGTCCATCACACACCGACAATAAATCAGCCATCGTCCTATTTAACAATGAAATTGACATTACCCCTTGCCCCGACCTAACAACTGAAAACATGACCGTAGCAAAACTTAAAACCACAAAGTGGGAAATAGGGATAGTGTCAGTTTACCTACATGGGGATGAGCCAATAGATCGAGACATCGAGCATATGACGAAAATAATCAAAGAGATTGGAACAAAAGATTTGATACTGGGTGGAGATATCAATGCCTGGAATATCTGGTGGGGTAGTCGAGAGACTAACCACCGAGGAGAGGCGATCGCGGGTATGTTCGAAGAGCAGGGGTTACAAATACTCAACAATGGCACACAGCCAACATTTGACACCATAAGAGGAGACAGGAGACTGACCAGCTGTGTCGACGTAACCACCTGCTCGGAGAACATACTCAGCAAGATCGATGGATGGCGTGTGGCAAGTGGCGTCACGAGTTCCGACCACTGCGCAATTTTGTTTAACATCAGTCTAGAAAAATCACAGGGCACCGAAATTAAACGTACAACAAGAATTTATAACACATTAAAAGCTAAATGGGAACTATTCACGGAAACATTCAAAGAACAACTACTAAAACATAATATAAAGAGGAAGAAAAACATTAATAACATAGAAAATACAACCGAATTAAATAACACAATAGAAATATATACAAACGCCATAGTAAATTCATGTGACTCTGCAATACCTAGAAAAATAAATCAAAGAACGCTTACCTTACCGTGGTGGTCCGAGGAACTTGATGAAATGAAGAAGAAGGTGGCTACAATGAAGCGCCGCATAAGATGTGCCGCACCTTGTCGCAGACCCGCAGTCGTCCTGGATTACCTGAAACAGAAGGAAATTTATGAAAACGCAGCGAAAACAGCACAAACAGTAAGCTGGAAAAACTTCTGTGGAAGGCAAGACAGGAGGGACTCTGGGAGGATCTATAGGGTAATAAGGCGAACGTCAAAATGGCAAGAGGATGAATTACTCATATCGGAAGGAACTACCCTGAATGCCGAAGAATCGGTGAAATTATTGGCAGAATCATTCTACCCTATTGACAACAGTGAGGCGGATAATGCGGAGCATCAAAGGGTTAGAGAACTAGCATCAATGGTAAACCGAAATGAGAGAGATGAGACCATGGACCCTCAGTTTACTGAAGACGAATTGATGAGGGCGGTTCAAGGCTTTAACCCGAAGAAGGCTCCGGGCAGAGACGGACTTACTGCTGATATCTGCGCTAGAGCCATTGTACAGAGACCGGAAATCTTCCTAGCACTGACAAACAAATGCCTTGAACTTGGACATTTCCCGGACTTGTGGAAGGAAGCCACCACCATTATACTTCGCAAGCCCGGGAAGGAGACCTACAGCACTCCCAAATCGTTTAGGCCTATAGGTCTCTTGCCAGTGCTAGGTAAGATTTTCGAGAAAATGCTAATGACAAGGCTGAAATATTATATAATACCAAGACTGAGTCATAACCAGTTCGGCTTCGTTCCACAAAAAAGCACGGAAGACTCTCTCTATATCCTCACAAAGCACATTCAGCAGAAACTGCAAGAGAAGAGGATGCTCACAATGATTTCTCTGGATATAGAGGGGGCCTTTGACAGTGCTCTGGTGGCCCAAACTAAGATTGCGACTGGCTGAAGAGCAATGTCCTTTGAACCCACGGAAGGTCATAGAGACTTACCTGCAAAACAGAATGGTGCGAGTCAGATATGCCGGACGGGAGCATACAAGAGTGGCGGAAAAGGGCTGTGTGCAGGGCTCTGTAGGCGGGCCAATACTATGGAACCTGCTGTTGGACCCACTCCTCAAAGACCTGGAGAAGAGAGGGTACTACTGCCAGGCCTTTGCGGACGATATCGTCTTGGTGTTCGACGGCAAGGATGCCGAGGAAATAGAGGTCCAGGCCAATAGAGCCCTGGAATACGTACATGTGTGGGGTATTGAGAATAAACTCAAGTTTGCCCCACACAAGACTAACGCCATGGTCATGACAAGGAAATTAAAATATGAGTTGCCAAAAATTTATATGGGAGGTACCAATATCATCATGGTAGAACAAATTAAAATACTTGGAGTCATCATAGACTCCAAACTCACGTTCACCTCCCATATAAGCGCTGTATGTGTAAAAGCGCTCAACATATATAAGCAACTCTCGAGGACTGCGAAAACCAACTGGGGACTGCATCCAGATGTTATTAGAACTATCTACACAGCGGTGATTGAGCCAATTATCTGTTACGCCTCTAACATCTGGGCACCCGCTGTGGAGAAGATAGGCGTCCGAAAACATCTCGATGCAGTCCAAAGAGGCTTTGCGCAAAAAATCTGTAAGGCATATAGAACGGTGTCTCTGCACTCGGCATTAGTGCTAGCTGGAATTCTTCCCCTTGACCTCCGCATAAAGGAATCCGCGGCTCTATACAAAGCAAAAAAGGGAGAAATCCAGCTGGTACCGGACAGGGACATCGAGCAGAGAACACCGTTCGCCTCTAAACCCCACCCGGCACTACAAAATACGGAACAATTTGTATGTCTCGAAACCCGGGCCTCGGTCGAACAGCACAACACACAATCCGTCCGTATTTTTACGGACGGAAGCAAAATAGATGGCCAGGTGGGAGCTGCCCTCTCCATCTGGAAAGGAGACAAAGAGTCCAGAGGCATAAAGTTGAAACTCGACAATAACTGCAGCGTATTCCAAGCAGAACTCCTGGCCATCAAAAGAGCGACAAGAGAAGTGCTGCGCTCCCGGGAAGATTCCTATGGGATCTACAGTGACTCCCGTTCGGCACTCGAGAAGGTGAGCAACCCGTGCACCCTCAACATCATCGCAGAAGAGGTGCGCCAAGAACTAAAAGCCGCACGAGAGCAAGGCAAAAACGTGCACCTCTTCTGGATCAAGGCGCATGCGGGTCTCGAGGGCAACGAAAGAGCCGATGAGCTGGCGAAGAGCGCAGCCACAAACGTAAAGAAAAAGGCGGACTTTGATGAGTACCCGGTATCATTCGTCAAGAGACTCATTCGCAAGGAGTCCCTTGACGAATGGAACCGGAGATACCAACAAGGAACGACTGCAAAGACGACGAAGCTCTTCCTGCCCGACGCTATAGAAGCCTACAAGACGCTGAGGTCTGTAGATATGGATGGCACTCTAGCGCAAGTCTTGACGGGTCACGGTGGGTTCTCGGAGTACCTGCACCGCTTTAAGTGCACCGGGAGCCCATCCTGCATATGTGACCCGGATAAAGAGGAATCGGTCGAACACCTGCTGCTGGAGTGCCCTATAAACGGGAGTAAGCGATTTGACCTGGAACAAAGGATCCAGCAGAAGATGAAAAGAGAGACACTGCAGGAGATGATGTCGGATGACAAGGCTCGACCACATCTCCTGCAATATTGCAAAGAAATAACAATGCAATGCATTCAAAGAAATAAAAATAAGTAGTAAGTTATTATATATATATATACATATTTATTTCGATAATGTACAGCTAAGAACAAGATAGCAAATATAACAACTAGAAATAAAAACGTCTCGGATAACGTCCGAGGGACAAAGACTAAAAAAAAAAAAAAAAAAAAAAAAACCTAACCTAACCTAACCTAACCTAACCTAACCTAACCTAACCTAACCTAACCTAACCTAACCTAACCTAACCTAACCTAACCTAACCTAACCTAACCTAACCTAACCTAACCTAACCTAACCTAACCTAACCTAACCTAACCTAACCTAACCTAACCTAACCTAACCTAACCTAACCTAACCTAACCTAACCTAACCTAACCTAACCCAACCTAACCTAACCTAACCTAACCTAACCTAACCTAACCTAACCTAACCTAACCTAACCTAACCTAACCTAACCTAACCTAACCTAACCTAACCTAACCTAACCTAACCTAACCTAACCTAACCTAACCTAACCTAACCTAACCTAACCTAACCTAACCTAACCTAACCTAACCTAACCTAACCTAACCTAACCTAACCTAACCTAACCTTAACCTAATTACTAGGGGATGGGTTAGGTTAGGTTGCAAACCTAACCTTAACCTAATTACTAGGGGATGGGTTAGGTTAGGTTGCAAACCTAACCTAAATTACTAAGGGATGGGTTAGGTTAGGTTTCAAACCTAACCTTAACCTAATTACTAGGGGATGGGTTAGGTTAGGTTGCAAACCTAACCTAAATTACTAAGGGATGGGTTAGGTTAGGTTTCAAACCTAACCTTAACCTAATTACTAGGGGATGGGTTAGGTTAGGTTGCAAACCTAACCTAAATTACTAAGGGATGGGTTAGGTTAGGTTTCAAACACAAACACTGCGGGGCCGCGCGCCAGCGCGGTCCTGCAAGCGTTAACGCAACCCGTGCGGGGTACCCCGCACGGGATTGCGAATTTTTCCTAGCCTATCTTGTGTGTGGTGCTGGACGGGTTGTAGCACCGACAGCCCCGCCGGCGTCACCACCCCAATCATTTAGCGTTTGATTCTCTCTGTAATGAAACGAAGACATTAATCTCTATTTATTTATTTATTTCATGGAGACTCTGGTTTACAATTACACAGTTTTTATCTGTCCTTCATTTCTCTTAAAGAGGAACAGGTTATGTGCTTATTACTTTTTAATTTTTTTTTTATATGCAGCCACATGGCTTACAATATTTCTTAAAACAGATGTCATACAAAATAATTCTCATGAGAAACTGATACACGTAAAGCCACTCTTTTATCGCTTTATAAGATACTTTTTTCGTAACAAATTTGAATAAAATTAATATCTCATTTACAAAAAAAATGCTTTATCACGTTTGCATTCATTAAATAAACTCAGATAGCATATAACATAATATACAAATTGTATGTATAGATATAAGTCTTATTAATAATAATAATTTTTATTAATACATTTTTTATTTTACCCAAGAGTCATATTACATGCACAAGTACGATTACATTCATGACAATCATTTTCATTATGTTCTTTTTGCATTATTCTTCGAATCATCATTATGTTACGACAGTTATCTAAACCTGCATAACCACAATAATTAAATAAATCACAATCTTTTTTTTATCATGATATCACATTCCTTCAACTGTAAATTAATTACTTACACGTAACTCACATGTTTTAATGCAATAATAAATAGCACGATACTTGCGCCTACTATATAAAATTATTATTGTTAACAAAAACATTTTACCGTTGATATTATAGCACAAACCGTTGACGCAGTTAATGTACTTAGATGAAGTAACATCATTTTTCACTTTTTCCATTATTATAATTCTATTTGGTATTTTAGTATAATATTTATGTTGACGTTACACATAATTAATTGTGATAATAAATGTTTTACATTTTTTAC